>OU343140.1:17502500-18102500 GCA_910594945.2 Amphipyra berbera | reverse complement strand
TGCGAGAAATATGGAGTATTAGGGTGACTTGGTGAATACGACTATATAAGTATATCTTATGAGGTTATAGCTGCGAGAAATATGACGAATGACGATACATACAACTATATCTGTATGTATCTGTTACTTCCGGAAAGCGTTATCATAATGTATTTATAAATTTCTACCTTTTTTTTGTTCATTCAGTTAGTTTGTCAAAAATCGCTGGTTGTGGTAAAATCGTCCATTGTGCAATAGTTTTTACACAAGGCACTGTTACCATTTTAGAATATAACATAGGTACTACATAAGAAATAAAAAATATGTGTGTTTAGACACGACCGATAAGACTGATTGATATGAAACACCACCGTTATGATAATATCCTGAAACGAAGTATTAAACGACACGTTTTTGACGACACGTTTGGTGCAGTGGCTAAGCGATTGGCTTCTGCGCTGCGGGTCGTGGGTTCGATTCCCGCACAGAACAAATATTTGTATGGCCTACAGATAGTTGTTCCGGGTCTGGGTGTTTGTGCATGTGAAGATTTGTGTCTGTAAACGCACCCACGATACAGGAGAAATCCTAGTGTGGGGCAACGTTTTTAAAAAAAAAAAAAAAACTAGTGGTCACAAACCGGGACCCTGCCTCTCGGAAATACGGGGATATTGTAGACACTAAAACGAAGCCTTTCAAATATCGGGATTGAGGTAATGTAAACTGGGATTTTCGGAGTTAAATTAAAAATAAACAATTTTAAATCTTCTATGATTTACTAATTGAATCTATTTATAATAAATCGATAAGTATTTTTACAGCTCGCGCAAATAGATCTTAATCAGTTATCACCCCTTTAGAATGCAAGTTTTCGTTGTAAAATACCTATACAAGGTTAGTCGGAAAGGGGGTACTAAGCCGCAGGCCACTTTATGTATCACTGATGATTGTTTTAAAGATAGTGTTAAAATATAGAAATTCGATTATTTTTTTCCATGACAAGTTATTCTTATTTTAGTTTTTTTTTTTTAATTCTTCATCCCTACTTGAGTTATGAATTCAGAAATTGGAGTTTCTAATCTGTGACCCCAAATATGATGTAAAATGTAAACACGTCTGATCATAGCTGAGGATAGGTACAATTTAGCGTATTTTATATGAAATCTTTGAACAGCTATTTCTCTTGAACTTTTTACTTCTGGGGAAAGTTGTAGAACAGAAGTTATCCCTTATTATGGGTACTTTAACACCCTTTCGGCTTAGTACCCCATTTCCGACTAACCTTGTATAAGGATTATGCTCAAAACGCGAAGATCAACAACCCACCATCGATCACTATGAAACCTTTACCAATAAATAAGTTACAATGCGAAATGCGGACTACATGATGTCATGATCATTATGCGGTAGGTATCTGATTGGAATGGAAGCGGACCACATCATACTTGGAGTAGAGCTAGGCTGATGAAATTTAATAACATAAGCGTAACTAACTAAAGTGCGGCGACATGCGTCATCGTCACCTTATTTGTTTGTATCCCCACGAGTTTATTACCAATGATACTTACATTAAATTCACTCATTATAAGTAATCATTTGACATACGTTTCGTTTTAATTGATAGGTATCAGTTTTCTGGGTTTCTTTGTACATTGTCCTTTCAGCATTGTACCTTTAGTGGTTTAGGCTGTGCGAAAATCAGACATTAGGACATGATCTTTTAAATGTATTATATAAATTGGTTAAAAAGTTGCTTCTACTAATGACGATAGCACTATAGTATTTATTCTATGACTGAAACACATTTTTTTTTTCAAAATATTTGTCATACCGACATCCCTGTATTCATTATGATATACGACCGAAAATACCGGTTTTGGAAAAAGGGTATGGTATAGCGACCCCTAATGTGAACTCGTTGAGTTCGCAGACAGATGGGCGGCCATTGCATGTACTTGTTTGTTTTGTTCAGCAGCGAGACGCTCCAAATGCAGATATCGTGAGAAAGTAATTGACAGTCGAGGTCGACGGTACTCATGAGTCTATTGGAGAGCATTAGCACCAGTCGTGTTGTCGTTGCGTCGTACACAGAGGTACTTCGTACCACAATCACGTCTGCCCCCACCTGGACGTCGCGCGCCGGACGCCTGTGTGCGGCCTGTGCATGCAATTACAATAAAATGTAAGCTAATCTAAAAGGACAGGCTGGGTAGGGCTGCCAGACAAATACTCAGCGAAAAATCCAAAACTGTAATGGAAGGCAAAATAGTACGAATTATTACTTAGGTGAAGTTTTAGGCAGGAAACCATCTGATAACCGTGGGGGAAAAGTTAGGGTTTTATTAAAAGAAAAAAAGTTCGGTCGAGGGGAAGATATACCTACCTTACGTATCAATTCTGGTAGCGTAGAGTTTATAAAAAATAAGAGGTGAATTCCGAGAGTGTCTCGTTATTTCAGGGGTTGATAACCCTATGAATAACGTTGCGGGGCGCACTCACTCACGCCACTTACGAATTAGGAACAAAAGATTCACTCCTTTTGCTAAAAGAGCGAATAAAAGACGCTATGTGCGTAGACAAACAAGACGCTGTATAATTTATCATAAAGCGTACAATCTGTAAGTGCAGTGGCTCGAGTTAGCCTACGTTACTACTGCGTTTGCATTAATACAACCATAACGCAGCTGCACACAAACCAGCACCACGGCCGGGCGGCCTCTGTTATGTAGTAAGCCTTCTGTGGCTTCCTATTTGTTGCTTTGCCTTTTAAAATATAAGGCAGGTAAGCGTGTCCGTAACGGCGCGGCGCCATTCGGCACACTGTGTTAAAATTTAATTAAATCGCTGAACGCCCGCGGCCGCCGCGTTCGTTATCAAAACGTTTTGCTTGTGAACGCGATCCAATCAGTTTTATACATGACATGGTTGCACAATACAAGTGTCTATACGACTATGAACAATGTACACACCTACCGATACAGACATGAAACAATTCATGTATTATAAGTTATAGCTGAAAGAAAGGATGAAGAAAATGTTTTATGAGTCCCTACATCCACTTGAAAAATCAACTCTCAGCAAAGTATACGATATTGCCTTATCTGCTGGCAGTCGGCAGTCTGCTCTAAGGCCGCAGCTGAAGTTTTTATTGCAAAAACTAAAGCCTACAGCCTTCATATCAAAGTTACGTGATCGGTATATTTTATGAAAAATGTAGGTAGACGTACTTATAAAGTTCTAACAGTCGTTCTTCCTTTAAACTTGTCTTACGTACCTAGTTAGAAATTCCAGGAAAACGCGAGTCGGTGGAAAGATGCGAGAATAATCTACTGTATGGAATTATGAGTGGTGACAATGAGTGGTGACAATGCTGAGAGCGGGCTTAGGGACGCAACACGTCTGTTGTACCTTGGTATTGGCGACTATAAGCGTAGGCGTTATGGAGGCGACAGCCGCGGGCAACACAGTTCAGTCATAGTTTTACAATCCATACAGTTGGGCAACGCCTTTGATGTCGGGCGATATCGCCCGTGTAGGCCTGCGCCTCCGTGCACGCCTAGGCTTGTGGTGGCCGGCTCGCCACCCGCATTCCCGCCGCGCGCGCTCGCCAACCGACATCCACAGTGACAGTCAAGCCACAGATTGCACTCTAAGCTAATTCTGTACTCATGTGCGATCGCTTCACTGAGATATTAGTTGCCAAATACAGAGTCTTTGTTGCTGTAATATTTCTCAAACAAAATATTTCTGTCTTGGAAAATGCCGTGAAATTCTGGGAAGAGTTTTCCTGGTTCTCCTGCCATATCCGGCCATTTTAGCAGAATGTTACTGTAGTAAAGTTTCGTTGCTATAGTACAGCATACGGCAATACAATAGTCTTCGTGTTCAGACATTGGTAAGTACAACAGTTTGTAGCGAACAGAACAACTATAAAACTTGATGTTTTCTTTACAGTATCGCTCACGCCATGTTATGTTACCTATAACAAAAATGTTTTGATTTTAAACATTGCATGGTGCACATGAACTGTAATAAATCTTACTTCATCGTTTACAAACACGGTTACTGTAAAATGGTTCATATTCCTGGGAACCACCATTTACATTTTTTATACTGTATTTACGATCACGAGTCTAGCCTTTTCCCAAACATGTTGTACCAGCTTCCAGTCAGCAGGCGGCAGACAGCAGGCGTCCTAAACTGTATTAAGGGGAATAAGATCACGTTATTGAAAAGTCGTGTTCCCCTAAAGCAGGTAGGTACACACTCGGAATTTTATCAGACACTCTCATAAATGTAGCAGAGTCGAGGGAAGCAAAGGGGTGAAGCTGTATATAGGACGCTAACCGCGGGTCGTTGCATGGCGAGTACATGTAAAAGTTAGTTAACGACGTCACCCGGCGCCGCCCGGCGACTGCAACGTTACGACTGCCCGGTAATGGAGTCCGCACTCCGGACAAAATGGATCGAACCTAATGTACTTTAACGTGCACTCCGATACACAGAGGTGCACGTTCACCTCACTGATGTAAATGACCTATGAATTGAATTAGTGACTGTATACAGTGCCGCTATTAGTGACTGTATACAGTGCCGCTATTAGTGACTGTATACAGTGCCGCTATTAGTGACTGTTTACAGTGCCACTATTAGTGACTGTATACAGTGCCGCTATTAGTGACTGTATACAGTGCCGCTATTAGTGACTGTATACAGTGCCGCTATTAGTGACTGTATACAGTGCCACCATTAGTGACTGTATACAGTGCCGCTATTAGTGACTGTATACAGTGCCACCATTAGTGACTGTATACAGTGCCGCTATTAGTGACTGTATACAGTGCCACCATTAGTGACTGTATACAGTGCCGCTATTAGTGACTGTATACAGTGCCACCATTAGTGACTGTATACAGTGCCGCTATTAGTGACTGTATACAGTGCCTCCATTAGTGACTGTATACAGTGCCGCTATTAGTGACTGTATACAGTGCCTCCATTAGTGACTGTATACAGTGCCGCTATTAGTGACTGTATACAGTGCCTCCATTAGTGACCGTATACAGTGCCGCTATTAGTGACTGTATACAGTGCCTCCATTAGTGACCGTATACAGTGCCGCTATTAGTGACTGTATACAGTGCCGCTATTAGTGACAGTATACAGTGCCGCTATTAGTGACTGTTTACAGTGCCGCTATTAGTGACAGTATACAGTGCCGCTATTAGTGACTGTATACAGTGCCGCTATTAGTGACTGTATACAGTGCCACCATTAGTGACTGTATACAGTGCCGCTATTAGTGACTGTATACAGTGCCACCATTAGTGACTGTATACAGTGCCGCTATTAGTGACTGTATACAGTGCCACCATTAGTGACTGTATACAGTGCCGCTATTAGTGACTGTATACAGTGCCTCCATTAGTGACCGTATACAGTGCCGCTATTAGTGACTGTATACAGTGCCTCCATTAGTGACCGTATACAGTGCCGCTATTAGTGACTGTATACAGTGCCGCTATTAGTGACTGTATACAGTGCCACCATTAGTGACTGTATACAGTGCCGCTATTAGTGACTGTATACAGTGCCACCATTAGTGACTGTATACAGTGCCGCTATTAGTGACTGTATACAGTGCCACCATTAGTGACTGTATACAGTGCCGCTATTAGTGACTGTATACAGTGCCTCCATTAGTGACCGTATACAGTGCCGCTATTAGTGACTGTATACAGTGCCTCCATTAGTGACCGTATACAGTGCCGCTATTAGTGACTGTATACAGTGCCACTATTAGTGACCGTATACAGTGCCGCTATTAGTGACTGTATACAGTGCCACTATTAGTGACTGTATACAGTGCCGCTATTAGTGACTGTTTACAGTGCCACTATTAGTGACAGTATACAGTGCCGCTATTAGTGACTGTATACAGTGCCGCTATTAGTGACTGTATACAGTGCCTCCATTAGTGACTGTATACAGTGCCGCTATTAGTGACTGTATACAGTGCCTCCATTAGTGACCGTATACAGTGCCGCTATTAGTGACTGTATACAGTGCCTCCATTAGTGACTGTATACAGTGCCGCTATTAGTGACTGTATACAGTGCCGCTATTAGTGACTGTATACAGTGCCTCCATTAGTGACAGTATACAGTGCCGCTATTAGTGACTGTATACAGTGCCACTATTAGTGACTGTATACAGTGCCGCTATTAGTGACTGTATACAGTGCCACTATTAGTGACTGTATACAGTGCCGCTATTAGTGACTGTATACAGTGCCGCTATTAGTGACTGTATACAGTGCCACTATTAGTGACTGTATACAGTGCCGCTATTAGTGACAGTATACAGTGCCGCTATTAGTGACTGTTTACAGTGCCACTATTAGTGACTGTATATAGTGCCACTATTCACGACCGAATAGAGAAAAGCTTTATTTAGTATTTGGCAACGTTGTTTGTCCAACTCAAGGGTCGCTTATTATTCACTGCAAGACGCTCAGACGTCGCACAAATTTTAATACTGGTAGCTTTCACAGACCTTTAAATTGTGTTTATTGTGTTCAATCAGCTCGTTGAGCTCGTGTGAAAGCCCCTTTAAACCAGTGAAGCGCAGCCATTATGTTTTATATTGATTCATCAATTATTATTTGGCATTTAAAGAGTACTAGTAAACAACAGTCTATAAATATGTATTGCAATTATTAGAATGTATTATTGATTCAGACGTTTTTGCTGTAGGAAAAGCCCTGAATCCGTTATATGTCTACTTCATTAGTTAATTTAATACTATATTGTGGATTGATCGGATTTAATTTCAACAGTAAGTAACCCTATCTACCTGTTCTGTAACTGGTAAAGTCGTGCTGCATTAAAATGTATATCTGTGATGCATGACGGTTTCGTAAATTAATTGTTCTGGCAAATTGCATTTAATTAAAATTAAAAGTTATCGTCATGACAAATCGTTAACTATATAGTTTTTTTTTTATATACTTATGTCCGGTTCCTATAAACAAAAACGAATCATTTTGCTTACCAATGGTAGCATGTTTTATTGCCAAACTGGGCATATAAATAGACTCGTAAGCTAATATTACCTGTGATAGCTACTTCCACATGGGAGGGTCTACTATGCAAAGCTATGAGGTTTTTGCTTCATTTCTGGTAAAGATACAAGAGTCTCAATCTTAACCAGAAACTCTTCGTAAGCTATAGGGATCAGCCATGAATCAATTAAAACTCTGATTATTAAGCCGGCGCCACACATGTGTGCAAAGATTTTAACATTCGTTGGAAGACTTTTGAACACAAATGTTGAAGTGTACCTGATAGACATACTTTGCAAACATTTGCGCTCACCGTTATCGCTAAGGCGGCAATCAAAAGGGGCAACGATTTTGTGAACGCAGTTAGTCTGTATTATTTACGTGCACGTTTTTATTTGTTACTGCAAAAAAATAAACTAAATATCCATGGCTCTCCTTGCAGCAACTCAATAACACTCTCGCTCGTTGCTCCAATCCATCTTGAACGACTTGACAGCAACAACAAAAAAGACCATTTCCTTCAGTGACGTACCTACTGGACTTGGCGGAAGTGCAGACTTACATTTCAAGCTTAATGAACGCTTTGATGTGCGCACAAAAATCGACACGGGATGACAAAGTGCAAAAAATGCGTGTTCGAACTTTGCACACATGCTCAAATACCCGTGCCACACGCCATCTTCAAACAAGTGTTTAAATGTGTGCACACAACGTCTGGCACAAATTACACAATTAATGTTCGAGTATATCAATCGATATACTCGAACAAACTAATCAATTCTGCACATCTATATTTAAAATATATATTCTCACAAGTCATTAGAATATTTAAAATACATAATCTGTATTTTTCTATTATAATTATAGAGAAACAAATGAATACATGTCTTGAGCGCCGCAGTCGGTCCGTTCGCCGTCCGCCCATCTGCATGACGTCGGCATGTCGGCCAGTGATTATACCACAGATTATAGCACGCGATCATTATGAGCTTTATTATAATAATATCTCGCTTATCTGTGGTGTCTTTTATTGGCTATTAGTGCTACGCTCTACTAATATTATAAATTCAACTTTCTTAACAAATAACCGGACCAATAAAATGTCTCTAATGTCTACTTCGATAAGTAAATAAAGAGGGAAGGGGGATATTAGTAATGTCCTTATAATTATGAGCATCACACGATTGAAACACCTGGCGTTGGTCGTGTATCGTGTACCTCAAACGAACACAAAACATTGTCTATTAGTAAGAATTAATGTAATTGTGTGTTCGTCTTCTATGCAATCGAGCATCGTGTATCCGTCCGATTGTGTTAAAACTTTGTACAGTTGTCGTTGACAGTTGCACGAAAGTTTCTGACATAGTACCACCAACATACATAGGTGGCGAGCGAGTCGTATCGGATAATATGCAGGAGAGAGGAAAATTAAAATGGAGAAAACCATCACGCGGGCGGAGCCGCGAGGGCACAACTAGGATCACATAAAAGATTGTATCATTTTACTAACACAAACCATTTTTATTGGGACCCCTTTTATTGGAAAACATCAATTTCCAGCTGACGTCTGCGGCACAGTCGACAAAACTCTATTTATTTAAGTATATTTAAGTACTCAGAAACTGTTCTGCCTAGGCTTTTCCAAACTTGGCTTTTTTAGGGGTCAGCCTTCAGTCTAACTAGATGCGGCTGAATACCAGTATTTTACGCGGAGCGACTGCCACCAGACCTCCGCAACCCAGTTACTGGACAATGCCGATATTCTAAAAAGTTAGACAGGTTGTCAGACTTTCGGGTTTCTGACTTCCCGTAACGACTGTCATAGGTATTCTTATGACAGCAGGAGTACTTACAATATGCTACTTACTTGTGAAACAGAATTCTTAACAATATTTAACATTTAAAATCTTTAAGAATAGACAACTATAAATTAAGTTGTTGTGATACATTATGTCAGGATTGACAAAAATCATGTCATGGCAAAAAAACTAAAAATCGTTTTTTCTTAAATTAAGTATATCGGACATTTTTGATTTAAATCAGACCTTTTTGATTTTAATAATATAATTTAAACGTTTTTAATTTGGTATTCAGTATTTAGATGTACAGCTTAAGAAAAACATTTTATTATTATGGTTTATAATTACTTATTTACTAATAATTTAAAGAAAAACAATGTAAAAGAAAAGATGCTTAACCATTTGGGTTTCCGTTTCACCACAGTAGAACTTAGAAGTCATTTTTATTTCTTATTACATACATATATGAGTTGAGATTCTTTAAAAGAAATACTAATTTGTCAACCTTCTCTGTGCCTCATTTGTTTCTTATTTGACTGTGAACTAAGTTGAACACTGAAAATATTCGTTCCACTCCCGTGGAGGGAGAAATAGCAATGAGTAGTTGTTTAATTACTTATTTCCAACTCTTCTTTGGTTATTATACACTTTTTCCTCAATTTCGTGAACAAGACAATCGGTTTAAAAAAACACACTTTGTTTTTATCATGATTTAAATAAGTAAATTAGCTACCTAGGGTTGACCCTAGGTAGCTAATTTACTTATTTTACAATGGTTATCAAAAGTTCAGTTTGAGCAAATGTCAAAGTTTGTAAATGTATACAATTATACCTATACACTATTAACTTAATACTAGAATTATTAAGATCATATTATAAGGATAGTTTTTTATTTAGTTTATTGTAAAGGAAGGGCCTAGGAATGACTAAAACCTGTTTGACTCCGAAATTAAAACTCTTACATATTATAATATTTTTCCGTCGCCTGGTGTTAGTAAGGGAAGCATTGTACGCACAGACGTGTTCTGTTTAAGTACAGTAGGCATTATGAAGAGTTGGTGGACTGTTAATAAGTACATTACAACTTTCATATAATAGGCGTGTAGGAAAACGAAATGGAAGGGAAGTGACTACTTTCAGGATTGCTTTTTGTGCTTGTTCTATAGTTAGCATTGTTTTTTTTGGGCACCTTCTCAAGAAGTAATGCAGTATTGAATAATAGATTGGCACAAAGCCTGATAGACCTGTTTAAATAATTTGTTATCCGCAATATAGGGATTTTTTTGAAGATGAATATTAACTTACGTAATCTATAAATCTATAAGGGATCTCTAAGTTACGAAAAATGATTGTAGAAATGTTTTATCTGGCTTGGTCATACAACGGACGGTAACTGTGATCTCAATCACTTGCTATTGCTTTATAATTACTACGTTATTTATCGAAGATATCTAAACACGATCTCGTCTGTATAATGGTACAGTCGCGCACAATGGTCGCATTGCCGTTGTTCCGACTTCTGTCCGCGATTGGCGCACACTATCACAATCAACAATCGCTGGATGACGCGGTGCGGCGGCGGTTCCCCGACAGGCGCGATGCACTCCACACATTCGCCCCTGATTGCCTAAGTGTAGGTTCATACTCGCCCCTTTGAAGATTAGATACCTAGGTACTCAAAATCTCCCCCGATTGTTAATAGAATAAAAGTACAATGAGAAACGTTAATCTTTTGAATGATGCGATTAATATTTTGATCTGAAAATGTCAATGAAAATTTTGTCTAAGGTGCAGGTGGTGCGTACACCCGAAAATTTACTGTACAAGACTTTAGATATAATTCATCTTCCTAAACTTAAATGTAAAGTTTTACGGTGTTCCTTTAATTTAAGATACTATGTTACTTAGAAGGAATTAATCCTTATGATTGACCCTTTCATTTCAATTGGCATCATAAAAATACAGAATGTTTTTTTTTTATATATTTTGTCGGTATGTTGGAAAGAGGAGGCAGGCGTCGTTTTAAAAATCTTTGAAATCAGTATTACTTACTTTTAAAAATAAAATAATGTCTTCATGAAGCAAAATATCCTATCTACAATATTTAAAGTACTTTCCCTCCGTGTCCCACAGTCGTGGGACGCTCTGTATACATTTATTTAATAGACACATTATACAGTACAGCCCTGTTCAAAAGTCTTAATTTGGATATCGCTGGTTTGATCTCTTAACAAATAAGGGATCCCGTCCGGCGTTACGCTTATATTCTCGGTAAGGTAAGCAGTAAGCAGGAATAAAGCCAATGAATAATATCCCCGGCCACATGTGGTACCTCACACATGCGTGAGTAACAAGAGCACGTTAAACTTGTCAGCATCGTTCCCTTGCGCGCCCGGTCGACGAGCGGTTGTCGGTAGCGCTATGTTTTCGAACGCACGCTCTAAACCCATAAATATTTTTGCAAGTGTTCAATATTTTTTATACACAACTCGGTTGCTTTTGAGGCAACTACGACGTTTACTCACGTTCCTTCACTCGAACAACGCCAAAAGTTGAAGAAACAATAAACATTTAAACGTTCTCGAAAAATCGACAGAATCGTTCAACACGGAATTGACGGGAAGCGATTACTTCGAGTAGTACCTCTGTGGTTTTAGTTGCACAGTTGTTTTACATACGAGCTAGTCGAGCTACGAGGTAATATAAACCGCAATCTATGCGCATTCAAGCTGAACAGAGAGTTGTGATGGCAATTTTATGCATTTCCTTTTTTGTTGGTATCTGTGCCATCTGCGTGTTTTGTCACTTTATTGTCTGCGCTACATTAGCTATACGACTACGTATAACGTACACGTATAACGACTGTAATTATCTACAAACTTACTAAAAGCCAGGGGTTCTATAAAGTACACAACGTTCATAAACATCTGTCGTTTCACACTGGCTCCACCTCCGCCTCGTTATCTGATGTGTGGATTAAGGTATGAATATCGGTATCTCAGAAAGATGTTTCCGATATTGAATAGTCCAATATCGTAATATCGGAATTAGAAGAGGAAGGGTTCATACTCGGAATTTTTCAATAAACGCTTATCAGATGTATGGAATCACTTCCATCGATCGACTGAGGGTCAAACTGCTGAATACCAAAATGTGTTAAAAAAATAATAACTACTGGAGGGCCAACTACCGGCTTGCGCACACACTTCTGTACTATACACTCAAATCTTATTTTGGATACTGCAGCACAAAATTCTGCAGATGCATCGTCTTCATCAGCGATTAGCAGCACTCCAAGCACATCAGCATCCTCAACAGTACAAAAATAATCGACAGAATCCCAGAAACGGAACCTTGTGACTGATTACTTTGTGTGTTTGGATTCTGTGGAAACAATCGTTGCTAGAATGGCCGCTTTAGATGGGGGAAGCTTCCGGCTTTTTTTTTTAAAGTCAATATCTCCGTCAACTTTAAAAAACTAGTGGATTCGATTCGACCTGTCTAAAACATTATATAATACTATTTCGAAAATGGGTTTTAATCAAACCGAAGTAATTAAACCTCCTCCTTTTTCAAAGTCGGTTAAAACTACGGAGACCGGCTCACATTATCCCTTAACGAAAAGACATTAAAAGATATATGAACATAAATATTCGTTGCATAGATAGCGTTTGGAGGATGTTTACTTACAAACCTCGGACTTGTTAAAATAATAGGGTCCATGGCAGCACCAGTAGCTCTGTGCATACTGCGCGATCACCTTACCAACTTTAATTTTACTCTTGCGGAAGACATTATAAGCCACACAACAGATGGCGCCAGTGTTATGAAAAAAATGGGTCCTGTCCATCACCAACTCTGTCTCGCTCAAGCACGCTGTCACCGACACTTTATGAGGTCAGGAACACTACCTACCGAATGTGCTGGCTGGAGCAGAACTTACATTAATTTGATATAAAATGCCTTTTTTTCTATTAATTTAACTTTTTTTATTAAATTTTCCTAATAAAATCAGAATTCCGATATTGAAAACCCACCGATATAACAGGAGTTTAAGTTACATTTCGTTGAGCGTGGCGTGCGTATCTAGTGAATGATCTTCTGCTATTTATAACCGCGTGTATTAGCATATTATCTGATGGTATCGGATCTCGGTCGACATCTTATGGTAATCTTATCGTGTCTTATATTCACATCCGATCACTCAGACTTCCTTCTTATCCGAGAGACACGGATATGAAAATATAAACAGGCGTGATACTTTTAAATTAAATATGTTTACGATTCCGAGACATAGCACTCTCTACAGACATAGCGCTCTCTACAGTCTCCACCGGTGGTATAAGATAATTTTCACTTCTGCATACTAAATCATTATTAATGAACGAGTAAACTAAGATTCTTATTATCAGTTTGAAAATCCGAAGTAGATTATCTCACCATACTTCCTAAAATCGGCTTAGTACTTACTTAGTATGAGTTTACTGCGAGTAAACTTACATTTCCTCTTAGTAAAGATTTGTATACCTACGAATAGATAACGAACTGGAAATGTGTAGTCACAGTATAGTCTCTAAGGCTGTAGTATGACGGCATGGTGAATATTCCTTTGTTACTACTTACGAGCTATCTAAGACATTAAATATTTTACAACGTGTGTCGATCTACCGCATACCGTGGCGTTTCCTCCCATCAGCACGATATCAGGCACATTACGCCGCGTCGTGTGACACGTGAGCGAAGCAATCTATCACCCGCTAGAACATTACCTACGCTCCGTCATCCGTAGATAGGAGGTACCACCTGATGACTGCCGCGTCGCAAATCTACGAGTGAATCGACGAGTGCGTCCAATAATCGTATAATGAGGTGAATGCGTTGAACAACTACAACGACAACGGAAGGTAGTTTCACTTAGTGTGAATCTGATCACAACTTAATTTGGAAGGGGCGTCAATCATTCGTGAACTACGGTCGTTTTCATTATTTGATAATATGAAATGTAGAAAGGTCAAAACCGGAAAATTGAGACAATGATATCTGCAACGGTGCGTACAAGAAGAATAGCTTTTAAGTTTGTAACTATAGGTCAAGTATCTGTTGGCATACTTTCCCATAGTTATGTTCTGTAGCCAGCACTCGGCAGCAACGCAATGAAGATATACTAGTTATAGACATAGAATCGCATCTTCCTAACACAAAAACAGGCTAGTATACTGAAATATAATCAGCGATGTCCGTGACGTGCAATCATGCATGCGCGTGTTTGCGAGTGGGTACGTACCAGAGTCCAAACGGACGCGTTTATGCGAGGAGTGGTCGCGCCGAGCCATTCCCTTTGATTCATTACAGTTGAGCGCCGTCCGACCGGGCGTCCCCGGGGCAGCCCTGCCCGAACCGATAGGATTATCTAGATCGATGGCAACCCTGCGATAGCTACACACAATACACTAGGTATGAGTACCGTCAGCATTATAAGACTGAATAATTCGGAATTTTTATTTTATTATTGAAATTATTATTTATCATAGGAACAAATCACGCACTAGTCAAATGATGCTGATCATTTATTCGTGATAATTTGATATTATTTATTTTAAAATTATATTAAATTATTGTTCATAAACTTGTAATTTTCTAAAAAGTAAAATAATTAGCAGCTGTTCTCATTACTAAATAACGTGAAACTTTGAACAATTATACTTTTGCTGATCGTACTATGTGTTTTAGTAGGTCGGATAATAACTGGATTAGCTAAACCCTGAAGTCGACAGATACTCGTAGATTTGGGTGAAGGTTGGTGCCGGGCCAGCCGCGCCAGCCGCCAGTTCACGGCTGTTTAGATTACGTTGCATTTTTAGTAAATACTTACTAATAAGTATTCGTGACAAGTGACAACTGCCACTTACCTACTTGGCAAATGTAAAGATAGATTTGTGTTAGCTTTTCTGTGGAGGTGGAGAAATAAACACTGCTTTCATGTTGATCTGTCAGTAAGATAGTACTATAGTATATAGCGGCACTGAGCCACGTAGTGTTGTGTGCACTATGTAGCAGACACAAACAACCGCTCACTGAACTGCTTATTATGAACCGTTTGATTTATCGTTGTTTTTTTAGGCACTAGCTCTACACAGCACCCCAAAATGTTGTGCTCGGTTACAGGTAAACACCGCGGAGGGCAATTTCAACAACGATTAATTAAATAACTATTCACAACAAATAAGATTTCAAGCATAAAGGCTGATTTACACGGTGCAAGTTTCTGGAAGCAAGAGTCGTTCTACCTTTGTCTTTCTCTACGACAAAAACAGAGATAGCATGAGACTTGCTTTAAGAAACTGGCACCGTGTAAATGAGCCTTTAGGCACCAAAAAATACTTTGTAGGTACTTCTATTTCAGCTTACTCCGTATTAATCAAAGCGTGATGCTGTTATGTATGCAATGCTTTCATGGAACAATCTTGTATCAGCGTTTACGAAGTATTAGGTAATCAGCGTTGTGTTTAAAGTAAGTTACTTCCCATGCAAGTATTGCTTGCAGTGTATTTTAATTGCAGCCCACCGCGGCGCAGGCGGGGGGCGGGGCGGGGCCTCCCACGTCGAGAGTATACATGTGACCCAGCTATATTACTTGCTAAAGTTGCAAACAACTACTTTTATAATAATAATTATAACGAATGTGGTGGTTTCTGGAATAATGGTGAAACATTATATTCTTTTCACTTATACTAGATAAAATTAATCATAATGAATAAACTAAATTATTTCAGTGGATTGAACCAAACGTCCAGTAAGTTTGATGTTAAGGAGAACCTTTTGTGTGTAATGCGGGTTAGGTAGAGGGCCAATAACGTAATGCGTTTCAGTTAAATTGTACAAATTGTAGGATGAAGAATAAACAATAAATAAACAGAATGTACTTCAGAGATTATTTGCAATTTTTCACCAAAATATACATTTTTATGAATATTAACCACATTCATTAATGCTACAATAGTGATTAAGTCGGTACAACACTAAGTAAAGCTATGTACATCATTATTTTAATCACTCAAAATAAAAAAAACGCCACAAACTCAAACAATTTATTTGCACACTAAGGTAAAATAATACAGGTCTTATTATATAGAGTAGGTACAGCTTAGCAACCTTTTCCGGGAGTTGCAATATTTGAGGGCTCTAATTAGATAAAAGTATATTTATAAATTTACTAATGTGTCTACTTGGTACATAGCAACTTATTCTTGGCCACACGTCTAAAAAAATTTCGAAGAGGTTGTCACCAACCAGCAGAGTCCTTCGTTACCCGAAACTAGGGTCTGACGCACCCCAGTGGGGTCAGCCGGTCGGCGGCGGGCGGCGGGCGGGCGGCAGCACGTGACGTGAATTGTAAAGGCTTGCACAAACACTTCTGTCTGTGATGTGAGCGAATGTAATTAGCCAGCCGTTACTCCCGGTCTGCGGCCAACTAATTAACGTATGAATACGCGACCAGAGCGAGCGCCAACATGATGCAGAAGGCTAACACCGTACGGTGTACGAACACGCGTAGATGCAGAGTGGTGTGCAGCTAGTAGGCTAGGTATGCGAAAGCTGGCAAATGAACTAAGTATAATTATTATCTATCGCTGGAACACGTGCACATTACTGCAGTAGTACAAATGAACTAAGTATAATTATTATCTATCGCTGGAACACGTGCACATTACTGCAGTAGTACAAGACGGTTTCTTATTACCTATGTCGTTCGTAGACTAATTTAGTTATGAGCGAGTTCTTTCTCGCACATTATTCTTCTGTAATATCTTCTTCATGCCCA
Source organism: Amphipyra berbera (assembly GCA_910594945.2). NCBI lineage: Eukaryota > Metazoa > Arthropoda > Insecta > Lepidoptera > Noctuidae > Amphipyra > Amphipyra berbera. Next base: position 18,085,837 of record OU343140.1, on the reverse strand, counting down.
AGCTGTTCGTGTATTCACGAATTCACAAACTATGCATGTGTGCATGCCCCTCCCCCCGTGCCGAGGCTACAGGGTGCTTCCTGTACCTTTGTGAGCTAAACCCATACAACAAAAGAGTTTATCTTTGATCGAGTGAGGAAGCAGTCATCGCCCCGCCATTGTCCCGGTGACAATAACTTTATAGAACGTGACAAATAACGCCAACTTGGTGAAATCGTTCAGATATTGTGTCCTAAGGCTTTCTGTTCGGCAGAAACAATTGTCTCGGGCGGTTACGTAAAGTTGCAGAAACTTTTAGGGGCTTGGTTCACTAACCTAACACTGAGGCCAGACGAGCGTCAGTTACGCCGAGCGAAGAGAGTCAGGTAATTTACTAGAACGATTAAAAGGACTGATTTTGCGTCGTCGCCGGAATCGCAATATTTTATGAAACCGAACATAACCGAAACCACACGACTCTCTTTGTGTGGCGTAAATTATTACGCTCGACTAGTTTCAACATAAATTTAAGGTTTATTCAACATACACTATTGTATAACTATTTATTTCTATATATATATCTTGGCAGGTCACTAACTATCTCTATGTATAAAGAACCCCTTTTACGTAAGTCTGTACCGCCACACGGGCACTGATGTCGGTCTAGCCAAGTCCGACAATAATGTAAAGAGTTTAAAACAACGCATAAGCCACAAGAACAAATTGCCAAGCTATCCCTCCGACCGTAATTAAGGTAAAGTCAGCTCAGAAAGGGAAAGGCGACCCTTCTCCCAAGAATCAACTTAAAACAAGAGACAAAACACGCGACGGTAGCAGTTGATAAATGTATGTCGTAAGTTTCCCCACTGTAGCAAGGAAATTAATTTATACGCCATGGAAAATAAGATTTGTTGCGTAGGAAATTTTCTTTACAATGTTGTCACGGAACAGGTAACTACAGAAGGTATAATCCCGTACTCGTTACGCGACATCTATCTCATGTGCTAATTAGACGCCGGACAACGCAGTATCGCCAAACTGCGACTGTAGTTGAAGACTGTTTCGTTTTACCTAGTAGCGACTTTTTATGTAGGTACGAGATCTTTTTCGCGCATTTTTAGCATTGGAGCTTCTTTACCTTCATATTTGGATGGTGTGAGGCGCGGTGATCCCGACTTGTTTACGCGAACTTGTCGGTAGTCAGATTAAAATTAATAGTGTAGGGGCCCATTGTGTCCTATTTATTTGATAAATGGCGGCACGGCTCGTAATGCTCGTATTATGCATGTATAATGTATCAGGTTCAGTAGCCGACCTCGCCACCTCACCGCCTCACGCGGTTCGTTCAGAGCATGTCGCTCGGGTTTCACAAAAATCCTCAATACTGGGTGGTCTAAATCGCTAATTGGCTGCACACTTGTTTGTCGCTTGATGAAAGGCAATTAGTTTTCACTAATAGGACTAACTAAAAGAACATGTTGCTGTAATACTAAAACAGATAAAACTTTCTTTTAATGTCTGGGAGCGTGAAGCTAAATCTAAAACACGTGCAGGATGGCCTGTGAAGTTAAGTTTGAGTGGCACATTACACGACTTTGTAGTGAGCGAACAAAACGTCGCCGCTCCGCTCCACTCGAATCCAGCTCCGCTCCCGGCTGTGCCCACAAACGGCGGCACATCGAACTTCCATTAGTTCGAGACTCGAGTCCTCCGTGGGGGGCTCCCTCGCACCACGACACTCCACAAACTACTATCGCACCACACCGCTCCCCTTACATTGCTCCTCCACATCCACACTTATTATAATACAGCAGCTTACTAAACCCGCAGTGTAAATTGCCCCACTGCTACATATCAGACGGGGTTAGTGACCCGATAGCGGTGAGGGACCCACTCCCTCCCATTACTGAAACTCCTCGGTACACGCTTTACATTGCAAGCTAAGTAATAATAGTACATTAGGAGCAGTGAATGCGAGCGGCGGTGAATGGCGGGAGCTGCGGTTCGTTCGCCGGGGGAGGGATCGATAGTGGTGGGCAGCATCCGGCATTCGACTGTTGCAGAGTGTTCAAAAACACGGCCGAGGCCGACACTCCCGGCAGCGGCAGGCAGGAAGCAGGGCGCGCCACTATCAATAACTCCACACTAGCACATACGTGAGATGGTGAGAGCCTATACACCAGATCGTCCAGTACTCCTGAGAGACGTCCAATGTGTAACCGACACGTACTTATCGTTGACATTCATCGAGCAGTTGTTTTGATAGGTGTCTTAAAGACTGACTTGTTATCGTGTCACACTCACACACTCCATCCACAAAATATATATTGTTATTGAAGTGGAATTTAAAGAGTAAACTGTCTGTACCTACCTAACGATCACTCACCGTTCAATATCACTAAGTATATAGTGTAGTAGAGTGGAGTATCATTAAAATCTAAAACAACATGCCTGCTTGGGTAAATACATTGTTAGTTGATTGTAAATTAATTGTTAAATGCCGCTGATTTAACAATTAACAAACGTGTCTGTTATTGCCGTGTTCAACAGAAATACATAGGTGATGACTATTATTATAACTAACCTACGCATTTTTATAAAACCTGGTTATTATTTAGCAACATATGTATGTACCTAGAAATACCTTAAATATGTTAATAAAAAGTGTTCTGTATAGGCGTGTACGGAATATTATCCAAATGGGCATGTAAAGTAAGTACATAATTCTAATAAATGACGGAGGTACGTATAAAAACAGTTGGCAAACCAGTAGCAAATTATGGAGTGGTGGAGCCACTTACATGATGTGGGGCACATGCTGCCTCTGTATCACTACACGCAAGTACCGTTACCATTATACTTACAAGTGGCTCGCTATGCGGGCCGCCATAAAAAGAAATATCACAGAATGTTGTGGCTAGTGGCACTCAGTGCCAGCCACTCTACATGTAACAATCGCTTTATCTCGTCATAAAATCATGACTTGTAAACAACGTCCATCGTCCATCGCGGTTCTAACAACGTCCATTACCTCCCATTTTGTTGTAGTGTGTAGCAACACAACACAGCACCTCGCCAGCTGCAGTCGGTTAGAACTCCATTTGTCGTGCGGGTCATTAGGCGCGTCTACGTCGGTAATGCACGTTTTTGTAACATGATTGGTACGTTTTTGTGCTCACTGCGCATCTGCATTGCGCGGAAAATACAAAAGTAGACGCATCATTGCAATATTTCTAGATGACTGACAGTAAAAAAGTGCTTACATTGTAATACATTTTTTACGTCTGAACGAGCATAACTCTGGTAACGTGACGGAATCCGATGTGGTTTGCTATGCGTCACGGTACAATTACGTTAAGAAGGTATACTTCATACACTGCGCGATAGCAAAGCCAAGAATACATACAGGCCGAAAAAAACAATTTAAAGCAGTGCGGTCAACATAGTTCGTTTAACCTATACCGTAGCGCGATTATGTATACGCATTGTTGACGCCTGTATTAGAAGTGGATCTTTTGTATTTTCTTATTGTGTGTCGGCTGCGGTCGCCGCCCGCCTCGGATCCTGTTCGCTCGCAAATCGCAATATTTTAAACTTTATTTTTCTCCGTCCAGGCGAATATTTCTTCATGTGTTGGAGATAGTCGAACAGTAAAGCCGTTATCACACGTGTTGTGCACATCATGCGATTACAAAATTCAAGACAAGAGACACGTATGACTATCGGACATTACTGCTGTCACCTGGGTAATGTAGATAAACCGTTCCTAAAAAATATACTTACACCAAAATGTTTGACACTTTACTAATATTCCGCCTAACCGTAACATAATCGCTGTAATGTGCAATGTAAATGACGTCACTTTGAAAAGTCTTAAGAATTTTAAAACGTGCTACGCGAAGCCATAAAATAATCTTCTAGCGGTACCACCAAGTCTTGAAATGCGATTACTCGCGCCAGACCCCTTTTTCATAAAACAAAGCGAGCCAAGTTTTGTGAAGCGCTATTAGTGTAATCTCTCTTAAGAAACACACAATATTACTTAAGTTTTTCCTTCGCTTCACGTACCGTCCACTTTATAAGCGACTTTATCTTACTTTATTAGGAGGCCGACTCCGGCAGCCGCACGATAACTCGGTTACCGCACGCTCTGTCCCGCTCCTCCGGGGATTATCCGTATTAGTTTGACAAGGACAGAGCGATAGTGCTTCCCATAAATTACAGTAGTGATCATAAGGGAAGTATGTAGCTCGCCGGGCGGCGGGCACCGCACCGCGCTTTGGATCAAATTTGTTCGCAGTTTGCGCGCACTCTACCTAGTAGGTACAGTTGTCTGTGTCGGCGCACTACTCGTGTCCACATATTTTCTTAACGTAGTGTCATAAACGTATGGTAATGACAGCATAAATATACTATAAAGTTCTACAAACATATAAATTGAGGTCGAACGATCACCGAATTTGTATCTTGTAAGATAGGATAACGTCATTCGCGTTGTTTTCACATTCATCATCCGCTATAATTTCATAGCAAAGTAATGCTCGGCCAAAACACTTACCAGTCCTAACACAAATAGGATTTACAATCTAAAGATAGATGATCAATCATGCTATCGAGGAACACGCTACATATCTTAGTATGACCGAGTGTGGTTGACACGTGCGGAAAATTAATGACGTATGTACCTACCTACACTATCTTTACAGATGAGCCGTCAGATAATGTGCTTATGCTTAAGGCTACACATCTTACGATTTATATTTTTAAGTACTTAAGGCTTTAAAAGTTTGCAGATCTACTCGTGTCAAGCTACAAATTGTTCTCAAACTTTTTGATAAAGCTGAAGCAAGTGTTTAAGAAATTTCCCATTATTCATTTCAATTAAATACTTAAATTAGAAAGAAACTGCAAAATGTAATAGAATTACCATTTATTATAAAATTATCAGTTTCAGAAGTCAGTTCGAAGTCCACGCTGAACCAAATTAAAGACACCGACTTCTGAAACTTAATTTTGGGTGTTTATTATTTTACCGAAATGTTTTAAGCATATTGAATTTCATGTCGCCGAAAACTGTTCCGCGAATAACATTGCACATATATTTTGTTTCACATAATTTATAATTCATACCTTTTTACTTATATGTGTAACAACGTTTAATCAAAATATCGGTTCGAATTTGTCTCAGTTGTTAGCATAACTATTCATCGAATTTACATTTCATAGAACTAGGTACTTATCAGTTAATCAAAGTATCAATTTATCGAAACGTAATTTACGGAATTTACAATACACATTTCCTTGGTTTCACGAACAGCCTTTCATCGCAGTAACATTTCATCGAACTAAACATCTCTACTAGACACACGGTAGTGTGTCAAGCCGAGTTCGAAAAAACGTTTTAACAAAAATAAAACCGACTTCAAAAAAACCATGAAAAGAATAAAATAATTACCATATTATAAAATTAACAGTTTCAGAAGTCGGTGCTAATCCACGCTGAACCAAATTGAAGGCACCGACTTCTAAAACTGTTAATTTTATAATAATTATGGTAATTATTTTATTCTTTTCATCGTTTTTTTGAAGTCGGTTTTATTTTTGTTAAAAAGTTTTTATTTTTTCGTTTTAGTGGCCTTAATTAAAATATGGTTAGACCTACTAAAGACGCTGCTCGTAACATAACCACATCATCACATTATGCGTACTGTTCGTCATTGAGGAGTTCTATTGTCTATCTCCGAAGTTCTTCATCAGATCTTCACCAAATTTAAATGGGACCAATCTGGAAGTATATCCTTTCAAATAAAATAAAAATTATCTAAATCGGTTAATAATCGACGGAGTTATGAGGTAACAAACATTTAAAAAAAAACATACTACCGAATTGAGAACCTCCTCCTTTTTTGGAAGTCGGTTAAAAAGAAAAGGGCGACGACGCGACGGCGACGGCGCGGCGACACGACGCACCGGCCATGTGTTTATATTACATGAACCATTTCGAGCACCATTCGACCCCCCATAATTCAAAAACTATTTGACCTACATATTTGCAATTTTGTGTCTATTAGATTTACTCCGATTGCTTAGAAATAAATGTATCTCTATTTCTTGAGATATTAACGTCAGAAAATTACTTACAATTTTTATCATTCACTGAATGATAAAATCATCATCTCCCTACCCTTATCTCACACTAAGCGGGGTCAGAACAATATGTATGCATTTTCTATTCTCCTCTATCAGCCGTCATCTTAGTACTCGTTCCTTTCTTAAAATATACAAGGTGTAAACAAAATCATGTAATTCCTTGAAACCTCGTGATGTACTGCTGACATAGATTAACTCTGCACAGGATACTTTTGGATTGAATAAAAAAAACTTACAAGAAGTAAAGTGTGTTCTTAACGTGAGGTATTTTAGCGCCCGGAGTTAAATGACCGCGCGGCGAGCGATAGCCGTCCAATTAACTCTGGGCGCTAAGAGTGAGGCATGTTTACTTCTTGTAATATTTATTTTTTATTGATTCCAAAAGTATCCCGTGCAGTGTTAATCTATGTCAGCAGTACATCACGAGATTTGAAGGAATTACGTGATTTCGTTTACACCCTGTATAATTATGTATAAGTATAAAACATCATTCACTGAAATTGTTTTGTGATGACCGATGCGTCGCCCTTTTTTATCTTGAACTTGGCTTGACGCAGTTCTGCGTGACTAGGATCTAGATATACGGGAGTGTGCCAAGCCTCAATCTAGATCAATAAGGATCCAGCGCTCGCCGGTCGATCCCGCGGCACGCTCGCTTCGCTCATATATTTATAACCTAACCTATCCGGTCCGGGTGCTATAAACAAGTAACTACAACCAGCTCAGATCTACGGCTCGCCAGCCGCTGCCAGCACTGTAAGTACATAACTAACATTAAAAAAAAACGCATTAAATTAATAACCTCCTCCTTTTCGAAGTCGGTTAATAATTACTTACCCACTCCTAAAGTCCATTCCAAACATTGAGCATTTAAAGTGAAATCTTTGGTGTTTAAAACTTTATGTCAAATGTCAACCCTAGTCATGTAGCGAAAGCCATGCAAAATGCCCCCCCCCCCCCCCCCCCCCCGGGCGTCACGCACATCCTCGCGGAACCACGCTCCCATGAAGATGGCGACAGATGGCGCGGACGGTGTGCGCCGGACACGCCTCGCCACAATATACGCACTTCCTGCACGTTGCTAACATTCGGCGGTTGAACGCCTGAATGTTAAGTACAGTGGCGGTTTTATTTGCTATCGATAGGGATCTGCAAAAATACTGAGCAAATATTAATGTTAATGGTGTGTCGGCTGCACGTGTTTGAATGTTCGGCTCGCTGGCAGCAAAAAGTATGGAGTACAGAAGTTTCAGTTTATACAATGCGTGATAAAAAGTTCACGTCGCATACATAGTAGACGAAGACCACATTCAAGACTGTCCCGTTTCACCTGTACCGTGCGTGGTACAACTTATGTATAAGGGCCTCATCACGCGTTTTATGGGATGGGCCTTCTGTTCTTCTTTATTGTGGCGTGACATAATGACGTGCCAATGCCAACACCGCCGCAACTTCTAATTATTGCGCAGGCTTCTTGACGGCATGGCCGCATGGTGGACAATATTTTAGAAATCGTATCATTTCCCTCCATTCAACCAAAGCGCGGATGTTTTCTTTTTTATGTAAGGCGAACACGTTTAATGTTGACCGTCTGTCTGAACATGAAAGCTTTTATCTTGTACAAAACAGGTTTGTTTTATTGCTAAAAGTTTTGGGTCCCAAATTAATAGCTATCTTCACCTCAGTATCTTCACGTTGACCTAAGACCGGCTTCGTAGGAGTTATTTGACGCCCATCAGTTGCGTGTATCGTTCGTTTTATCGTCACAGTGTCGATCCCATGTTCCGAGGCGTGCGCGGTGCCGCGCCGCGACGTAACCTCGATCTCGTATTACGTGGTTACTTAGAATAACGCATGCAGTAGGAACTGCTCGCTTCTTGCCGGGACTCTGATTAATAGCACTGGTCGTCTCCTTGAGAACACGTAACTGCCAATGATAAGAGTGATTTGCTAAGCTATCAGTGGCCGTAACATAAAAAGTAAGCGTCTCGGCCCGAGTCCGGCCAGCCGCCCTCATTACCAACCCCCCCCCCCCCCCCCCCCCATCTCCGCTTCATCATGACCACCCGCTACCCAGCCCTACCGGCGACTTAAAGCGGTGATTTTGCGAGAAGCGGCAATTACTGACTTTACTTTGTGTTAATTACGTATTCTGCCCGCGCCCGTTCACGTTCACGTTAATACCTACACGATTTTAACTGCACAGTTTAATGTTAATAATTTTAAGAGTGTACGCTGCATCGCTGTATATTTATTATTAATAATACAGTAGTCGATGATAAAATGTTGCCAGTTTGGTGTTCCGGTAAAAATGTATGCTCGCTAAAATATTTTACACAGTTGCATGTTGATTTTATAATTCGCAAAAGATATTTTTGGAATCAGATACTTAGGTACCTAATTATAATGTGAATGTAGGCACCACAGATGTAAAAAATACAATGATTGTTGAAAATATCCGCTTAGAAGTCGAGGTCTCCGGCTCTTGTAGTTCTATCTATGCTGAACGCTAGTACTTACTAAAATTATGGCTATACTTTGATCTGTATCACAAAATTCACAAAAGGGCAAGCAGGAAGCGGTGCATGGTTTTTGTCTCCCCCCCCTCTTCACCCACCCCGCCCTCCGCTCGTCTCGCCCCGCCCCGCAACGATAATGATCCACTTGTGTACGCTGCACGCTGGCATTGCACTTTAATCGCTACCGAACAAGGTAAGTTTCCGCCTCTTCCGGTACACAAGGTGATTCTTTATGTCAGTTGAACAACGACGACTGTAAGTAGGTGTAGGTACCTACTTTGGACAAGGAAAGTTAATGCATGTTAGTTTAGTATAGGTACCTACTTAGCCATTAATATATTTGAATCCATCACATTGAACGATAACTTTGGTTTCCGACCTCTGACACAAGGAGAACTTGTTGTTTCAACACTTATTAATTGCCGCCTTAATTAGGACGATGTTTCTTTATTTGGAGAAGTAGGTTTTACATTGAAGATGAAGACATTCTGAGGATTCTATGAGATACCTAGTCTCATAGAGCCGCCACTATCAAAACGTATCATCAACTTTCGTTAAGTACAAACACATTACGTAGGCATCAGAGCCTAAAATAGACACAGCTAAAACAACAACGAAAAACAATTTGATTGTTAAAGCAAACGCTAACGTAGCTACAATCTACATTTACAATGATGGTCTAAATGTTTATCAAATAGTCTCCGCTGGCAGTTGACGTGTGTATCTATCAACATAAGACATATTTCAGCCGAACATCATGATAACAAAACTGTTTGTACAAAAATATCATAATAAATTGTTCCCACGCAAGCCGGGCATGGCCGAAGCTTGGCTGACGCCCACCATATGCCTTCGCCGCGACATTAGCGGACGCGGGCACACAGCTGATCGCGAGCCGGCCATGTCCGTATACGATCAGACGAACATTAACCCACATATAAGTATGTATTCAGTGCAAACGAAAACATAACGACGCAGATACCTTGGGAACTATCTATCAGAACATCTCCAAATTATAAATTAGCAAGAGGTCGCCCGCGGGTTTTCCCGCGTGGATGTCGTTTATGGCATATTCCGCATTTTTCGGGATAAAAATAGCCTATGTCCTTCTCCGGGTTCCAGAATATCTCTATGCCAAGTTTCATAAAAATTGGTTTAGTAGTTTAGTCGTGAAGAAGTAACAAATAGACAGACGGACAGAGCTAGCATTTATACTAGTATAGGTATATCCCATAAAAAAAGTGAAAAAACGAAGTTCTGCGACTATTTTGCCATAAAATGTTCTGAATCTAATTTCATCTAATGTAGAGCCAAGTCTGGCATTTCATTTATAAAGATATTTTTTGGACTTGGCAATCACGCAGCATGAGGATATAATAGACTAGGTACTTGTTGACCGTGTGATAGATTTCTTTAAAAAGGTAACAAGGTATCTTGGATCACAATACCTACATCGTCATGATGCGTGATTGCCAAGTCCGACAAATATCTTTAAAAATGAAATCCCAGACGTGGCTCTACATTTAGATCTGAGAACTTTTTACGAAAAGAGTCGCGACACTTGGCTTTGATCGGATCTCATTTCTTTTTGTAGGTTTTACTTTTTTTATTTTATGGTTCCATTTCTTGCAGAATGGCTACCGATTTCCGCAAAGTCAACTCTCTATCTTTCTCCTTTGCCGTGTAACAAAACCAAAGTGACTTCCATTTTTTTTCTACTAATGCCATCTAGTTGCGTTTTTTGTAAAAATAATTGAAACATACAGACATTAATTCTGAAATATCGGTTACGAGTGAAATTTAGTCACGAGATTACTTACAGCGTCTAGATAATAATCAGACACATAATAATTACTTAATTGTCTAATAATTATGCGACCGAGAAAATATTTCAACATTTTATAACGTTTCCTTCCTCAACACTAAGTATATGTCAAATATCTGTATATTTGTAGAACTTTCTGAAACGCTCATTCTGCCCGTTAATGCCAGGACTATTATTTATTTGCAGACAGTTGCATATTAATAAATAGGTAGGCAGGTACCTTATCTATGTCATTTGTGTTGAACTTAAAGATTGATACTTACACAAGAGACGGAAAAATACCATGAAACTTTTGAACAAAGAAATAGATAAGTACAGTTATAAGCAAAAACATTGGACTAAGTGTGAAAAACGAGCAACTTAATTAGTTTAGCAAAAGAAACACTTGCTCAAGCCGAGAGGAGGTCACGGCACGGCGGAGCACAGTGATCGAAAATCGCGCTACGAAGACTAGAGACTAAGTTTTAAATCTCGTTTTTTGTTTAAGTAAGACGGACTTGCACCATATTTATGTGTATTTTACTTTTCAAAACTGACAAGGTTTTCAGTTTGATAATAATTTATTTTAGAATCATGACAACACTCGTCGAAGAGAAAATGTTTATGAAATTTACTTAGCTTTACAGTGTATTAGTAGGGTTGCCAGAAGCCCAGTTTTCTTTGTCTATTCGCTCAAAAAAATCTTGGTAAACCGGACAAACTTAAGGCTTATTTGTGAGTTTCAGTAATTTTATCAGTTCATAAAATAAAAAAGAACTTGTCCGGTATTTTTCTCAACACATCTGGCAACCCTAATTAGTAGTGACTTGTACAATAATAAAACAAACATTGTCACTGTGGATATTGTTTGTGAATTCCGTCATTTTTCAGCGGGTGCCATCGTCTTGCCAACTTCGAACATTGACAAAATGTATAATAATATTGCATTGCAGAAACTACTATGCGTGCCAAATAAGAATAGCACTGTCAAGACGCCATTTTGTTCCGCAATACTCGTGAACTTCATTACCAAAGTGTAAGGTGTGCAAAAAAGTAAATAAAGAAATTATATTCAGTTTCATTATTTTTGTTCACTTTTTTGGTATTTCTTATCAATTTTACGCCAAATTAATTACACAGTAATTATATTATTATTATGGCGACATATTAGGGTAACCAGTAGCATTTCGTGAAGTTAACTATATTATTGGTTCATTTCTTTAATGAATACTGTTTTCAAATATTATTAAATTATCTAAAATTATCTATTTATGGAATTCAATAAATAACATTTTATAAAAATGAATGTAAATAATAATGAAATCTATGAATAAAAAAATATAACTTTTTTTTTTCATAGTATTTTTTGCTGGCAGTACCAATTTGACAGCTATCGTGTGAAGTTGTAGCAAGCGCGATCCTGTTCTTATTTGGCACGCATAGTACAGTTAAATTGAGTTGTCACAAGCAAGAATGCAATATCTATGTAAGCCGACACGCGCTACTTGAAACGTGGGCGTCTTAATTATCCTCAAAACAACAGTATTGATGTTTATTTGAAACTACCTTATTAAATATTATCACATGAATAATACATAGGTATAGGCACAATTTACGACTAGTTAGTAGTGTTTGTTTACCGGAACGTATAAATTGATTACAAAACACGCCAAAACACGTTAAAAACAACGTGTTATTATATTACACTAAATTTATAATTATTGCGGTGTTAATTAACGCTATAAATAATACGCTTATACATGTTTGTGTTACATTACACAGTGGTCGGGACGGCGATAATTGGGTCCTGGTGTACAATTTATTTCAATAATTATTAATTTAATATCAACTAATCACCTATGCGGGGTACGAGTAGGTACGCCATCCTTATTGTTACCTAGCTTATTCCAATTAAAATCACGGACAGTTCTCGCGCACTTTTTATGAGTCAGACTTTCATTCGTAATGGCATAATAGGTACCTATTAGCAATAAAGTTGTAGTGTATAAAAACTCATTTTATAAAACTCAGTAGGTACGTAGATCTATTTAATAATTGTTCTTAAACTAAAGTAGAGACCTGGCAAGCAAAGATTAAGAAAAAAAAAGTAGCTAACAGGTTTTCTTTTTAATTACCAACTAGTTACCTAGTATGGAACGTGTTATTATCTCATTAAAAATATAATATGTAATTGTAACGATGTTGTTATTTCAAGGCGTGGGCGTGGGGGACACGAATGACACGATATCGCCGTCAACCACAGAATAAGTACACTGAGTAATAAAATATGTACCTCGACTTCGATTCCAGCCACGTGTACACGTGATTTAAAACAAACAATTGTATGTAGCAAATTCTTACGGTATAGACTTCAAACGATGACAGAACACATTTTCGTAAAACATGAACTAGTTACGGCGAACATAGGCTTAAACCATTCACCACTAAACACAGTTAACTGACAATCAATAAAGTCTGCATCCTCCCCGTATACATATAATAAGGGTGTCGAGCATACTCTAACTCTTCTAGCTAGCACTTTTCACGTGAGTGTTGAAACTAACAACATCCGCGAACGAATGTATTCGAAATGTATTAATAAATATAGACGAACCGAGAGCTGACTAACGGTCAGTTAAATTATTCTGTTTACACTGCTTACAGCAAGCCGTGAATATATTCGTAGAATAAGGTGTAGTAAGGTTAGTACAGAGTGGACATCTAGGAGCCAGTGGAGTAAACCGCTGACGACATTATTAAGAAAATCGTAATCAAAATCTACAAATCACGGGAGGACGAGACAGAGAATGTTGGCTTAAAATATGGAAGAAAGGTTGATCAAAACCAAAACATACAGTTTATACGAACTGTGAAAAGTGTGAAACATATTTTTTTTATTTATGTACCTAATGAATAATATCAGCGGACAAATTATTAAAATAAATAAAAATTAAAAATAGAAAACGAGTAGAATTTGACAAAGCATTTTTCACTTCAGTAGCTCAAACATGTAGGTTTTGCTGCCTGAAATCAGTAAGCAAAATGCGATTTTGCTCACTGAGTGAGACAAAGTAACTTTTTAATTATTTTTTCAGAAAGCCGCGAATATCTTATTCAGCCTTGGGTTAATCATACAATTCGAAACATTCACACTCTATCTCTTTCCCGCCATTAGAAAGAGAGCGAGACAAAGACCAGCCCTTTCGAAGTTCCGATTTTGAATTCGACCTCCAAGACAAACACGTTCGGAATTTCGTACTAACTAAAGAAATTTTGCAAAAAGATAATTATGTCTTTTAATGTAATTTATTGAATTTTTAACTTATTGTTGTATTTAAACAAAAAATAAGGATTTACTGCAAATAAAACTGATATTTAACCTGTAAATATTTATGTCTAGTTTCAATAATGTTACGTAATATATTTTGAATAATAAAATATCATGGGTGGTATTTCCAAACACGCCTTAATTTAAATAAAAGAGCGGGAATAAAATTTCGTGGCTGGCGTAAAGTGTTGAATAAGTTAAAAAATATTAAAATAATCGTAAAATATGAGTGAAACTAGAAACGAGAACAGTATTTTAACACCGGAAGAGTTACTCGCTACGCTCGTGATTCTAAAGTTGAATCCTGAGTGTGGCGAGGGATTCAAAGGCACGAGATGCAAAAGTCTTTGCTCTCGTGTAACACACATAACTTTTCACTTCAGCAGCGAGAACACTTTAGGAGATAAAATAATAAACAGGAATATATTGAAATAACTATTTATTGTGAATCAAAATAAAGTAAAAATTTAAAATCTAATTTAAATTAATATTTTCAATTTTTTTGAAATTTTAATAGTTTTGCGTATGTTTCAATATGCACGTTATGTTTTGTTTTTAAAGTAGCTTTCAACATTGAGTAAATACTCCACATTGTAGATAATCGCCTCGTCTGTGATAAATCTAATAAATAAGATAGCAACACCGTCTCCGAAAAACTGCTTGCGCCCTTTGTAAGTCTCCATTCATTGAAGACATGGTATGCTTTCAGATATTTCTCGCGATACTTCTCAGGTAGGAAACTTAATTCTCATTAATAACTTGTTGTTTTAACTCTTCCGGTGTTAAAATACTGTTCTCGTCGCTAGTTTCACTCATATTTTACGATTATTTTAATATTTTTTAACTTATTCAACACTTTACGCCAGCCACGAAATTTTATTCCCGCTCTTTTATTTAAATTAAGGCGTGTTCGGAAATAGCACCCATGATATTTTATTATTCAAAATATATTACGTAACATTAATGAAACTAGAAATAAATATTTACAGGTTAGGTAAATATCAGTTTTATTTGCAGTAAATACTTATTTTCGTCGTTTAAATACAACAATAAGTTAAAAATTTAATAAATTATATTAAAAGACATAATTATCTTTTTGCAAAATTTCTTTAGTTAGTACGAAATTCCGAACGTGTTTGTCTTTGAGCTCGAATTCAAAATCGGAACTTCGAAAGGGCTGGTCTCTGTCTCTCTCTCTTTCTAATGGCGGGAAAGAGATAGAGTGTGAATGTTTCGAATTGTATGATTAACCCAAGGCTGAATAAGATATTCGCGGCTTTCTGAAAAATAATAATTAAAAAGTTACTTGGTCTCACTCAGTGAGCAAAATTGCATTTTGCAATTTGCTCACTGATTTCAGGCAGCAAAACCTACATGTTTGAGCTACTGAAGTGAAAATAACTATAGCTTAACGGGCGCTACAAAAAAAAAACATTGGACTCATTTTGATAACTTTCACATGTTAAACTTTTATTAACCTAGGGTCTAGTTTAATATTGATTGTAATTTAATACGAAGCATAAAATTAACAATTTGACTATTGGAAAATAATTAAATTAGGTGCAAAATTATTCAGAAGTTTGCATAAAGAACAGCTAGCGGCGCGGCGCGGCGTGTCACTTTCCCGATCGTTCTCAATCGGACGGCATTAGGTAATGCGTTTTTGATAGTTTTAGTGACGGTTCGGTCTGGTTCGGTCCGTTTCACAATATTCTATAATACTGTTACATGCCTTTACATGACTTTTTAATAAATATCGAAAGCGTATTACTTTCAAATTACAAGTAAATGCCTACTTAATTGGGTCTTGTTCGCGACATTGCGTAATAAGCATTAACTGTGTGTACAAGAACGGGTGTTTAATTTAAGAACTTATTTCAAGTTATAAGAACTTTTCACTGTAATTGCGCCTGCCGGTGGTCTAGTAATGAGTGGAACCAGTTTCGAGGTTATATCCTAAATGTATGTAGAACTGGAAAGTAAAGTGAATGTATCGAGATTGTGAAGGACCGACTTTATACACTGAACATTTACTTTTCCTCTTATTATTCAATTTCAGGGTTTGTTTTAATTAATATATGTATATGGCTATAGGCTTTACATAATTATCTATACTAATATTATAAAGAGGAAATATTTGTATTTTTGTATGTAACGAATAAAGTTAAAACATACTGGACCGATTTCATAAATTCTATTGCCGTTAGAAAGCTACATTATCACAGAGTAACATAGGCTACGGGCGGAGCCGTGTGGACACGGCTAGTTCTTTATAAATTGATCACGTGTGGACTAATTGTACGATGCTCCTTGATCTCAGTAATTTAGTATTCAAAAGTAATATTATGCCTGTGAACATCGTCGGAACTGCTTAAGTATGGTAAATGCATATTGCAATGTTGTTCGGTGTAACTCCGGTAATAGACGTGCAGTTGGAATGGAACATGTTCCCAATGACGCAAAAACACGCAGCGCCTCTCAGTCATTAACATTTATAATGTGATCGACACTCGACTACTTATCGTGAAAGTTGCAGTTTTATTCATCTCCGCACAATATTGTAAAGAAATTGTTTCATTAAATAAAGAAACATAATAATAACATAAGAACGAGTTCCATAGTTTATCTGTCCGCTAATAACTTGAAAGAATCATGAAAGAAAATTCACATAAGAGAACATTTTTGTTTAGGTTCCCGGCTTTGAGTAACATCCCCGATACAATGGATATCTCTGAGTAACATCCCCGATACAATGGATATCTTTGAGTTACGATACAATGGAAAGGTATTTCAAAGCTATCACACAATGCGTATGAAACCCAGTACGGTGTAAGGTTGTGAAGAGGTTTGCGTTCCTTTGGTAAAAGGTAAGTTTGGGTGAGTTTCGGTAATTCGCGTTATCGCGTTGCTTCCGCTGGCGTTTACAAACACGCACGGTGTTTGCGAGATGCTGCGCCGCGCCTGCTCACAACATCCACAGAACAAAAGAAAAACGTGTATCAACACACATAGTACACTTTTGGTGCGGATGCGACACCATGTTTGTAACAACTCGGAAATCGGAATCCATAACATGTCGTTTGCTCATGCTCATAGCTAGCAATTAGCGGAGATGTTGCATTGTAAGCTGTTAATGAGCAACATCCTTTGCTTATGTATGATACACCATTCAATTTCAATCAAGATGCACCAGTACCTCTCAATAGAGAACATTAAACGCCACATTATTTATTGTTGTTCCAATACTTATAAATTATTTTATCGTCATTATATTAAGATGAAATATGTAGATAGACTTACAAACACAGATATGGGTAACTTATTTCCCTATTAACCTTTTAATAAATGTCACGATCGCAAATAAAGTAAATTAAATCTATTCATAATCCATATAGGTATACGTATATATTTTCTTACGTTAGGTATTTCACTATCCAGTATGTAGGTACCTATTAGCTTTTTCATGCGAAATAATCAGCGTCGTGGGCGCGGGATCGTTAATGTTAGCACTCACGATGAAGTGTTGTTTTATTTGTGCGTCGATTACTTAGCGCTCGTCCGTGACAGGACAGGGTGTCAGGCGAGTTAGCGAGTTTCAACAAATAAACAACACCACTTAACTTTAAATGACCGCATCTATGCTTAATGTTAACGATGTCGAGCCTCGCGATTCCATCTCCGATACGATGACACATTAGTAAACATTTACAATTATTTTTATTCAGCAAAGAGTGATGTAAGTACCTTAGTACAGTTCGTTAAATTCTTGGCGTCGTTACTCACTCTGCCGCATGCCGGAGGCAGTTAATAATCTACCAAATTTAATTACAATTTGAGGTGGAGTGTTATATTTGAATAGTAAATGCATGGAAGTGGAGCGATGGAGCGGAGTGAGCTAAGGTATTGGAAGCTGCGTCCTTTAATTAGGCACTAGAAACAAAGTTGCGTCGAGTCGGGCGGTGCGGCCGCGGCGCGCGGACGGTCAGCGGCGCGGCGACGCGGCGCGTTATCTCGGCCGCTATCAGCTGTTGTGTGCGCGAGTGTGCGCGTGTACGACACAACACGTCTGTGTGCGCGCGCCGCGCGCCAATCAGCTGATCGCAGTAGGTCGCGGCGCTACGCTGACACGCCGAGCGCACTGCATCATAGCTATCATGCAACGCGCTATTTACTATAAACACGTTGTGATTTACACTTGAAATTAGTTTATTAAATTTGTGATAGATACCCTACACCCATTTTGATTTTTTTAAATTAGGCAAGTACCTAGATATTTTGTAAACACATATAATCAACTAAAATAAATGTTGAGTAGTATTAATAATCAGATTTTAAAAGACTACGGTTGCGTTCCCGCGCCTTTGTAACAATAGCGTGAGATCGTGCAAAACGCTCCTTGTTCCGGAGTGGCCACATGAAAGAGCTGCTCCCGGAGCTGTTCCTCTCGCTCTCGAGGACTAGTGCGGGAGCGAGAGCGGGACGCACAACGACATCCGCGCGCCTGTCAGGTTCGTTGCTTAAAATGGCCGATGCTTGCTTAGTTTCGTGATCGCCTAGGGAGGGGGCCGATGTCGATAATATTATGTTTTATGAGCGGCGGGTGGCAGACATACATAAATTGGGTTTTCGTTTTACGAGAGATAATACCGACGATAAATAATTATACCGTACTCGCGTTTTGGGAATCGAATTTCACCCGAAGTGAGTTCACGAGGCGACGTTTAACTGTAACTAAGGGTGTGTAATGCGCTTCCAGGAAGACGATAATTACGGAATTGCTGTTCTGATCGCGACTCGCGCTCGCGAGGCGAAGTTATCAGACCGTGACGAAGGAGCTCGTTATATTTCGCGATCGTTATTACGAGTGCTCTTATCTTAAACGTCTCGCTACCGTTACAGACCGAGTCTTTACGATTACCTCTAAACTGCCAGCAATGTGTGAGATTACCATGTGCACGCATGTATTACCTACTTTGAAAGCTTTTATGCTTATCAATAAGATAGTTGTCTGAATCGCCTAATGGCACGGCAGTAAATTGAACGGGCTAGAGATAATAAATAAATACTTGGTAGATAGGTAGGTACGCAAATAAACTTCTCTGATAATAAAGCGATACTTTAAGGCCTATGCACGCTGTGCGCTCATACTCGTAAAACCACAAAAACAATATGACACAAAATCCAGCAACATTAAAATATTATAATTAATTACTATTATAGCTAAATACGACTGTAGTTACCTTGCGCGAGATAACGGCGACGCCCGAATCTGAGCGGACACAATATCACAACCATAAAAAGTAACAATAAACTTTTTATCGTCGCTGCGAAGATAAAATAAATAAGATAGCTTTAATTCGGCTCGCCGCCGCGATGTGGCTGGAGCCGGCGCCGGCGCGGCGATGTGGTCGAGTGCAGCGCGCAGCCGGTACGTCGCGGCACGGCGCGGCGCGGTGCGACGCGGCGTTGAACGTGCCGCCCCAATCATCCATTAGTTTCGATGTTTATTTCGTGTTTATTACGTGGATGCTAATTTAACACCGCGTCGCTCGCTGTGATGTCGGATAATGGAGTAGGTACGTTCTCACAAGAATCCGGGGCCGCGTGCGTGCCGTCGTAATGGACGACTTGCTGCTTGCTACGACGTGCCCGTGTCTCTCACTAAAGCCCTCTGCGTGCACTTTAAATCTATCTGACTGTATCTTTATTAGACTCGCTACGGCTAATTGCCGTGCGGAGACGTTCGCATGAATGTAACGAATTAACGAATCATAATAATTGAGTTTTAGTATAATGGTTTCGTCTGAAGTATTATTTCCTTGAACGGCGATTCAGTATGAATAATTTCTTTCCCAACAGCTATTGTAGATTATTCACGACTCATTGTGTATAAGTGCCTTTCAAACAGAAAATAAAATGTCGAATGAATAGCGTCGGTGCGCGCTGGGCTTTTGTTTAGCGGATATTTTGGAAGTGTTGTCATTGAGAGCGAAACAATGGGAGAATGAGTCGGCCGCAGCCGTGAGCCCGTAAGCCACGCCGGCGAAAAGTTCCATCGCTCCACACTTGTAATTATGTATATGAGAAGTCTAGAAAACTATTGTTCTATTTAACGTTCTAAACATAATAAAGCTATTGTTTCATATTTGTTTTGTAGAATCCATAGAAATTATAATTAAAGAGGATAACATTTATAAGATTTACGCAAGTCCTTGAAAGAAGAACTCTTTCAAACCTTATATCACCCCCAATTTATTTTTTAAATTTTATTTATTAGTTTGTATTGTATTCTGTCCAATATTTCGTGGATCTTTTCAG
Source organism: Amphipyra berbera (assembly GCA_910594945.2). Classification (NCBI taxonomy): domain Eukaryota; kingdom Metazoa; phylum Arthropoda; class Insecta; order Lepidoptera; family Noctuidae; genus Amphipyra; species Amphipyra berbera. Next base: position 18,065,739 of record OU343140.1, on the reverse strand, counting down.
GAACAAAAAAATGGTTTCCATAACTGGTTAGACCCAAGTGTGTTGCGATTAGATATAGTTTACTTGCGACTTCGGAGTACCTAGTCTCCGAAGTCACAACACTTTTTTGGCATAATCTATCATGTGGCAACGAATCTTATAGATTCAAAACAAACACTCATTTGTACTTCTAGTCGAGTATATTCACTTGTGAGTTCCGACACAATTTTCAGTTACAACAGAACATCACTCAATGCTTCTTAGTTGTCATGATGTCACAGACATGTTTTCACCATTCACATGAACATGCTAAACATAGCACTAGCATTGGAGTTTCATTGTGACACGTTTCATACAAAAGAATGTTTCGTTTTTATACAAGACAAGATATATCTTAATTTAGAACTGTTAGTCAAAATGTTGGCTCTCCTCTCTATCTAGTTATGCCGGTTAGTTGGTTAACAATAAAAAATTCAGCATGACCACTTATTATAGTGTCACCCATTTTTGTGTCCTGATTAATTACTTGATCAATAAGTAGTATGCAGCTGGATTTTACACTCGCTGCATTCGACACAAACTACAGAAATGCCAAGCTGTAAATTACTCAGCCAACACGTTTATGGTGATGTAAATGTAAGCAATCTTCCTGCAAATACCAATTTATGATAACTCCAAACGAGTTCCTCGCCGTATTTATACGTTTTTACAATAATCAGAGACATATTAAGTACTGCTGTGGAGCCATTTCTTGACATGTGCAACTAGTTACGAAGGTTATTAGTTTATTTGCGCGGCGTCATTTGGAATATAAATTACACTGCCAGCCTAGCCAGGCGTGTTAATTATTCAATCCAGCTGTCAAACAGATTGCAATATCTAGTTTTCACTTTACAAATTGGATTTAGGTATATCGCTTTTACTTTAGGCAGTGTGCATTCAGCTTTAGCAATCGCTGTGACATAAAATTATGATAGGTACTGAATCATTTCATAAGACAGCTGATATCTTGGATCTAATTCTTCTAGATAACGTTCTTAATCAAGACAACCTATTAATGAATTTAACAGATTCTTTATGAGCCTAGGAGGTTTTTAATTTGCACAACATTTTGGTTTGTGAAGGATTTTATTGGCTATATTAGTAGGTGCCTGCCTAAGTATGTATTTCAGTAGGACATGAGACAAGTCGTTAGTGTTTTTCCAGTCGTTGGTGTACGAATACTTAGATACTTACACGTGCATTGTGCACCGCGTGCACGCTGGCCGCCGCCGGTCGGTTCGCATCCGCACTGCGCATCCAGGAGGCATCCGGTAACATCCGAGCACTGACTACACACACTAGCCGTAAGTACACTGTACACAAGGACCGCACACGTCCGCCGTCGGACGCCGGACGAGCCGCATGGAGGTAAATAAAACGATGTTTTAGGGATTTTTGTAAAAAGATAGTTATATTTTTGGCATTGGACTATGACACAATATAATACTATGATATGCTAAGTAAGCGTTTTATAAAGACTTTTACATGCCGAATATTCGTTAATCAGACTATTCATCAGAGGACTCTTTATATATAATTTTAACAAACATAACCGCTTACAAAATGAGAGTAGAGATACGATTCTAATTTACCGTTCGGGACTGCTCTAGAACTCATCATCTATTCGAAAACATAACTATGTCTAGTTTTATCCTTAATATTTTTCTCACTTTCATTTTTTTTACTCTATAGGTACATATTTATTATAATACAATTTTTGAACATATAATTATCGATATGATATCTTATACAGAAAAACGCAACGAATCGGCGACGGTACAATAATTTAATCGTGAAGCGTCGGTTACTGCGTTTGCGAATAAATATTTTCGTTGGTGGGTATGCACTAGCGTCGATGCACCGGTGAGCGGCCGGCCGACCGTGCCGGGCCATCCGGCGAGGCGACCGGCCGCGCAACCGGGCCTCGAGCGAAACGATAATACGAAACGTTCAGGTCCTCGGCGAAACAACACAATCATAATCGTCCGGTACAACAACACATAAATCAACGTTTAAACAATATCAACGTACATAGGTACTATTTGGTATTAGGTTCGTTCGCGAACGAGCCGACGCGAGGGCGCGCGTCGCCCGGACACAGACGCGAGCTAGCGTGCCGGACGCGGCCCGGGACCGCGCCGGCACGCTCGCCGTCACTTATCACTAACTAATTACAACGAAACATCACAGAGACCGGGGCCCGCTCCGGCGCCGCTCGGCTACATGTAGATCGGCAGCTGCTGCAACGTGCGCTTGTCGAAGCGGTCGTAGTTCGCGGCAGCGGGCGGCAGTGCGCGCGCTATATCACAGTCCAGCGCCTCCGGCGGCAGGTAGGGGTGCGGCTTGAGCCGCGCGCGCGCTGCCAGCTTGCCGCCCGCACCGTCCGCCGCGTACGACTCGAAGCGGTAGCATGCCAGCGGGTGCGCCGGCTCCTCCGCAGGGGCTCGCGCGCGCGCCGCCGCGGCCGGCACGGGCTGGGGCGGCGGCGCCGGGGGAGCGGGGGCCGCTCGGCAGCAGCGCCGAGCCTGCCGCGGAGCGCGCGCCCGGCTGCCAGGCGTCACGGCGGCGGCAGCGGCCGCATCTCCTCGCGGCAGGTTGTTCACGAACGGCACGCGCCGCAGGCTCTCGAGCCTCCGGAAATGCGAGGGGTGAATCATGAGCAGCGGCTCGATCTTGACGCCCTGCGGCGGCTTGGCACAGTCGGGAAGCTCGTATTCGATACTGCAGTCTACGTGTAAAGGCACCGAGTAGTCCTTGGGGGCGAGCGAGGCGGGCCGCGTGTCCCGGCGGAAGCGGTCGGCGGCGGCGAAGTCGGCCTCGCCGCGGGCGTAGCCCGTCATGACGGTGGACGCGGCCTCACGGCATGTGCGCCGCGGGGCGCGCGCCGATCAGCTGATTGTAGTGGCCGAGCTCAGCGCGCACACGTGCGCGCAGTTTGGCGGCGGCCGCGGGACTGGCACCCGTCCCCGCGCGCCTGCGCCGTGCGGCCCCCGCTAGTCACATGCCCCCCGCGGCGCCGCCGGGGAGCCGTTCATCCCGGCTGTCCCCCGCGGCCCGGCACTTCGCCCCTGCGCCGCTGGGCGCACTCGGCGGCTCGTTGCGGGCGCTCGGCGGCGGCCGCGGGTTAGCGACGTCGGCGGGTGTCGAGGGGACGCGGCGCGGTGCGGGACGTGGCGGCGACCCGCCGGCCGCCGACGGCCAACGAAATTCATCGACAGATCGATAAAAATGGCGATGGGTCGTAACTAGAAATGCGAGCGTTGCGCAGAGATGCACTACGCACGTCGGCTTACGGAGGGGTAGCGGGGGTAAGGGGATGCCTGCTAGGTGCGGGAGACACCGCGAGGGGAGCGGGGGGGATATGATTGTCAAACAGCTGACTACAAAGAAGTTCAAAATATTAAACAAGAGCGGTGCAGCACTCTGTGGGAAGTTTCTGAGAGCACTTTACAATTTGCGCTATTGTAAATGTCTGATTGTGTATCACTGTACCTAATTGAAAGAAATGCCACTTTAGTTATTAGTGCACTAAAATGTGGAATCTAATATAGTAATATAAACTTTTTAACATAGAAGGCTCGCAAAAGTAAATTTATTGTAAGCATGAGGAGCACTCGGCGTTTCTTAGAAGTTGAAAACAACTAGGTATGTTACTTACTTACATACCTAGGGACCTATGTTATATATATAATTATATTTTTTAACCCACGACGAAAAAGAGGGGTGTTATATGTTCAAAGCCTAAGTCTCCCTGTGTGTCTGTATGTGGCATCGTAGCTCCGGAACGGATTCACCTGTTTAATTAACCTTTTTACCGCTTCTGTCACATTTATGCGACAAATATTTCCGTGCCCCTACCACCCGTGTCGTATTTCTGCGACAGAGAACATGCATGGTTGTTTTATTCGACAAAACGATTGCACCTCCCTATTTATTGTAGGTATTATTTTATCGATTCGTAGTTGGGCGCTAGGGGCACGGCAATTGATATTTAGCCAAGCCCTTAAAGGGTTATAAGCAGTTTTTTTTGTGTGAAAGCTAGTTAAATCGAAATGATTAGTAGGTTATGTTTGATGGAAGTTGGATCAGCTGTTTCAAGATAATCAGCTCTATTCACAGCCGGTGTAGAGATCTCTGCCATACAATGTATATGTATTTATTTCGATTCTGTTCGTCCAATTGACATGAAATGTCTAACATTCATAAAACCTAGTGTTAATACAATATTAGCGTACCATTGAGCTGATCGGATTGAGGGTTTGGATCGAACGGTGTTACCACTACTCCAAAATAGCTGATAATCAGGCAGACCCGTTGATTTTACCTTGGAAAAGGCAAGGCAAGTCTTGGATAAGGACTGGGAAGGTAGCCCAGTCAGGGTGGCGATCGGTACTCGGCAATGACTAGTTGCAGACCCATCGTGTTTGAGCTCATATGACTCGTTATAGAAAGCCGCTCTCACCGCATTAATAATAATCGCTAACAAGGATCGACAGTCACATTACAATGACGGAGGTGTGTTTTTAAAGTTTTAATTTAATTATTTTTTTACTTAGCTATGACCTGCGTGTTGACTAGCTATCGATGGCCCCACAGAATAAACGTGCGTAAAACGTCAAGTGTAGGTACACGACAAAATAAAACGTTTGTTTGAAACATCGAGGACGGCTCAGTCAAAATAAATATTATTTCGTCATTACTTCAAAACTATGATAAAGATCGAAAAGGGAATAAAAAATACCACGATACCTTAGGCCAAAACAATCGAATAAAACAGTAAATAAAAACGTGTTAGTTGCGCGTTTATAAGAGCGGCCAGGCGGCCGCCGCCCGGCCGTCCCTATTCTATTATTATCCATATCAGTAATATTTTGTATTAAATTTTGATAATTTGAACTTCGAAAATGTCAATACTTCGCAGTAGGTACGAGAGTTCCGGATCCGGACTACAAACCTTATGAAAGTACGATAAGGCCAGGAAATGGTTTCCAAGGGTTTACTTATGCGCTATATGTACCTATATAAAATATTTTGCTATTATATAAGTACTTGTATGACAGCCAATACTTGTTGTGTGCCATTTTATCTGGAGGAATATTGGCTCCTAAAACGCAGGCTCTTGGCCTAGTTTAGGAGGCAATAGTTCGCCCCTCAATATGACACTATTGTATAGAACATCTCTATACTTAATCACTGGTGTACTTATGTATGTTAGTTGAAGTGAACAAATTTTATTATTATATTACTAGCGACCCGCTCCAGCTTCGCACGGGTACAATGTAAATACTAATGTGGGGCATATAAACCCTCCTCTTGAATCACTCTATCTATTGCTGAAAATTGTATTAATTCTATTAATTGTATTAATTCCGTTGCGTAGTTTAAAAGATCTAAGCGTACAGACAGCGGGAGCGACTTTGTTTTATACTATGTAAAGATTATTTAGTGTAGGGACACCCTCCTATATTATGATTGATAACTAGATCTTGTGCTGTCTATGTGATAAATAAATACCCGTAGGTAGGTATAACATTGTATTACAACTCTTGGATAGAATTATATCGAAAAACTTAGTTTATAAAGAATCAAGGCGGAGTTCATACAATATTGTTACTCTCAATTTTCAGGATTCAATATATTAGAAACCAGCTGAGAACCTAATGGCTTGATGCGCGACGATAGTAAGAGACCAGATGGCATTACGTTATTACCATGGAAGATAGGTAGGTAGGCCTCTGGTGTAGGACCCGACGTGTGTCGACGTGTGTCGTTATTACCATGGAAGATAGGTAGGCCTCTGGTGTAGGACGCGACGTGTGTCGACATCCTTGCATCTTTCTAGCTCGACGGGTTGTGCTGGCACTGCCGCTGCGGCTGCAGCTGCGAAGACCCTCAAACGGCGCTAATATAGTAAACCTCATAAGAAACTATGAGCTCTTTGGGGTCGAAACGCTCGGGTCACGGGGCCGAGTGTACGCCTCCTTTTTAAGGAAATTGGAAGAAGGGTGGTCGACACTTCACGTAACTTCTGCCTTCTGGGCACGCTTCCAGGTGACAGCGACGTGGAGGAGTACTTCGACGCTTAAGTGTGCTTTAAGTAAGTATAGGTTTATTTTTGTACTATATTCTTATATTTGTAGGTACGTATTTGTAATTATGTTTTTTTTTGTGGTTTACCTAATTGTTGTATGTTTAGTATGTAAAATTATGTACTTATAGAACAAAGAACTTAGTTTTACTATGTTAGTATGTACTATGCGTGCCAAATAAGAATAGGATCGCGCTTGCTACAACTTCACACGATAGCTGTCAAATTAGTACAGACAGCAAAAAAAAACTGTGAAAAGAAAAATGTTATATTTTTTATTCATAATTTCATTATTATATATAGGTATATTCATTTTTATAAAATGTTATTTCTTGAATTCCATAAATAGATACTTTTCGATAAATTAATAATATTTGAAAACAGTATTCATTAAAGAAATGAACCAATATAATAGTTACTTCACGAAATGCTACTGGTCACCCTAATATGTCGCCATAATAATAATATAATTATTGTGTAATTAATTTGGCGTAAATTGACTAGAAATACCAAAAAAGTGAACTAAAAATAATTAAACTGAGTATAATTTCCTTATTTATTTTTTTGGACACCTTACGCTTTGGTAATGAAGTTCACGAGTATTGCGGAACAAAATGGCGTCTTGACAGTACTATTCTTATTTGGCACGCATAGTACTACGTTTTGTACATGCAGCCCCTTTATATTATTATTGTAAAGTGTCGAAGTTTGGTTGTTTTTCGATTCAATCACGCTGTAAAGACCGACTGAATTTGGCTGATATTCGGTACAGAGACGGTGAATATCTAATGCTTGTAGGTACATAGCACAGCGTAGGTAACTTACACCCATATTCTAAGATGTTCCTCCAACTCGACTCATACTCGACTCAGGACGGCCTCGAAAACACCTTCAAAATTGTATTCTTAATCGCAATTTCGAGTGAACTTTGAGGTTCCTGGACTGAGGGGTTCTCAAATGAGTCGAGGTAGAGTGGAGTCATTACGACATAATTTTGTTTATCTGCATCGTGCAAATAACGCCGCGATAAATAGTTCTAAGGATTATCGTAAGCATATTCGATAAAGTCTTCAAAATTAATTTTTGTTACATACGAACTTTGATACTTCCTTCCCGAGGTACCTTGAGTTTGACAGATGATTCCTTACCTCGACTGAGGAAAAATTTCGACTCAAGGATGTTTAGGTATTGTCAACTATAACAAGCGATGGTAGTGAGAAAGGCTGAGTCGAGGTGGAGTCGAGTCGAGTAAGTTTTGGAGGAACGTCTTAGAATATGGGTGTTAATCTCGGAGTTACGCTAAAAATGGAAATGAGTTTGAGTTTGATAGATTTTTTATACTGACCCTATCACCATCTGAGTGATTATAGTAGGTAAATCTACCTATAGGTAGGTACTCACTAATATTTTGGAACAAAGGTTGTTGCACGTCATAATATTATGTAATTTAGAGTTAGGTAAAAATCTAAATACAGAACTGTTACCCTCTGACGTGAGCCATTTGGGCAAGAAGGCTAGATCCCCGTTAGCAATATGCCATAATATTCACTGGCTGACGAAGCACGGCTACTATCCGGCGAGTGCGCAAATATTGACCGCGCGGGGAAACTGACCAGGCTTGGCAGCCCCGACACTCGCCCACTACACACATAGCTTCCTATATACATAGCTAAGCTTGCGTACATACAGAGTAGAAATAGATGGTACATATTGGCAGATAGGTAGGCATCTCGAGTAATCTTGATTATTTGGAGACCTGACTTCCGACAGCCAATTAAAAGTTTGACTGAAGAAAACCGGGAACACTCAGAGAGTAAGCCTAGGTGTACAATGTACCTACATCGTTGGATGTTATTATTTTCATCGAATTTAATGTTTCTTGCGTTTATCTTTAGCGCGACCCCTGACTTACAGATAATCTAATCGAAAGTTGGCCAAAGCTGGATAGTAAAGTAATCGTGACGACACAATAAATAATAGTAGTAATGTTGGCATCAGCTGATGGGATCTTTACAGTACCTACCTATGTAGTTTTATCCTCCCACGCACTTCATTGTCAAGTTTCACGTCAGAAGTGTATGTGAACATCGATGGTCAGGTTTCACCCCGAATAGTTTCTGGTCAAACATTACCTACCTGAGAATGGCTGTAATAAATGAAATAAAATACTTGTAATAAATGACGTACTGATGAAATATCCTACAACGTTGAAAGTGGTAAGTGTGATCGCTTTGTGTGGTCTACGGTACGAATGTACTGCCCGTAACCACGAGTGTGGAAAGCGACTGAGCGATTATAACAAGAGGATGGCCAGCAAAACATTTAGGTACCTGTGGGCTGTTAAAGCAGGGTTTAGTAGGTTTAACTAGCTAAGTAACTAGTGTACTTAGTTAAAGTTACCAAAGAAACTAAGGACGGCATTATAAACATGATATTGTGGGGCCGAACACTAATGCAACATGACGGTCCAGATTGTACAACAGCACATTTAATGCCAAACAAAATCTTGTGAGAGTCAAGTTTGTGATCGCTAATTCGATTATGGAGATAAAAACTGTACGATGGACTTGAAGATACGTATGTAACTAAAACAAAAGGACTTGATTAAGATAACAGTTTGGAAAGTTAAGCTGTTGGTGATCAGCGAAACGCGAGTCTTTCAACAGCAAACTTTGTTAGTACTCGTTAAACGAAGTTTAATAATAATGGCGACGAGCGAGCACTAACATTTATCTTTAGTAACGGACACGTCAAACGCACACATGCCTCCACGCTAAACTTGAAGTTAGGAAACATACTTATTCCAACCGTAGCTTGCCATATTTTAGTTGAAATATATTGGAAAACTGAAGGTTTTTGTAGTAGTTATAGTTAGGGAAGTGGTTGGAAGCTGTTCATCATGGAATAAAAATCAACAGTTTAATCAATGGGTCAATAACCCATAAAAAATTTCGTCCTACAAGAAATGTTTTGGTACTAATATTTACTCTAAAACTTATAAATTTAAAGGTAATAAAGAACTGCTTCCAAAGGACTCTATCTGATCAGATATAAATCAGGAATTTTATTATAGGAAAACTGACATTTGTTTGGCATGCCGCTGCTTTAGGAATCTTTTCAATCATAATTTCATGTATGTGCCTAACACTATAACTAAGGATATAACGTATCGGTTTATGCTCTCAGTGTGGTAACAGTATCCCCACAGATGAAGGAATGTCCACCAGTTGGTCGCCAGCGGGTTATCGATACGATGCGGTGCGGGCGGCTGCATCCGATCTGATGAAACCAGACACGGCGCAGCAGGCCGTGCACACACACACAGACGGCGAAGCAGGTCGCACACACCACACCAGCTCAAATAACACACACACACATGGCCGGAGGGACGTTCAATCATGTTTTTTTGCACTTATTTGTTGAGTGCCGGGGATAACATTGCTAGAAAGTTGTAACTTGAGGGGACATCACTTAAATAATACGTGACAGTATGTAACTTGAACGGTACAGTCTGGTTAACGTTTTTTTTTTCCCACAGAATTTTGCTAAGCTTTTTAAAGTAAAAATTTTAAAAGCTTTAATTTTTTTAGCCGGTAACATGTGCCTCGTATATCATTTAAAAGTCAGGAAGTTTAAGGAAAAACCAGTAACAATCTAGGCAGGATTTAAATTAGATATGTGTAAACAGGTATACTACATGTCAGCTTTAAATGGACTGAAAATCTACGTAATTATATCCTCCTCTTCTCAATTTTTGTGTCTCTACGAAGTATGGATGTTCTCAAATCGTAACTTTTAGTATCAAAGGTTGGAGAGCAATTTTGATTTAACTTTAGCCTCAATATATTATCCATCTAAAGAACACACACAAGTATTACACTTTAAATTATTGATATGAAAGTTAAGTAGGTATTTTATAGAAGTTCTACTTATTAATATTATAAAAGTGAAAGTTTAGATGTTTATGAGTTTGTAAGGATGTTTGTTATCACGCCAAAACTGCTCAACAGATTTGAATGAAATTTGCCACACAGCTAGACCATAAATTGGATTAGGACATAGGATTTTTTTTATCCGGGGAAGTAGTTCCCCAAGTATGCGTGTGAAACCGCGGGCAAAGGCTACTATAAAATAAAGAAGATCGAAAGAAATAATAATGAGGAAAAAGCAGCGCGCGCCCTTCAAATAGAACCCTTTCAAAAGCTGCAAAATTAATTTACAACTGTGCGGAAACCAAGTTAATTGAACATTACATGGCCCGAATTTCTTGTGTGGAGCATTAATAAAAAATATGAATCTATTTGTTCCCCGTGTCCCCCTTAGGTAATCCGTAACAAGCAATTTACTATTGAGTTAAATCTACCGATCTTACTGGATAATAAAGCTCAGCGGGGAATTTTCTATTTAATGTTAGAAAAAACTAACAAAAGCCGTGACAATAGCGGCATCGTCCGTGATTTAGAGAAATAAATCCTCTCTGCTTATCTTACTGAGGCACACTTTTTATACTAAAATATATACAAAAGTCGATGCGAAAGGTAGTAATTTTCAGGTACCTTTTATTTATCGTCCATCAGATACATAAGTTACAGCTTTCCCTATTTATTTCAGTTTCGAAATAATATCGCTCCCTTTGGCTCAAAATATTGGCAATTGAACAGAAATTGAAAGTTTTGATTTAAAATATATTTGGATAAATGGTGCGTCCTTGGACTTCTTATGACAATGACGACACACATTTCGTAACATCAACACTTGGGAATTCTGTGACGATTTATGAATTGTCAGAATTATAAGCGATTGGAGTCTTGAGTTATTGTTAGTATAATAAAATGGTTTTAGCATAATAAAACGGTTTCTTGTAACAGATGTGTTAGTGGAGGAAGTTTATGGTAAACTTAGTGATGCTATAATGTTATTACAGCGAGCGAGTTCAACACGTAGGTAGGTAGCATTCGCATGGGTGCGCCCGCGCAGGCCGGAGACGGCGCGCGCGCTTCTCATACTAATGCAAATAAATGCACTCACAGCCATGCGGGCATTTTCCCCGAGTTATTCAAACGTTCAAACCATTGTATTTAGCGATCGGGTAATGCCTTCATTGTGAATGTTAAATGTTTGCCAAAACTATTAGCCCACACCGGTCCGTGGCCGATTTTCAAATTTGCCTGATTCAAACCATTACCGAATCATGAGCAATTTTGAATCTGCCAAGCGATGAATTTTATTTAAATTTACATGCATGAGATATCGCATGAATTAACACAACCAATCATCATTTTTATAGTTTTTGTTAGTATTAGTCATTAGCTCGCATAAATATTTCGTTACAACATCAGGCATCAGCTGGCTCCACGAATCTTTACATCATCAATTTTACAACGGATCTTTTTATTAATGGTAGGCTCACCTTTTCCCACTATCTCACCTCAAGCTTGCAAACCGTGAAATTTCGTTTAACAATTTTCGCGTGATGCCGGAACTATATTTTAATGGTCGATATGTAAGAAACGTTCTCACCGCAGTTCTCACGCATTACGTTTAGTAAAGGTTTTTATATAAAAGAAATCGTTAAACTCAATCGCATTCAATACAGAAACTCTCAAGTGGTCTGAAGTCTGAGTACATAGTACAGTAGTTCCTCCTTATTGATTCGCTGACTACAGGCGCATGGCGGGGAGTCCCTTGGGCTGCTCAGATTGACCCTTTTCATTTCCGTTCCCACTTATATTAACCGGCTTTCAAGAAAGGAGAAGGTTCTCAATTCGACTGTATTTTTCTTGTAAGTTTCTTCAGCTTTATCTTCGCCGTGTGCGTCCGCTTGGGCGAAAAAATAAATACTTTTTCTTTCTTTCTTCCGATTGTGTACCGATTTAAGGGTTATTTTTGTTTGAATAATTGTTCTCCCAGGGTAGACCCATTTAAATTTGGTGAAGATCTGATGAAGACCTTCGGAGATAGACAATGGAATTCCTCAATAACGAACAGTACACATAATATGATTGTGTTACGAGCAGCGTCTTTATAAGGTCTAATCATGTTTTAATTAACCACTAAAAAGAAAAAAACGTTTTAAGAAAAATAAAACCGACTTCAACAAAACTAATAAAATAATTACCACATTATAAAATAACAGTTTCAGAAGTCGGTGCTAATGCACGCTGAACCAAATAGACGGCACCGGCTTCTGAAACTGTTACCTAATTTTATAATATGGTAATTATTTTATTCGTTTTTTTGAAGTCAGTTGTATTATTTGTTAAAAAGTTTTTATGATTAATTTCTTCTAGGATGGCGAAACTGCCTCACGCAGGGGCCAGGGGTCACAAAGCGGTGAAGAGGGAGGGGTGACAAGTACGAACTGTTGTTTACGACACTGCACTAAGTAGGTAACCCCTTTGTGGTCTTACAATAGATATTGCTTTAGCTTTGTTGTTTTTCATGTCACGAAGTATAATAAGTACCTACGTAAAATAATTATAAGTTCAGTTTCAAGTGAATTGGAATGGAAATTATAAACTGTTGAAATGACTATTTTTAGGGCGAGAAGTCGTAGGTTTATAATTATTTAAAGATGTAGCAGCCTGAGAAATAAATGTAAACCTATTCGGATAAGGAGCAGAAATAAAATGAAATTTCTTTTCATTTAAAGAAAGATAAACTATTTTAAACTAACTATTTTAAAGTATCACAAATCAATACTTTAACCAAAAGTTTCACAAAAATTATTTATATAAATAAAGAGTTTCTTATAACAATACTAATAAATGTATTAAACAATAGTTTGTAATGTTTCTATCGACCTCTCTGACTTCAGCCAAATGTTCTAAAACAATTAAGTATGCAGTGTCGTGACCGATTATAAATATGTATTGAGTAACCATTACTTATGTACAATACAATTTTCTTTAACAATGTGTTCTCCTAGTACTGCACGGATCGGCTCGGGACTTCGGAACTGTTTGCCGTCCTCTGTAAATAATATAAGCGTTTGTATTGTACTCAGGAGTTCCAAGACGTAAGTCTAAAGTCCACAAATATGTTTAAGTGGCAAGAGGTTCGCTTTCTACCAAATGGGACCTATGACTATGACCGTCGTAGCCTAATAGGGGTTCGTAAGTATATTGTCCTAACTCTTGGCCTCTTGCGTGATTCTGGTAGCTTATTATTTACCTACATGGCGGGGTCAGCCTTCCTTGTCTGTCTACACCACTACGCTCTATCTTTAATTATTATTTGTTTTTTTTTTTTTTTCCTAATCGACTATTGTAGATGGTCTTGCGGACCTTTTCTACGTAACCTGACTATTATTGGCGAGACCAGAAGGGTCTCCGAACCAATACCTACAATTCTAACTACCTAGCTAACTACGCAAAGCTAACTACTGTAACATCATGGCTATGACTATAGCAGCGACACCTCTGAGAGTGTCCCCAAGGGGGGACTCGAACTCTTAGGGTGTCGAATGCAAGAGGACTGGGAGGGATACGACAGCTTGATGAGGGCTGTATTCTCGCGTCATGGTGACTGCGCGGAGTCAGAAGGGACGACCGGCTCCGCGGCTGCGGCGGGTGAGCACGGTGGATCGGGGGCGGCGGCGGTGGGACGTCGCGAGGGGCCTCGTCGGCGAGGGCGATACGCCGGTCGGCGGCGGCGGTGTATGTGTATAGTACTAGTCGATTTATTCGCCTCCTGGAGGAGGGTGATCTCATCATCGGGCTCTAGTAGCGCATGCCGGGGACGGCGGACTATGCTAATCTGGGAGGGTTTATAATCGGACGCGGCGGTCACGAGAGGGTTCCGATGCCTCGGGGCATGATCGAAGTAACGCTTAGACGTGCGTTTGAGATATTGCCTTACCGTTGGCATTTTTAAGTCTAAATGAAGCTGAACGTTGCGCATATACCACGGAGCGCCCGCGGCTCTGCGCAATACGCGGTTTTGCAGAATTTGGAATGCTTTAAAGCGACATGGCCTAACGTGTGCGAACACGACGCTGGCGTAGGTTAGTATGGGGCGAATGCACGTCAGGTAAAGTCTCAACTTATTTCTAAGCGAGAGCTTACTGCGCGCCCTAATCATAGGGTGTAACCGGCCCACAACAAAAGCGGCGCGAGCGTGCACCTTTTTGATGTGTTGCCGGAACGTGAGGTGGTGATCTAGGATAACCCCCAGGTACCTGACGCTCAGTTCCCAAGGGATCTCTTTTCCAAACATGACTACTGGGGGACAACGCGAGTGGTTATCGCCGTGCCTCTCGAAAAGAACTGCTGCGCTCTTTTCGGGATTCACCTCGATACGCCACTTCCGAAACCAAGCGCCGAGGCGGTTGGCTGCGGTCTGTAAGATGCGAGAGATCGATTTTAAGTCACTACCCGTGTAGTAAATAGCCGTGTCGTCGGCGAAAAGTGCCAACTGGGCCTTGCCTTGAGTGGGAATGTCGCTGGTGTACAGCGTGAACAGAAGGGGGGCTAGCACGGAGCCCTGAGGGACTCCGGCTTGGATCGGATGTGGAGACGAAAGCGTGCCGTCTATTCGGTAGCGAAAGGTGCGATCCGACAGAAAGTCTCGAATGATGAGCACGAGACGGTCTGGCACGTTAAATTGGTACAGTTTATATAATAAACCGTTGTGCCAGACCTTGTCGAAGGCTTTCGCTACGTCGAAGAACAGCATGCCTGTCTTGTATGAAAACATGAAGCCGGAGCTTATGTGTTCGACTATACGGTGAAGTTGCCTAGTGCAGCAGTGGGTGGGACGAAAACCAAACTGCTGGTCGGGAATGAGGTTATGGGAATATGCGAATCCCTTTAAACGCGAATAAATGATACGCTCATAAATCTTCCCAAACGAATTGAGAAGGCTTATGGGGCGATAACTGGACGGCTCACACTTGGGTTTGCCGGGTTTGGGGATGCCTATAACTGTGGCTTGTTTCCAAGCTTGCGGAAAGAGATTATTGCTAAGAGCGCCATTGAAGATGGCGGTCATTAGGACTATGAGCTGGGCGGAAAAGAGTTTAATCACCTTGTTCGTGATGCCATCGTGACCGGGGGCTTTCCTGGGCTTAAGATTCTTGATTATCGCCTGCACCTCATCCGCGGTGACAGGGGGCAGGGGATCATCAGGATCTTCTACGGGGGGGAGAGCGGCTTTACGTTCGACTTCGGTATCCACCTTGGACAGATGGACCGGGTCTACTGGTAATGCGCTGGGCGTACACTGGGCTTCTAGACTGTCGGCTAGGCATTCGGACTTTTCGTCGTCTTCAAAGGCCGGCCTTTGATTCGGACGATTGAGAGGGGGAGTAGAAGCTACACATTCATTTTTGAGGGCGCGTTGCAAACGCCAGAAAGCGAGATGGGATGGCTCTAATTCGCCTAACATCTTGTCCCAGCGAGACTCCCTAACCTCCTGTATGCGTTTCTTTACAGCACGCTGCATAGAACGCATATGGAGGCGGTTGCCTTCGCAGGGAAAAGTGTCATACGCGCGTACGGACGCATTCTTCTCCGTCAACAGTTCACGCACATCGTCAGGCAGTTTCCAGCGGTGATCTTCCACCGCTGGAATCTGTCGTGAACACTCGTTCACCGCGGACTGTACGTGACCTGTGAGGGAGTCGATAGCGCCCAACGTGTCGGCGATTGTCACTATGTTGTCGGGGATTGAATCTAAATGTGCGGACGACGGAGACTTGAGACGCTCCTCTAGCTTCCGCCAGTCCGTGATAGTTTTAGTAGGCGCGGGTAGACCGGGATCCGGGGGACCGCCCCGGGGACCCAGGTCTAGGACAACGCACTATGGAAAATATAGGTCGGTATCGGATCAAAAATCTGTAACTTCATGAATTTTTGTCGTATCGTGATGAAATTTGGCACAAATATGCAGTAAGGTTTGGAGATTCAAATAATGTGTAGTTTATAGTGTTTTCTTGTATATCTATATATGTTTTTTGGCATAGAATGAAAGAAAAGGGAAAAAGTCACGAAAATAAATAGTTAAAAATTTATTTCAAGTGGAATACAAGTTTATAATGACTAAAAAGATTAAACTATGGTTAATTACAAAAAGCAAAGTAAACAAAAAAATATATATGAAAACAATTTACTAAATTAAAATCATATTACTAATAGATATATCCTATACTCTGGCTTCAGGGAATGATGTAACTAGGTACAAATATAAGTAATAACTAAATATAAATATTATTTTTAACTTATACCACTTTAGGATCAGGGTCAGTAAATGTGGGTTCACTTTCAGGTGCCACGTTTATAAGACTTAGTGCCTCTTGTTCAAGATCTTTCACATTTCTTACGTACGGTTTTCTCAAACTTGTTATATATGGATCTGACGTGTATAAAAGCGTTTTAAAGACATCTTCATTTGTAGCAGATCGGGAACATTTTCTGGCATGATGAAGTCGTATGTTTCTGTAGTCTTTGTTGCGAGACTCTTGTGCGTCTTCCGATAGCTGTCCAATAGGAAGCACCGCAAAATGTTTGATAACGTTTTTTCCGTGTATGAGTATTTTATGAACGGAGGATGGCATATAATACCAATCGTAATTACTTACATAGATTCTTGCAGTTTCTATTGCATATTCCCCAAATTTTTCAGGGTCGATCATCATTCCAGAAGAAAGAACTTGCAAGATAATGTATAGGCGTTTAATCAATACTTCATCTACACCTGTTATTTCGGATGAGCAAGTGCTATTATAGAAGAATCTTCGTGCGGTATTGCCATCGTTCGTATTCCCGCTAACTTGCCGAGGTTTGTCGACGATTAATCCCAACTCCTCCCTGAAACGTTTATGAACAAGTTCTTTCTTTTCTTTTTTTAATCTCTTGTTTTCTTCAGTTGAAGCAGACCAAGTCTTAAACGAAATATTATAGGAAATATGCAATATCATTTCCATGCAGCGAATCCAGGCGTGTAAGGTGGACAATCCGTACTGGTAGGCGTTATCGTTTTCAGTTCTGGCAGTTACTTTCGATAGGTCATTCATTAGCCGTGGAGTAGCCCCACATATCGTGCACGTGGAACCAGATGGAATATCTGTAAGGACCTGAGCCACCTTTCCATCGATCATCGTAAGAAATAGTTCATGCTTCACATTTACTACAACACCATCTTTGTTTATCAGTGATGCTTGTGCAGCCCTAATTTGTTTGTTAATATCATCGACAACTGCCTTGGTTTTTTCTGGAGTTTCCTTACAAAACTCAATAGAAATGGGTCTGCAAAAATGGACAGATGAAGGTACCGGATTTTGCCAAACAACGGATCCCGATTGCACATCAACTAATCTGATGGGGACTAATGAAGTGATGAACAAATTGGCATCTGAAATTGTTTCCGACTCTTCTGCAAGTATTTGCTTGTATTGGCTTTGACCAGATGAACCATCACATCCCCATTTACAATAGAGGATCAATGTTGTATATTGTTTTTGGAAAACAGAATCGATTTTTAAAATTCTAGCAACAGTATGATCCAATAAATCTTGGATATTAATCACTTTAGCATAAGTATTCGTGATTTCGATTGTAGAAGATGGTGGATAACAGGATCTTTTTATTTCTTGTATTTTGTAGTAAGGCGGGAATATACAACACTTTCGTTCGTTGGTTAAGTTTTTCAGGTACATACCTATATTGTGCTTTTGTTAGATCCAAATCTATAAAAGCACTCTTAATGCTTCCGTATCGGAAAGAATCTTCATCTGGTCTGAGTCGTTCCACTTACTTGAGATATCTAATTTCTTTTGAGTGTCAGCGTTTCTTAATTCTTCGACAAGATGAGCTTCTGTATGCTCATGTAAAGCCCGTAGTCCCTGCACATAGGCGTTTTTTATATGCTCGATGCCATATTCTTGGAGTAGAAGAGTATTTTTCCTCTTCTTGGTAGATTCTGAGGAGTCTCCATAAGCTACGCATGCTCTTCCTCGTTGGCCAGATGTTGATGGCGTAGAATATTGTTCAGAATCCGGTAAATTTAACGAATACCTTGAGTCCAACCAATTACAATACTTCTGTAAAAATGTTTCTTTTTTCCGAGATGCCAGGGCCCAGCGCTTGTTGAATATAGGATGAATGTGCCTTTGTATGTCACTAATTATAAAACACAAGTTGTTTTCAGAAACATTGAGTTTTTCCACTAAAACTTTGGATAATGATTCCATGGTCTTGCCGCCCTCGATATAGGGGATTATGAAGTCTCGTTTGGTACAGCTGAATGAAGACATTTTAACACTTCACAATCTGGAGAAATGACAGGCGTAGATGGGCTTTGCTTTACTTGAAGTTACACTGATGTAGATGGTTCGAATAGTTTTTGTTTCCCTTTATATACTCATTTTACAATATCGAATTGGTACCTACCTACATCATTATTATCTTGTAATTTCCCACGCAAGCTGAGTGCAAATTTGATAAGGTCCCTTTGTTATCACGAAATAATGAAGAAAATATCCAAAAAGTCCCATATTGTTCACGTGAATGGTGTCAGTGGTAAACGGCAAAAGATACCAATTTTCGCGTTCTGACCTTTATCAGTTTTTTTCTCATATCTTCTAAAACCGCAAATATCCGCAGCAATTTTTTTTTGTATTATATTTATGAATAGCTAGACTACTGGTTAACACAAAAAGTAGCGCTTGGGCAGACTTGGGCAACATTGAAAACCTACGACGAAAAAAAAAAAAAGTGAAAAATAAGGTATGTCCCTTTTTAAGTAATTACTGAAATACTTTTCTTTACTTTGAAAATCATTAAGCTGTATCGCAAAAAGCATAAAATAACCTTTCTAAAAATGTATAATACTGCATATCTGTACCAAGTATTTTTTTCACAATATGGTATTGAAACATGTATACGTAAAGACTTGAGTTTGGCACGTCTGTCTTCTATGTATTTCTACCTATGAAAATAATAATAATTTCGCGCATTATGTGAAAAGATCCTAATGAATATTATAATTTGACTATTAGAAAACCTAATAAAATAGCCATAATAGCCAAATTATGACATTCGTAAAAAGCATTTTTGATATGCGCTTGTTCTACCATTTTCCATAGTGCAACGGGTCGGTGGTCAGAGTCTAACTCTTCATGCGTTTCTATCGAGCGTATGGCGAGGCCTACGTTCTTTAGGAGCGCAATGTCGAGTATGTCGGGTCTGTCATCAACGTTGGCGGGATAGTGAGTGGGGGACATGGGGGCTATCACATCGAAGTCGAGCAGAGGGCTCAGTGCTTCGAGTGTCCGGCCGGCCGGGTTATTGGAGTGACAGCTCCAAGTGATGTGTTTGGCGTTGAGGTCGTCCGCTATGATAACGGAGCCTCCGCCGAGATCGAATAGAGCTCTAAGGTCGCTCTCGAGAGGAAGTCTCAGACTAGACGGGGGGTTGTAGACCGACACGATAGTGATCGGCTGATGTCCTGTCATGCCTAACCGACAGATAGAGGTTTCCAGATACTGTAGATCGGGAGGGGGGTCTAACGGGGTGCAGTACAGGGAACGTTTGTAGTATATGAGGGTACCACCACCGCCACAACGGGTCCTGTCGTTGCGAACTAACTTGTAGTTGGCAATTCCAGGGTTCCTATTGTGGGGCTTCAGAAACGTTTCCTGTACTAGAAATATGTCAATTTGATGATCACGCAGAAAGATTGCGATCTCATCTCGTTGACCGGCTACGCTATTCGCGTTGAAGAAACCTAACCTAAGGGATCGGGGTTTAATTCTAGTGTTGGTCTCAGTATCCATTAGAGGGTAGCGAGATTAGTTGGTTGAGAATGTCCTCAAAATCGCGGAGGACATTGATACGCGCGATTGGATTGCCTTGAGTGGCGTTCCAAGCGGAAACCATGTTTTGTGCCCAATCCATATTGCAGGAGGACAAAGATTTGAGCAGGCTGGGAAGAGTGTCCTGGAAGAACACTTTCGTGGCCATGAGTGAGGGGATGGGGGCCGCGGGTGCTGAGGGCCTGGGTGGTGTTACGGGGGCCGGTGCATAGTGGACCGGTGGTGCGATTTGTGCCTGTCGCTGTGAGGCAGCCGGCATTGTGGTTGGGGCGACAATAGGTTGTTGCGGGGGAATAGCTGCCGCCACCACCGGCGGGGCGGTGGGAACCGCGCTCGGAGGTGGTGGTGGGCGCCTTTGCTGAAGGGCTGGGAACGACTGCTGGTGTTGCAGCATGTTCCAAGGGGAAGGCCTCTGTGGACTGAGGCGGTCGGGGATATGGGAGGACAAGAGGGGGGCCATGGAGTAGCTCTCCCTCTGTTGGCGAACGGCCGAGCGCTGAGCCAGCTTAGGGCTGCGCTGTTTTGGCGCTTTGGGGCACCCGCGATAATTCGCTGGGTGACCCTCCACGCCGCACAGTACGCAGCTTGGGGGCTCTGTACACAGAGCCCTGTCCTTAGGCCTGCTGCAGTCGCTCGTGCCGTGAGCGCCCAAGCACTTAACGCACCTGGGCGTCGCGTAGCAGTTACGCTGCGAATGGCCATATAATTGGCAACGATGGCATTGCCCTGGAGGGCCGCCTTTGTTGGGGCGCTCTACTACGATACCGGTAGCGTAGCAGAGGGTACGGATGTTGAAAATGGCCTTTGATTCGGCCAATGGTTCGCAGACGGCGAGGACCATCTCATAGGGGGCGCCACCTCTGCCGCGGTGCATGCGGTGGACTTCTAAAACGGGGACGTTCTGGGACTGAAGGTCCTCAAGAACCTCTTGGGGGGTAACTCCCAGGGGGATGCCACGAATGACTACCCTTAGGAGACGCTCGTCGGGGAGGGCGTAGGTGTGGAAGGACACCTTCATTTCTTGGAGCAATCGCGTCATATTGCGAAAGTCGGTAGAATTTTGCACCATGACTTTGATGCCTTGAGGGGTAGAGCGGGCGCTCAGGAAGTGGATCTTCTGTGCTGTGCACAGACGACCCACGTCCATCCACTTAGCCTTGTCCTGAATGAACACAGGCGGTGGAGCGGGCTCTTTCCTCGGAACAGAGGGTTTAGCGGTTTTCGCGGGTTTCGCGGAGGTCGTGGGAGTTGCGGGGATCGCGGGGATCGCGGGGGTCGCGGGGGTCGCGGGGGTCGCTGTGACCGTTTTAAGGGCCTTAGCGGGGAGATCGGTCGGGGCAGACTGCGTCTTACGCGCGCGCTTCTTCCCCTTGCCGGCTACTAGCGTGTAGCCTTCAGAGGAGGATGATGAGTCATTATTTGAGTTCGACTCGGAGTTGGACTCAGAAGAGGGGCCGCAAACGTCCATGACGGACGGGGCTTCTACCGCGGAAGGCGGTTGCACGGACGGGGCAGGGACAACTACCGCGGAGGGCGGTTGAACGGACGGGTTCGGGGCAACTACCGCTGAGGGCGGTTTACCGGACGAGTTAGATGATACGGAGTTAACTCCGTCATCGATACGAATGCTCGAATATTGAGCGTCGCGCCTAAGTTCGGGTGACTGAGGGCAATCCGCGGAGTTCCTGAAGGGAACCCCGAAGATTTTAAGGCTGTACGCCGCTGCGAACGCCTTGTCTTGATGAAGAAGCTCCTTGACGGCCGCTAGTATACTAGCGTCCGTCATGATGGAGTAGGGGGCAGTTTAATGGGGGGGGGAGACCTAACTCCTATCCAGTCCCGAGGAGACACGTACGTGTCGCCCCGGGCGAACAACTCCCACGAAAAAGCCCACCCGTAAGGTTTTCCTAGTGTTATACTACCGAGAAGAAAACCATAAACAAACTCGGTAGCTACACTCTGTGTTGTTCGATATCGCCTGAAGGGCCTAAGAACGTAGCTCTCCGGGTGGGATTACCCGGAGATGAGTAACCCTCCCTGTCGGGTGTAGACAGGGAGGTTGTGTACCTGCGGTGTTCCCTAAGCTTGAAATCCCGATCGCCGATCTTATTGTGCAATCGGGTTCCTAAGTCCCTTAGTAAAATTAATTACCTCGGGAATGCTGGGAAGAGAACGCGTTATGAGTTGGGTCCGACTAGGAGATCCCCCAAGGCCGGTGAGTCCAAACCCCTACCGGCTTATAGAATGGTGTGCCGGGTCCACACCACCTCGGTTTCGTTGGCACCGTTTGGTTTCCACCGAGGACCACTATATAAGAGTGGTTTTTCCCTGAAGGGGGACTAATACGTTTTGATGGTTTACCCTCGAAGGAGACAGTGATGTTCGCCACTTGTCTTGAAAAAGACGAGCTTTGAATCGAGCGGTCGTGTGGCTAGCACAACTCGTAACAGCGTTACGAGTGTACTGAGCCGCGTCGACCGGAAGCGGAGTGTGCGTAGCTGCGTGGCGGGGCGCGCAGTGACGTCAGAGGTGCGCGGCGGGGCGCGCAGCGATCGGGCGTGGAGTCGAGAGCACGTGTGCTCTGTCCGGCGTCCGAGAGCGGAATGTCAATTATTATTTGTGTCGGAAAACTTGCATTATATACTACATGTATCCACTCGTTTTTAGGTGTCTACGGGGTTTATTGACGGGATCGACAGTTGTAGCGCTAGGTTGTCTACATTATGTGTTGGCCTCTACGTTACCATATCCATACCACCATAGATGATGTAATTTTCCTAGTGTTTCTCAATTTACAATGAGCCGGGAGTTTGTTATAGGGTTGGTATGAATAGAAAGTTCCTAGAAAAAAAATCTATTGCCCAGACTTTGGAAATTTTGAGAAATTTTGCAACCAATATTGCTAGTAATGACGAAAGTGTCTGTCGGCGACGTAGTAACAGAATCGTCAAAATGATAAGACATCTTTAATTTGTAAATAATATCTTTGTTCATCGTAATCTTTACTTTATTATCAAAAATGTAGAATATTATGTTATTATCATTGTTTACGTTCTTATATAAGGAACGAACGAATGAACGATACGCGCGCAATGGTTAGCTACGTCGAAACCTTACCACAACGATTCGAGGCTCTCAGAATTATAAATAATCTAATCTTTTATTGATATAAACTGTACTGATTAAACAATGATAATGATTGATTGTTAACTTTTTTACAGTAATTCTACACTTTATACCTAAAATACCATAATTCATCCGCTGTCCTTCGATCAACTATTGATCGAAGGCTTTGTAAGTAATATCCGTAATATAATGTATGTAGGTAATGATTGAGTAAGTTCTATTTGTAAAAATCATGAGAACAGAAGTCTATGCGTGGGAAAAATAGATAACAACAATAGGCTTAACTGTAAACAATAGATTAGCGTGGGAATAATTTAATTAGCGTGAGAAACATAAATCCTTTGTCATTTAAACAATGTTATCGTTGTGAAGCTGAGGCAATACAAAGGAACAGGTGTGAGAAAGAGATAAGGGATTGCATAAAAACTAAACTTGTTACTAATCCGAAACACATGCCTTTGTATTGCTGGAGTTTTAAGAAATTGTTAACATAAAACGATCAAATGATTATTGTAGTTTTATTTCCTTTAGTTTTAAGTTTCTAATATGTGTAATACGTGTAGTACCCATGTGTAGTATGAAACCTAGGTCTAGCATTGAATTGTATGTGGTCCCTACAACGCTCGGAAAGGCACTGAACGTGCTGTGCGCTATTTTTTTTTTTTTTTTCCTATTCCACTATTGTAGATGGTCTTGCGGACCTCTTCTACGTAACCTGACTATTATTGGCGAGACCAGAAGGGTCTCCGAACCAATACCTACTATTCTAACTACCTAGCTAACTACGCAAAGCTAACTACTGTAACATCATGGCTATGACTATAGCAGCGACACCTCTGAGAGTGTCCCCAAGGGGGGACTCGAACTCTTAGGGTGTCGAATGCAAGAGGACTGGGAGGGATACGACAGCTTGATGAGGGCTGTATTCTCGCGTCATGGTGACTGCGCGGAGTCAGAAGGGACGACCGGCTCCGCGGCTGCGGCGGGTGACCACGGTGGATCGGGGGCGGCGGCGGTGGGACGTCGCGAGGGGCCTCGTCGGCGAGGGCAATACGCCGGTCGGCGGCGGCGGTGTATGTGTATAGTACTAGTCGATTTATTCGCCTCCTGGAGGAGGGTGATCTCATCATCGGGCTCTAGTAGCGCATGCCGGGGACGGCGGACTATGCTAATCTGGGAGGGTTTATAATCGGACGCGGCGGTCACGAGGGGGTTCCGATGCCTCGGGGCATGGTCGAAGTAACGCTTAGACGTGCGTTTGAGATATTGCCTTACCGTTGGCATTTTTAGGTCTAAATGAAGCTGAACGTTGCGCATATACCACGGAGCGCCCGCGGCTCTGCGCAATACGCGGTTTTGCAGAATTTGAAATGCTTTAAAGCGACATGGCCTAACGTGTGCGAACACGACGCTGGCGTAGGTTAGTATGGGGCGAATGCACGTCAGGTAAAGTCTCAACTTATTTCTAAGCGAGAGCTTACTGCGCGCCCTAATCATAGGGTGTAACCGGCCCACAACAAAAGCGGCGCGAACGTGCACCTTTTTGATGTGTTGCCGGAACGTGAGGTGGTGGTCTAGGATAACCCCCAGGTACCCGACGCTCAGTTCCCAAGGGATCTCTTTTCCAAACATGACTACTGGGGGACAACGCGAGTGGTTATCGCCGTGCCTCTCGAAAAGAATTGCTGCGCTCTTTTCGGGATTCACCTCGACACGCCACTTCCGAAACCAAGCGCCGAGGCGGTTGGCTGCAGTCTGTAAGATGCGAGAAATCGATTTTAAGTCACTACCCGTGTAGTAAATAGCCGTGTCGTCGGCGAAAAGTGCCAACTGGGCCTTGCCTTGAGTGGGAATGTCGCTGGTGTACAGCGTGAACAGGAGGGGGGCTAGCACGGAGCCCTGAGGGACTCCGGCTCGATCGGATGTGGAGACGAAAGCGTGCCGTCTATTCGGTAGCGAAAGGTGCGATCCGACAGAAAGTCTCGAATGATGAGCACGAGACGGTCTGGCACGTTGTACACTGGGCTTCTAGACTGTCGGCTAGGCATTCGGACTTTTCGTCGTCTTCAAAGGCCGGCCTTTGATTCGGACGGTTGAGAGGGGGAGTAGAGGCTACACATTCATTTTTGAGGGCGCGTTGTAAACGCCAGAAAGCGAGATGGGATGGCTCTAATTCGCCTAACATCTTGTCCCAGTGGGACTCCCTAACCTCCTGTATGCGTTTCTTTACAGCACGCTGCATAGAACGCATATGGAGGCGGTTGCCTTCGCAGGGAAAAGTGTCATACGCGCGTACTGACGCATTCTTCTCCGTCAACAGTTCACGCACATCGTCAGGCAGTTTCCAGCGGTGATCTTCCACCGCTGGAATCTGTCGTGAAAACTCGTTCACCGCGGACTGTACGTGACCTGTGAGGGAGTCGATAGCGCCCAACGTGTCGGCGATTGTCACTATGTTGTCGGGGATTGAATCTAAATGTGCGGACGACGGAGACTTGAGACGCTCCTCTAGCTTCCGCCAGTCCGTGATCGTTTTAGTAAGCGCGGGTAGACCGGGATCCGGGGGACCGCCCCGGGGACCCAGGTCTAGGACAACGGGTCGGTGGTCAGAGTCTAACTCTTCATGCGTTTCTATCGAGCGTATGGCGAGGCCTACGTTCTTTAGGAGCGCAATGTCGAGTATGTCGGGTCTGTCATCAACGTTGGCGGGATAGTGAGTGGGGGACATGGGGGTATCACATCGAAGTCGAGCAGAGGGCTCAGTGCTTCGAGTGTCCGGCCGGCCGGGTTATTGGAGTGACAGCTCCAAGTGATGTGTTTGGCGTTGAGGTCGCCCGCTATGATAACGGAGCCTCCACCGAGATCGAATAGAGCTCTAAGGTCGCTCTCGAGAGGAAGTCTCAGACTAGACGGGGGGTTGTAGACCGACACGATAGTGATCGGCTGATGTCCTGTCATGCCTAACCGACAGATAGAGGTTTCCAGATACTGGAGATCGGGAGGGGGGTCTAACGGGGTGCAGTACAGGGAACGTTTGTAGTATATGAGGGTACCACCACCGCCACAACGGGTCCTGTCGTTGCGAACTAACTTGTAGTTGGCAATTCCAGGGTTCCTATTGTGGGGCTTCAGAAACGTTTCCTGTACTAGAAATATGTCAATTTGATGATCACGCAGAAAGATTGCGATCTCATCTCGTTGACCGGCTACGCTATTCGCGTTGAAGAAACCTAACCTAAGGGATCAGGGTTTAATTCTAGTGGTCTCAGTATCCATTGGAGGGTAACGAGATTAATTGATTGAGAATGTCCTCAAAATCGCGGAGGACATTGATACGCGCGATTGGATTTCCTTGAGTGGCGTTCCAAGCGGAAACCATGTTTTGTGCCCAATCCATATTGCAGGAGGACAAGGATTTGAGCAGGCTGGGAAGAGTGTCCTGGAAGAACACTTTCGTGGCCATGAGTGAGGGGATGGGGGCCGCGGGTGCTGAGGGCCTGGGTGGTGTTACGGGGGCCGGTGCATAGTGGACCGGTGGTGCGATTGGTGCCTGTCGCTGTGAGGCAGCCGGCATTGTGGTTGGGGCGACAATAGGTTGTTGCGGGGGAATAGCTGCCGCCACCACCGGCGGGGCGGTGGGAACCGCGCTCGGAGGTGGTGGTGGGCGCCTTTGATGAAGGGCTCGGAACGACTGCTGGTGTTGCAGCATGTTCCAAGGGGAAGGCCTCTGTGGACTGAGGCGGTCGGGGATATGGGAGGACAAGAGGGGGGCCATGGAGTAGCTCTCCCTCTGTTGGCGAACGGCCGAGCGCTGAGCCAGCTTAGGGCTGCGCTGTTTTGGCGCTTTGGAGCACCCGCGATAATTCGCTGGGTGACCCTCCGCGCCGCACAGTACGCAGCTTGGGGGCTCTGTACACAGAGCCCTGTCCTTAGGCCTGCTGCAGTCGCTCGTGCCGTGAGCGCCCAAGCACTTAACGCACCTGGGCGTCGCGTAGCAGTTACGCTGCGAATGGCCGTGTAATTGGCAACGGTGGCATTGCCCTGGAGGGCCGCCTTTGTTGGGGCGCTCTACTACAATACTGGTAGCGTAGCAGAGGGTACGGATATTGAATATGGCCTTTGATTCGGCCAATGGTTCGCAGACGGCGAGGACCATCTCATAGGGGGCGCCACCTCTGCCGCGGTGCATGCGGTGGACTTCCAAAACGGGGACGTTCTGGGACTGAAGGTCCTCAAGAACCTCTTGGGGGGTAACTCCCAGGGGGATGCCACGAATGACTACCCTTAGGAGACGCTCGTCGGGGAGGGCGTAGGTGTGGAAGGACACCTTCATTTGTTGGAGCAATCGCGTCATATTGCGAAAGTCGGTAGCGTTTTGCACCATGACTTTGATGCCTTGAGGGGTGGAGCGGGCGCTCAGGAAGTGGATCTTCTGTGTTGTGCACAGACGACCCACGTCCATCCACTTAGCCTTGTCCTGAATGAACCCAGGCGGTGGAGCGGGCTCTTTCCTCGGAACAGAGGGTTTAGAGGGTTTCGCGGAGGTCGCGGGAGTCGCGGGGGTCGCGGGGATCGCGGGGGTCGCGGGGATCGCGGGGGTCGCGGGGGTCGCGGGAGTCGCGGGGGTCGCAGGGGTCGCTGTGACCGTTTTAAGGGCCTTAGCGGGGAGATCGGTCGGGGCAGACTGGGTCTTACGCGCGCGCTTCTTCCCCTTGCCGGCTACTAGCGTGTAGCCTTCAGAGGAGGATGATGAGTCAGTGTTTGAGTTCGACTCGGAGTCGGACTCAGAGGAGGGGCCGCAAACGTCCATGACGAACGGGGCTTCTACCGCGGAAGGCGGTTGCACGGACGGGGCAGGGACAACTACCGCGGAGGGCGGTCGAACGGACGGGGCCGGGGCAACTACCGCTGAGGGCGGTTTAACGGACGAGTTAGATGAGACGGAGTTAACTCCGTCATCGATTCGAATGCTCGAGTATTGAGCATCGCGCCTAAGTTCGGGTGCCTGAGGACAGTCCGCGGAGTTCCTGAAGGGAACCCCGAAGATTTTAAGGCTGTACGCCGCTGCGAACGCCTTGTCATGGTGTAGAAGCTCCTTGACGGCCGCTAGTATACTAGCGTCCGTCATGGTGGAGTAGGGGGCAGTTTAATGGGGGGGGGAGACCTAACTCCTATCCAGTCCCGAGGAGACACGTACGTGTCACCCCGGGCGAACAACTCCCACGAAAAAGCCCACCCGTAAGGTTTTCCTAGTGTTATACTACCGAGAAGAAAACCATAAACAAACTCGGTAGCTACACTCTGTGTTGTTCGTTATCGCCTGAAGGGCCTATAAACCTAACTCTCCGGGTGGGATTACCCGGAGATGAGTAACCCTCCCTGTCGGGTGTAGACAGGGAGGTTGTGTACCTGCGGTGTTCCCTAAGCTTGAAATCCCGATCGCCGATCTTATTGTGCGAATCGGGTTCCTAAGTCCCTTAGTAAAATTAATTACCTCGGGAATGCTGGGAAGAGAACGGGTTATGAGTTGGGGCCGACTAGGAGATCCCCCAAGGCCGGTGATTCCAACCCCTACCGGCTTACAGAATGGTGTGCCGGGTCCACACCACACTCGGTTTCGTTGGCACCGTTTGGTTTCCACCGAGGACCACTATATAACAGTGGTTTTTCCCTGAAGGGGGACTAATACGTTTTGACGGTTTTCCCACGGAGGAGACAGTGATGTTCGCCACTTGTCTCGAAAAAGACAAGTTTTGAATCGAGCGGTCGTGTGGCTAGCATAACTCGTAACAGCGTTACGAGTGTACTGAGCCGCGTCGACCGGAAGCGGAGAGTGCGTAGCTGCGTGGCGGGGCGCGCAGTGACGTCAGAAGTGCGCGGCGGGGCGCGCAGCGATCGGGCGTGGAGTCGAGAGCACGTGTGCTCTGTCCGGCGTCCGAGAGCGGAATGACTTCGCCGGTTTGTTTTTTTTTTTTTCCTATTCGACTATTGTAGATGGTCTAGCGGACCTTTTCTACGTAACCTGACTATTATTGGCGAGACCAGAAGGGTCTCCGAACCAATAATGACTTCGCCGGTGCGGAACGAGGCGCATAAATAGTGCGCGTCAGAAATTTGTTTCCCAGTCGCGAACCGAGCGTCGTAGGGGCAAGAGGTCAATGAAACCTAAAGAATGATGTTGTGACCTATTGACCTAGGTTAAGGAAATAGGTACAATTTTATGTTTTCACTGAAATACGATAACTTCTTATAAAACCAGGTCTTAAAGGGGAAAATAGTCACGTGACAACGTGTGACCAATCGTGAGCCTCCATGCGAGTTTATCTGTAAGCAAACTCGCGTCGATGCTAAGGGTCCGCAGGCCAGCTTTGGGGGGGACCGCTGGCCAACAGAAGTCACTAGTATAAATATTCCCCACCAGGAATTGAACGAACGTACAGCCTTAAAATCTTCGGGGTTCCCTTCAGGAACTCCGCGGATTGCCCTCAGTCACCCGAACTTAGGCGTGACGCTCAATATTCGAGCATTCGTATAGATGACGGAGTTAACTCCGTATCATCTAACTCGTCCGGTAAACCGCCCTCAGCGGTAGTTGCCCCGAACCCGTCCGTTCAACCGCCCTCCGCGGTAGTTGTCCCTGCCCCGTCCGTGCAACCGCCTTCCGCGGTAGAAGCCCCGTCCGTCATGGACGTTTGCGGCCCCTCTTCTGAGTCCGACTCCGAGTCGAACTCAAATAATGACTCATCATCCTCCTCTGAAGGCTACACGCTAGTAGCCGGCAAGGGGAAGAAGCGCGCGCGTAAGACCCAGTCTGCCCCGACCGATCTCCCCGCTAAGGCCCTTAAAACGGTCACAGCGTACCCCGCGACCCCCGCGACTCCCGCGACCCCCGCGACCCCCGCGATCCCCGCGATCCCCGCGACTCCCGCGACCTCCGCGAAACCCGCGAAACCCACTAAACCCTCAGTTCCGAGGAAAGAGCCCGCTCCACCGCCTGTGTTCATTCAGGACAAGGCTAAGTGGATGGACGTGGGTCGTCTGTGCACAGCACAGAAGATCCACTTCCTGAGCGCCCGCTCTACCCCTCAAGGCATCAAAGTCATGGTGCAAAATTCTACCGACTTTCGCAATATGACGCGATTGCTCAAAGAAATGAAGGTGTCCTTCCACACCTACGCCCTCCCCGACGAGCGTCTCCTAAGGGTAGTCATTCGTGGCATCCCCCTGGGAGTTACCCCCCAAGAGGTTCTTGAGGACCTTCAGTCCCAGAACGTCCCCGTTTTAGAAGTCCACCGCATGCACCGCGGCAGAGGTGGCGCCCCCTATGAGATGGTCCTCGCCGTCTGCGAACCATTGGCCGAATCAAAGGCCATTTTCAACATCCGCACCCTCTGCTACGCTACCGGTATCGTAGTAGAGCGCCCCAACAAAGGCGGCCCTCCAGGGCAATGCCATCGTTGCCAATTATATGGCCATTCGCAGCGTAACTGCTACGCGACGCCCAGGTGCGTTAAGTGCCTGGGCGCTCACGGCACGAGCGACTGCAGCAGGCCAAAGGACAGGGCTCTGTGTACAGAGCCCCCAAGCTGCGTACTGTGCGGCGTGGAGGGTCACCCAGCGAATTATCGCGGGTGCCCCAAAGCGCCAAAACAGCGCAGCCCTAAGCTGGCT
This sequence comes from Amphipyra berbera, assembly GCA_910594945.2. Classification (NCBI taxonomy): domain Eukaryota; kingdom Metazoa; phylum Arthropoda; class Insecta; order Lepidoptera; family Noctuidae; genus Amphipyra; species Amphipyra berbera. The sequence continues at coordinate 18,035,020 of OU343140.1, read as the reverse complement.
CAGCGCTCGGCCGTTCGCCAACAGAGGGAGAGCTACTCCATGGCCCCCCTCTTGTCCTCCCATATCCCCGACCGCCTCAGTCCACAGAGGCCTTCCCCCTGGAACATGCTGCAACACCAGCAGTCGTTCCCAGCCCTTCAGCAAAGGCGCCCACCACCACCTCCGAGCGCGGTTCCCACCGCCCCGCCGGTGGTGGCGGCAGCTATTCCCCCGCAACAACCTATTGTCGCCCCAACCACAATGCCGGCTGCCTCACAGCGACAGGCACAAATCGCACCACCGGTCCACTATGCACCGGCCCCCGTAACACCACCCAGGCCCTCAGCACCCGCGGCCCCCATCCCCTCACTCATGGCCACGAAAGTGTTCTTCCAGGACACTCTTCCCAGCCTGCTCAAATCTTTGTCCTCCTGCAATATGGATTGGGCACAAAACATGGTTTCCGCTTGGAACGCCACTCAAGGCAATTCAATCGCGCGTATCAATGTCCTCCGCGATTTTGAGGACATTCTGAACCAACTAATCTCGCTACCCTCTAATGGATACTGAGACCAACACTAGAATCAAACCCCGATCCCTTAGGTTAGGTTTCTTCAACGCGAATAGCGTAGCCGGTCAACGAGATGAGATCGCAATCTTTCTGCGTGATCATCAAATTGACATATTTCTAGTACAGGAAACGTTTCTGAAACCCCACAATAGGAACCCTGGAATTGCCAACTACAAGTTAGTTCGCAACGACAGGACCCGTTGTGGCGGTGGTGGTACCCTCATATACTACAAACATTCCCTGTACTGCACCCCGTTAGACCCCCCTCCCGATCTCCAGTATCTGGAAACCTCTATCTGTCGGTTAGGCATGACAGGACATCAGCCGATCACTATCGTGTCGGTCTACAACCCCCCGTCTAGTCTGAGACTTCCTCTCGAGAGCGACCTTAGAGCTCTATTCGACCTCGGCGGAGGCTCCGTTATCATAGCGGGCGACCTCAACGCCAAACACATCACTTGGAGCTGTCACTCCAATAACCCGGCCGGCCGGACACTCGAAGCACTGAGCCCTCTGCTCGACTTCGATGTGATACCCCCATGTCCCCCACTCACTATCCCGCCAACGTTGATGACAGACCCGACATACTCGACATTGCGCTCCTAAAGAACGTAGGCCTCGCCATACGCTCGATAGAAACGCATGAAGAGTTAGACTCTGACCACCGACCCGTTGTCCTAGACCTGGGTCCCCGGGGCGGTCCCCCGGATCCCGGTCTACCCGCGCCTACTAAAACTATCACGGACTGGCGGAAGCTAGAGGAGCGTCTCAAGTCTCCGTCGTCCGCACATTTAGATTCAATCCCCGACAACATAGTGACAATCGCCGACACGTTGGGCGCTATCGACTCCCTCACAGGTCACGTACAGTCCGCGGTGAACGAGTGTTCACGACAGATTCCAGCGGTGGAAGATCACCGCTGGAAACTGCCTGACGATGTGCGTGAACTGTTGACGGAGAAGAATGCGTCCGTACGCGCGTATGACACTTTTCCCTGCGAAGGCAACCGCCTCCATATGCGTTCTATGCAGCGTGCTGTAAAGAAACGCATACAGGAGGTTAGGGAGTCTCGCTGGGACAAGATGTTAGGCGAATTAGAGCCATCCCATCTCGCTTTCTGGCGTTTGCAACGCGCCCTCAAAAATGAATGTGTAGCTTCTACTCCCCCTCTCAATCGTCCGAATCAAAGGCCGGCCTTTGAAGACGACGAAAAGTCCGAATGCCTAGCCGACAGTCTAGAAGCCCAGTGTACGCCCAGCGCATTACCAGTAGACCCGGTCCATCTGTCCAAGGTGGATACCGAAGTCGAACGTAAAGCCGCTCTCCCCCCCGTAGAAGATCCTGATGATCCCCTGCCCCCTGTCACCGCGGATGAGGTGCAGGCGATAATCAAGAATCTTAAGCCCAGGAAAGCCCCCGGTCACGATGGCATCACGAACAAGGTGATTAAACTCTTTTCCGCCCAGCTCATAGTCCTAATTACCGCCATCTTCAATGGCGCTCTTAGCAATAATCTCTTTCCGCAAGCTTGGAAACAAGCCACAGTTATAGGCATCCCCAAACCCGGCAAACCCAAGTGTGAGCCGTCCAGTTATCGCCCCATAAGCCTTCTCAATTCGTTTGGGAAGATTTATGAGCGTATCATTTATTCGCGTTTAAAGGGATTCGCATATTCCCATAACCTCATTCCCGACCAGCAGTTTGGTTTTCGTCCCACCCACTGCTGCACTAGGCAACTTCACCGTATTGTCGAACATATAAGCTCCGGCTTCATGTTTTCATACAAGACAGGCATGCTGTTCTTCGACGTAGCGAAAGCCTTCGACAAGGTCTGGCACAACGGTTTATTATATAAACTGTACCAATTCAACGTGCCAGACCGTCTCGTGCTCATCATTCGAGACTTTCTGTCGGATCGCACCTTTCGCTACCGAATAGACGGCACGCTTTCGTCTCCACATCCGATCCGAGCCGGAGTCCCTCAGGGCTCCGTGCTAGCCCCCCTTCTGTTCACGCTGTACACCAGCGACATTCCCACTCAAGGCAAGGCCCAGTTGGCACTTTTCGCCGACGACACGGCTATTTACTACACGGGTAGTGACCTAAAATCGATCTCTCACATCTTACAGACCGCAGCCAACCGCCTCGGCGCTTGGTTTCGGAAGTGGCGTATCGAGGTGAATCCCGAAAAGAGCGCAGCAGTTCTTTTCGAGAGGCACGGCGATAACCACTCGCGTTGTCCCCCAGTAGTCATGTTTGGAAAAGAGATCCCTTGGGAACTGAGCGTCAGGTACCTGGGGGTTATCCTAGACCACCACCTCTCGTTCCGGCAACACATCAAAAAGGTGCACGCTCGCGCCTCTTTTGTTGTGGGCCGGTTACACCCTATGATTAGGGCGCGCAGTAAGCTCTCGCTTAGAAATAAGTTGAGACTTTACCTGACGTGCATTCGCCCCATACTAACCTACGCCAGCGTCGTGTTCGCACACGTTAGGCCATGTCGCTTTAAAGCATTCCAGATCTTGCAAAACCGCGTATTGCGCAGAGCCGCGGGCGCTCCGTGGTATATGCGCAACGTTCAGCTTCATTTAGACTTAAAAATGCCAACGGTAAGGCAATATCTCAAACGCACGTCTAAGCGTTACTTCGACCATGCCCCGAGGCATCGGAACCCTCTCGTGACCGCCGCGTCCGATTATAAACCCTCCCAGATTAGCATAGTCCGCCGTCCCCGGCATGCGCTACTAGAGCCCGATGATGAGATCACCCTCCTCCAGGAGGCGAATAAATCGACTAGCACTATACACATACACCGCCGCCGCCGACCGGCGTATCGCCCTCGCCGACGAGGCCCCTCGCGACGTCCCACCGCCGCCGCCCCCGATCCACCGTGCTCACCCGCCGCAGCCGCGGAGCCGGTCGTCCCTTCTGACTCCGCGCAGTCACCATGACGCGAGAATACAGCCCTCATCAAGCTGTCGTATCCCTCCCAGTCCTCTTGCATTCGACACCCTAAGAGTTCGAGTCCCCCCTTGGGGACGCTCTCAGAGGTGTCGCTGCTATAGTCATAGCCATGATGTTACAGTAGTTAGCTATGCGTAGTTAGCTAGGTAGTTAGAATAGTAGGTATTGGTTCGGAGACCCTTCTGGTCTCGCCAATAGTAGTCAGGTTACGTAGAAAAGGTCCGCAAGACCATCTATAATAGTCGATTAGGAAAAAAAAAAAAAAAAAAAATTGAACGAACAGTCCTAATTTCAAGTTCGATAAGCAACGTTATTCTGCTCTAAGTGTCCGCGCCGCAGTAACTAATATCTCTTAAGTGTTTTTGTCTTTTATTTTGTTTTAAATTTGTTTTATAATAATTTTTATATTTGCTAAAGTTTAAGTTTTAATAATAATAGTTTCCCTTAATAATAAATATTAGTTAAGTTGTGTAAATACTGTTGACAAGAATTAAATGATTTACGTGTAATTGAGGTGCGTTATTGAAAAGTTCCTGTGTGAGGTCCTGGGAATGAACGGGCCGGCACTTGTCCTACAAACAAGCGTCCGGTAAGATATTTGGGAGATCGTCCCGGGTCGTATCGAGAGGTGCTACCGAAACAGTGTCGCTTGGTGACAGTGAACCTTGTTTCCTATTGACAAACAGAATGTGTGACGGTAGACCTCCACCCACTCGTTAAGAAAATACAGGTAACTTGAACTATCTTCGGTAGGTACAAACATGCCCTTTGCATCTATAACAGTATTAATTCGTGCTAGTCTATTGTTATTAGCGGGCTCCAGGCTACAATGGCCGCCCAGACAAAGGTCCCGGAATTGGAATATTTTCGACACAATGGCGGCCGGGGCTGGGCAAACGGGTCACAGCTAATTAATTCAAGGTGACGTGAATTTCATTGTTTCACTTTTTGTTCAACACATGTGTTTTACTGGCGTCTTCCTGTCGCGTAATCAACAAAGGTAGGTAGGTCGTAAAACATTCTAATGTCGACGACCGCAGTTAATAATGTATTTGACGTTTGGTCACGTCAGCTCAAAATAGATCGACAGAAAACATGTTTTTTAAAATGGGAATGCTGAATATCAATGTGTTATTCATATTACCTATAAATAATTCGGCTCTCCTTTAATCCAACAATACAACTAGTCAGATTTGAACTCCCGATCTTACGTCTCAAACCCTACCCCGCATTCCACTATTGTCCCTTGTAGGTAAATTACTTGAACTTAATCGGTTTATTATTAAAATAATTCTCCCCTCACGTTACGTACATATGGCGGTATCAGTCATACTTCATACATAACGCCAAATTTATTATAACACAGACTATGATGGGATTTTTGTTGAATAGCTGAATTGTGAGCACGTCAGGGACATGCATCGTTAAGCTATTATAATGGACTACACAAAAAGTGCCATTTGCACAAACTGGATATAAAAATCTATCCATAAATAAAAGTCAAGCGCTCATTGGTCGATGTAGTGACGTCAGAGATCGCTTTTAGCCGTTGTTTTGAATTTAGAACCGCGTATTGTGGACGCGGCCAACTGTCCTTACTGGAGCGTGAACCGTGTGGATCCGACATAATTACGTATTGTGTGTGACGTCACAGTTGCGACAGGTCAAGACTTGGCAGGTGGAGACACATTAATATTAACTAAACATTGGATCCTGAATTTAGGGTCATCTAGATTGAGGTAAGGTTCTAAAATAATTGATTCGGCTGTGTGACTATGGATCATTATGGATGATTGACTATTTCTGGGCCCGACTTCTGCCCGTAGCAGAGAGGCCAAGAAGATACACATTTACATTCGTCAATAAATGATTTTATTTTACCAAAATAGCCATTGTTGAACATAGATCTACTAAATATCATAGCTTGCCTAATGAACAACCCTGAGAGGTATTGCTAATATTGTTCGAGATAGTGCTATAATTGACTCATATTACCAATTCATTGCTAAGTAGGGACTTAGAAGTGGATTAGTAATCAGAGTGCTTATGACGTTCTTAGTAACGAAGTGGAATGTCCGACTTAATTAAAGACGTACAGGTTTCCATACACTTGCGTTGATTTACAAAGGAACGTGAGTTATTAGAAATTTAGAATACTGACGATTCTAAGGTTCCTAAGATAAGCTGCTGACTATCTCCAATCGTGTGGTGTTCTTACCTTATTTGCTCTCTTGCCCCGTGTGCCCCTACGTCCGCACCACTAAGGGCCTTAATCAGGCCACTGACAATGCAATTGGCGTGGCCACCTACTGGACTACACTAATTTAGGAAAATATACCTACCATCGTACAATAAGAGACGGTGATTTTGTTTGAAGAGACATTTACACTTAGTAGTGTAAACGTTGTTCTGCCTAGCCTTTTTCCAACTATGTTGGAGTCAGCTTCAAATCCAATCAGATGCGGCTGAATACCAGTATTTTATACGGAGTGACTGCCATCAGACCTCCGCAACCCAGTTACTGGGTAATGCCGGTATCCTAAGGTTAGACTGGTTGTCAGACTTTCGGGCTTCTGACTACCTGAAGTCTAAATGTAAATGTGGAGATCGTAGTAGTGGACTTAAAGAATAGGGTTATTGTTGTACTATCTGATTAATTCTAGTAGTTTGGGGTTTGGGCACGCTGCAAATATTAATATATAGAATTTACACAGAATAAACTAATTGGTTTAACTACCTCGTTGGTTTAGTCAGTCGATCGCCAGGTCGGGCAAAGTATTAACGGGTTTTTCGAATGGAATTCCTCAGTAGCATCCCGGATTTTGATTTGTGCCCGGTTACTGGCAATAGGCTCGCCTCCTACTACATGGGACTTAAACATAACGGCGAAATGATGGTGTCACTAATACACCTCTGCTCAACCTTTCGTGGGATTACAGGCATGATGTTATGTTATGTTACTTTACACAGAATGATACCAAACGGCACTAATTATAACTCTGAGATAATAGAGAAGAGTAGAAAGTCTACTGCAGAATATGGGCGTCCGTATTGACCGCTACATTGAACACTATTGAGGTAATATAATCACCACGAACAGCAAGCGGGTGATTGCAATTTTTCTTCTGGACGAGCTATACAGGAATGGTTTAGGCCGAGGAGAAAAGATTAGCCAGTACGCAGGGTTGGTAGCGGGACTGACTGCACAGGGTATGCTCCACGTATTTAAGCATCGTCACTCGTGGAGTGACGTCATCACTCGTCTTTTAATGCAGTATGATCCATCCATTCATAAATAGATGTGCTGGTCACTTCTCAGTGTAGTGTAGCCCCACATCAACATAGTACTAACAACGACTTACAGACAAGTGAAGGAGTTTGCATTGGACAGAGAAAGATGGAGAATACTACACCAACAAGAACAATAATTTGGGATGTTTTTACTGTACAAGAAGATATAGCTGCGTATTTTCTTGGAACTCCCATACGGTTTACGCCACGAGACGAGGTGGATAAAATGTCAGAGATTATAATTATAAAAATTATACTATGGATGGTTTATGTTCAGAGAAAATAAGCAGAACAATAGAAGGAGTAAAAAAAGGGTATTGAATATGTATTGTGTGTTGTGTGGAGACCAGTAAAGCCAGGAAGTGTAGTAACGCGTTTGAGTTAAACATTCATTCAGTTGGCCACATCGAGCCGTTTTACTTTGTATTTTGTTGACTTGTAATATGCAGAGGAAGTTAACAAGGAACACAAATACATAACTTATGCATTCTGTTTTCAATTATTATCCGACAACAAAAAGTATAAATTGGGAATTCAAAACAGGAGGTCCAATTAAATAAATTGAAAATGATATGAATGTTGTTAATTATTGTAACGCATTTACCTTGTTAATTAATTGAAAAATATACTTATGACGGAATGAATTGATGTGTGCAGACATGCTTGGAAAAGCTACACAACTTGGGAAAAAAGAAACAACATTACAATCTGTAATACAGCTATCGAGCTGACTGCGATAAGGACAATGCTAGAGTCCGCCTATGATCCAACAAGCACGTGAATTATACTACAATAAATACATTATTTTATGATACACTGAACTATTATTAGAATACAACGGACACCTTTTAATTTTATTAACGTTTTTAAAGACTAGTATTGTTGTTTGTTGATGGCGGAAATCGGGACGACTCTATGCATTCCCATTTTTTGTTAATTTTAGTTGAGCCAAAGGGCCTTGTTTACACAGCCTTGGCTGTTATCATTTTTTTTCGTGGGTTAGAATTTAAATATCTAATAAAAATAAATAGGATTTGAATATCCTGTGTAACATATAAAATATAATGTTTTTGTGTTGCTAACAAGTCAAACGGTAATAATTAAACACTGCGACGCCCACAAATCCATGACGGCGACGGCTCACTTTCAGAACAGACCCTTGTATCACATTGTAAATATGAAGCAAAAAGACTGGTCGATAAATTAAAAACAATAATTAAAAGAAACAATAGGTAAATAGCACGTCAAAATTACTATTTTGTATTATTGTTTTATTTTGTGAATTTCTTGCATTTTGTATCGAGTTTTTACAAAAACCTACATTTTATGCAAAGTCAAGCCAAGTTAAGTTAAGAGTACCAGACTTTGCAGTGATTATTATACTTATAGACCCGCTAAAACGATATTTTATGAAGACAATACAACTATTGTCTTCATAAAATATCGTTTTAGCGGGTCTATTTTTAGGGTGTTTTTCTACAGCTTTGCTCTGCACCAACGTGCAGAGCAAAGCTGTAGAAAAACAAACGAACTTGGTCAGGAAAAGTGTCATAATTATGACGAAATGGAAATAGTGGCACAAGTGTATAATAATAAGCCCAAACACAATAAGAATAATGAATACATGAATATATATATTATGAGGTAATTTTATTGTTATAATGAAATAATATACGCTCTTTACAATTTAATATACGATTTTTTTATACTAGTTCTTACTACTATGAAATGAAGCGCTTAAAGGTAAAAACTATTTTTACGTTTATTTGCCAAGTTATTACACTTTTTTTAATGTGACCGCACGAATGATCACTGTCAATTATAACCTCAAAATCAGAACGTATTTTGGATACTAAACAATACTCAAGGGTGTCCGTTACTTTAATTTAATTTCAGTCGTATGTAGTCATCATTTAGAACACACAAAGTAAGTTGACGTAGTTGTTGGTTGTTAGGAGATCAATGTTTGGCTGTTTAGCAATCTCCTTTAAAAGGTATGTCTCAAATAACTTTATAACTAAACTGAATGACTCGTATAGACAATTATAAATATGTCAGGTTCTGTTTTTTGGCGGAAATACATATTATTACTCGATACGAGATCTCGGTTAACTTCGCAACACCATACGACATAAATAATAATTCGCATCCAGAAAGACGTTGCGTGGATTTATCTTCAGCCAATAACTTACCCGCGGGGTCCGGGACGCGGGAGATATATTAAATTACTGATCTCCCTGCGACCGCCCGGTTCCGTGTCTGTCTGTACCGACATGAATATATGTGATATTATGTATATGTCATCACGGTGTTTACTGTTACATAGACCGGATTTCAACGGTGGTCATTTGCGTTATGTTAAGGTATTTTGAAGGCTTATTTCAATATTTTAGAACCTAAGTCTTCCACTGGTGCCGCGTGTGCGGGTCCGTAAGGCTGGGCGTCATAAAAATTTGCTAGTTCTTAGCAACATTAATACCTTTTGTAGGGAGGTTTTTAGTACCTACTGCAAACTTGTCAGATATACGTATCATACCACTTCTATTTGCTACAAATAGGTTATCAGTTTGTTTAGAGCGACTAGCAGTACCTGCTCTATCAGCCGGAGATCTTAATTATAATCAAGTGGTCGGCTAATTATGTAAGTACCGCCACTGGCTGGTGGTCCATGTTATACGGGGCGGTCAATGGTCAGTGCGCTTGTATAAGGGCTAAAAGTTATGATTTATAATATCTTCCTTGTTCTCCATAGGGTGGGGCAGTGGGGGCACTTGTCCCACCCTGGCACAGGAAAGAATAGGTGAATGGTCTAGAATCAGTCAACTCGCCACCCATGTCCACAGAACAATTACCCAAAATAGGCAGACCAATGCCCGACTCCGTCTACACTTATTTGGACCTCAAAAATAAAGTTATGGGGCACAGTTACCCCATAATCCCATTCTGCACTTCCAGATTTACTGAAAAGACAAATATTTACTGTCTGCCTGAGTTTGCCCCACCCTAGACAAAATCCTGGCTACACCCATGTATGTTCTCTATTCTTCTTACTAAGTATTTCAGCCGAAAAGTTTCCCAATATTGTTGGATCTGCTTCCACTGTTATCAGATGCTCTGCATCTAAATGAGGATATTGTTGATGTTATAAAGTGACTCTATCTTACTGCCTGTCTGTATATTTTTCTTTTGTCAATATACAGCTTCCTACGTCGCAGTCACGGTTGGTTAAAATATCACCTTATTCATTTTATTGTTGTTATTGTCACAAGCATTTATTGTGTTTCCAATGTCTACAAAATAAAAATGAAGGAAGTAATATTGTAGGAGAAATAGGATTATCCGAAGAAATAACTGTATGAATTCTCGATGCAAGATAAATAATTTAATTTAATACGGTGGTGTACAGAACAACGTCCCAATTAAGAGTGACATTGATACATAAAAATTAGTTAGTCCTTAGAGCTAATTAAGACGGACGAGTTAGTTGCTGCCATGGCATATTCATCAGGCGCTCCAACATGCCCCCGGGCGTTGAAAGCAACGGTTTCAACCAGATTCCGAAGACACAGGTAATGGGCAGATTCTGTTAAACGCCCTCCTGATGATCCCAGCAGACGTCTGAATATCAGCAACACGAGCGATGCCATCGGTTCCTGGGTGAACAGCCACAATTCGTCCAAGTCTCCACTTCAGAGGAGGAAGATTGTCCTCCTTAATCACGACTAAGGAGTTTAGCTTCAAGCTGTCCTTGCAAGAACGCCATTTAGTTCGCAGCTGCAGCTCTGCAACATACTCCTTGCTCCACCTGCTCCAGAAATGTTGGCGGAGTTGCTCAATTCTTTGGAAACGAGACAGATGGTTAGCAGAATGATCGTGATAATCGGGTTGCGGCAAGGAAGTAAGGGGCCGTCCAACAAGAAAATGTCCCGGTGTAATCGGTGTATAATCTGCTGGATCCGAAGAAAGAGGTGTCAGTGGACGAGAGTTTAATATGGCTTCAATTTTAGTTAACGCGGTGGAAAGCTCTTCGAACGTCAAATTACAATTTCCCAACACTCGCTGAAGGTGGTACTTAGTTGACTTGACACCCGCCTCCCAGAGACCACCGAAATGTGGTGTATACGCGGGTATAAAATGAAACCTTATTCCGTCGTTTGCTGAACTTTCACCCAAGGACGAGCTAGATAATTTTAAAAATTTAGAGAGGTCGTTATACGCACCGACAAATGAGGTACCGTTGTCGGAAAAAATATCAGTTGGTTTACCTCTCCGAGCAATAAATCGATGCAAGGCCAGCAAGTAACTATTGCTAGTTAAATCGCCAACAAGCTCCAAATGTATGGCCTTCGTAGTGAAACAAATAAAAATTGCGACATACACCTTTACTAGCCTGCATCCACGACCTTGACGACTAGCACACATAATAGGCCCGGCATAATCCACACCCGTACTCTCAAAGGGATAACCTGGACGAAGTCGTTCTCGAGGTAAGTTGCCCATTATAGGAGTTACAACCTTGCCCTTCATACGACGACATAGAACACACTTATGATAACACACCTTCGCCAAGTTGCGGCCTCCTATTGGCCAGTAAGATTCCCTGATGGATGCTAGTAGGAGCTGTGGGCCAGCGTGTATTAGCCTTCTATGCTCGAAATTAAATATTAATTTAGTAAAATCATGAGTGGACTGTAGTAATATAGGGTGCCTTTTATTATAGGCAAAACTAGAATTATCGAGACGTCCTCCTACTCGCATTATGTTTTTATCATCCAAATAAACATTAAGCTTTAGAAGATTGCTCTTTTTAGGTAAATTATTTTTGGTTAAAAGTAGTTCGTACTCTGGAAAGGATTGAGATTGACATAAAATAATGATGACATTTAGTGCATCTTGTAACTCATCCTGTGACAAATAATTAGTTTTGGGATAATGTTTTCTACATGACTTAATGAATCTCAACATATAAGCTACAGAACGTACAAGTCGTGAGTAATTAGAAAAACGACTGAAATTAATCAAAGCCTCACCGCTATTAAAATCATTAATTACAGCACTTAAAACTACATTAGGTCGAGTCTCCGGTAACGTCTCTAGACCTGGACACTTCACCCGAGAAGGCCACTCAGACGGGTCTAGTCTTAAAAACTCTGGTCCAGACCACCACAGATCTAAACCCTGCAGAACATTAATATCCACTCCACGAGATATTAAGTCTGCTGGGTTTTTGTCTGTTGGGACATGCCTCCAGGTACAGTTACCTGCCTTATCCAAAACTTCAGCAACGCGGTTGCGTACAAACGGCTGAAGTTTGGTAGGCATCATCTGTAACCATCCCAACACGATGGTCGAATCAGTCCAACAATAGACCCGACTGACCTCAACCCGGAGTGAACTCATCACCTTCTCATAAAGACGCGCACCAACTACGGCACCACATAACTCCAACCGCGGAATAGTTGTGGGCTTTATGGGAGCCACTCGACTCTTAGCCGTTAATAAACTAATAAAATACTCACCCTCATTGTTAACACTGCGAATGTAGGCGCATGCTCCGTATGCGGACTCAGACGCATCTGTGAAAATATGGAGTTCTAAGTCCCTATAAGAATGGCAGACTACAATTCGCGGAATGCGGAGATTATTTAAAAGAGGCAAAGATTTAACAATAATATCCCAGTGTTTATTAATGTCACTTGGTAGTGGTTGATCCCATGACAATTTATCTAACCATGTCTTTTGTAAAAAGATTTTCATAGTGACAATAATAGGACATAACAGACCTAAGGGATCAAAAATTCTCGCAATCATGGATAGCAAATCACGCTTAGTGTGCCCAGTCGAAGACAAAGTCAAACTTATAGGAAACCCTAACTCATCAGAACTGACATGCCAACCAAGACCAAGCAGCTTGTCAGGCTCATTAGATCCAATGTTTAAGTCAAATGAGGCAGGGACAGCATCTGGGACCAACTGAGGGTCATTTGACTTCCATTTTCTCAACGGCATACATGCCGATGCAAGCGCCTTGGTGACCTCAGTCCGAATAAATTTTACTTCGTCTAAGTCATCACCCCCGGTCAGTAAATCATCGACGTAAAAATCGTGTCTGATGATTTCAGATATTTTAGGGTTCCTACAATCGAGTCCTATTTGCTTGAGGCATCGTGTCGCAAGAAACGGTGCACTAGCTGTACCGTACGTTACGGTGTTTAGCTCATAAGCATCAATAGGCTCATGAACATTGTCACGCCAAACAACTTGCTGCAACTTCCTATCTAACGGGTGGACGACTATTTGTCTATACATCTTCTCCGCGTCCGCAGATAAAACATACTTGTGGAATCTGAATCGAAGAAGCATAGACAATAGATCGTCCTGTACGGTTGGCCCGACCATCTGAAGGTCATTAAAAGACACTCCCGTTGAAGAAGGACAACTTGCGTTGAAAACAACTCGAAGTTTGGTCGTGCTACTTGACTCACGCAATATACCATGATGCGGAATAAAATAACCTGAACCTAAATTTGATTTATTAAGTTTAGTCATATGACCAAGCGACTCGTATTCTAACATAAAATCGTGATACATTCTACTAAAATCAGGCTTCATTTTTAACCTACGCTCTAGAGATTGAAAACAGTGTGTAGCTTTATTTAAAGAATCACCTAGAACTGAAGGATCTTTCTTAAGGGGTATGCGAACACAAAAGCGACCATCAGATAATCGTGTCGTATTTTTAACGAAATGATCTTCACACGATTTCTCTTCTGGCATGTAAGAATTTGCGTTCACCTCCTCTAACTGCCAAAACTTAGTCAAATCAGTTCTAAGGTTTTCCCAGTTACTATTCTCATCGGAAACAATGTTAGAAAAGTTACATTTTATATAATTTGAAAGCAACGAGCTATACTTTTGAGTAACTGGACCGGAAACTATCCACCCTAAACGAGTTTCACATAACACTGGGTTTCCAGTACCTAAGTTTAATGTTTGCGATCCTAACAAGTCCCAAAAAAGGTCAGCACCGATCAAAATATCGACATCAGCGGGCTTATAAAAAGTAGGATCAGCTAAAGTAATACTTGATGGAATATTTAAATTAGAAATATTTATTTCACGACATGGCACGTTACTTGTAATGTATGGCAAAACAAAACAATGAAGTTCGACAGCAAAACTATCATCTAATGATGTTATATTAATACAACATGTTTTACCTACGTGCGACGTTACATTGTTGATGCCAAGTATTGACTTATTTACCTGGCTAGTTATTAAATTGAGTTGTCTGCACAACCGGTCCGTTACGAATGACGACGTGCTGCCGCTATCCAGAACCGCGCGAACGAGATGCACACAATTATTATGATCTCGCAGTTTGATCAGGGCGGTCGACAACAGCACATCTCGCTGTGTATGACCACCAGAAGATGCAATGTTTGCTCTGACAACTACGTTATTTGTGTCAATGGTAGCAGACGATACGGCAGACGGTGGAGACAAATAATTATCAGTTGAATAATTATCACTAAGTTTATTTGAAATAGTGACTTTAGAATCTGTGTGAATAAGTGTGTTATGCCTACGTTTGCATAGTTTACAACCTGGTTTTTTACATTTATTAGCGTAGTGACCTGAACGAAAGCAGTTAAAACAAATCTTATAACTGGGTAGTAATTTGAAACGTGCGTCATTACTTAAGGCGAGGAACTGTGGACAATTACTTAAATTGTGATCGCTGTTGTTACATTTAGGACATAGTTTAGGAGCCAATTCGTTGCTAGAACTGTCAGGAGATTGTGTGGCTACCATGGACTTGATCTTAGGGGCTGATTTACCTGCCGTTTGGGAATAATTATTACGCGTTAGCTCTAAGGTTTCGATTAGATCGGCACGATTACGTAAGAATTGCAAAAATACGTCAAACGTAATCGAGCTATTCTTGTCTATCCTACCTTTGCACTCCTCCCACTCACGAAAGGTCTTTTGATCAAGCTTGCGGGTAACAATATAAATCAAAAGTGTGTCCCACTGTTTAACAGGCTCCCCTAATAACTCTAATGCTCGTAAGTCTTTATTTAATTGATCGATTAAACTCTTTAAAGCAACAGAACATTCCTTAGAGATAGACTCAGTATTAAATAATGCGGATACATGATTTTGCACTAGTAATCTTTTGTTGTCAAATCGATCACGTAACAACTTCCATGCCACAGAGTAATTGCTAGTAGAAAATTCAACCGATTTAATAACTATAGCTGCAGTCCCTTCAAGAGATGCTCTTAAGTAATGGAACTTGTTAATTTCGTCTATATCATCGTTAGAATGAATTAGGCTAGTAAAGGTGTCGCGAAATTCCAACCAATTACTATATGATCCGCTAAACTTTGGTAACTGAATCGTAGGCAATTTAACTGGCTTGTGCGTACTTGTATTAACACTTTTACAGCTTTCCATCGATTTATTATCCCTATTAAATTCACTTAGAATATTTTGAGCTTTGGACAAGGATTTATAATAAAGACACTCGAACTCAGACCGCTCAGCATATTGTAATTTTAGATCATCTACAATGCATTCCAGACGTAACTGTACCTCATCATACTGTTCATATAACGACTCCATCTTGCCCATACGTAATTGCAATTCAGACACATCACAATTTGTTAACGCTTTGTCCTTGAGCGATTCCAGAAAGTTGACGAAAGCAGTCAAACGGCCCTTGAAGCTGCCTCGCTTTTTAATTAAATCCTTTTCCTCGGACATACTGGGATACGAGTGTCGTCAACCTGAAATTTATACAGGAATACAATTGTATTGATTGATACACGCCTGTGTTTTATACACTTACTGGATGCTATTGCAGAACAACCCAGGACCTAACAATGAAACTAACAAGTATATAAACCTAAATACAAACAATCTGGTTAACCAATTATTTTTATTTTTTTTTGAACTAATACCTACAATTTATTTATGTTGTAAACTTAACTGAAACTAATTAATAAATAGGCACAACTAAACAATAATTACGTTTTATCAATTATTCAAGAAATACGTAGGTACATACATGATTCTAAATACGATTCTAACTACTATTTTTAACAATTAATTTCACTAATATCGAACACTCAATTATTTTAACAATTAACTACCACTGTTAAAAGTAAATAATCTGTGAATTAGTTACAGCGTAATATAAATTAAGTTTAAACAATGTAGCAAATAAGCTAACTATACTGAATTATGTATGAATTTAAACTTAATCTTTGCTGATGAACAAATACTAATCACAATTCGACAGGTACCTAATGATTTTATTAATATAACATAATACTGACCTTTTATAATTGGACGATATACTTAATATTACCTATACTACCTGAGTGTTGGGTGACGATATTAATTTTATAAATGCTATCCACCGATTAAACAACTTGCTTGAGATCAGTCCAAATTCCAATACACCGGCAAATAACCTCCACGTCACGTTGGATGATTATAATAATCCTTAATTTCTTGATGTTAACCGCTGATCTTCTGATGTTACGTGATCCGGTTCGATAGGACCATGTAGGAGAAATAGGATTATCCGAAGAAATAACTGTATGAATTCTCGATGCAAGATAAATAATTTAATTTAATACGGTGGTGTACAGAACAACGTCCCAATTAAGAGTGACATTGATACATAAAAATTAGTTAGTCCTTAGAGCTAATTAAGACGGACGAGTTAGTTGCTGCCATGGCATATTCATCAGGCGCTCCAACAAATATTTTCTTTAACGTATAGACAATACTTACTTCAACGATTTAATTTTATTATTGCCGGTGACCTTTTTTGTGTAAACTTGAATACCAAGCAGTGACTGACATATATAGGTAGGTATATAAATTCAATGAAACGGCGCCACGTACTGAATACTGACATTAAGCGACCTTTCATTAATCCGCTTGTTATTTATATTATTAGTAATAAATCCCGCGGAACATACTGCAGAATTAATTATCTCGTAATACACATGAACCCTTCTGTAGCCCCCTACTACGAGGGAGACATCTCATTAGCGACATAGCCGGACACAGTGCTCACTCGATCGTAATATTTCCATTTGTGATGTCACTGTGTGTGTTGTAATGGAAAGCGTGTCGCTGCTCGGTCTGGTCCCCGGGCCTCGCTTTGATGTGGAACGGATTGGCGAGTGGCGGAGACGGCGCAATTACTGCAGATTTGTGATATTAGAGCCTGCGGCTGCGACGCGGCGAGGCGGCGCGGTACCTACGTGCCTGTGCCTGCAGCGTGCCAGACCGAGCGAGGGTTACACTTATAACGAAATTTTATAACATAAGAGCTGCAGTTGATCAAATAGTACAGAAGGCTCACCACTCCTAATAACGCGCGATAAAAAACTCATGCGTAGGTATTTGTACGCAACAGGTAACCACGGAATATAGAATTCTAATATTCTGTGGGTAAACGTAGTCTGGTTTAATTTCAGCCATGGGTTGCAAGCGATTTATTTTTGCGACATTTAGTTCTGTTCGGCGATTATGCCCCTTCATGATACCTAATAATCGCTACTTTTATTTAATGAACCTTCTGTTCCTGTCTTTATGTGTGCGCGCCGTCGGCGATCGCCTATTGTATCCTATTACAGATTAAAAGATAATATTGTATATTCTGATGATACTTATTAAAAGTTATTTCAACGCACAACAGAGTGATAAAAATATTATATTCAGGTAACAGTCCCTAATTTAATAGAAAAAAACTCTCATGTCTGCGATACGATCATAATTGGTAAGCTGTCAATTTTATCGTGTTAATTGTTACATATAAATAATAGTTCAAGTTAAGTTGATCTCAATAAAAGCAAGACTATACTATATGAACTCTCAATCAATCAATTTGACCTGATTTGTCCGTGCCCACTGAAGTCCAGTACACATGTCATGTTTGTCCAACCCACTCAGACCACACAGTGCGCCAGTATTGTGGTCTCAAGTGACCATCACCTCGAGTGACGCATATGACGACTATGAGTGTACAACGACGGTGTGGGCAGCAACCACAGAAACAAAGAAAAGAAAACCAGCTCACACCCACACACACAGACATGGTATAAAATAAAAATATCGTTGAAGCGCGAGAGATGTGCAATTGCAGACTCACCGCAATCAGTCCGTCAATGTCCACTTCTAAGCATGACCGACCCCATGGCCGCTGCATTGACCGTTTGCTGCATTGTCTATGACAGACATAAAAGATATTACTATAATCACCATTCTTGGCAAATCCGTCTGTCAAGAATGGTGATCGCAGTATTTAGTTATTAGTATGTGTTATAGCAGCCCGACATAGAACACTGTCGGAAGTCTTCTTGTTATAATCCCTTACTCACATACTAGGTGTTGTAGTGGAGCTTATCGAGCTGAGCGTTAAGCGCCAAATCCACTGAAAAGTTAAATTGCACAAATTATTGCAGCAAGTTCTCACAGTTCGTAAAATGTTCGCAAGTCGACTCTCTGCGGGTGTGTCTACAGTTGACAGTCCACAATTTAACTTACAAATGCATTTGGTGCTTTAGCTTTTTTTTCGTTCTTACCGTTCTGTGGTCGCGTGTCCGGGCGAGTCGATCGACTATTGAAGCCAGGTAGGTGCGGGTTCGATGCCTGCTAGATACGATCGATGGAATATGTCTAGACTACGAACAGTTCACGCAATATTCTAGATCTATGTGTCAGGTCATGCATGAAATATGTATTGAGAGGCACTTGCGATGACATCAATGTACCTACTATCTACTTTGATCCATAATTATTGTTGGTACATACAGCGAATTAGACATGCTGTTTAACGGCGCTGCACAATTTATAATTTAGAAAACCGATTTTTGACTATTGCCTATTGCATATTTAATGAAGCGAAAGGGGTATGTAAGAGTCGTAGCATGTGGCGTTCTATAGTTTCTGCCTACCCCTATGGGAAAAAGGCGTGAGTTTATGTATGTATGTATGTATGTATGCCTATATTGGACATGATAACAATATGTGCAATTTTAGGGATCGAAGACCGGAAGTGTAGACCTTGTTTAAAGCGAACGCTTCATTTGTCCAGCTTGACTAGTGCCTATGCTTGTCTTTGGCACTTGCGATATTTTCATCATATTCCATAGGTTAGCTTCACACTTAGTCGTGTATTTACCTTCATGGTGGTGTTCAAAGGTGCACTGCTACAATTGTTCGCGTTCACTTTACTGGTATTCCATGAATCGATATTTCATTTCTTTGTGGGAAATGAATGCGTGTGTGAAATACGGGCGCTACACAATGGGTGCGCCTCAGACAATCGCCGCGAGTTGTTCACGTGACGTCGGCGTCGTGCCTGGCTCCGCACACTGTAGATGCGATCTCGAGATGAGAGATAAAATGCGCCATCCGTATTAGCTGGAGTTATCACGACCATCAGGCAAGTACAGACAATGACATTGTACAATGTAGCTACGATCAACCGCCTAGAGGATAGGGGAGACACGTTACTGCTAGACTAGTGTGAGATCTTAGGCTCGATGGTTAGGCATTTACCTATATATAGGAAATTCTCAGTTACAGAACTAGGTAAAGACTGTCTTTTCCAGCAAAGAATTTTATAATATAATTAGCTACGGAGGCGCTCTCTATGCCATAAAACAAATATAATCACAGACGAAGTGTATTTCCATGATTCCTTTGCCAGGCCCTTCTGGGATTACACTATTCGAAAATGTAAATCTATATAAAGAAAATAAATTGAACGATATATCTACAACCACGGAATACATAACTCTTTTAATACTTCTTGTATAGCCAGTCCATACCTCTATATTTCACTTCCTCAAATATCGCCCCTTGCAGCGTTTACTGCGCCAAGTGACACGAGGTTTATTGGGCGTATTGGCTCCCAGTCTGCAATATAGCAATATGCCCACCGAGTGCGCAGCCTTGCTGCTATTAAATGTCGGTACCTGTGTGCATTTTATATACTTTTACAAGTTTATCTGTATGAGAAGTTCTTCATTTCGTATATTATGAGCCGTCACTGTTTAATAGTAATGCAATTCATATTTTGCAGTGATATTCTTAGGGTTCCGTATGAAGAAATGAATCCTTATAACTGCGACCTGTCTGTCAAAGCTGACTGTTTGTTAGTCTGTCACAGAAAGCTGTATCCCGTCCTGTAATTTCCAACCGCGCTGAGTAACAAAATGTGAAAATATACAGGTACCAAAAGTTACTGTTGTAACGTTGACTAAAAAGTTTCGACAGACTTCTCGACAGTATTTTTTTTGTCCAGTTATAAGTCAGTTCACTCCATATTCTTTGACAGGTATTTTACCATCAGCTCCTAAAGAATATTTAGATTCATCAACAAGCTTTGTCCGTATGATACAAACATACAACATTTAAAAGTCCACGATCTTCGTAGACACCTTGTCTGTAAGATGCAGACGCCGACTAAAGGGACGCCTGCAGTGTCTCTGATATTACAAATTCATAGACTTTTTATCCAAACGATATCAGATATCCTTAGACGGGGGAGCCAACATTACCACTTTAATATCCAACTTGTTTCCAATATATTTGTATCAGCTCGTGTCGAAGATAGTCGGCAACTGATTTTAAAATTACATTTCACGTTGTTAGGACTTCTGTAGTTCAAAATATTGAGAATTCACTATAATAATGTTTCATTACATCATGAGAGCAGCTCATGTCCACCGGCATCTCTGCATACACCGCTTTAATCAACGGTTTCTCTTCTTGCCATAGTTACCACGCTTGGCAAAAGAATTGGTAAATTAAATTATTGTTGCTTCTTCCCATTCTCATGAAATCATATAAAGATACAGTACATACTATGAAATAATTTATGCGCCTCGACAATCTTCGTCTATGTTCGGAAATACGAACGCGCGAAGGTGGTATCTAATAAAG
This sequence comes from Amphipyra berbera, assembly GCA_910594945.2. NCBI lineage: Eukaryota > Metazoa > Arthropoda > Insecta > Lepidoptera > Noctuidae > Amphipyra > Amphipyra berbera. The sequence continues at coordinate 18,014,238 of OU343140.1, read as the reverse complement.
AGCTGTTACAACATCACTGTGACTTTTGACTTTGACTGATAGGTCACATTGGTCGCATAATTCGGAAACTGAGATTGCCGAGGCGCATAAATTATATCGTAGTGCATATAATTTTATTATGTGACATAAATGACATAATTAATAGACGTCACTCCTACAATTCCTGATGGTATACGCTAGGTATATAACTCACCCACAATAAGCCAATCAAGGTGCAAATTATATTTAATATAATAAAGGTGCGGCTATACATTTGAACTGAATTAGACATGTATTCTAAGAAAGGTTAAAAATCTTGATAGAGTTGGAATTTGACCTCATCCTGTGTTCTGATACGTTAGTGGTTTCTAAACGAGGCTTCTTCCGAGTAAAACAGTAAGTTGATCCATCTTAAGCATCCTAATAATTTTCCATCTGTGTTGGGGTCGGCCTCCAATCTAACCAGATGCGATCATCTCAATATTTCAGTGAGTATAGGCAGATAATTTCGGAGTGCATCATTACACATTTATAAAGTTGCCACTTAGACATGCATAAGATGCAAGCCTGAGAGTGGACTGGGCAGAATTAGGTCATGTGCTGCTCTTAAACACGACCTACTATTTGTAGACTGCTGACATTTTTCTTTATATCTGGCTGTCTTGAAAAGTCTGTCTTTTAGGCGTTATTATAAAAAAATACCACATCTATATGGGCAGGAAGATGATGATGATATATAAAAAGATTCAACATTCACCCACCAGCCACTTTGTTGGTCTTGTAAAATATAGCTAATCAAAACTATGTGATGATGACTGAACAGGAAATGTGACTTTTTTAATCATCAAAAATTTTTAGAATTAGATTAGCAGTTTCTGAATATACATAGTTCGTACACAAACTACAACCAAACTCAAAAACTCATATTAATTACAACACTTGAAGCTGTCATCCTCGCAGTGTTTAAATAATTATATTTATCTTTCACAATTACAACGTTTCCAACATTTCATATAACATAAGCCCGAGCCTTTGGGGCCAGTATTTGGAACAGCGAGTTCTGAAATGTTCCCTTTGACAATGAATGAAAAGAAGCAGGTTTGTTCCCGAGAAGAAAGGTGGGACGTTCATAAATAATAATATTTATGACACGGTTAGCAGGACTCGTTCAATTTGTTCAAGTCGGATGAAAGAAAGACTGGAGTAAATCACCTGCTGTTCTCCCCTGTGACTGTACATGTACTGACGGAATTCTATATTTATATGTACGGAGACTGGGCGGATTAGCGTGATGACTAATTACATTCGCGTTCGCGTTCTAATTACATAAAAGGCACAATTTGTATCTAAATGTATTTATACAGAATCTATTTCTCAAAACTCTTACGGTGTATCCAGTATCTGTGACTTAATTAACGCTTCTGTTTCTACCTATTTCTAAAATTACTCATACACTCAAAGTCCTTAAACAAGGTAGATTTATGTTTGCTTTCGTAATTTTAAATACCGTAGATGGGCGTAGTTTAGCAGACACTCCGTCACCGTCACCATACAAGCTGTAAGATTGACGCAAACCTGTCGCAATTGCAATGTTATGAATTCTTCGATGTTGTGCACGGTAACATAATTAATGATGAGAAACGGACATTGGTATTTACACATCTACCTACCTGTTTCGGTCGCACCTCTCGATACGACCCGGGACGATCTCCCAAATATCTTACCGGACGCTTGTTTGTAGGACAAGTGCCGGCCCGTTCATTCCCAGGACCTCACACAGGAACTTTTCAATAACGCACCTCAATTACACGTAAATCATTTAATTCTTGTCAACAGTTTTTACACAACTATACTAATATTTATTATTAAGGGAAACTATTATTATTAAAACTTAAACTAGCAAATATAAAAATTATTATAAAACAAATTTAAAACAAAATAAAAGACAAAAACACTTAAGAGATATTAGTTACTGCGGCGCGGACACTTAGAGCAGAATAACGTTGCTTATCGAACTTGAAATTAGGACTGTTCGTTCATTTTTTTTTTTTCCCTATTCGTCTATTGTAGATGGTCTTGCGGACCTTTTCTACGTAACCTGACTATTATTGGCGAGACCAGAAGGGTCTCCGAACCAATACCTACTATTCTAACTACCTAGCTAACTACGCAAAGCTAACTACTGTAACATCATGGCTATGACTATAGCAGCGACACCTCTGAGAGTGTACCCAAGGGGGGACTCGAACTCTTAGGGTGTCGAATGCAAGAGGACTGGGAGGGATACGACAGCTTGATGAGGGCTGTATTCTCGCGTCATGGTGACTGCGCGGAGTCAGAAGGGACGACCGGCTCCGCGGCTGCGGCGGGTGAGCACGGTGGATCGGGGGCGGCGGCGGTGGGACGTCGCGAGGGGCCTCGTCGGCGAGGGCGATACGCCGGTCAGCGGCGGCGGTGTATGTGTATAGTACTAGTCGATTTATTCGCCTCCTGGAGGAGGGTGATCTCATCATCGGGCTCTAGTAGCGCATGCCGGGGACGGCGGACTATGCTAATCTGGGAGGGCTTGTAATCGGACGCGGCGGTCACGAGGGGGTTCCGATGCCTCGGGGCATGGTCGAAGTAACGCTTAGACGTGCGTTTGAGATATTGCCTTACCGTTGGCATTTTTAGGTCTAAATGAAGCTGAACGTTGCGCATATACCACGGAGCGCCCGCGGCTCTGCGCAATACGCGGTTTTGCAGAATTTGAAATGCTTTAAAGCGACATGGCCTAACGTGTGCGAACACGACGCTGGCGTAGGTTAGTATGGGGCGAATGCACGTCAGGTAAAGTCTCAACTTATTACTAAGCGAGAGCTTACTGCGCGCCCTAATCATAGGGTGTAACCGGCCCACAACAAAAGCGGCGCGAGCGTGCACCTTTTTGATGTGTTGCCGGAACGTGAGGTGGTGGTCTAGGATAACCCCCAGGTACCTGACGCTCAGTTCCCAAGGGATCTCTTTTCCAAACATGACTACTGGGGGACAACGCGAGTGGTTATCGCCGTGCCTCTCGAAAAGAACTGCTGCGCTCTTTTCGGGATTCACCTCGATACGCCACTTCCGAAACCAAGCGCCGAGGCGGTTGGCTGCGGTCTGTAAGATGCGAGAGATCGATTTTAAGTCACTACCCGTGTAGTAAATAGCCGTGTCGTCGGCGAAAAGTGCCAACTGGGCCTTGCCTTGAGTGGGAATGTCGCTGGTGTACAGCGTGAACAGAAGGGGGGCTAGCACGGAGCCCTGAGGGACTCCGGCTCGGATCGGATGTGGAGACGAAAGCGTGCCGTCTATTCGGTAGCGAAAGGTGCGATCCGACAGAAAGTCTCGAATGATGAGCACGAGACGGTCTGGCACGTTGAATTGGTACAGTTTATATAATAAACCGTTGTGCCAGACCTTGTCGAAGGCTTTCGCTACGTCGAAGAACAGCATGCCTGTCTTGTATGAAAACATGAAGCCGGAGCTTATGTGTTCGACAATACGGTGAAGTTGCCTAGTGCAGCAGTGGGTGGGACGAAAACCAAACTGCTGGTCGGGAATGAGGTTATGGGAATATGCGAATCCCTTTAAACGCGAATAAATGATACGCTCATAAATCTTCCCAAACGAATTGAGAAGGCTTATGGGGCGATAACTGGACCGCTCACACTTGGGTTTGCCGGGTTTGGGGATGCCTATAACTGTGGCTTGTTTCCAAGCTTGCGGAAAGAGGTTGTTGCTAAGAGCGCCATTGAAGATGGCGGTCATTAGGACTATGAGCTGAGCGGAAAGGAGTTTAATCACCTTGTTCGTGATGCCATCGTAACCGGGGGCTTTCCTGGGCTTAAGATGCTTGATTATCGCCTGCACCTCATCCGCGGTGACAGGGGGCAGGGGATCATCAGGATCTTCTACGGGGGGGAGAGCGGCTTTACGTTCGACTTCGGTATCCACCTTGGACAGATGGACCGGGTCTACTGGTAATGCGCTGGGCGTACACTGGGCTTCTAGACTGTCGGCTAGGCATTCGGACTTTTCGTCGTCTTCAAAGGCCGGCCTTTGATTCGGACGATTGAGAGGGGGAGTAGAAGCTACACATTCATTTTTGAGGGCGCGTTGCAAACGCCAGAAAGCGAGATGGGATGGCTCTAATTCGCCTAACATCTTGTCCCAGCGGGACTCCCTAACCTCCTGTATGCGTTTCTTTACAGCACGCTGCATAGAACGCATATGGAGGCGGTTGCCTTCGCAGGGAAAAGTGTCATACGCGCGTACGGACGCATTCTTCTCCGTCAACAGTTCACGCACATCGTCAGGCAGTTTCCAGCGGTGATCATCCACCGCTGGAATCTGTCGTGAACACTCGTTCACCGCGGACTGTACGTGACCTGTGAGGGAGTCGATAGCGCCCAACGTGTCGGCGATTGTCACTATGTTGTCGGGGATTGAATCTAAATGAGCGGACGACGGAGACTTGAGACGCTCCTCTAGCTTCCGCCAGTCCGTGATTGTTTTGGTAGGCGCGGGTAGACCGGGATCCGGGGGACCGCCCCGGGGATCTGTTCGTTCAATTCCTGGTGGGGAATATTTATACTAGTGACTTCTGTTGGCCAGCGGTCCCCCCCAAGCTGGCCTGCGGACCCTTAGCATCGACGCGAGTTTGCTTACAGATAAACTCGCATGGAGGCTCACGATTGGTCACACGTTGTCACGTGACTATTTTCCCCTTTAAGACCTGGTTTTATAAGAAGTTATCGTATTTCAGTGAAAAGATAAAATTGTACCTATTTCCTTAACCTAGGTCAATAGGTCACAACATCATTCTTTAGGTTTCATTGACCTCTTGCCCCTACGACGCTCGGTTCGCGACTGGGAAACAAATTTCTGACGCGCACTATTTATGCGCCTCGTTCCCCACTTTTTTTTTTTTTTTTTTTTTTTTTTTTTTTTTTTTTTTTTTTTTTTTTCCTAATCGACTATTGTAGATGGTCTTGCGGACCTTTTCTACGTAACCTGGCTATTATTGGCGAGACCAGAAGGGTCTCCGAACCAATACCTACTAATCTAACTACCTAGCTAACTACGCAAAGCTAACTACTGTAACATCATGGCTATGACTATAGCAGCGACACCTCTGAGAGCGTCCCCAAGGGGGGACTCGAACTCTTAGGGTGCCGAATGCAAGAGGACTGGGAGGGATACGACAGCTTGATGAGGGCTGTATTCTCGCGTCATGGTGACTGCGCGGAGTCAGAAGGGACGACCGGCTCCGCGGCTGCGGCGGGTGAGCACGGTGGATCGGGGGCGGCGGCGGTGGGACGTCGCGAGGGGCCTCGTCGGCGAGGGCGATACGCCGGTCGGCGGCGGCGGTGTATGTGTATAGTGCTAGTCGATTTATTCGCCTCCTGGAGGAGGGTGATCTCATCATCGGGCTCTAGTAGCGCATGCCGGGGACGGCGGACTATGCTAATCTGGGAGGGTTTATAATCGGACGCGGCGGTCACGAGGGGGTTCCGATGCCTCGGGGCATGGTCGAAGTAACGCTTAGACGTGCGTTTGAGATATTGCCTTACCGTTGGCATTTTTAAGTCTAAATGAAGCTGAACGTTGCGCATATACCACGGAGCGCCCGTGGCTCTGCGCAATACGCGGTTTTGCAAGATCTGGAATGCTTTAAAGCGACATGGCCTAACGTGTGCGAACACGACGCTGGCGTAGGTTAATATGGGGCGAATGCACGTCAGGTAAAGTCTCAACTTATTTCTAAGCGAGAGCTTACTGCGCGCCCTAATCATAGGGTGTAACCGGCCCACAACAAAAGAGGCGCGAGCGTGCACCTTTTTGATGTGTTGCCGGAACGAGAGGTGGTGGTCTAGGATAACCCCCAGGTACCTGACGCTCAGTTCCCAAGGGATCTCTTTTCCAAACATGACTACTGGGGGACAACGCGAGTGGTTATCGCCGTGCCTCTCGAAAAGAACTGCTGCGCTCTTTTCGGGATTCACCTCGATACGCCACTTCCGAAACCAAGCGCCGAGGCGGTTGGCTGCGGTCTGTAAGATGCGAGAGATCGATTTTAAGTCACTACCCGTGTAGTAAATAGCCGTGTCGTCGGCGAAAAGTGCCAACTGGGCCTTGCCATGAGTGGGAATGTCGCTGGTGTACAGCGTGAACAGAAGGGGGGCTAGCACGGAGCCCTGAGGGACTCCGGCTCGGATCGGATGTGGAGACGAAAGCGTGCCGTCTATTCGGTAGCGAAAGGTGCGATCCGACAGAAAGTCTCGAATGATGAGCACGAGACGGTCTGGCACGTTGAATTGGTACAGTTTATATAATAAACCGTTGTGCCAGACCTTGTCGAAGGCTTTCGCTACGTCGAAGAACAGCATGCCTGTCTTGTATGAAAACATGAAGCCGGAGCTTATGTGTTCGACAATACGGTGAAGTTGCCTAGTGCAGCAGTGGGTGGGACGAAAACCAAACTGCTGGTCGGGAATGAGGTTATGGGAATATGCGAATCCCTTTAAACGCGAATAAATGATACGCTCATAAATCTTCCCAAACGAATTGAGAAGGCTTATGGGGCGATAACTGGACGGCTCACACTTGGGTTTGCCGGGTTTGGGGATGCCTATAACTGTGGCTTGTTTCCAAGCTTGCGGAAAGAGGTTATTGCTAAGAGCGCCATTGAAGATGGCGGTCATTAGCACTATGAGCTGGGCGGAAAAGAGTTTAATCACCTTGTTCGTGATGCCATCGAGACCGGGGGCTTTCCTGGGCTTAAGATTCTTGATTATCGCCTGCACCTCATCCGCGGTGACAGGGGGCAGGGGATCATCAGGATCTTCTACGGGGGGGAGAGCGGCTTTACGTTCGACTTCGGTATCCACCTGGGACAGATGGACCGGGTCTACTGGTAATGCGCTGGGCGTACACTGGGCTTCTAGACTGTCGGCTAGGCATTCGGACTTTTCGTCGTCTTCAAAGGCCGGCCTTTGATTCGGACGATTGAGAGGGGGAGTAGAGGCTACACATTCATTTTTGAGGGCGCGTTGCAAACGCCAGAAAGCGAGATGGGATGGCTCTAATTCGCCTAACATCTTGTCCCAGCGGGACTCCCTAACCTCCTGTATGCGTTTCTTTACAGCACGCTGCATAGAACGCATATGGAGGCGGTTGCCTTCGCAGGCCTCGTTCCCCACCGGCGAAGTATTAAATATAACCACAGCGCGATAGCGCACAGCACGTTCAGTGCCTTTCCGAGCGTTGTAGGGACCACATACAATTCAATGCTAGACCTAGGTTTCATACTACACATGGGTACTACACGTATTACACATATTAGAAACTTAAAACTAAAGGAAATAAAACTACAATAATCATTTGATCGTTTTATATTAACAATTTCTTAAAACTCCAGCAATACAAAGGCATGTTTCGGATTAGTAACAAGTTTAGTTTTTTATGCAATCCCTTATCTATTTCTCACACCTGTTCCTTTGTATTGCCTCAGCTTCACAACGATAACATTGTTTAAATGACAAAGGATTTATGTTTCTCACGCTAATTAAATTATTCCCACGCTAATCTATTGTTTACAGTTAAGCCTATTGTTGTTATCTATTTTTCCCACGCATAGACTTCTGTTCTCATGATTTTTACAAATAGAACTTACTCAATCATTACCTACATACATTATATTACAGATATTACTTACAAAGCCTTCGATCAATAGTTGATCGAAGGACAGCGGATGAATTATGGTATTTTAGGTATAAAGTGTAGAATTACTGTAAAAAAGTTAACAATCAATCATTATCATTGTTTAATCAGTACAGTTTATATCAATAAAAGATTAGATTATTTATAATTCTGAGAGCCTCGAATCGTTGTGGTAAGGTTTCGACGTACCTAACCATTGCGCGCGTATCGTTCATTCGTTCGTTCCTTATATAAGAACGTTAACAATGATAATAACATAATATTCTACATCTCATACGATTCCGCTCTCGGACGCCGGCCAGAGCACACGTGCTCTCGACTCCACGCCCGATCGCTGCGCGCCCCGCCGCGCACCTCTGACGTCACTGCGCGCCCCGCCACGCAGCTGCGCACACTCCGTTTCCGGTCGACGCGGCTCAGTATACTCGTAACGCTGTTACGAGTTGTGCTAGCCACACGACCGCTTGATTCAAAGCTCGTCTTTTTCAAGACAAGTGGCGAACATCACTGTCTCCTCCGAGAGTAAACCGTCAAAACGAAGTAGTCCCCCTTCAGGGAAAACCACTCTTATATAGTGGTCCTCGGTGGAAACCAAACGGTGCCAACGAAACCGAGGTGGTGGGGACCCGGCACACCATTCTTAAGCCGGTAGGGGTTTGGGGTTCACCGGCCTTGGGGGATCTCCTAGTCGGACCCAACTCATAACCCGTTCTCTTCCCAGCATTCCCGAGGTAATTAATTTTACTAAGGGACTTAGGAACCCGATTGCACAATAAGATCGGCGATCGGGATTTCAAGCTTAGGGAACACCGCAGGTACACAACCTCCCTGTCTACACCCGACAGGGAGGGTTACTCATCTCCGGGTAATCCCACCCGGAGAGCTAGGTTCTTAGGCCCTTCAGGCGATATCGAACAACACAGAGTGTAGCTACCGAGTTTGTTTATGGTTTTCTTCTCGGTAGTATAACACTAGGAAAACCTTACGGGTGGGCTTTTTCGTGGGAGTTGTTCGCCCGGGGCGACACGTACGTGTCTCCTCGGGACTGGATAGGAGTTAGGTCTCCCCCCCCATTAAACTGCCCCCTACTCCATCATGACGGACGCTAGTATACTAGCGGCCGTCAAGGAGCTTCTTCATCAAGATAAGGCGTTCGCAGCGGCGTACAGCCTGAAAATCTTCGGGGTTCCCTTCAGGAACTCCGCGGACTGCCCTCAGTCACCTGAGCTTAGGCGCGATGCTCAATATTCGAGCATACGTATCGATGACGGAGTTAACTCCGTATCATCAAACTCGTCCGGCAAACCGCCCTCAGCGGTAGTTGCCCCGGCCCCGTCCGTTCGACCGCCCTCTGCGGTAGTTGTCCCTGCCCCGTCAGTGCAACCGCCTTCCGCGGTAGAAGCCCCGTCCGTCATGGACGTTTGCGGCCCCTCTTCTGAGTCCGACTCCGAGTCGAACTCAAATAATGACTCGTCATCCTCCTCTGAAGGCTACACGCTAGTAGCCGGCAAGGGGAAGAAGCGCGCGCGTAAGACGCAGTCTGCCCCGACCGATCTCCCCGCTAAGGCCCTTAAAACGGTCACAGCGTCCCCCGCGACCCCCGCGACCCCCGCGACCCCCGCGACCCCCGCGATCCCCGCGATCCCCGCGACTCCCGCGACCTCCGCGAACCCCGCGAAACCCACTAAACCCTCAGTTCCGAGGAAAGAGCCCGCTCCACCGCCTGTGTTCATTCAGGACAAGGCTAAGTGGATGGACGTGGGTCGTCTGTGCACAGCACAGAAGATCCACTTCCTGAGCGCGCGCTCTACCCCTCAAGGCATCAAAGTCATGGTGCAAAATTCTACAGACTTTCGCAATATGACGCGATTGCTCAGAGATATGAAGGTGTCCTTCCACACCTACGCCCTCCCCGACGAGCGTCTCCTAAGGGTAGTCATTCGTGGCATCCCCCTGGGAGTTACCCCCCAAGATGTTCTTGAGGACCTTCAGTCCCAGAACGTTCCCGTTTTAGAAGTCCACCGCATGCACCGCGGCAGAGGTGGCGCCCCCTATGAGATGGTCCTCGCCGTCTGCGAACCATTGGCCGAATCAAAGGCCATTTTCAACATCCGTACCCTCTGCTACGCTACCGGTATCGTAGTAGAGCGCCCCAACAAAGGCGGCCCTCCAGGGCAATGCCATCGTTGCCAATTATATGGCCATTCGCAGCGTAACTGCTACGCGACGCCCAGGTGCGTTAAGTGCCTGGGCGCTCACGGCACGAGCGACTGCAGCAGGCCAAAGGACAGGGCTCTGTGTACAGAGCCCCCAAGCTGCGTACTGTGCGGCGTGGAGGGTCACCCAGCGAATTATCGCGGGTGCCCCAAAGCGCCAAAACAGCGCAGCCCTAAGCTGGCTCAGCGCTCGGCCGTTCGCCAACAGAGGGAGAGCTACTCCATAGCCCCCCTCTTGTCCTCCCATATCCCCGACCGCCTCAGTCCACAGAGGCCTTCCCCCTGGAACATGCTGCAACACCAGCAGTCGTTCCCAGCTCTACAGCAAAGGCGCCCACCACCACCTCCGAGCGCGGTTCCCACCGCCCCGCCGGTGGTGGCGGCAGCTATTCCCCCGCAACAACCTATTGTCGCCCCAACCACAATGCCGGCTGCCTCACAGCGACAGGCACAAATCGCACCACCGGTCCACCATGCACCGGCCCCCGTAACACCACCCAGGCCCTCAGCACCCGCGGCCCCCATCCCCTCACTCATGGCCACGAAAGTGTTCTTCCAAGACACTCTTCCCAGCCTGCTCAAATCTTTGTCCTCCTGCAATATGGATTGGGCACAAAATATGATTTCCGCTTGGAACGCCACTCAAGGCAATCCAATCGCGCGTATCAATGTCCTCCGCGATTTTGAGGACATTCTTAACCAACTTATCTCGCTACCCTCTAATGGATACTGAGACCAACACTAGAATCAAACCGCGATCCCTTAGGTTAGGTTTCTTCAACGCGAATAGCGTAGCCGGTCAACGAGATGAGATCGCAATCTTTCTGCGTGATCATCAAATTGACATATTTCTAGTACAGGAAACGTTTCTGAAGCCCCACAATAGGAATCCTGGAATTGCCAACTACAAGTTAGTTCGCAACGACAGGACCCGTTGTGGCGGCGGTGGTACCCTCATATACTACAAACGTTCCCTGTACTGCACCCCGTTAGACCCCCCTCCCGATCTCCAGTATCTGGAAACCTCTATCTGTCGGTTAGGCATGACAGGACATCAGCCGATCACTATCGTGTCGGTCTACAACCCCCCGTCTAGTCTGAGACTTCCTCTCGAGAGCGACCTTAGAGCTCTATTCGATCTCGGCGGAGGCTCCGTTATCATAGCGGGCGACCTCAACGCCAAACACATCACTTGGAGCTGTCACTCCAATAACCCGGCCGGCCGGACACTCGAAGCACTGAGCCCTCTGCTCGACTTCGATGTGATAGCCCCCATGTCCCCCACTCACTATCCCGCCAACGTTGATGACAGACCCGACATACTCGACATTGCGCTCCTAAAGAACGTAGGCCTCGCCATACGCTCGATAGAAACGCATGAAGAGTTAGACTCTGACCACCGACCCGTTGTCCTAGACCTGGGTCCCCGGGGCGGTCCCCCGGATCCCGGTCTACCCGCGCCTACTAAAACTATCACGGACTGGCGGAAGCTAGAGGAGCGTCTCAAGTCTCCGTCGTCCGCCCATTTAGATTCAATCCCCGACAACATAGTGACAATCGCCGACACGTTGGGCGCTATCGACTCCCTCACAGGTCACGTACAGTCCGCGGTGAACGAGTGTTCACGACAGGTTCCAGCGGTGGAAGATCACCGCTGGAAACTGCCTGACGATGTGCGTGAACTGTTGACGGAGAAGAATGCGTCCGTACGCGCGTATGACACTTTTCCCTGCGAAGGCAACCGCCTCCATATGCGTTCTATGCAGCGTGCTGTAAAGAAACGCATACGGGAGGTTAGGGAGTCCCGCTGGGACAAGATGTTAGGCGAATTAGAGCCATCCCATCTCGCTTTCTGGCGTTTGCAACGCGCCCTCAAAAATGAATGTGTAGCCTCTACTCCCCCTCTCAATCGTCCGAATCAAAGGCCGGCCTTTGAAGACGACGAAAAGTCCGAATGCCTAGCCGACAGTCTAGAAGCCCAGTGTACGCCTAGCGCATTACCAGTAGACCCGGTCCATCTGTCCCAGGTGGATACCGAAGTCGAACGTAAAGCCGCTCTCCCCCCCGTAGAAGATCCTGATGATCCCCTGCCCCCTGTCACCGCGGATGAGGTGCAGGCGATAATCAAGAATCTTAAGCCCAGGAAAGCCCCCGGTCTCGATGGCATCACGAACAAGGTGATTAAACTCTTTTCCGCCCAGCTCATAGTGCTAATGACCGCCATCTTCAATGGCGCTCTTAGCAATAACCTCTTTCCGCAAGCTTGGAAACAAGCCACAGTTATAGGCATCCCCAAACCCGGCAAACCCAAGTGTGAGCCGTCCAGTTATCGCCCCATAAGCCTTCTCAATTCGTTTGGGAAGATTTATGAGCGTATCATTTATTCGCGTTTAAAGGGATTCGCATATTCCCATAACCTCATTCCCGACCAGCAGTTTGGTTTTCGTCCCACCCACTGCTGCACTAGGCAACTTCACCGTATTGTCGAACACATAAGCTCCGGCTTCATGTTTTCATACAAGACAGGCATGCTGTTCTTCGACGTAGCGAAAGCCTTCGACAAGGTCTGGCACAACGGTTTATTATATAAACTGTACCAATTCAACGTGCCAGACCGTCTCGTGCTCATCATTCGAGACTTTCTGTCGGATCGCACCTTTCGCTACCGAATAGACGGCACGCTTTCGTCTCCACATCCGATCCGAGCCGGAGTCCCTCAGGGCTCCGTGCTAGCCCCCCTTCTGTTCACGCTGTACACCAGCGACATTCCCACTCATGGCAAGGCCCAGTTGGCACTTTTCGCCGACGACACGGCTATTTACTACACGGGTAGTGACTTAAAATCGATCTCTCGCATCTTACAGACCGCAGCCAACCGCCTCGGCGCTTGGTTTCGGAAGTGGCGTATCGAGGTGAATCCCGAAAAGAGCGCAGCAGTTCTTTTCGAGAGGCACGGCGATAACCACTCGCGTTGTCCCCCAGTAGTCATGTTTGGAAAAGAGATCCCTTGGGAACTGAGCGTCAAGTACCTGGGGGTTATCCTAGACCACCACCTCTCGTTCCGGCAACACATCAAAAAGGTGCACGCTCGCGCCTCTTTTGTTGTGGGCCGGTTACACCCCATGATTAGGGCGCGCAGTAAGCTCTCGCTTAGAAATAAGTTGAGACTTTACCTGACGTGCATTCGCCCCATATTAACCTACGCCAGCGTCGTGTTCGCACACGTTAGGCCATGTCGCTTTAAAGCATTCCAGATCTTGCAAAACCGCGTATTGCGCAGAGCCGCGGGCGCTCCGTGGTATATGCGCAACGTTCAGCTTCATTTAGATTTAAAAATGCCAACGGTAAGGCAATATCTCAAACGCACGTCTAAGCGTTACTTCGATCATGCCCCGAGGCATCGGAACCCCCTCGTGACCGCCGCGTCCGATTATAAACCCTCCCAGATTAGCATAGTCCGCCGTCCCCGGCATGCGCTACTAGAGCCCGATGATGAGATCACCCTCCTCCAGGAGGCGAATAAATCGACTAGCACAATACACATACACCGCCGCCGCCGACCGGCGTATCGCCCTCGCCGACGAGGCCCCTCGCGACGTCCCACCGCCGCCGCCCCCGATCCACCGTGCTCACCCGCCGCAGCCGCGGAGCCGGTCGTCCCTTCTGACTCCGCGCAGTCACCATGACGCGAGAATACAGCCCTCATCAAGCTGTCGTATCCCTCCCAGTCCTCTTGCATTCGGCACCCTAAGAGTTCGAGTCCCCCCTTGGGGACGCTCTCAGAGGTGTCGCTGCTATAGTCATAGCCATGATGTTACTGTAGTTAGCTTTGCGTAGTTAGCTAGGTAGTTAGATTAGTAGGTATTGGTTCGGAGACCCTTCTGGTCTCGCCAATAATAGCCAGGTTACGTAGAAAAGGTCCGCAAGACCATCTACAAGAGTCGATTAGGAAAAAAAAAAAAAAAAAAAAAAATATTCTACATTTTTGATAATAAAGTAAAGATTACGATGAACAAAGATATTATTTACAAATTAAAGATGTCTTATCATTTTGACGATTCTGTTACTACGTCGCCGACACTACCAGTGGCGAAGGCTCCATACAACTCGATTCCTATCGGCTTCTCTTTCGAAATATGGCAAATACTAGTATCTATTATTTTCAATTATCATTTAAACAAATAATTAGGTATTTACGAAGTTACATTGCAGGTATAACATTTGCTTATGAAAGTAACAATCAAAGAAATAAATAAACGCCTACATTTTTTTCGGAGCAAAATGTTGTAATAACGCAAAAGAAAACCCGGTCAGGCGCGGCAGGAATCCAGTACATTTAATTCATAGTTTCACTTGTAGCGATCGTGACCTTGAGGCAACATAACACCGCTAGATATAGGACGATGGCAAGCCGCGATCCATCGAGTTACGATAAGGACAGAGATAGGAAATGCGTACGCCAGAACGAGATGGAAATAATGCTACTGAAGTTCGTAATTTGTTCAGATAGTAATATTTGGATGATAGATTCACAACAGATTTTTTTCGCGCTTGTTTATATTATTGTTTTCACTTGTTCATTTGCATTTGATTTGATATATTCGTATCATAATTTAGAATCTTATAGCATTATTCATGTATTATTGTTGAAATTGATTTATTTGTGTAAACTAGTGATAGTTTTGCGAAGTGATAGTGCAGTAAAAACAAGGTTAGTGGCGTTGTATTATTTGGTGATCGTCTATTTAAATAGGTATTTAGGTAAGTAAGGATTACTAAGATAGTTTTTTTAGTTTGTAGTTTTATTAGAAAGTAGTTATTTAAGTAGTGATTCTGTTATTATTGAGTAATTTCGATACCATGGCGGCATTAGTGAACGTAGAATGCTGTCTGACAGATTATTTGTTGACTGAGGAAACATCCTTTTCAAAGTTGAGTTTTGAACATGTAATTCAGTTAGGCCGTGCTCGCCCTGACATGATTATAAATTACAAACGACGCGATGGTTTTCTCAAACATTTTAACAGTTCTTTGTAAGTACCTATGACAAATACCCTTGGCTTACGGGAAGTTGTAAATTAAATAAAATGTTTTGTTTTCCTTGCATATTATTCTCAGATTCTAGTAGCTTATGGAGCCACACGGGATTTAAAGATATTAATAATCTTTCAATTTCGTCCAAAAAACATGTTCAGACCGAAAAACATATCCGAAGTTGTTTATCTTTGCATGATTTCGGAAATCGTAGGATAGAAACATTTTTTGCTAATACGTATGAAGTTCATAATAGAAAAAAAGTAGATCGGAATAGAAGTTTAATGAAACGGTTCATCGACACAGTAATTTTGCTAGGTAAAAAATAATTAGCTTTTCGCGGCCACCACGAAAATCCGGCATCCGATAACCGCGGTAACTATATCGAAACGTTGTTATATTTAAGCAAGTATGATACCGTAATCGATTCGCATTTGGAACAATGTTCCTCAACACAGAATCCCACATTCTCTGGCCTTTCGAGTGATATACAAAATGATTTAATACAAAGTATCGCATTCGTTTTAAATTAAAGTAGGAAATAAATAAGGCTCAGTTTGTATCGGTCATGATTGACGAAACGCCCGATGTTAGTCATAGGGAGCAACTAACGGTAATATTTAGGTATTTATCTGAAACTGGAATCGAAGAACGTTTTCTTGGTTTCTATGACGTTAGCGTCAGTCGGACTGCTGATGTTCTTCTCATATCCATCCCCAAACGGCTTTTCTCAAAGCCACTTTTATTATACTTGCAAGACACTGTTTCTATGTATCAGTGCTTACATGTATAGTGAAAGTGAGCTAAAGCCAATTCATCTGTACAAGATTTCGAAGTCAGCCACAGGGCCACACCTATACGAGTAGTTACTGGAATTCACGCATCACACTTGAGCAAGGTAAGCATTTTTTGGTTCGGCTTCCCTTTTAAGAAAATTCACCCTTCGCCACTGCTACCTACTCCACTACAAAAACCTTAAGTTTCCTTGAAATAAATGTCAAATAATCAGGTATTACTAAGATGGTAGTGACACAGCAGATCAGTCAGTAGCTCCGTCAAGCATTCGTTATGAGTATATCGGTAGGATATTGAGTAATCAAAACATTAGTCACTTGTACGTTTCCCCGGACCGGTTGCGCGCCGGGCGGCCTCGTCCGGGTGACTTCCTAAACCGTCCGCGTTTTTGGGTTAATAACTAAATCATTGAGTTCTTCCGAGAAATAGCGAGCAACCAGTTTGATTGGTCGCCGTTCACACGTAGCGGACACATTAATGTACGTATGAATATTGATTGTTATTATTACTAGAGCGTTATTCCGCGGATATTTAATATTCGCTTTCTAGTTTCCACTGACTAGTATTAGATCTTTCAACGATCGAAGCTTTCAGTTTCACGTAACTCGATGACTGTTATCAACCCTTCTCCGGTTACTTGGTGTTTTTTTCGCTAAACTCGGGGATATTTTATTACTTTATCGTGTTTGTGTGAAACGACTAACTAACCACAATAAGCGTGGAAAATACAAAAATACTTCGCTAATAATCTTCGAAAACATTTTTATGCTCGCTCCAAGTTAAGTCGTTAGCCGATATTTTAATTGTTAATCGTAAAAGAAAAGTCGTAAAGTTGTTTAGACAGAGCGCAGTGTCGCGGCCGGGCTGGCTGGGCAAGCGGGGCTGGCGGGGCTAGCAGCGGGGCAGGCGGCAGGCGTGCCCGGGGAGCGCACTATAATGAGCCATTGTGCGCTCTGCCGGTGCCGCCAACATTTTCGCACAAAAAACAAGCAATTTACTTCCAGAACCGCGCAGTGCCGAATTGGGGTGCTCTTTTGTTCCCGTTTAGTGCTCGAGCACTTCGGGGAGCCATTAAAATTACTGCTTTTTTGTGCCGCGCTGTGGAAACATGAATATGAAATTGCCGCCGATTGTAGCTGAGGTTTTTTTCTAATAATAAGATAATAAATAAGTGCTGCGATTGAATGCAACAGCGACAATATATTACCGAATATTAAATGTTGTTGTATACAGCTGTCGGCGAGTTGCCTCACGTGGCCAAAAGGTGGAAGTGGGTCGCTCGATACCAGCCTGTGATACCAGCCATTGCAAACTTTATGAAGACGAAGCTATAAACAGAATGGAAAAATAGACTATTCATATATTAGATGCCCGGTATATTTGACTGCATAAATATACCATAAAAACAGTAATGGCGCTTTATATCCCTCATAACTTGCTTTATTTTCATAACATCTACACAAGTAGGTACATACTTATTTTATGCGTATTGCGTAACCGATATCGTTCCGTTTGATGATTTCAACAAAAATATTGATATGCCCCGTTTACCTGAAGATATTACAGTCATTTGGGCGTCGCGTCGGGGCCGGTAACTGAAGATTTACGTGCGTTTAAATAACGTTAGTGCGTCTGCACGCTATAGCGATATCGATATTTCATCGGAATTTCATAAGTGGCCATTATTCTGTTTGTGACAATAGACGCTGAATCAACAAAACGATTCACTAAGAACAACAAAAAGCGGGCCGCAAAGTTTGACGACAATCGAGATGTTTTTATCGTCACCAATTAAACAACTCATAGAAGCCATTAACTACTGGGCCCTGTGGGGGGGGGGGTGCAGGGTGTCAACCGCCGCCATCGCTCGGTCGAGAGCTAGTTGAACACGCCCGAGGACGTCCGGTCCAGACTGAGAGCCGCTGAGAAAGTTTTGAATTTTAAAAATGTATGCTCATGAATGAAACATTGCACGAACTTGGTCGTGATCAATCAAACGAAAACTTCATTTCAAGATAGCTCAGTGCGGGCAATAAATTGAAACAGACAGGCTTTTGAACGCCGAGGCGAGGCAAGCGAGGCGGACGAGGCGGACGAGGGACGAGGCAGGAGGCAGGCCGTGCACGCGTATGTTTGTAACTTGAGAGTTGACTGTTGAGTTGCGATGTGAGACTGATGTCACTAAACAGTGAGGTACAGAAGGTTAACTACTTTTTATTTGTTGCTTTACACATCCTCTAACGGACATAGAAAACCTTTTGGAATAAAACTAGACAATGTAGCCAATCCCGAATATCAAATCACAGTGGTACATCACAGTGGCACATCGATCAATTAAAACGTGGGTTTTGTATCCTAAAATATTGGAATTCACGCATACTTTTTTTTGACGCCATTAAAACATTATGTTTTTAACCCTCGACGAAAAAGAGGGGTGTTATAAGTTTCCGGCCTGTCTTTTTGTCTGTGTGTGGCATCGTATCGCCCAAATGGATGAACCGATTTCAATACGATTTATTTTCTTTGAAAGCTAGTTTAATCAAGATGGTTATAGGCTATGTTTGATGTAAATTGGAGTAGGCGTTTCAAGATAATCAGCTCTTTACATTTCTGCCATACAATGCATATTTATTTCTATTCCGCTCGTCCGATTGTCTTGTTCTAACATAAATATATGCAAACTTATTGATAGTACATATTTATTAGGGTATTAGGGTATCATTGGGCTTGTCTGATTGAAGGTGTGGATCGGATGTTTATTAACACTACTCCAAAATAGCTGATAATCAGGTAGACCGTTTTGATTGTCAAAATAAGTGACCATTTGGACAAGGACTTGGAAGGTAGCTCAGGGTGCCGATCGGCACTCGGCAATGTCTAGTTGCAGACCCATCGTGTTTGAGCTCGTATGACTCGTTATGGAATTCACTTTCTCACCGCATTAATAATAATCGCTAACAAGGATCGACAGTCACATTACAATGTTTTTAAAAGTTTAATTTAAGAGTTATTGACAAACATAAACAAGACGCTACGGTGCTACGGTCTACAATAGAAGAAACCGTAAAGGTTCCCACACCTGTCGTGCATATTGCACGCTCTTCAGCAATTTCTTTTCGTTCAGCATTTGCTAGGTGAGCCAGTTTCCGCGCACTGTATGGTACAGACCTTCCGTTCCGCCTACTTGATGACACGTTAAGGCGATATTGCAATTTGCGACGTGTTCCGCTCAGCGTGGAATACGACGCTGGCAGCCATATCGACTGCTTTCACACTGCACTTCTGTGCACTCTGCAGGGATCAAATTTAATACAGACATTCACCATTGCCTTTGTTAAGCATTCCCCCTTAAACTTATGTATTTAATTGTCGATTAATATAACAGAGGACTTTAATTGTCTTAACAGCGCTATCGATGCCTGAAATAGGACAGGGTACGTTTCGATCGGCTTTAGTTTATCGTACATAAACTGTGTTTACACTTCAGGCTGTTTTAATAGTATGTATAACAGTTGTAGCACTCCCATTCCCATAGTTAGACCACCAATGCACCCCACTAAGTATGTAGCGACAGTGACGTCACCCATCCGTAGAAGGTAATTAAATAACGTTTACATAAGTAACTTATTAAATTGATGAGTTCGCAGAGAAATCTAATCTAGTCATTGTAAAACCACTACTAATAATGATTAAGTAATAAGATTAAAATGTTAAGATTGTGATACGTTTACGTAAAACTTCATGATTCAGCTACTTAATAGATGTTACCTAAACAGTAATGTCACGATAACTAATTCACAAGGGAACCAGCGCCTCTCCCCAGGACAGTTGTTTTCAAAACATCAATTAAACGAACTCATTAGCAAATCAGGGACAATGAAATGCTTCTAACAAACGTTTAATTGTTTGTTCAGAGTGACACATTACATGTGGAGCGAGCGGGCGGTGATAAGAACGAGCCATTATCCCGGCGCCATTGTGCCGTGCGAGTGCACGCTAGTGGCCACAAAACCTGCCTTCGTGGTAAACGATTAATTGGTAAATATGCCTTTGTCAACGTTACGTATGATTTCATTTCTATTATTCTTAGAAGCTGCTGTCATTTGCATTGTGTGTTTTCAGACCAGCGGTGACACTCGACTCGCAGCTTTTCAATACAAATGTTCGTTTAAATAGGCGTATTGTGTGCTGTATTTATATAAGTATAGAGTTTGGAAGGATTCCTGTGGCTTGTCTGGTGAGCCCTTCACGTAATCTGAGATTAGAACGTCGGCGTCGCGGCGCCGCGCCGCCAACTAGTGAAGGCAGCGCAGCTGAGGCACAGTGGGTACAGCGTGAAATATTAACGTTCAATAGCTGCCTGCCTCTATTGATATTAATATATATAACAATACGAATAATAAAACTGATATTTATTATTCATAGTGTAACGGTCCAGTTCAATCTCTGTTCAATGTTGTATGGTCGGATAAAGCTTATAAAACGTATCAGGTTCTCGTGATTGAATGTGAAAGTAAAAAGTACATAATGTACTTATTTGTGTAATAAGAGAAGGGCGTCTTACCCTGTTTCGGCCCAGCTCCACACAATGAGCATCTGTGATACATCTTTGATGCATGATATTATAATGAATCGTCTGTGTGACAGCCTCGAGGCTGCCATTATCCTGCCGATTTATAAATAACAAGTAACTTATAATAACAGGCTCCCATCAAAGCCGGTGCGACGTCAATCCCAGATGAAAGGAGCTTTTTTTTTGTGTAACTAAGGCTTTGTGGACTTGGAATCGAGCCCTAGCCGACTAAGTACCACGAAACGGAAGACAAACTGTCGTTAATATTTCATCTATGTCCATTGCAGACTTTGCTGAGAAACTTTTAGAAAATATGGAATGTAAACGGTAATGGAATGTGAAATAAGTTATTTCTGCAAGTTGGTAAGTTCGCAGCACAAGTTTCAGCGGTGCGCATTGTCGAACCCCATTTGGTGTCAACATTTCGTGATAAATTAAAGTGGGATTGTGAAGCTGTTTGAACGCCTGTCACCGGCTTAGCTATGTAAAGTAGACAACTTTCAATTATACTAGGTTCTGCCGCCCAGAGAATATCGGTAGAGTTTTAATCCTCAAATGCTTATAACAACAGACCCGTAATGTTAGGAACCCTTTGTTATTTTAATCAAATATTAGATCAAGTGATGCATTTTGTATTTCATACAGCGTCACACAGTCGAAGCGGTAACAGTGTAATTGTCTTGTGTGTATATTGTACATGCCCGATTTCTATATGTTACCGACTGTTATTGGTTAAAATTAAGACTTCTGCCATGTCATCTTTTCCTATAATAAAATATAGTCTTCACAGCTTAGTAATAGTACACCAGACATTTTCACCCTCTAGTAATAAAGAAAATATACAGGATGATTGGAAATTAAATCTATTCTTTGAAGGAGTCATATGAGTACCTAGTGGCTGGTAGACCAAGAGGCCAATTCTACTAATAAAATTGTTATAAAAACAGTTTAAACATATTTTTTGTACAATTGTCCTCCCTGCCTCCATGCAGGCAGGTTTACAGCATAATATTTCTTGCAAATAACATCAATTGCCAATCACTCTGTAAGTAGGTATATTTTTTATGGACTGGTTTACCAATTCGACTACATTTTGTAAAACGGGAACTGTATCATTCAGCAGTGCCCCCCCCCCCCCCCCCCCACCAACGTCCAGCAGGCACGGCCGCACAGCCAAACACCCTTTTCTCGTGCTTGTGCTGCGTGATTGCCAAGTCCGAAAAATATCTTAATAAATGAAATGCCAGACAAAAGAGCAAAAGAGTCGCGGGAATTGACTTTTTTTACATGAATATTTTTGATAGGATCATACTTACATAAAAATGTATCGATTTAAGCGCAGCATCGCGTCGGCCTATGCGGAAGGGATTGTCAAAGTATCGATAGTACCACCCTAGCGTTGATTGATCGCTGTTAATAATAAGTGTACTTGTTAGTTCTTTGAACTTTTTCAAAGAGGAGTGAAGCCCGGATAATACTAATTTCCAGCTATGGGGAGCAGAGTGCGTTCACCGCGTCATGGCGAGTCAACGGAGCGGATTTGAACTCACAATGTGTCAAAAACCTGTTTGTTAATAATTTGTCTATACAGATTTCTATCTGTCAGTGGACTGCATAAAACCATGCTGGGTATAGGGTACATGACCGCTGCCAGTCCCCGGCGTGTTACTGGCGTATCGTCACACTGCTGTCGCCTCAAAACTTTCCAAATTGGACAGTTTAGGTACAATTTCGTCCGAACTGGCAACTATGTACTTGTTAACAAAATACAGTAATTTTGTAGTCGTTTACTCGTTTACCCAGAAAGACAAATTACCGTGTTCAAAACTTCCAACTTGCTCGTTTGTAAATGGAAGGCAGGAATTTGCGAGCGAGGCTTGAATAACAACTGCAGTTAGGTAGTATGTGGCGGACTGTGCGCCGTGGGTAACGTTTGTTGTGACGATCAAAGCGCAACATGGAGTGCAGGCGAGTGGCGCCCCCTGGCGGGTCGCGGCGGCGCGGGCGGCGCGGCGTCAGCTGCGACTGACGGCGCCTAATAGAAAAACGAAATGAATCGATACATAGACCCGGTGCCATTAATGTTTGCACTCGTCTGCCCCTCTTACCCTCTCCCCGCCTCATTGCACCCCCCCGTTCCGTTTGATTTCATAAGGCCGCGCATCGCGATCGCTTTTGTTATTTTTTTCGTGGGGCCTTTTCGATAATAGGCTATTTCACATGAAGCGTTCAGCGCTCGACAATGGCAGTAGTAATCTCGACGAAGATTTTAATAACGTCCGATTTTTACACTCACTCGGCTTCGGCTCTCGTCGCTCGGCGCTCGGCAGTCGACCCGCGTGCACGCACCACACTTTAATGTTATTGTTGTGACGATAATTTAAGGCGCTCTCTCAAAGTAGGTATGTAGAATCCCCCCTGAAGCATAAAATTTTATATTATGGTCTGTTCTGCTTAATAATAAAAATTAAGGGTATTTGTAGGGGATTTGGATGTTTTTTAATAATAATACGGATCGTAGAATTTACTAATGCTCTTTAGCCTCGTCTTTATATTTTTTGTACACAATACTGTTGTCATTATACGACGTCATGTTAAAAATATTTTTTATTACTTTTAGGGATCATTTTAATACAGCAAGTTTCTATAGGTCACAAAAAATAACATATAATTTAATTATATTAACGCAAAATCGATGTAAGATTTAATTTCCGGCGTAGTATTTGTATCGTAGGCTCGATTATTATCGTAAGAGGTGATCCGTGGTTATCAGGTTAAGGCAGCTTTATCCTGTAAATTAGCTGAAATTATGATATTAAGATTTACTATGATGCCAATCTAACTTTAAAGTTTAGTGATTGGCATCACATCTCTCGAAATAGTGTTTTATCTTGCTACGACATAGACAATGTTTGACGGCGGACGACTACGGCTTGCTATAATGTATATTGTATGTATATAGTGCTATAACGTAGTTACTTCACCTCGTTTCAGTGTAATAAAGTAACAAAGGAATGAAACATCAACCTAACAGTGCGCATTTTACAAGAGCGTAGAGCACTCTCCCAAAGCCACAAAATTATAAAATTTTAACATAATTATGTGCATACAAATATCTTAACAAATAATACTGTCTCACAAACTGAACATAAATGTGCATTAATTAACTATACACAGCAAGGAATCCTTTCAAAGCGCACAAAAACGTCGCCCTTTGATGTTCCAGTTTAGATGACATTCAATCTTCTCCATCAAGATTTAAGTTCACCTTAGATCAAGTTATAAGCATTCTCATGTTAATGAGGTCACCGTTCGGTGCGGTCCACTGGGCACGAGATACTGAGGTAAGATAACTCTTCACTTTAGTGGACCCACAAACGTTTTAAATTACAATTTTGAAAATATCAGTTACGGTTTTGAGGGAGACGGGTGGAACAGCCACGTCTTACGAAGGGGCTGCTTTGTGTCGCCACATTGTAGAGAGAGCACAAAGGCTGGCTCAGTTTTATGCGCAGGGTTAGTGCAGTTTTTTGCTGTTCAGGAAGTTATGACGTCATAAATAATATTGTTTTGTGCTACAATGAATCAGATGAGGGAAGTGCTTACTATGTGTAGTAGGCGATGGCATGATATCCTATTAAGTGTTAGATTAAGTATTTCCTAATCCCCACTCAGGGTTTCCTAAGAAAGTGATGCCGCTCGCTAGGTATTCAGCGCACGTAAAGCTGATTGGCCTTTATAATAGTGATCCGATATTTCAAATTTTATATTCACCGGTCAATATTGTTCTTAAATGAGACTGCCCACGATATCGTAGGTTCGTCAGCTACATCACAAAGTAGGATACCTACGTTTGCTGTATAACGGTATCGCTTTCTTAAACCCTGACTTAAGCGCAACATGTCTATGTGTCATAAACGTGTAAGTTCGTAGCTAAGTTCTGAACCAACTCAATTTAAATTGCCATCGACACGCTAAGAAGAAGAAGAACGTGTTTAAAAGCTACGATAATGTAATCTTTGTAATAGCACTTAGTGCTAACGTTGCTTGAAGTTATTATCCCTCCCAGCTTTGCACTGAAACCGAATATACCATAATTAAAAATAATGGTTCACAGAGAGTTTCCTCTCTCCTCACCCCGCGAGGGGCACCTCGTCGATTAATAAATCAATGCAATCGAAAGGTTAACAAAACGAGTCCCGCAGGTCCCGCTCCCGACGCCGACGAGGCGACAACCACCCTGTCAGGTGCCTCAGTGTTAGTACACGCGACAAAGGCAAACAATTTACTTTACATAAAGATGTGGGAAACATACTCAAGGGGAATTCAATACCAAAAGTAATCGTAAGTTAATATTTATAATTTAATAAAATACAGTTTATTGTCCAAAATACATAAAAAAGCGCTATAATGATATAAGAAATCGTAACGTATCGAGAAATAAATAGTGTTGTTAATTCTTGATTTACTTTAAGTATCGCCAGTGGGCTCATACTGAGTGATCATAGCTCATACTGAGTGATCATAGCTCATACTGAGTGATCATAGCTCATACTGAGTGATCATAGCTCATACTGAGTGATCATAGCTCATACTGAGTGATCATAGCTCATACAGAGTGATCATAGCTCATGGCTGAGTGAGTCATTGTTTTAGTAGAAACGCGTTTGACATGAATCAGGCTTTAAATAATCTGATTAAAGCTTTATCGCGTCGTGACGTCACGTATTTTCCCCAAACGAACTTAATAGCTTAAGCCTATTGGACTTTCCATTGCCTCATAAGTTTAGCTGAACAACCATTTTTAAGGATGCATTGTGGATTTTCTCAAATAAGCAGAGTGTGTGTTCTCCTATCACAGTAGTCTGTACAGCCACGTTTCGCCACTAAGTCGTATACCTATACTAGGTGGCGTGCCTATTGTCATTTTTCGGGCATAATTATGGCTCTAAGATGCGAGAGCCCCTCACGTAATAGGTTGCCTTTCCTATCCCGTCTTAAAGAGCATCTCTCGATTGATTTTAACGACTGGATATTGATAACACATGCTGTTAATGTTTTGTTTATTTCCAGATCAGTGAGGAAGATTACTGAAACCAGTTCCAACATTTTACGAGAACAGCGCCCAAATCAATTAAATATCGGTTGCAATTCGTGGGAAACTCATTTCAATGGAAACAGGATACCTGCACAGTAATAAATAACACAGTTTGAATGTACTGTCACTGACAATAACACACATGCTAGGGCTTAAACAAAGTCCCTATTGATCGCTGTTCGCATTATAATAATATCAGTAGCTTACAGGAATTACGTAATGATAACACGCGGGAAACAACATTATGTAAGTAATAACCTTACGAGTTAGTGTAATATATTGAAATACAATAGCTAGAGTAACTAGAATTTATTTGAATAGTTACTATTACAGTTTATCTTTTAAGTATTTAATTATTATGAAGTGAAATCATATAGAAAAGAGCATTTATAAGAGGAGACTAGACGTTAGCGAAGGATTTTTCACTCTTTACCAGATTAGGCTAGTTACGGCACCCGCCAAAGCTGGTATTATTATATTTTTTCACTCTTTACCAGATTAGGCTAGTTACGGCACCCGCCAAAGCTGGTATTATTATATTTTCTCAGTAATTTAATAATTGAGGCCAAGTCAGTCTTCATTTTTATTTTCTTCAAGTTAGTAAAACTTCTTATTAAAATTCCAAAGAACTGAACAGAAATTCTATTTAAAAAGTTTTCTCCATACAAATTTAAGCGTAAAGGCACCCTTTGAAACCTTCTAAAGCCTTCTTACACGTTCAAGGCACGTGTACAAATTATATGATGTGGAACCGTGCGCCTGTACCGCAGTCGGTATTCGCTCTGTGCCTGTGCTACATATGTGTCGGTATTCCTCTGTGGCTGGCTGCCTGTGCTGCCAGCCTACTGGTAAAGGTACAGCGTAATATTTTAAAATATCTCATTAGGATCGATCGCGGCGCGAGCTTAGCGGCGAGTGCGGCCGCTAAATAGGTAAGGACAGAAATACTACTCCATACAATAATGACGATGGCTCGAGTATCGACTCAGAGGAAATTAAAATATCGAAACTGAGGTTACAATATACAACAGCAGTGATGCAAAACCCAGAAACCTAGCTGAAGTAACTCCTGCGTCCGGCAACACCGACACATCGATGCAATATGATAATCCGTCATTTCTCATAAAACAATTTGCAGAATTTATAATTCAATAACGACAAGTTTGGTGCAGTGGCTGAGCGATTGGCTTCTGCTCTACGGGTCGTGGGTTCGATTCCTGCACGGAACAAAATATTTGTATGGTCTACAAATAGTTGTTCCAGATCTGGATATTTGTGCTTGTGAAGATTTGTGTCTGAAAACATACCCACGATCCAGGAGAGATCCTAGTGTGGGGCAACGTTTAAAAAAAAAAAAGAAAATAAATGATAAGTCGTGGAAATTCATTACATCGCTCATACATTTGCTCGAAAAATCTTTTCCTCAATAATCAACTCATCGATTTTTTCTTTATAATATTTATTTGTTCATTTAAATAGCCGGACTATATATATTCATGAGTAGAGTCGGACTTCTGTATATTTTATTCTGCGTCAGAGGTGCGGTAGCTACACCGGAGCCTTTATAACTTCCATAAAACTTGCGCCGGATTTTTTAGTAGCCAGTAATTAAGAACAGAGAGATCAAAGCGGCAAGGGGCGGGCCTTGGAGCGGGGAGCGGGGGACGAGGTTACGCGTGACGGCAGATCACTACCCTAACGAAATGATCGTCTGTCAGTGTGTACTGCCCTTAGGTAAAGAATGTGTTTGATAATTTCCCACGATAGAAAATAGATTGTATATCATAGTTATTAGATAAAGCATAGCGCGAAAGGCAGACTGTTTCTGTGATCTTTGACGATGGCGCGTTGGTACTACCTTCAGTGCTAAACTTCTTACGATTCCTGTCCTACTGTAATATTAGTTTTATACAGTTGTCCACAGATTGGTTCCTGCGTTGAGACCTTGTGACAGACATGCTCCGTCACATACTCTTGATGCTAGTGCGTCCAAATTCACTATTTTTATATCAAAATACCTGCCTTCCACTTTAAATAAAAGTATCCAGGACATTTTAGTGATCACGTCTGATTTAGGCCGGTGTTAACCAACATTAATTCACTGGTTAAACCACTGTTTACATGGAATTCTATAAAAAAATCGTGTAAACAGTTCTTTAATTAGAGAATTAATGTTGGTGAACTCCAACCTTAGTGTAGATATCGGTCTACGCTATGAGTGTATAATGCTGTTACTTCGTGTAGATAGGTAGGTACTGCTTCATAGACGTGTCTAGTGCTATCCAAGTTTGTTTCCATTGTCTGATATCAATCTCGAGTTTTCTTTACTTCAATCGATCTTGTCATTGTCAGCACGCTGAACGGTATAGTTCTGTTATGTTATCTCGTTGGTAGTATTGCAGCTATGAAAATGTTATACTTATAATATTACGTGCTTACAATAATCACTTTTTAACAAAAATAAAACCGACTTCAAATGGTCTATCTCCGAAGTTCTTCATCAGATCTTCATCAAATTTAAATGGGACCACTTCGAAAGAATACTCTTTCATAAAAAAATAATCATTAAAATCGGTTCACAATTAGCAAAGATATCGCGAAACAAACATACAAAAAAAAACATACAGTCGAATTGAGAACCTCCTCCGTTTTGGAAGTCGGTTAAAAATAATGGCATTTATATTTTCACTTCCAAATCATGTTATTTCAAAGAAAGTTGTTATTGTGACTAGTTTAAAGGTCGTGAAGTCATACAAACACAATCTAAAGCTATTCCACTATGATGCAGTACCAATAGGTACTTGTTTATTCAGTTAACCTCTCTGACTTATACAAGTGGTTGTTCTACAAATTATTGTGTTTGTCGTGGTTGCTCTGTAACGAATTCTGCTTCACGGCGCGGCGCGGCGGCGGCGTTGAGAGTTCCACAACTATTTTACTTTTGGCTATTATTTTTTGTTGGTTACACTGTATAATTCTGTAAAAAACCTTGATTTACATTACGTGCATAACATAAATAGCCTGTTAGATATGAAAATATTCGATTTTCCTTTAAAGCCGTTATGGATGAAAATAATGGATGTCGTAGTCCGATCGTAGAATTGGCCACAACATGATGTACCTGGGAAAATCATGAAACGGCGCCGTTTCCCTAAATGACCTACTGTCTAGTCGTCAATGTTTCCAATAAAAGTCGGGTGGATCGATGAGGAGTAACGTTAGTCGATATTTCTAGCTAAACGCATGCCCGCATTATGGCCAAACGACACTACGTATCGTTTGGCCATCTCATGAAATAGTTACATGTCACGCCACTAGTGGCGCTGTCTGCGCTATGCGGTAAGAGTGGTTTATGATACTTTTATCTTTTTTTATGACGAATGCGCTAGATGGCTGCTTCAAACCAAATTGATTATTGTGAAACAGAAACAGATAATAACAGAATACAACATAACATCACGCCTGTATTCCCCGAAGGGTTGGGCAGAGGTGTATATTAACACCCTAATAACAGAATATTTGAAGATAAATGTCAATTCCAACATATTTATGAGCAGCAGATAGAAGAATTGTATACCTACCTGTAACACTTATGATTCTTAAACTTAGAATGTATCTGCTCAGTAGGTACCTATTATTTACATTATATAGGTATATTAATCTCACACTTGTTGAAATCGTTGCTAATCTCTAAAATAATAACAGGTTGACCATCCGTAGTAGTTAATTATTTAAAATTAATGTACCTATGACAACGCTTACTTTCAGTTATTAACTAAACTCATAACTTTACATTAATTTCTTTTTTACCCGCCTTCTTGTGTTGCCAAATGGTTTAGTGAGTATTTTAAACCATCAGCTGACCTCAACGAATGTAGTCGGGAAAAGGCTAGGCAGAACATTTGCGATGAGCTCCGACCACACCGACCTAACAGTGTAACTTGACCGCTGACCGGGAAAATAGTACACAAAGCAAAGTAAAGGTGAAGATTCGCTGAATATTGCACCATACTGAGTACAGTAGGTACGCAAGTGACGGAATGGTTTCTTATATTGCAATCCATAGTGTAGGTGTTACCAACACAAAACAAGTACATTCTTTTGAATTTGAAACTTCAATGGAAGCAACACAAATGGTTTCATTGAATTATGAATTACTGGGAGCAAACAAACAAAATAAGAAGTCCACTGTATGTGCTTATCCAGAATATCGAATCTTTTTAGTCGGTACCTATTGGAACGGTATGGTTACAAACATCCAAATAATTATACAATCATGCGAACTTTTACATCTACACTGAAGTCGGATCTGCTGCGAATATATGTATTTATGTTAGAAATACCCCTAAAATGCGTTCCTAACAATATTGGGACGTCTTTTAACTGTTTCGCTGAACAAAAACACACATACATGTTATCCGTAACGAACGGAAAATATCCCCGCGCTCGCCTGCGGGGGAGTGGAGCCTACTGTCATAAACATTCGTCATTACATTTATTTTTTGACATCTGTCTTTTTAATCAAAAGCAATGAACATTGTTCGTTGACTTTTTGTTTATCAAATTGCAGCATACCGCAATGTTTCGCTAACATGTTCACTCAATTTATTTTGTTAGATTTTTGTCGCACTGCTGCGACAAAAATCTAACAAAACACCTTGTCTTCACCCGGCTTAATATAGGTACAGGGCGTCCCACAGCTATGGGAATTGGAGGGAAAGTACTTTAAATATAGCAGACAGGATATTTTGCTTCATGAAGACATTATTTTATTTTTAAGTAAGTAATACTGCATTCAAAGATTTTTTTAAAGTTACTTGCGTCATCTAGGAATCGAACCGACCAAATGTCAAAGAAGACCTTTAATTTAAGATGCTGTGTTACTTGAAATAAATTAATCCTTATGATTGACCCTTTCGATCGGCATCATAAAAATACAGGTTTTTTTGACATAAATATTGTCAGTTCGGATCAGCACCTTTTTAAAAATCTTTGAGTGCTGTGTAGTATTACATACTTTAAAAAATAAAATAATGTCTCCATCAAGTAAGCCATCCTATCTACAATATTTAAAGTACTTTCCTCCGTGTCCCATAGTCGCAGTCGTGGGACGCTCTGTACCTATATGTGTGTATAAATACAAAAGTGAGTGTGTCTGTCTGTCTGTTTGTTACTTTTTCACGTTTAAAACATTAAACCAATTCTGATGAAACTTGACACTGTGGTGAACTGAAATCCGGAGCAGGACGTAGTAAGTTAAATTGTCATATCACGCGAGTGAAGCCGCGGGTCTCAGCTGGTTTATAATATAAGGTTGAGATCCTGAGAGGCATCCATGTGATTCGGTTTGTGTTCGCAAGTGTACACATGTGTATAAACAAACAAACAAACAGTGGGAAACTAATCGAATCAATCCAATCTGCCTATGTAATCGAATGATCAACGGGGAAGGTGTTTAAACAAGGAGTACGTACCGACCTAGTCTCGAGTGACATTGCATCTGTGCTGCTCCGAGCATCTCTGAACTTTATCACGAAAGAAAACATTGTAAAGAAAACTAAGTTCAAAGTAAAAGAAAAATACCCCGCGCCCTTCACTAAGGGAGAATACTTCTGTACCTTGAAGAATGTTTAGACTTTAGAGATAGAAATCTCACAAGCATGGACACCCAACCCCAGAACAAAATCACAGTATTAGTTATTATCAGTAGACCATACACATATTGTTTCGTGCGGCTAATTTATATAAATACACTCACAAGTAGTACTTTTTTAGTAGTAATACATTTAATTTGATAAAGTGACAGTTATCAACTTATCATCGCTGGTGCTACACGCGGAAAGTTTTGGCTAAAGGTAGGTATTATTTCGAAGCCCCTGGCTGGAGAGACGAAGCGGAATTATTTTGCAAAATGTCTTTAACTCACTTCAACATGGGCGAGATTTTTCGCCCTAATTTCTAGAAAAGCTACTTCATCCCTTGTACTTGGTATACGATCACTCTTTTACTCATGTAATTGTAAGTCTGTCGCATCCCACTGCTGGGCTCTTCATTTTAACTTGTTATGTACAACATAATAACATCACGCCTGTATTCCCCGAAAGGTTGGTCAGAGGTGTATAGTAACACTCTCATTTCGCCGTTATATTTAAGTCCCATGTAATAGGGGGCGAGACTATTGCCATCAACCAGGCACAAATTCAGACTCCGGGCTGCTACTGAGGACTTCCACACGGAAAGTCCCAATAACCCTTTGCCCGACCTGGGGATCGAACCCAGGACTTCACGATCAGCAGTCGCGCTTGCCACCACTAGACCAACGAGGCAGTTATGTAATCTTGTTAATTTAAAATAGGGTCCAGTGTTTATTTTTTTAAAAACGATTGTCATAATTTTCAACAGTAAACATTTTTCATACATAATATACATTGTTTCTCATAATGTTCACTAGGTACTAATAATAATTGTATTTCACATAATATCACTTCTAATAAAGGAATGAAGGAAATGGGAGTAAATGATGAGGTAGCTGCTGAGTTGGAAACTTGGGAACAGGGGAGATGATGAAGGATCAAAAATTATAAAAAAATATTTCATGAAGTAGGTAGATACGTAATTTACATAAAGAAATTATATTTTCTAAAATTTTGTACCTAATCATAAATTTTCCTAATCATAACGACAGTTACTCATAATTCATGTTCATGAGCGCGTCGTGCCCGGACAGACTCCGTTCTGTCAAAAGTTATTGGCCTGTAGTGGGAAAAGAAAAATGTTGTTTTTGCTATTTTCCACGCAATTTTTATGTTTTTTCTCTCCATAAGAACCTTCCTTGTGCCTTAAGGAATATATTAAAAAAAAATGCCGAATTGGTGGAGCTGTTCTCAAGTTTAGCGCTTAGCAACTCATTTGGCGATTCATTTTTATTTATATAAGTAGATTAGAGAATCTCTACCTACCGGGGATATACCATTGAGCGAGTATTTCACTATGAGGCAAAAGCACGGGCTGCCGACTATCGTATGCCACACGAGCAGACGACACATCTTATTTGCAATATCTTACTTTGTACCTTACAATGCACCCAAACCCGTAAATTCGGTGTAAGGTGGAAAATAAAAAGGCAGTTACGAAACGATACATTCAGCTACACGTCCTTGTGTTGTGTATGCGCCACATCTTATATCTACATTCAGCTACACGTCCTTGTGTTGTGTATGCGCCACATCTTATATCTACATTCAGCTACACGTCCTTGTGTTGTGTATGCGCCACATCTTATATCTACATTCAGCTACACGTCCTTGTGTTGTGTATGCGCCACATCTTATATCTACATTCAGCCACAAATTCTACATACATACAACAGGCAGTAGTTTAGATGCAATAATGGCCTTTTCCCAGCTGTTGGGGTCAGCTACCAGTATAACTAGATGCGGCTGAATAGTGAATACCAGCATTTTACCTGGAGCAACTGCCATCAGACCTCCGCAACCCAGTGACAGGGTAATGCCGATATTCTAAGGTTAACCCGATTGTCAGACTTTCAAGCTTCTGACTACCCGTAACGACTGTCATGGGTATTCGTATGACACCTGGGACCGACTGTTCAACGTGCTCTCCGAGGCACGGAGGGGTCTCGATGTGTAACGAACGGTCACCCATCCACGGACAGACCGCGGCAAGCGCAGCCTAGCCTAATAATAGCCATATTTACAGAAATGCATACCTGAAATATGTGAACCTTTTACCCAACCCGAGGAAAAAATATTTGATTCAATCAATCAATATTATATTATCGTCATTGGCACCCATCTTTTACCTATCCACTATACTTACTAAGTTAAACCTGCTCCACTTTATGTGATTCCGTCGCCTATGCATATATGCGTACATCCATCATATGCGAGGCTTTCAATAGTTACTAGGGAATCTTTCTACTTTGTAGTGGTTTGTCGGTCGTCTCTACCCACTCGACGCTACTTTTATCGACTTTTGGCAACTCTTTTGTAAGGGCTTTATTGCATCTGTCGGCACTGCGTCTGTAGGTACCTAGGTACTATATAACCATACAAAAAGCTATTTCGTAAATTATATGTCTAATCTTACACAATGACCTATTCAAGCGAACTCTATTGTAAAAAAAAACATTGAACTAAAAAGCAGGTGTTATTTAAAGGACAATGCGCTGATATTTAACACGTAACGGGGCCGACAAAGTACACCATATGAATCCCATTGTTCACCGTGGCCCACCACTGTTCACCGTGGCCCACCATTGTTGATTGCAGTACGGTGTCCATACTATACCTATAGCTCGGAGGTCCAAATTAAAGTAACGGCGCGCTATAAACTTATTTAACTTACCTTTTTACGGCTAACGTTTTATATTTCGCACTTTATGGGCTTTCTCCTTTTATTATGACCGTTAAAACCTATAGCATTGTTCGCCTCTCCGTGACTCTAGTTACGGCTTCGTCGTTTTATTTAGAGTCGTAACGAGTCAATCGTCGCCGGCAGTCGGAAGAGTCGAGTTTATCCGACTTTATAATCGTCTTCATGGACGTAGGGATTGGCCCTATGCAAATTCCTACAAAATTGTTATGCATGTGCGCAAAAAAATAATTTGGTAAGTTTTTCCCCAGAATTTGAAACCTTTCCCTTAATTAAAATCCTGGCTACGCCTATGATCGCCTATATCGACGTAAGTATTGAAGGACTTTGTTTACAGATTGAAAGTAATTAAAATGGTCGCAAGTGTTACTGCAGTAATGTTGTTTTATGTACCAAACGCGAATGGTTGTAGTCGTAAAAATTTGTTTGTATTCGAAGTATTTTTCCTGCATAGGTTAGCGGAATCAAAAGCGGTTCTTAGGAAAAAACGTTAAGGAATTCGTCTACACGACGACATTCTAAAAGATTGAATTCAAAAGTCGTGACTAAGAAGCCGATCATTTTCCTCAGTCGTGCACAATTGGTGCTACTCTCAGAATGTCATGGCAACGCCCACGCAGTTTCACGTAGACGCATCATTAAGCCGGAGATGATTAATTAAATATTTTAATCATTAATTTATAAGTGCACGTCTGCTCTAACCCTCGGAGGCTTTGCAGTCGTTAGTGTGGGTGTGCCGCCCCCTCACTCTCCTCCCCCCCGCGCGTACACACGAGCGGCTGCCGTGCTCAGCCAACTCTTACCAAGCAAGCTCGTTTAAACTGGCAGCAGTCATAACGACTCAACAAATTATTCAAATTTCACTAATATCCTCGTTATTATGCGCGAATAACTGTTATAACGTACCTACATATTTTAGCTTTTATTTACTCGCATCTGCTACCTTTGTTAGGTACACTGAGCAAAGCGGGTCATTAGCATTCACACAGTAGCTGGTAGCGTAGCTACTGACTAGTCCGTGACGAAATTGAAGTAATTTCGCGAAAATATGTCACGGGTAACTCAGAGCTACGTTACACTAAATGTGGTTACTTCCAAACTAGCCGTATTATACCAATCATTATCCAACAAGAACTGAAGGCAATGAAAACTATCTCGGATCGTATCGCATTTACGACTAGCTATATCCCATAAAATTGCTGAAGGAATGTACTTTATTAAAGTTGCCTGCGACAATGGTAACTACCTATGTAGTACCTACCTATGTATAATGTAGTACATACATACATACATGTGTATGTACTACATTATACATAGGTAGGAATTGTTCTATTTTCTCGAACACATTTAAAGTAGTCTATACTACATTTCAAATAACATTAGACAAAAGTGTCCACCAAGACACGAATGTAGTTAAACAATTTCATCAAATACAGTTTCAGCACATTTTGATATAACGTTAAGGTTCATGAATGTATTACACTGTGTTGAATCTCTGCTAGAAGCAATCACGTTGTTAATTGCAATACGTTTCCTTGCTAAAATGGGTGTTATTTGACTAATGTTATATGACATAGCGTCTATGTCATATAACATTAGACAGAGCATTTTAAATTACTAGATGCTAGCGGAAGATAGTTTGGAAGTAACTTTCCGTAGGTACCTATGCTGTGAAAAAGTCAACTGAGGTGAGTTGGTTGATATGTTGGTGACAACAGTAACTTTCGACGGGTCCTACGTATACTGGTACAACCCGCAAAAATGTGAAATCCACTTTTCTACATCAATCACCTTCAAATCACTGATATTATACTCATTTTTTTGAAAATGTATATAGTTTCGTGGTTACAAATTTGCAAACAAATGGAAATAACAGTATTATTTTATACGGGATATAATAAACATTTAAGATCATTAAACCGCTCTTCTATAAAGTTGTGTTTTTACACTTGCACCATTATACGTAGGACCCGTCGCTTTGTAGTATTTAAGTAAAATGTTCATGCTGTTGATGACGGCTAAAATAATGGGCTTGAACAAATGTTTACCATGTAACACCATGCTATGTACACTATATATTGCAAATAAAGAATTTGAATTTTAGTTGTTACATAGTACAGCAAACCCACACTGATCCAGAATCTGGTTTTAAAGTAGTGTTTAGGATATTTAGGAAGTCCTACTGACTGCAACATCTGATTGAAACTTTCAACATCTTGTTAGGGAAAGTAATCGTGTTGTAGGTTAAGTAACTATTTACGTAAAAGTTGTAATATTATGATCAAATTATAATCGCAGTAACTAAATGAGTTTATCCCGTGGCTCTGCTCACGAGAAAAGAGTCCGAGTAAAGTTGTACAGCCAACCTAGGACACATTCTAGTTGTATCTCTTCTCATCTAAATCAACTCAGTCATTACAGCTTGATATAGCAACAAACACAATAAACATTGACACAACATAAAATTGACAATTTTCTCCAGATATTTTCCAAAGATGTTCTTTATACTTACCGTATCTGGAGAGACATCTATAATCTCTCGCACATACATCATGTCTCCGTTGTCTTATCGTGTCCGGTGTCCGGGTGTCCGGGTGAAAAATATAAGTTTCCCGGACAAAGCGCATCCGTTATTTATGTGTTGTGGCTCCAGCAGTATTGTGTTGTATCGATTACGTTAACAGTCTTCTTGGAAGCGGACATGTTTGAAGTAAACTTAGCATTTGTAGAATCTTGGAAACTAGATTTTTAGGTCAATCAATTAAGTGAACCTAATGTAGTCCAACTAGACATGGGCTTTTCCTAATAGAGCATTGGTTCGAAGTGCAGTAAAAACAATGATATGCAGATATTGCAATTTGTTTCACTAAAATTATACTAGATTTGAAATTCTGAAATAATTATTATAAAGTAATCATAAAATTACTAGGAATGTTTATTCCCAGTAGTTCGACTGTCAAGGGCCTGTAGCTAGTATATTTTGTGGTGCATAAGCAGACAAATAAATTATATACTTATTATTTATGTAACTTATAGAAGTTTTATGTATAATAATATAGGTATTTTGTTGTTGAAATTTAAAATTATCTCGAGACATGCCGCGCAACGAATAGTTTACATTAATATATTTACAAAGAAAATGTTTCAGTCTATCCTTAGACAATTTCAATGTAATTATTATTTTACATTCATAATATTATTAATTATTACTCTACTTATTTACAGCTGAATAATAATTAAAACTATTTAAATATAATATTTAACACGCGTGTTTTTCAGTAAGTACCTCAGAGTCACGAAGAAAATAATTAGAGGCGGCAATACAAAGTGAGGTATGAAAGGTATTATGATAAACTTTATGTTGAATAGTATACCTAAGTTAAGATAAAAAAGTTATACATTGTACTTAAATTAATTTTTAAAAATAACATGCACACATGCAATTAAAAGTTATATCTGAAACGAGATTAACATATCCATATATCCTATGTTATAAAATGCTACCTACGCTATAAAACAAATCAATAAGTATTAAAAAAACCCATATTTTATTTAAATCGTTGTTTTTAATGAAACACCATGAGAACTACAGCAGGCAGCGCCATCTGTTACCACTAACTGCAACGTGACCGCTTATTATACCAATCTGTCAATCAAAGCAACCGCTTATTACTTGTTATTATACATTTATTAGTGGTTCTATCCACTGAGGGGCGCCATACCTGTTAATACCTGTTATCTTGTTATGATGTAGGAATAACAGAGTGCGGGGGGGACGAAGTGACATAAAATAACATGCAATCAATACTTATTTGGTCTACCATTTTCGGAGGCAGCATAGTATACAATTTATTGGAATTATATTATGTAGGTAGGTACGTATCCAATTATAATAACGACAATGGTCAGTGGTGTCGATTCTGTAGCACATTTTGACAGTACTAAACTATATATACTAAACGCAACTGTCACTCTCTTTTTCTATTGAAACAGAAAGAGACAAACACCCTTAGTTTAGTCCTGTCAAAGTGCACAACAGAATCGACACCACTGTTAGTAAAATCTAGATTAATTCAGATGGACCTAAACATAGCTAGGCAGGTATGTTATATGATTAACGGTTTAGAAAAATCTCTGAAACGTGTTTGGGCGATTCGTGATTCCGCGAAATTCGGGCCCTGAATCACGAAATAATAGAAACCAATTCTGTAGGTATTGAATACAAATATTAAACACATGCATTTATATATCAATGAATACATGCAATATTCTAATAAATAAATACCAACATGCAGTCTTCGCCGCGAGGCATTAATGTGGCTGAGGGATTAAAAGATGGTAAAGTCCTCGATAAATGCCGTTCTCGTTACATTTTCATCGGCAGTAGGACTAGGGTTGTCAATTTTTTGTACAAAAAATTTAGTATTTATGTTAAAGTCGGAGGAAGACAATAAAAAGTAAGGTGCTTTAGATTAATTACGAACATGGGAATATTGCGAAAATTACGAATTACTACTAAACCAAGCAATATTTTATGCTCTAACAACATTACATTGCATTACACATTCTAGCGTTATTGCGTTGCAAGAGCAAAATATATTGCCTGGTTTACTAGAAATTCATAATTTTCGGAATATTCTCATGTTCGTAATTACCCCAAAAGCATGATATTTAGTAGGAAAAAAAAGTATTTTAATGTTAAATACATATTTTTTGAGTTTCTCGCAGAAATTATCTGTTTAGCATCATTTTTGAAATCTTCGTAAACCTTGCTACATTGAAAATCGAGATTAAAATAAATGAGAATCTCATTTTTTACCACTTCGAAACGAATTTGCAGCTGCACCCTTATTCTCAGTTCTCGTCAAAGTTCAAAGCCATTGCCATCGGCTGGACATTAATTAATTGTTGCTTAACATTAATTAATTGCTTGAACTTAGACAATAAAGGTGCTGCACGATATGGTATTGGGTTACTTGTCTTTTGTGGATGGATGGTACAAAACAGTACATTGCATAATATTTTAGTTTTATAAACAGTATTATGGAGTGAAATAAAGTATAATACTGTTTTAGCAGTATGGTTGACAACCCTAAGTAAGACTGAATCTATACATATAATAAATCTGTAGACTTGGCGTGTCTGTACATAGCAAATATTTTGAAAAAACCTGGTTGGGGTGTTAAACGATAACCAATAGAACCCATTTTTAACATTTTTGCAATTTTTGTCTGTTTGTCTGTTTATCTGTTTGTTTGTGCAAGCATCACGTAAAAACAACTGATCCAATGTTGTTGACTTTTATAAACAAATATTGTGCTTATCTCTATGTAACTTATCGTTTTTGTTTCATCGCAATCGGTTCACGCAATTAAAAGATATGCGAATTTTAAGTTCCCTAGAAGAAGTTAGCATTAGGATGTAGTCATTTATACCATTTCATTTCGATAGATGGCGTTACGTGTATCAAATCACGTTGTGAGGAAATATATTACAACGAATAAATCCACAAATTACCTAATATTAATTGTTGAATTGGTACCTATTCTCAGTTTACAGAAGGTCTATTGAAATGCTATCCTCATGAAGAGGGTACTAAGCTTTGATAAAAAAATCGAAGATATTGTTATTTAGAATTTATTAGGTAAGTACCTATCTATCTGAATAGCAGTGGAAGAGAAATACACTCAATTTCATAAGTGAGTGTATTCTAAATTGTTAATTGTGCAAGGCAGTACGATAGATTAATTTGAAATACTCATATATTTTATTAATATCATAAATCTGTAGACTTGCCGTGTTTGAAAATTGAAAGTATTTTTAAAATAATAGTGGGGATGGTTAAAAGATAAGAAAAAAAAACCATTTCGATCATTTTTGGACTTTGTGTCTGTTTGTCGGTTTGTTTGACTCAGTGTGATTGACTTTTATAGACAATATTGTGCGTATCTCGGAGTAACATTTAGTTTCTGTTTCATCCTAATCGGTTCGCTCAATCTAAAGTTATAAGAATTTAAAGTCATGAAGAAAAAAATTAGCATCATTTGTTGTACCACAATTGCTCAATAGATGGCGTTGCGTTTATACTAAATTACATAATCTATTTTCCGTTCGGTTTTAAACGTGTAGGTACAGTTTCCGGATAGCTTATGTTATGCTATGAAGCTGCTTCTCGCACCATTAGCTCTATGTGGCTCTCTCCCGTGTACCTAAGCAACCTGAGCTATCTTTATGCACAAATCCCTTTTTTTTATATGTATATCGTTGGTAAATCCTCATGGATGTCCCTCGCCCGGGGAAGGCGAGGGTGTCTGCCGGACTCTTACCGGCTAAAAACCAACGGTGTACCTCCTTCTGACCTAAGGCCGGGGTCACGGGATTCGCTATTACATGCACCGCAACCCCGGCAGGTCTTGGCCCACCAGCTTCGTCTGGTGGACATCTCCAGTGGTGGGGAAATTTGTCCCCTGCCCCACTTCCTTCTGAGAGGCGCGCGCGGAACACGGCGCGCCATCCTCCCGGGCCTGGTACTGGTCGGGTGACGGGTCCCTAACCCGCCGCCCGCAGGCCACTCACTAGGGTCGCCGGAGATCTTCACGCGCCCTCCGGCGCCCGGTGCGTCTAGCGCGATAAGGGAGGGAGGAAGACGCCTCCCTCTCCGTCTCCGCTACCTCCTTAGTGACCATCACCTCCTCGCAAATGGAAGCGACGGCCTCCCACGCACTCTCGCTCCCCACCATGGATAGAACCACAGCCGGAAGCGAGAGGTCTCACCCACTGCCGCAACCAGGTCACGGCGCTGCGCTGTCCACGCAGTGCACACTTGCAGAGTGTGCTGCGCCGTGTTCTTCTGACAGTCCACACAGTGGTGTCACCCGGGTGTCTGCTTCCGGCCTATACGACACAGGTACTTCCCGAAACAGCCATGTCCCGCGAATACCTGCGTCAGCCGGAAGCTGAGGGCGCCATGATGTCTCTCCAGCCAAATGCACATATCCCTGGTGTTTCTACTGCTAACATTGTTCACAGGGAAACCTTATTATAATGGACCTGAGTACTGATAGAAATACAACATATTTTGTTTCGTAAAAATTTTAATTTTCTAATATAACAACTAAACATCTACTCAGCCTAAACCGTTGGTAAAAACATAGAGCACCCGAAGCTATGTGAGGTTTCCATTTTTTTATGTATTTTTTCATAGTTGTTAGAACAAGCAAAGATTTTGTAAAACCCACCTAATCTATACCTACATAATAATAATTTCAGTTAAGCAAGTAATGTTGTTCTACGACTTCTACGCATACGAAGTTGCGGGCACAGCTAGTAGTAAATATAGGTATATTTATATTTGATTTCTTTGAGATAAAACTAGTTTTAAAATTCTATATAATACATACATATAAATAAACTCACGTCTTTTTTCCAAAGGGGTAGGCATAAATTAGAACGCCACATGGTCTGATCGTTACATAATCCTTTCGCTTCGTTCATACATCTTGTCATATACGCGCGCCGGTTGTGACTTGTTACATTCAATATAATATCCGCATAAATATTAAACATCACATTTATGTTAGATCGCTCCGCCGCCGGCGCGTTGCTTCGCGCTTCTCTAATTAATTTATCGAACAGCTCTTGTATCTGCTTCTAATTGCATTAGCATCACCTCGCTCAAACATGTTCAAGAGCATCATTAAACTCTATTGGAGCATGAATTTTTATGTTTACAATTTATTAGGAACACTACTAACTTTATGTAATGTATAGTAGCTACGTGTTACGGTTCAGTAGCGCCCCACATCCTGCGTGTACCGCGATACCTTACTATTTGGTATACAGTTTCATGATAACCCTGCGGTTATGGGTATCGGTATCGGACCCGACCGTGGTAATTACCGACCGGCGCATGTTTAAAAATTACCGGATTCAGAGCAGAAACCGCAAGGAAACCGGGACGGTAATAATAAATCGTTATTGATAGCTCCGCCCTCTGAACTGTGATGGTT
Source organism: Amphipyra berbera (assembly GCA_910594945.2). Classification (NCBI taxonomy): domain Eukaryota; kingdom Metazoa; phylum Arthropoda; class Insecta; order Lepidoptera; family Noctuidae; genus Amphipyra; species Amphipyra berbera. The sequence continues at coordinate 17,972,397 of OU343140.1, read as the reverse complement.
ATGATGGTTGCGCCACCTGTCATGTTACGATTTGATGAGAAATAAAAGGCTTATAAAGTGATGAATATGACAATACAATAGCTTGAAGGGTTCCCGCAGGGGCCCTATAAGACATCGACGCGAGAATTTCTCACACAGAGTTCCCATTAGGCATACAGACGATACATTATCGTCGGCGATTCAAAAGGCGAGTCTCACTATTTCTGAGAAACGAGTCATCGATACAACTCCATTGTGGTTTGAACCGAGCCCGCTTTTTAGGAAACGCTTGCTAAGGGCCCGCAGCGCCGCAAACGGACTATCAATGGCCTACGAATGCGGCCTACATGCACGAAACACGCCTGTATGCAAAACGCGTATAAATGGCAAGTCTAAATATAGCTCGACTGCTTTTCAACCGGTCAAGTCAGACATAGACAGTTCATTTGCTAGTCCAAAAAAGTCGGTACAACACAAAAGGGAATAGTAACTAACCAATCATTTTGGGCCAATTACGAGAGAACGTAAATGACAGGGCAGCACTAGTGACGCCCGGCGCACATGCGATACTTTTCGCATCGACACGACAATTAGCGTGTTCGCTGCTACATCGATTTGATATTGCGTTTTAGCGAATCGCAGTGTTCGTTCATAATTGGCATCCACGATTTCGTGATTGCATCGAGGCTGTTTCGCTCTCATCGGTGTCGACGGGAACAAGCATTTCGTATTTTAGATATCGTATGATAGCGATGCCAAAATATGTGGATCGCAGCACCCTGCTTACAAAAAGCGCATTGTGGACCAAAAAGTATAGTGTGTGTGCCAAGCGAAATGCTTGTTTGGTTATAACAATGTAACACGTCTTTCGCAGCGACATGTAGCTAAGCTGAGTCTGAGGGTAAAAAAAAACAATTAAATGGCGCGCTTCCGTCGCGTAATGTGCACGTACCCGCGGGTAATGTCGGGGGCGCTACTATCTGCCATCGACCTTATCTCGCTAATTGCACACATGCCACTTTTTACATAATAACAGATAATGTCGCACCTAATTTAGCTGTCATTGTTTCTGTATACTAACCAGAATTACGTTAAACATAGAGCAGTTTTCGGAACAGTTCGTGTTGACGATTTTTAACAAGAACTCGTAAGGCGGCCGACTTTTCTGTCATCAAGGTATAGTTTCATGCACAAATAGTATCTAGTTAATGTTTTATAATTACAGTCGTTTAAATCGCGATGTTTAAAAACGTGCAACTTCTGTAAGTAATTTATCTTGCGGTTTTATGGAAACGTCAAATCCGACCTATTACCTACATTGGGCGAACTGTAATTACCTTTGACGCACAAACTATGAATACCTACTATGATTATTCGTTTCCTTCGTAGGAGCATTAGCGGCTAAAACGATAATTTCCTAGTTGGGCGCGTCCAATTTGAGCCGCGGCTAATGTCGGCCGCGTCCGGCTGAAGTGGGCTCGTATCAAAAGTCCATTAGAGAACAAACGCACGATCCTGTACGAACCTACGTCCTACGAATGTCATTAGTTTCTCATCCATCGATCTTAGTTATACAAACTTGGGCTCAACAGTTGAGACGTTACTATGCATATCACGTCCGGAATAACCAGCTCTTGTATTAGAACCGTTGAGAGTTTCTCAAGACTTTTGTAAAGATACCTGTCTTTCTGTAGGTACGAGTATATATTTTGTATTCACCCTCGGATTTTCTTGTCAAACAAAGCTCCAACGAATGCATTCAACGACAGTCGACACGTGTTACAAATAAAGGGGTAAGTACTTCGGTACATACATGGTAGACAGCACATTATGTACTTATGGATTTACTATTTGTACTTATTAAGTAGGTTGTTGGCCTCTTCGCAGAACATACACGTCGTTCATACATTCCCTTAGTTATAACGTCTAGTATGCGATGACAGGCAGCTGACATAGGTACAAAGGTTTTCTTTAGTTCGGTCAAGGCATTGATAAAAGATAAGGCTTAAAGGTCTTATTCACTATGACAAATCCAAACGTAGGTAACACGCAAATAACACGGCCGCATTACCATCGAGAAACAGGGTAATAATTTGAAATGTTTATTTTGGCTTAATATTCTCAAAATTATCTCAAATAATATTTATTACTTTTAAAGTGTGTTAGTTTAATACATAAATATAAAACGATTTAAAATATAAAAAGCTTATTCGAAGTGGTCTCCATTGGCTGCAATACAGTCCTTTAAACGTTGAGGCCAGTTATCAATAGAAGCACGCACTCTTTCCATGGGAAAATTCTTCACTGCCAATCGTATGGATTGTTTTAGGGACTCCAAATTATCATGGCGTTTAGAGCAAGCCGTACTCTCTAAAACTGACCATAAATCATAATCCAGCGGATTAAGATCGGGACTAGACGACGGCCAGTCTCCAGCTCTGATAAAGTCCGAAACGTTCACTTCCAACCAAGACTGCGTAGACCGAGCTTTATGACCCGGCGCCAAGTCTTGTTGGAAGGACCATACTTGGTTATTGAACATGGTGTTGTTAAGGGGCTTAACTACCTTCTCAAGAATGGTATCTTGATACACTTGTGCCGATGTTTTGTGACCTTTTTCACAAAAATATGGCTCAGTCACTCCTTCATAGCTAACACCCTACCAAACCATCACTGAAGTCGGATAATGCCCACGTTGCACTCTGTCGACTAATTGGGAAGCTTCCTTAGAGCTTTGAGCATAAATACGGTCATTTTGTTTGTTAAAATGTTGCTCAATTGTAAAGATTTTCTTATCCGTAAACAAAATTTTTCTGTGACTTCTCTTTGCGTACCGCTTCAGTAGTTGTTTCGATTTTACCACCCTATTCTTTTTTAAATTGTCAGTTAAATAGTGACCAGTGCGTCTCTTATAGGTAGCAAGTCCTAAGTCATATTTTAAAATACGCGACATGGTTCTGGGTGCTATCTTCATCTCCCGAGATAAAATCTTTTGCTTTCGGACAGGATTTCTTCGAATTCTTTCCCTTACTGTTTTGACCACCCTTTTGCGTACGAACACTACGTGGACGGCCAGATCTTTTTCTGTCACAAACAGAGGAGATCTCATTGTACCTATTAATAGCCCGGTACACAAACATTTGACTAATACCAAGCGTATGGAGAGTTTCAAAAATTGCATTTGGCTCCATACCAACTTTGTGTAATGCAATCACAGCGATTCGGTTCTCTTTATCACTCCCCTCCATTTTAATATCGCAACATATTGTACAATGTATTGGCGCCAAAATTAGAAAACTCAATGAACAATCGTATAAAAATGACAGATTCCAAATTCAAATGTAATATCTTTCTTATTTTTATTTGTAACAGTATTTATGGCCAGACTAGGTATATAGGTATAATTAAAGCGAGGATCTATTGCTCATCTTTGCTTTGTATGAAAATTTAGGGGACCATTCACTGCTGCGCACGGCCAGGCTACACATGAATTCGTTTATGACGTCACAGACAAAAACATGGGTAGGTCGAATGTGACGCCCACGGCCAGTGGATACTATACACGCGTGGCCTCGCTGAGGTGCGCGAGGCTAGGGGAAGGTACTTGTGCACTGCAATATTGTCAATTGTACAATTTAAATGGTATTTATTTGAGCTTTCGTACCTAGAAAAATAAACTTATTTATTTGAAGTTAATTGGTAAGTCAAATTTAATCACTACCCGAGACAAGAAACTTGTTGATTATAATATTTTTTGATTTACAACAATATTTTTTCATTTGTTATACTTTATAATTTTTATTTGCATAGTTTTATTGAAATTTTCACTGTAAACCATTTTTTCCCCGGGAATTCGGACTAAGCTTGATTTTTTCTTACCTATGGTACGATCTATCACAAAATATATCTAAGTCTATTTGTGGATAGGAATATCTAAAGCAAATAAACCCGAAATCTATTTCTAAATAGTCACTTACATAATGGAATTGTAATCACATTCAGCTGTATTTCTACTTAATATTAATCAATATCAATATAATTAATATTAACGCGATCGAACATTGGTTGGCAACACCTGAAGCCACGCGTATCCGTGAACTGCACTGAATACATAGATACACGCAGCCGCCCTCGCAGCTTGGGCAGCGTGGGCGTGGATTTCGTACGCAGCAATGGATCCTCGGCTTTATTGTATAATAACTCGGTCGCGTACTTTTTTCAAAAGTCATACAGAATAAGGAGCCAGTTCCCAAAAGCTTGAGAACAAATCAATTGCATTGATTAAAACGTTACTATTGACTCTAAAGCCGAGTCCCCATGATCGAGTTAAACCGTTATCTACAGCTAAGTAAGTTAACGTAGCGACTGTTTGCATTTGACACGTATTCGTAGATCTCCATTTACGAATCGAATCCAGCGTTCTAGGTACTGACAATGTGCATGGATATTCGAGATCCAATTCCCGTCCAATCTAATAGCCTTGTTTGTCCATATGGACCCGACAAAATGACATAATTACTGTCGGATCCACATTCCACATGAATTCGTGAATCGTGCGATATATCTAAATACTTTCTTAATTCTTTCATCTTTAACATGGTTCTCACTCTTCATCATGGAAATCTGTCGTATAACAATATAAGCTTATTGTGACAATCCTGCCGGCCTATGCCCGGCTCAGTCGAGCGTGCCCAGCCATTTCGGGAAGTACCCACGGCTGGCACAATGTGGTACTAATAATAATTCCATACAATTGTTACCTATATTTCTGACTAGCTGTGCCCGCAACTTCGTCTGCGTAGTAGTCGGAGAACAACATTACTTGCTTAACGGAAATTATTATATTAGGTATGTATATTTGTAGGTATTTTTAAATCTTTACTTTATTGTAACAACCATGAAAAAATACTTAAAAATCGGTGAAATAATATTATTATATATTATCATTTATTTACAAAGAAACCTCACATGACTCCGGGTGCTCTATGTTTTTGCCAACAGTTTAGGCTGAGTGGATTTTTAGTTATTAGATTTGAAACTTAGGATTGTTACTAAACAAAATATTTATATTGTATTTCTATCAGTAGTCAGGTCCATTATAACAAGATTTCCCTGTAAACAATGTTAGCAGTAGAACCACCAGGGATGTGTGCATAAAGATTGCTTAGGTACACGGGAGAGAGCCACATAGAGCTAACTGTGCGAGAAGTAGCTGACACTATAGTCTACACCCGCAACCCGTAGTCTGGCCCTGCGCCTTGTTAATGGTCATAGCATAACACACGCTGACCGGAAACCATGCATGTTTAAAATTAAACGGAAAATTAATTACGCGATTTAACACACACGTAACGCCATCTACGGAGCAAATATAGTACAACAAATGATGCTAATTTATTTCTTGATTATTTTAAATTTTAATAGGTATCTTTTGTTTCAGCAAACCGATTACGATGAAACAAAAACTAAATGTTGCTCCGAGATACGCAAAATATTTATCTATAAAAGTAAACCACACTGAGTCAGTATATGTGTAGCGTGCACAAACAAACCGACAGACAGATAGACAAAAATCCAAAAATGATCCAAATGGATTCTATTGGTTTTCTTTTAACACCCGTGCAATTTTTTATCAATATATTTTCAACGTACAGACATGCCAAGTCTACAGATTTATTACATGTATAAATAGATACCCTATACAAAGATATTAAACTTCGATTCTTTTTTGGAACCAAATTACGTTAAAAAATCTTTTGTCCAACTAAAGTTCAGTTCTTTAGGAAAGAATATAAACAATAAAGTATTTTTACGTGTTAGCGGGCATTCATCTTAAAATGAAACTATGTTTTTTCTTAAAAAACAATAAATGTACTTATGGCTTTTATGAAAACCCATATAAATTATACATGTGTAATGATGTATTACAATAAATGCTTATCGAACAAGATTCCTTAGTGCTGTATCGTTTATAGCTATATCATAATTTGTAGCGAGGCGTGCGCACGCGGCTCGGGCGGCGGGCGTTGGGTCTATGGGCCATAGTCGCGCATAGACCGGTGACGTATCTTATTAGCAATGTTACACCGACTACCCGTAACTGATGAGTTATCCACAGAGACAGTACGTGTACTGACATATGATTAGCAATAGAGTTCAGCTTACGATATTTTTAATAATTTACTTCGCAGTATTAAACTCAAGATTTTTACCTTTGGAAGTGTGGATGTTACATTCGTGTCTGTAAACGTATTTAAGACATAGGAGAAACGAGAGATTTAGATTTGGAGTTGGTAAGAACCACGCCATTAGATTTAAGTCAGGACAGTAATAGTTCTGTTTTCTATTTTAGTAAGCACTGACAAAACCGATGCTGAGTGAAAAAAATAAAAACTAGGTTCGTAAGTAGTAGATACCTATAAGTTTTCATTTGCTTTACAGAACGAACTACCCACTTAAGATAAAGATAAAGATAAAGATAAAGATATATTTATTTGTAAACATGTGTAACATTATACATATAAATGCAAACGTGGATGAAAAAGTGAAAAATCTGTGAGTTTCAACATGTTTTGCCAACATTGGCGTACAAAATAATTTATAGACACTTGAAATATAACACAATTAAGAAAAAGAAACATAACAAAATTAAGATTTAACACAAATAGATTAGGAACTATCATTTAAAAAATCTTTAACACTATAGTAACAATTTTCAGTAAGTAACTTCTTAAGTTCTCTTTTGAATAAGTTTGGCTGGTTTATATTTTTAATAACATCTGGAATCTTATTATATATTAATGGTGCCATACAAAACACGCTTTTATGAAGGAGTGCTGTTTTCGCAGAGCAAGGCTGTAAGAAGTTCTTATATTTAGTACGTCTATTTCTAGTGACATTGTCTGATAAAAGAGGAAACCACTGAGGGTTGCTTCTAACAAATAAAGCTATTTCCAAGATGTATAGTGACGGAAGTGTCAGTATATGGTATTTTATAAACATTGGTTGACAGCTGTCGGTATTTTTGATCCTAAACATAGCCCGAATACAACGCTTTTGGATTTTAAACACCATGTCGGTGTTTGTCGAATTACCCCAAAATATTAGACCGTATCTAAGCACCGATTCAACAAGTCCATAATACGCCATGAATAATGCGTTTCTGCTCACTATTGGTGCCAGTTTATACATCGCATAAGATAAACTACTTACTTTTGCACAAAGGCCTTCCGTGTGACATTTCCAATTGATTCTACTGTCAATTTTTAAACCGAGGAATTTGGCTGTTTCTACTTGATTTATTGTATTATTATCATATATTAGTTTAAATTTAATTGAATTTTGAGGTCTTTGACTGTAGTTCATTACATTTGTTTTATTTATATTTATTTTTAGATTATTATTGATTAGCCATGTTATTATAGATGTTAGTGCTTTATTTATGTTGTTTTCAAATAGATTTTTATCATTACATGTAATATTTACTGTGCTGTCGTCTGCAAATAATGTCATAGGTTGCACAGTTGCATTAGGGAGGTCGTTGATGTAGGTAATAAACAACGTTGGTCCCACTACGCTGCCCTGGGGAACACCAAATCTAACATATCTTACTTTGGATTGGTATTGTTCTTCTTTTTTAGTTTTTATGTTAAATTTTGTAATTTGTGTGATTTGTTTTCTATCAGTTAAATAAGATCTAAATAGTTCTAAAACGTTTCCTCTTATACCATATGCCTCCAATTTACTAGCCAATATTTTGTGATCCACATAATCGAAGGCTTGTGTCATATCGCAGAAGATAGAGCACACAGGAGTAGTTTTATCAACCGCAGTCATTATATTTTTTAAAAACTCAAAGATAGCCATATTTATATTTTTATGTTTACGAAAGCCTTTTTGTTCGCTGCATAAGATATTGTTATTTTCTAAGTAATTATTTAATTCTATATTGTAATAAGTTTCAAAGATTTTAGAAAATATAGAAAGGAGAGCAATGGGTCGATAATTTTCAACTAATTCTTTATCATCTTTTTTCAATAAAGGTTTAACAATTGCTAGTTTAAGATCCTTTGGAAATGTGCCATTTGTTATAGACAGGTTAATAATATGACTTAAATGATGACATATCTGACTATTTACTTCTTTTACAATTATTGTAGAAATTTCGTCATATCCGACACTTTTTGTATTTTTTAGGCCATTTATTATCTTAAATATATGAAGAGGTGTGCTTGGAGCTAAAAACATTGAATTAGGTCTGTGATTAATTAAGGATGTTACTTTTTTACCAGCACCCAAGATTGGTTTAACTTTATCAACGAAGTAATTATTAAATGTGCTAGCTATTTCTGTAGGATTTGTGATACTTATATTTTGGATTTTAATTTTTTCTATAGGTTCTCTTGGTAAATTTGGCCGTACTTTATTAATCATTTGCCACGTTGTCTTTGGTTTATTATTTGACATTTTAATTCTGTAATTATTTTGCGCACGCTTCGTTAGTGATATAATTTTTTTTAGTAATTTTGAATAATTAATATAATTTTGTTTATTCGTCTTTGTTGCTTTTTGTCTAAGTTGCCAGAGCAATAATCTTTTTCTTTTACAACAAGTTTTTATTCCGCGTGATATCCACTTTGATTTATAACTAACTTTTATCCTTAAGCTTTTCAGCGGGAAGCACAGATTGTAGAATAATTTAAAATTATCAATGAAATATGTATAAGCATTATCTATGTCATTAGTTGTGTAGATTTCTGAGAAAGAAAAATTATTCAGGCACATTTTGAATTTATCAATGTTTTCTTTACAGTAATCTCGTTCCTTTTTATACCAGTATTTAAATTTAAAAATCTTTTTTATTGGAAGTTTTATTAATTGGGCCGTGTGGTCTGATAAACCAAATTCCAACACTTCAGTCTTACACTGTTTTTTGAAATCATGGGCAAAGTTATCTAAACAAGTCATGCTAATCAGCCTAGTCGGTTGTTTTAAAGCAAGCTTTAAGTTGAAATTTAATAACAAACATTCGAAATCTAGGGATACATTATTACTTTTTAAAATGTCAATATTAAAATCTCCAGCTATTAAAATATTATTACAACTTATTTTTGTAATGTGCAGAAGGACTTTTTCAAGTTTTGAAAGAAATGTTACCACATTATTTGGATTCGGTACTCGGTAGACACAGACAATACTAACTTTGTAATCGATAAGTTCGATAGCACAGCATTCAAATAAATTAGTTATAGTATGTTTCTTAACTTCTGGAATTTCCCTCCATTTATGCTCCTTATTAACTATGATACACGCTCCGCCTCTTTTGCTATTATTTCGACTAATACAAGTAGCTAAAACATAGTTATTTATATGGAGATATGTTTCGGATCCTGCCATCATAAAGTGTTCCGTAATACATAGTACATCAATTGATTTGTTTTTGTCTGCAAGCTCTTCAATATTTATCATCAAGAGATCAGCTTTGTTAAATAATCCAGCTATATTTTGATGTAATACATATAGGTGTTTAGTTTCGAAAAAACATGGATTCAGAGTTGTTTTCATTAGTCAGCTGATTAGTGTGTATAAGGCCATCCAATGTTTGTGTTACATCCTGTATTATTCGATTAATGTAGTCTTGGATGTCTTGGAAAATGGTTTCCATGCCGAGTTTGTTCACCGTGCCACTATGTACATTAAACATCTCATAGCTACATTTAAGATTTCTATTTGAATCCAAGAAGTACGCATGTTCATGTTCTAGTATGTCGAGATATAACAAATTATTAAAATTCTCTACTCGGCAGTTGAACATATTTGTGTGGTGCCCATACTTAAAAGTGGGTGCACATATAATTATATTAGTGTGACTTAACTTCTGTAAAACTTCTCTTATGTACTTCTTCTCTTATTGTAGGAACTCATGATAATTAAGATGAAACCTATCCAATCGACCCAATTCATGTATCTTGTATGTATTATATGATGGAACACGAAGGTCCAAAGGTCAGGCACGTGCGTGCGACTAGGATCCTCGCTCAGAACCCGTTTCCTTTAGCTGAGTCAACGAGCACGAGATAATAAATAGTACCTATATACTGCACTATGAGAAAATAAAATGAAATATCCATTAAAGATAACGAGTAGGCTGTAGTGTTATATTAAATCCTAATGTTACACAATCCCAACCAAGCCAGTACTGAGAATGGTCGAAAGACCAAAATTCAAAAGGTTTTCTTTTCATATCAGTCATTCACAATAAACTCTTTTGAATGGCCACAACTGCAACTTTATCTCTGTGAAAGTTATTTCTATGAGGAACAACTGAAAGCAAAAGGTACCTGCCTATAGTAAATGCTACATTATTATTAACCATCTGGCTAGACCATAGATATATAATTAAACTTTTTAACAAAAAAAACCGACTTCAAAGTGTCTATCTCCGAAGTTCTTCATCAGATCTTCACCAAATTTAAATGGGACCACTTTGAAAGAATACTCTTTCAAACAAAAAAAGAATCATTAAAATCGGTTCACAATTAGCAAAGATATTGCGGAACAAATATACAAAAAAAACATACAGTCGAATTGAGAACCTCCTCCTTTTTTGGAAGTCGGTTAAAAATTCAGAAGTTTGTAATAAAGACAGTCAACATCAAAAGGAAGTGGTATTTTTACTTTGTTGATAAAATATAAGATAGACTATAGGTACTTTAAAGACCAGATATAATTTTTGAATAGTGATTTGCTCCGAAGATAATAAATTTAAAAATTCCGCATTGTATTTTGCTGCTATTGGGTGTACGAATCTGCAAAACCTCATCCCTGGCATAATAGTCATAATTTAAGATTTTTATTTCATAATAACATGTGGTACCACGACCGCATTCGCTTTTTGGTTTCCATGAGTAATAAATAAGCGCCACACAATAAATAAGGTACAGAAGATAAGGTAGGTACCTACTCATAAAATTACAGAAATCATAAAGTAAGATTTTTTTGCATAAATTAGTGACTACGACAATGACAAACCAGTTTTATAAAACTACATAAGTATTTATCGTAATTATTGTGTCGTTGGACATCTATAAGTGTGTGAGCTTCTAACAGAGCACTTTATTGCGTAGGCCTTTTGCACCCCTCTGCTCTGTGGCAATACAAATTGTATATCTGGGCGGGGCTGGACGTCACAGCGCGCCTAATTACGAGTTCCTAGAAGTAGACGATGGATGGTATAAATGGGTCGTGGGCTATCGTGACCCACCGGGGGGCCACCGGGGGATAGCGTCTCCAGCAGGCTCGCGAAAACACGCGTACTTGCGACGGAACCAGAATTAAGAGGAAACTGACAAGATGGGTTCGGCTTTATGAAGTAGTGTTCTCTTGAAACAGTTGCGAATTTTGGTAAAAGTCATTAGTTACGCAGTAGTTTACCATAATCTTATAAATGAGAAAGTTTAAATTGAAGCAAAATGCATTTTTTTGTAAAGCTACAATTTATTTATAATTACACTATCACGCTACGCTACTCGTGGTTTTTAGTTTTATGTATTTTAATTTCAATTAATTAACTCACCCTGTATGGCAGTCCACAGCTACAATTATAGGTATTCTATTTCATATAACATTTGACAAAAGTGGCCCACCAAGACACGATATCTTTTTTTAAACTATTTCTTCAAGTATAGTTTCAGCGCATCTTGATTGACCGTTAAGATTCATAAAAGCATAATACTGTAGATATTGAAACCCCGCTGGAAGCTAAAATGTTGCTTTTTTCTATACGTTTCCTTGTTAAAGCGGGTCTTAATTATCTAACTAATGTTATATTAAATAGAGTATAGGCCTCTTCGAGAAGCTTATGTCCGCATTTTTTATCGATCCAAACATACGCAATGTCGACAAAAAATGATCTTACAAAGACTCTTCACATGACGAAGATATTATTTAGATATCAGGATACAAAAAATAAGACATTATTGATCATCGTAAAATATGATGTAGGCGACAAAGCTTCAAGTAACACAAGTATACAAGTAGCTTTGTTTCAATAATACCCGCCCACTGTTCACTGTTCTGTTCAGGAGCATTGTGTCTGCTTACTTTTATCTGCAGTCTGTACGGAACTTGTCCAGCTTCAACGTAACTGTAGAGAAAACTACTTAAGTCCTCTTCACACCTGGCGTCATCTATCCGCACGTTAAGAATATTAACTTTTGGTAATTTAGCCTAAGCTATTAGTTTATCTCTTCAATAGCACAGCTCTTCAGGTGAAAATAGTTCAAAATTGTAAGATATCAAAATTAGGATCAATTGTGCACATAAATTGCTGATTGATTGATCATATCATTGCTTACAAAACTTTCACATCTTACCAATTGACAGTCTCTATTCTCTGTGTAAGATGTAGTAAGGCCCTTACCTCAGAACAATGACGTACAGCTGTACATTCAACTTCGGAATCCGCAACCAAATCAATAAAAAGTAGATAGACGAAATAGTTATTATACAACCTGGACTCGACGGATCTACTATCAGGGCGGGGGGAGGGCAGACTCCCCCCGAGCCCCTGGGCCCCCTGCCCCGCCCCCGATCCGCTGAGTACCATTAATCAGCCGTCATGGACACGATGCGCTGCCTCCGTATATTGATGAGCTCTGATGGAATATAAATGGCCTGAGAACGTGATATTTTACTAAATTGCTGCTCCAAAAGCGAGGTTAATGAAATTTTGCGTTTACGCCCTCGGAGAGGAAAGTTATCAATCTGAGCTGACTAGTTTAGGAGACGCCTTCTTAACAGGCAAGGAATGCTTTTATTGTAGCCTAAAGTAGAAACTTTAATTCGAATTCATAAAATGACTAATGTTTACTAAATACAATATTGTTACCACTAAACTTCTGAATGTAATTTTGTTTTCTTATTTAAGATTGAACTTTAGAAGATACCAGTCCCGCCAAGTTTTTATTGTTATATATGCAACGGTACCAGCTGTAGCTAAGTTTCTTAAAGTTAGTGACCAAGAGATAACCGCAATTTATGTGTCTGGTTAAATAAATAATGTAAATATCCGTCGCACAAATCTCTGTCTAACTTAATGGCTAGTAAACCCTGGTCATCAATCGTGGCTAAGTTGGGTCGCTGGTGGCGCTAGCTAACGGCAAATACTTGCACTATTAAAGAAAAAAATAGTACTCATCTACAATGTTCCTAACTCGGGAGACGACTACAAGATGGCGCTGTGCGCGCATCAAAATAAAACATGTTTTGCTGTTTGGTATTTTTTACAACAATTAATTACATTTTATAATCGTTAGCTTAATTAATATCACAGTCACGTAATCATAACGTCATGTACATAAAGAAGGGGCAAATGACTCTGTAATAAATCATAGTGCTACAAAAACTGTCACGCACATACAGATGCACCTTATTGCTCAAACAGGTTTATTGTATCTCGTCAGCTCCGCCAATCGAACGGCCACTTCAGAAAGTTAAACGGGTTGAACACTTTCAGGCCCCTCGGCATTGGCTCCTCTTCTGACTTGTAGAGGAACATGCCACGTGCGTTGCTACTGCACGAGTAGCCCAGGACGGCCTCGTTGCCGCTACATTCGTTCTGCAGCAGTTCACCCCAGGTGGTGCACCGGCGGCCCATTAACGACTTCTCGTTGATCGCTGATGCTGAGTAAAGTCTCCAGGCCTGAGCGTGGTCGCACTCGAGGCTTATGCTCTTGTGTTGACACTCCGGGTGCCTCGGCGGCACTCCATTCACGTATACATCGGCGTGTCCCACCGGCTCCTCGAGCCCCAACACGCCGGTGCTCGAGTGTATGACTTGCACAAACTTCGCGTCACGCTTGTCTAACCTATACCCGGGGCGCACGAAGCAAGGTCTCGCCGGGTCCAGCGCAGTTATGCGTCCTAATGTAGTGTTTAATTTTTTTCTCACTAGTTTGCCAGTCAGGCCGGCGACATGGGCACCAAGACTGAAGCCTATTAGATGAATTGAGGAGACGGGGTAACCTGATTTGTGTAGGTTTTTAATAAAACTGTAGAGGGTATGGGAGAGGGGCATGATGTTGGATACGGAGGCGATGTAGCCTCGGCAGAAAGAGAACCGAGTGTCGAGGAGAAGGACAGAGGGGTGTTTAGTCATTAGTGCATTTACAATGGCATGGGAAGAGGCGTCGCTGGGTGTGTTCCACCAGCCGGGCACGTACAGTACGAGCGAGTCACGCGTGCGCAGCCGCTCGTGGGCGTTCAACACGCTGTAGCTTCGGTGCTCCCCACGGGAAAACTCAAACAGCCGCGTCTGTGGCAGCGCGCAGGAAGTGTAGCTGGAAAAAAGCAGCTTTTGCGGGAGGGCCTCACCTGTGAATATAATGATTAATAGAATTAAAGAAAAATACTTACAGTCGCACCCGTTATACAGACAGGTGAGGCAGATTTGTGTTGCAGTTAGTTTTGCCTCAATTTTCGGTCTCAATTTTAGTCCTGAAGGGATTTTTTTCCATAATGAAAATCAAATTAGACTTTGCTCTAAGAATTGAACTTGGGACCTTAATTTCGGTACTTGAATGTACCACAAGCACAATGAGACAAACCACAGACCAATTATATTACTTATTATTCTCTTTGCTACAGGGTTACGTGGGCGTTTAAACAATTTGTGTTAGAAAACAGACAAAACGACGTTGGGGTCTCATCAAAAAGTACGTTGAACCGTGTTTTAGAACTAAATAAATATATTAACATCATAAAGTTATTTTGATTATAATGTTTACATTAAGTTTCAATGTAATCCAAAGTTATCGTTCATAAATCACGTTTTAGTACCAGTTTATTTCGGCTGTTCATGGTGACGCGGCTTAATAAAGCAGATGTCAACAGTTTGTCAGATTCAGTACATTTCTATTTAGTTCTCCGTGTCGCCGTGTATCAAGTTATACTGGTCGTGTGTACTCGCCCACTCGTCTCATTCTCAGCGGGGAAGCTTTTGTTGGTGTTGTTAAACTCACTCACATTGACCTTAGTCGATGTTATTGATTTAATGTATATTATTAACATTGTATATTAGACTGCTTTAGATTTCATGTTATTGCATTAATGAATTAACTAATAATGCGTGAACGAAAATAAAACTCAGTAAAAGGCTAAGTATGTGGAGTTATTTAGGATAATATGACATTTAATATTTATACGACATTGAGGTAAATATTTCAAGCACCGTGCATTATTTATGTTTGATCTTTGCGAGATGTCTGGAGGTCTACTTAACGTGTATAGTCGTTAAGTATAGTCGTAAGTGTTTAACATAGACTTTTAGCTACTTAGCAAAGGTCACTGTTTGCTGTTAGTTAAGTAGTCAGAGTTTTGGAACTTATCACACCACACATTGTCACAGCTATGGCTGGACCGTGAGCTAGGATATTTAACTGGTACCAACGAAGGAAAGAGCAAAGACTATCTTTAGAGCAAAGAAAATAAAGGAAAATTGAGTTCGTAAGAAATTAGTTTTGTTTAGGAGGCTTATGGTCAGGCAGCCGTGGGAGCCTTATGGCTGAAATTATTTGATAACTTACTATGAATCAAATTATCAAATGTAAAGAAGGCTAGAGGTTAGGGTCCTAGTTGTTTCGATACTAGGTAGGAGACCCATTCTTATTTATGAATTTCAAATCTGTTATTAAGATTTTATTGTGACATAATTAATTTTAGAGAGACCCGAGACCAGGTGTGAAATTTGAAATACTACTATTGATTGATTGAGTTTATAGATCCACTTTCATGTTTCCTTCAAACGTGTGAGAAGGTATACCTAATAATTGTCCTAAAACTAAAGATACTATAAATGTGAGCATAATGCAGTAATGAATGTAACTTACATAGCCTTGCAGATGATAGCGTTGTCTGTCGGGTCGTTGGGTTTCCTATTACTATGGTCGAGCCTAACTTTGCTGATAAAATGTCATTTTATTTAACTTTAGGGAATTAATTCTCCTATATTGTTCTCACACAAGTCTTACCACAATATTGTTATAAGTTTGTATTATTTATGATTTCAAAAGAGTAACCATGGAGTTTCTAGCCGGCTCTTCTCCATAGGACCAAATTTTTGGAACTTTGCAACTAAATACAATAACGTTTCTTAATATAGTGCTTATAAATGCCTAATTGAAATAAAAAACTTGAACTTAAACATATAAAGATAGAACAAATAATAGACCGTAACTTATACCGGTGTATCAAATTTTCTTATTAAGGGATATCGATAGATTTCACCTCAAGTTCGCAATTTTAGTAATTCAGATTTTGAACTTAAAGAATATTGGTTCTATGGGATGCCGAAAATGAGAAAAACTAAGAACAATTAACGTATGGCATCCATATCATTATGGTTTCTCTATGGAGTAATACTTAATACTTTTTTGTGTATTTAGTGAAACACTGCTCATTATGGAGTGAAAATAGTAATTATGTATGTAGCGACACGATGATAGCCCATCACTTATTATAGTTTGAGGAAAGTACTAATAAGATACCGTACTATAGTTAGGTTCCCTGCGGTGTCGTAAACAGCTGATCTGAATTTACGTTATTCTTTTACTATCAGACTCAGATCAGCGCCGTTCAGATAAGGATCACATTTTACGACTATCAAACACCACAAAATCACTTCCTGGTAGCTCCAATATCAAAATAATCACGTTCTTCACGACAAACACGTACAAGTAGCAGACGCCGCCTTCACCAGCTCATCGAAGTTCTCGCTGAAGAAGGGCGGCAGGATCTCGCCGAGGGTAGAGAGCGCGTCTGCAGATTGCGGTGCAGCTGCCGAAGCAACAACGAAAAATGTCTTCGCAAGTACCAGTGCTGCTAAAGCGGTCGCCAGCGGCGTGTTCGCCGGCGCACGCGCTGCCGTCCGACCGCGTCGCATGCCCACCACTGCGTCTGCGCTTACATAACTGTTAGTTATAAACAACAGCGACCAACGGCCGAGCGATACCCTTGATACTGAATCACGGACGATAAGCGATAAATAAGAAGCGTAGAAGATCCACTCTTAACACTGCGCGTGCGCGTGAGGAACATTCGTTACCTCTACGGTATAGGAAAACAGAACTTTAACCAAGTCAAGTCGAAGATGGCACATACTTTATAGCCTTTAAATACCTTCCGTCCTTACAATTTATCCATCCAATTCAGGATAACCGCCCAAGCGTTTACCCTTTTTAACCGACATCAAAAAGGAGGAGGTATGTACACCGATTACGCAGAGATTTATGATCCGATTTACGTGATTCTTCTTTAGTTTGATGCAGAATAGTTGCCATTTGGTCCCATAAAAATTTAATATAGTTAGGCCTAGTAGTTTTCATTTTATGAACATTTTGAACATTTTTTGTTTACATGGACGATGTAATTATTCTAACTGATGTAATCTAGAAAAATCCTACTATAGTTTACAGAACAACCTATTACAGACACTAGAAAGTAAAAAATTAAAAAACTACGTTTAATAAAACCGACTTCAAAAACTAAAAAGTATAAAATAACTTAATAAAAATTTAATTTAATACACCTCTTATACAAACCTAATACCATAATATAAAATTAACAGTTTCAAAAGTCGGTGCCTTCAATTTGGTTCAGCGTGGATTAGTAACGACTTCTGAAACTGTTAATTTTATATTATGGTATTAGGTTTGTATAAGAGGTGTATTAAATTAAATTTTTATTATGTTATTTTATACTTTTTAGTTTTTGAAGTCGGTTTTTTTAAACGTAGTTTTTTTTATTGAATTCAGTTATTTAGGATCGAAATGCCTAAAGCCCATAAAGCAATAATTTTGCTTCGATCGATCAGTGTCTGTTGGAGTGAGCTTTCTGTCGCGATCTTACACAGTGAACCTTCTGCACTTATTTTTTTCCGTAAATGCTGAGATTTTTGCCAACAAATTATGTGTTATGTTCATATAAATCATGTAGTTTTTATTATCAAAGTTTTTGCTTATTATGATATAAGTGGGAAGGTATGTAGAATAAATGTTTTTTTTGTAAAAAGCGCCGCGATGCGATGTTTCCGTCGGATTTCAGCATAATTAAGGAAACGAACTTTGTAATACTAGGTACCTACCTTATGATACACCATAATTGGTTTATTTGGGTATAACATAAAGATTTTTTTTTGACCACATCTAAATTATTAATTAGGCAGTTTATGTTCGTTTTTTTATCGATTTAGATAGGAACACTACAATTATTTAATTAGGTACCTATGCAGTTTTGATAGAAATATATTATACAACATTCCACTGTATATTTCGCTTCGGTCACTAATAACAGTCAGTTCAGATTTCTTTTGTGTGCACTCCGGAGGTGAGGCAGCGCGTAGGCATGTGTTTCCATACCAAAACCGCGGCATGACATTGCTGTGTCTGGGCAATTATTATGTGCCTATTAGTGAAGTTCATCATCGTCTTACTCTTTCACTCTTCACAACTAAAGGTAGCTTCCAGTACAACCAGATGCGGCTGAATATCATTACCTATTTAACTCGAAGCGACTGCCATCAGACCTCTACAGACACCCTAAGGTTAAACAACACATAATTTAGCACTAATCGCTGATCTGCCTACCTCTTAAGGACTCATAAGCCTTATATAATCATTAATTAAGTTGTATTGCGACACTGATATCTATTTCCGGAAATAAATTTGTAAATAGCGCCATAAGCTGTATAACAAATGGGCATTAGGAACGTGTCTGTAACCTTCACCTCGCCTCAACATGTCCACCACACATGTGTCAGTGGCGCAGTGACGCTGGTCACTTGTCCGACCTTGTTCAAGTTGCATGCAAAGATAGAGGTGTGAACGATGATACTGATACTGTATCAAGGTTACAGCAATTGTTACAGGTCGGCTTTGTAGGTAGCACCTGATCACGAAATCTAATTTTAATGATGTTGGTAAAGTGTGACATGCTGGTCATGTCATCACGAACGGAAAACTGAAGTATGAAGTTATACATATAGGTCATTGTAATTTCAATTAAATATCTAGATGAATCATGCCGTAGGTAGGTACCTGCCTGCTGATTAATCGTTTTTTTTTACTTTAGTTTGGTCGCATTTGACCCTAGGCATATGTGATGGTAAGCGCAGACAAGGACTCCCCTATACCCCTCTAGCTCTCACATACACACGACGGAACACAGAAAACCGCTTGGCGCCGGACTTTAATGTGAGGGTGGTAGCTAGCCGGACTGTAAAGATCGCATTGACTACAAAACGAATCTTACTAGAAATAGGTATGTTATTTTCTATTTCCTAGTGAATGATCTACAAATTTGTTGCGAATAATGCTTAAAAATGTTAACTGATGCTAAGCTTTGAAATGTTAACTGGTCATAAGCTTTGAATTGACTTGCATGGTTTAATGTACAAACTGCCTGTCGATGTCCACCGGTAAGCCTCTTCCAAGCTTCCGGCTGGGCAAGCAGCTTGGTGACCACAAAGTACATCTTCTCAGGCCGGTGACGCTACAGCCGACCCTGGCCCCTGATTCACAACGAATCGATAAGTCAGTTGTCGAACGATTCTCGATTCTCGTAGACAAAACGAAATAATAAACATTGACGACTGTAATCAATGGTCAACTGATTTACGGAAACATTCTGAATCAGGAGGCTGGTGAGGGATACGTACTTGTGGTACTTACCTATAATAATTATATGCTAGTTCTCTTTGTTCATCTATGAAGGACAATTTCGTGTACCTATTTAATTATTTCTAGCGTAGAATGAAAATGCTTGGTTTTATCCTAAGTCAGACTTTCACTGACTAGGCTGAAATCGTCTCTACTTGCCATGATTGTACCTGTTTTGTTTTAGGGTTAATTATTTATTAGCCGGTGTTGGTTCGTAACTGGAACTGCCTCATTCACACGTTTCCATTCTTATAGTAGAGCGCGTGGCTTAGTAACTAAAACGAAATGACTCGAGCTGGCAATCAACCATTCAACGAACTACTACTTAAAAAGTTTGACGCTAGTAATAACATAAGTCAACGGACTGTACCACACATTCATTCTGTAACAGTATGATACGCTATACATAATACATTATAAACTCACATCCTATCAAGTATTGAAACCTCGCCAAATCGAAATTGCGGTCGAGAGACGATATATCAAAAATCGCGTCCGCTTGAACCCGCGGCCGCTGTCGGCGGCGCCGCATACGAAACGACGAGTTAAGCATATGTGGGCAATGTGGGCAATGGGCATGCATGCCTAGTAGGTAGGTATATGTATGTGGCGGACCCATTGCCCGCGCCGTTACTCCGGCTCACTGACACCGTATAATTCGGCACTTCTCCAAAACAATCTGGCTGGTTTGCGAAAAAAGAACGATTACGGACTTTCTTAATTGGTGCCTGGGAGTGGCAGCTTGTTTTTTCTTACTAAACATACATAACATCACGCCTGTATTCCCCGAAGGGTTGGGCAGAGTTTTATGTAATAGGGGGCGAGCCTATTGCCATCAGCCGGGCACAAATCCAAACTCCGGGTTGCTACTGAGGAATTCCACACGGAAAATTCAATAACACTTTGCCCGACCTGGGGATGAAACCCAGGACCTCACGATCTGCAGTCGCGGTTGGCACCACTAGACCAACGAGGCAGTTACTTCTTACTATTCACGCAATACTTGCTAGCTGTAGTATCCCACAGATTCTCAATGCTGGGCAAAGGCTATGTAAACTAAAGGCTGTGTAAAAACTATGTAAACATTTCCTGATACGATAATATAGCGATACACACTGTTGATGGTGACAATCGTAAAATATTTTTCACATGTAAATGTAAATAAAAGTCTCTGTTCTTCTGATGGACATATAAATTAAAGAATATGATGTGTCATGTACGTCGAGGTTGGCTTAGTTATCATATGTGTGTAAGTACTTTGATATTAAATATGGGAACCTCAGAAAAGTACTTATAATAGCATATTTCTTACAGATTGTAAATGAGGTTATACACAGAAAGTGCATTAAAAGAGTCACGAGTGAAGACACTTAAGTATGTTGGCGCACCCTGGGCGGTCAACCCCACTACCACCTTGCTGACTGGCTAATGTTTGCACCACGGTAGTAGCTATCCTCGTGTAGAGAGGAAAAGAAGAAGACAGTAAATATGTTTATATCTATTAGTAAGGTCTCTTATTGTCCCCCGAACTAAGTCCAATACAATTAAAAGTGTATCACGTTGTATCACTCACACGTTACCGCCCGTTCACACATCATATTCGTTTTAACGGATCCGTCGGTACTGGATGAGTAGTTCACATCTGTACCGACGGATCAGTTAAACAAATGGCAGCTGCGTCTCATCTGACAGACAGGATACGATAAAAATAACGGATACATTATTTTTTACTGTATTTGGAATGCTGTCGTGTATATGAACTCGCTCATACAACTACAGGCGCCATCACCAGAATAAAAACGGATCCTGCAAACAGTTTCTGTGTGAACTAACTGTTACACACAGACGAGGATGGATAATTTGTTTAATTTAATGTTTATTCTCAACCACTGCTTTCACCATTAAAGAAAAGAACGCGCGGTATCTAATGAATACATAATTAAGTAATTAGACAGCGCTTTTTCGCTATGTTTATTAAGTATTCATACAAAACATACATTCCTAAAATGAATATCATTAAACACTTTTTTACCCGGTTGCTCGACAGCAAAGGCAGGGTTATTACCTTTTCTTTACGTCTTATGATCCTCCATGCATTATGTAGGTACTTAGGTAATGCCTGAAATTGACGCACACAAAGAGCAGCCAGTCATTACATTACCTTCCCCACAGCACAATGCAACATCTGTTAAATTAAATAACAGCAATGAAAAGCTAATAGACTTGTAATTATTGGACGGCTGCGCAGACGACGCGGATGCGTGGGCGCAGGGGCGAAGGCTAGCTATTCATAGTGTTGCACGATGTGAGGGAATTCGGAAATGATTCCGACTATAGATAACTATACAGACAGATCTAGATGTTAGTATAATTAGGTTTTCAAATGTCTGTATAATATGGAAATTAAGAAACTACATTAAAACTAACTACTACTAACTGCCTCGTTGGTCTAGTGGTGGCAAGCGCGACTGCTGATCATGAGATCTTGGGTTCGATCCCCAGGTCGGGCAAACTGTTATTGGGTTTTCCGTGTGGAACTCCTCAGTAGCAGCCCGGAGTTTGGATTTGTGCCCGGTTGATGGCCATAGGCTCGCCCCCTATTACATGGGACTTAAACATAACGGCGAAATGAGGGTGTTGCTATACACCTCTGCCCAATCTTTAGGAGAATACAAGGCGTGATGTTATGTTATGATGTTACATTAATACTTAACATTAACTTTATGATCAAAGTCGAAGTCGAAGATGACGACACGTTTGTTGCAGTGGCTGAGCGATAGGCTTCTGCGCTACTGGTCGTAGGTTCGATTCCCGCACGGATCAAATATTTGTATGGCCTACAAATAGTTGTTCCGAGTCTGGGTATTTGTGCATGTGAAGGTTTTTGTCTGTAAACGCTCCCACGTTACAGGAGAAATCCTAGTGTGGGTCAATGTTTTATTTATAACAATTAAAGTGATGTTCGTTTTGTGATAATGAGTGCTAAAATACGCTAGTGTCAGATAAACATAGCTGTATTCTGGTACAGCGGTCCAATAACAGAAGTAGTCACCAATTTCCTGGAGGTCAAAAGTTACCGGAATTTATAATTTATTAAATCTACTTCCCGTTTGGATAACTTAAACTCAGCTACATAGTATAATTATATATAGGTATACATTATACAGTACCTACTGTACAATAATAAATTACATTTTAACTGTCGAAACCGAAAGTAGAGTCTCGACAACCATTAGTTCCTGATATTTATATCTTACTAGTGGTGGCCCAGTGGTCAAATTCGACCATAATTCATTTAAATAAGGTATTTTATTAAGTTTATATTATCAAAGACTAAGCGAGGGATAAGGAAAACAGCATGAATTGTAGAAAATGTGCGAGCGAAAGCAAGCGTGCAATAAATGACTGAAAAAATATGACAACAATGCCGCGGGGTGGCGCGACCGTCGCCTTAAGCCAACCCTCCTGGTCGCCCATCGTCACATATCGTATTAAATATGTATGTATATTTGTGTGGGTGTGTCAAACGCAAATATTATGTGTGAGTGTAATGTTTTTTTTATTAATTTAATTTATTTCTAATGCATATTATATAAAAATATTAGCTTTCTGCGCTCCTCCTTTTGCTTCACGTATTAATATTATGATGATGATAACTAAAGTAAATATCTTGACCTGACCGATTAACTAGTCTTTAGTATCAAACAGAAAGTTAAAGCAATTTGAGTAACTCACACATCATGTTGTACAACTGTGACCTCGACTCTGAAAGCTCACGGATGGCTACGATTGTTATGAATCACCAACGTATGTACCCAGCCATTTGTAATAGCCACATTAGTCTAGACCACGTAATGATAGCTGCGAGTCTGCTGACCCCGCAGACGGTATTACTCTCAATAGCACGTACTGCATTAATCATACTCTACTTATGTGATGGGTATTTTATTAGGATGTACGTGTATGCTGGCTTTCTACGTTATACGAGAAAGAATTAAAGAAAAAGCCGTGGTTATATTATAACTTCGGAAACTGTCACAAAGGTCATGAATGAAGAGTCATCACCAATGAAAATTATTGAGGGCACACTCTTTTGTTTATCACTCTATTCGTTCATTAACGATCCATGAAAAAGTTATGTAACTCTTATTGTAGCTCTACCAAACCCATTAATATTAATGTATGATAAAGTTTGGCATGTAAGTGACAGAACAGTGTGGTTTCTTCTTTGGTTCTTTCAGTTTCTAAAATACGACAGTCGGTATTTAGGTATTGACGTCTTAATAACTGATCCCGACGCATATTAAATGTTGGTACGGGAGTAACACCTAGTTCACACTGAAACTGTTTACAGGATCCGTTTTAGCGGTCCGTTTTTATTTGGTAATGGCGCCTGTAGTTATATGAGCGAGCGCACATACACGACAGTATTTCGAATCCAGTAAAAAATACTGCATCCGTTATTTTTATCGTATCCTGTCTGCCAAATACGAAGCAGCTGCCATTTGTTTAACTGATCCGTCGGTATAGTTGTGAATAACACATCCAGTACCGACAGATCCGGTAAAACGGATCCGCTGTGTGAACGCACGGTTATATATGTTCCAATTCGTGTTTTTTACACGATAAACGAGAATGATAAATATTATAGTATAGTAATCAAAGTTATTTGGACAAACAAATCCGTGGGCACCAGCCTGACCCTTGATACATACACATACAATAAGTAATCCTTCCGCATCCGACGCGGGGACGTTAACTCCGGACCGCGACGCGATCGCAAACACAAACAAACTGCTGATCGGCTCAAACAAATTGTAGGTATATAAAATCGCCTGTCCGTCTGTACACACACGTACGTGACAGTCTCGCCGATCTACTGATGACGACGCATTTTCCCCCAGCCACAAAGTAATGATGAAGATCACTGATCAGCAGATATTTGACGACACGTTTGGCGCAGCGACTGAGCGATTGGATCTCTGCGCTACGGGTCGCAGGTTCGATTTCGCATGGAATACATATTTGTATGGCCTACAGATACGGATTTGTGTCTGTAAACGCACCCACGATTCAGAAGAACTTAAAGTACGAGGCAACGTCTTTAAAAAAGAAGGAAATAATTACATCGATTGATGGTATTCAATTAAAATAATCTCAATTAAAATATTACAATAGATACGCAATATAATTTGTAACGGCAGGTAATAAAATACTTTGCTAAAGCCGTTGAAGGAAACAGATATAATACTTTAGAGATACAAATATAAAACTTGTATAATTATGTTTGTTAGTCATTCACGCCGAGACTACAATCGGACGTGCAAAATGTATCGTAGATATTTATCCCGGAAAACTAAAGAACGATTTACAAGAGCGGAGCCGCGGGCACACATTGTACAACATAAATCTGATAAAAATAATGTGTTTAAGGACATCTGATATTAGTTCACAGTATCGACTATTTCATTGAGATTCGACCTTAGTATTTGAAGTCCATTAGCGGCCGGAACTTAAATCGTTGCGTCGATTCAAGCTTAGTATTGTTGATTATTTTAAGGTGAACCTGTTCCGAGACCGGACCCACTGACACACATGTAGCAGAAGGTCAATGTATTACATATTATGAATTAATGACCGATGCTATTATTGTTTACTAAACATGACCGTCAACGTATTATCGAATAAATTGACTCAATTAAAGGAATACGAAATTACTGTCATTCTTAATCATTTCCTGATAACGATATAAGATTCTGTGATACAGAGACACGAGGATAATTCATTTATCACCAACATGTCCTCCTGAGGCTGAAACCAAAGATACTGTGACAAGCTTTAAGATAAATTCATATTTTTTTTACATTACTACAAAATATTTTTAAAGCGGTAGAGATCCGGAGCAATATTACATAGGTTAATACTCAATATCGCAGCAGAGCTAAACAGCAGAGTTAAACTATTCATCCGTTGTACACTTTAGTATTTCAGACAATGCAATAGGTAAACTTATCTAGTGCACAATACCGTAGGAACAAGGTCGTTATAATCTACACATTACACTAAACAAATAGTGCATAGTTAATGCGATTGTGATCGTTAATATAATATAACATTCCCGTGTCGTATATACAATTAATTAGTACATTTGTTGTACAATCGTGTTTCGTGAGACTATATTACGACCTTTCCCAGCACTAGTTAGCATTGCGGTCACAAGCCGGAGGACAAAGGAGTGTTATTGTAAGTCTGCCATAAACACGGGTATAGCTAGGTACCTAGTAGGTAGGGTTGCGGTCGCTCGTGACGGCGGCGGCGCTCCTCGGATGCTGCTGATAATCGGCACGCTGTGCTGGCACGCTCGGCACGCACCCGTTTCCCCCACCCCCTCCCACTCGTCCCCCTCACATTCCCGCCGGCTACGCGACTGCACGAAACAACGGCTAAACATTTAAATTATGTTCCCTTTGTAATTTTAAACATCTTAAAAAGGAATTCTTATGTTGTTACGTTACGGCGCAGGCTCCGCCGAAAGTCGCGGGAATTCGACCAAGTTGTCTCACGGTAATATTTATGTGTAAATATTTAGTTTAGGATACGATAGCTCAAAATAGATATTGGATGGAAATCGTTTTTGGAATAGAGTTGTTTACGAAATGGCCCACTGTAAGCAATGACAGTTTAAAAGAAACTGTTGGTACACTTGATACGGCTTCTTCTTCTCCATAATTTATTGCAAAGTAAAAGGGAATTTGCGTCCGACTTGTTACCCAATTGATCAATCTGCAGATAGGGATAGAAATAAACCAGCTACGCGCGTTTGATAACAGCCTGTCACTGTAATCTGAGCCGCCATGTTGCTCCATCTACTCGTAACGGTTCTGACCTCAGAATCGAGGTTCTGACATATCATATCGATAACCGATCCCGTTTAATCTGTTACCCTGAAAGGCTTGATTGATAGAATGTATGAGTAACACAGAGTGGTTTGTCATCCCACGTAACGCGTGAAAGTCGATCTGGGGAAAATTATATTGAAACTGATAGTTTCCTAATGAATATTATAGATAGGTGGACAAGTTGCAACCACTATAATTTAAAACATTATTTACATAGGTACATTCATAAATATAATCACGCCTGTAATTCTCAAAGGGGTACGTAGAGGTGTTCTAGTCTTATTACAGGACTCTCTACACCCACTTTCCCATGTAATAAATAGCGAGCTTATTGCCCTTTTTCGGTCACAATTATGGTGTCAGGTTCATCGCCTCTTTTTATTATTACTACTTACCGCTAATAAATTAATACTAACCCCATTTATCATACTGACCATAACATATCTATTATGTCAGATTAATGTATTTTTTTCTTGTAAACTCCCAACTGGTAACACAATTAGCCACATTTTTGTCTATGGACTTGGTGTTAAGTGTATGACGGTAGTAAACACAAAATATGCTGCATCACGCTTTGTATACCTACACGATGAGACACGCACACGTCAGCATTGTTGATTGGCGGTCAATTTGCACTATCGTCAAACGTCGGCTCACTTCCGAGGTTAGTAGAAGCCGGCGGCGCCGCGCCGCGCCGATACGCACGAGCACGACTGATGGATGATAAATGGTGGGACGTGGGCTTTCGACACAAACTTACGAAGTGTTGTTTACCTTAACATTAGAATAGCCAAGATCAAATAGATCATTACATTGAAATTATATATTTGATTTTGAAGTTCAAGGTGAAGAATCATTTTAGTAACTTCAAAACCAGTTCAGTTTCGGCTCATTGATTGACGGCCAGTAAGTATTAGGTACTTTCTTTATTTGTAACGAGTCCCAGACTATGGGCCCTGAGGCTATGGTCGTATCCGCATTACTCATAGGAAACTATAAACTACTTGGTATGACTGTTTCTTTCTCTCATCCATGACATTGAGAATTTCAGGTGTTGCTAAACAATTTGGGCCTGACGCCCGCAACTCTTAAGGGAGCAGATTTTCGCAGCTTGGTACAACAAACCACTGTATTATTTTTCAGTAGAACTAACTTATCTATTAGTGCTTCACTAAAACACGGGAACAAAAGAGGTCTAATTGAACAGTGAATCACACAAGTGATTGAGTAGCTCAACAGTATAAACGTTTCAATATAAAAATAGCAATATCAACCGCGTTCCAAGTAATAAGTACCATGACTATCCCCATAATACTAAGAAATCAATTTGATTATTTAACAAATGACATGAAAATGGGGAAAACAGCCAATTTGTGGCAATCACGTCAAGTCATTCCAATTGTAGGTGAAATTGGTCTATTACTTTCAATGGGTATAAGACAGGGCGGGTTGGGAGAGGCGACTAGTTCGTCGTCATGGTGTCGTCAGTCGCGCTGTGTTGCCTCGTCAGTGGTCTGGTTGTGGGACAAGCATGGGGGAACCCTGTGGTGAGTGATAGCTATGATTTTGAAAAGTGATTGAACGTAAAGATGTACAAAGAAATGTTCTTTGAAACAATTTATTCTGAAGTAGATAAATACAATGTAATTTAATCGCCCACATGTCGTGGGTACTCCAGAAACCAAACGTTAATGCGATGTTCGCTTTTGCTGTTCCTATTGAGTTCTAGCATTGAAACAAAGTATTCTTTGCCTTCAATTATTTGTTTTGTTCTGACATTCTAGTTGGTATAGATGTTCCTTATGTGTGTTATGGCACCTTGATTCAATTCATATTCTCCAAATTTCTCCCCAGCCCCTTCAGCCGCTCCAGTCCGACTCCCATCCTCTCACGTTAGTATCAGACCTGACCTCCCGCCTGGGGACGCACCCCTCCCGGTTGCAGGACGCGCGCTTTCCGCTGCCCTCCCCGCAGGACCTGGAGGCCATCAAAAAAGTCGCGCAGATCCTCGTCATGCTTGGACAACAGGTACTTGGCTAGGGTATGTTTCGGTTTTTAGTCAAAATATACCGTGTGGTTCGAAGAATAGACTAGCCCCACTAGTAAGTGTCGGTAAAAGTCAACTAAGGAATGAAGTATGTAAAAGACAAACAACAGAATCTTGTAGGGGTGAATCTGTTATTACAGTTATAGCTACTATCGGTCTGTCAGGATTGCGAGCACGGTAAATAAAGTAAATGAAACCAACATAGACTCTCCACCACTGAGAGCACTTATATTTGGGTTAGTGGTTAGTTACAGAAGCTATAGTTCACAATATAATATTTTACACAAGATCAGAAAATAAGGACAAGCTAATCAGATTTTTGACGGCTACCCTCATTTATCAATATTGTCCAGTGTTACCAGCTACCGACAACAAGTATATCGAGTGTATTGTTATCGGCTAACAACAACAAACTACGATCACCAATCCGTCTGACAAGCGTGCATGGTGATTATGTTAATTTCCTTGTTGACCGTTCATTGTAGTTGGGAGGCCCACGTTCATTGTAGTTGGGAGGCCCACGTTCCTTATAGTAGGGAGGCCCATGTTCATCAGTGGACGTTTACGGTCTAATATGATGAAGATGATAACTGTTGAGTCTGTTGTGTACATACTAGGTTCATGTGTAGCTGCTCGGTCATACAATACAGAGTCAAACAATCAATCAATATCTTTATTGTGGATCATAGGTAGGTACATAATACAGGTGTTAAATAATTAAATTGAGCTCAGCTATGTCCCGCCCATAGGACATACAATAGTCACTTACATGAAAGTTAAATGAAATACATTAAAAATACATTATTAAATGAAAGTTACAAATTATTTACAATTTATTATTTTATTAGTCAATACAATGCAGGCTGTACCTGATGTACCCTCGACTACTCAACTGTATTGTCCAACAAGAAGAAGCAAAGACGTATATTTATTGTACACAAACCTGGAGTTAACCAATAACAATAAATCATAAATAAATAAATTGACAGCCGTGATAAATAAAGGATTAAAGGCGCGTCGGTTGACGGGTTTAATCCCCAAAGTGTTAGACAGATGTGTATTTGGGTACTTTTTGCCTCTACTTAATAGCAGGTATCAGATTCAAAGGGAGTATTGTAACAAGGGTTCAAATCAAATTCGACCCTTTTGCTATTCATCGGCGACTAACTCGTGAATTTTATTTTCGTAATTTTTATTTTTTATAACTTTTTCATAAGGTTTGCTTATTTTTTTTGCCTAAAGAATGCTTCTTTTTAAACCATACCTAATAATAAGTTTACAACTATTATATCTATTCCTCAATTCTCAAAATTGCTCTACAATTTCCCTTGTGTTCAAATAGCGGTTGGGTTGACGGAATTTTCTACGGTTGTTAATTTCTAAAATTTCGTAACGTCAGGTGATACCAGCGATCATAGGCGAGCCAGCCTCACCTCCCGTGGGCTGCGATCCTGCGAGCGGCGGTGACGAAGTACCCAACGATCCTGTCAATATTAATGACAAACAGGCTTAGATACACACTACTTTATTTTTATACATCTACTGAGAATGTAAACAAGAGACAGACTCTACTCTTTGTAGAGACTCGGACGATTGCAGTCCTTTGGTGGACATGGGCCGCTTAATAAGAGAGGCTAATTACTTGCAAGCGACTCGATGACCGCAGACTCAGTCCTCTCTGGCAATATTTTTTTACGAGTAAAAATTCTCATTGATATCTTTCACCCTGAGGAAAGCGGCAGGTTACTTGTTAAACCCACCACGATGCTCCTCCGATGACCTATAGCTGGATTAGTGGGATTTGCTAGTGCATTCACCGCAGCCCTGGTAGGTCTTCTCCTTTGGGGGGTCTTGCCCCACGTCCTTTTGAATACCAATCCCTGAGCTGGCCTCCCATCTTCCAGGGCCATTATTACAGAAATTATTAATCGATCAAACCGATTCACCATTGAGTCATTGTAAACAATACAAAATCCGGGCATTTTTCTTCCTAATGATCGTCTTTTGTTTACAATCTTGGCAAATATAGAAAAATAATTAGTTTAAAGTAGTGTTGTTATTGTGATATGATAAAAATATATAATTGTTATTTTTTGTGTTATATTCGGGTTTTTATTGTTTTCTTGTAAATATTAGCGGCTTCCGTAATTGTAAGTTTTAGTCAAGGTTAATAAATATTCGCCACAAATGAATTTGTTTTAATGTATGTAAATGAAGTAGTTTGTATGTATCCTGCATGTTTGTATGAGAGAAGAGATACACATGAGTTATGTTGTACAGTAACAGTTGTACAGGGTGAAACATGTGCGGTATCTACGTGATGTATGGTGTGTACGTCATCGATAGCGTGACTAACATTATAGTTTTTACCTTGTTCCTGTCATCTGAGGGTGTTATACATATTTATATTTGTATATTTATACGGGATTTTTGATTACTGACCTTTAATTAAATCGTTATTAGCAAAATATGGCATAATCTTTCAATAACTTTTGCATAATGGCAATTGGTGACATCAGACGGAATCCAAAACTGTCACAAACAGCATCAGCAATGTGTGTGGTTTAATAATACTTCCTATTCAAAATCATTGCAGTGCAGTTCTAAAGCTGCCTCGTTGGTCTAGTGGTGGCAAGCGCGACTGCTGATCATGAGGTCCTGGGTTCGATCCCCAGGTCGGGCAAAGTGTTATTTGGCTTTCCGTGTGGAATTCATCAGTAACAGCCCGGAGTTTGGACTTGTGCCCGGTTGATGGCAATAGGCTCGCCCCGTATTACATGGGACTTCAACATAACGGCGAATGAGGGTTTTACTATAATACACCTCTGCCTAACCCTTCGGGGAATACAGGCGTGATGTTGATGTTGTGTTCTAAAACTAAAACGGTAATTATTCATGATCATCATGCAATCTTTTTTCAAGTAGGTATATTGAAGTCAATTTTAATGTAACCATAACGAGAGAGATTATGGGAGTCTAGTTCTTATAAAAGGATAATAACTTACTAGTCCAACAAGGTCTCTATCAGGAGCGTGGGTATAAATAAGTAGTTATCTCTCTCAGCGCCGCGGAACATTTCCCGGTGCAGAGCCATCCTGCCGGTCGCCGGCATTCAGAGCACTGCCATATTAAATTCCCGGGGCCGGCAATCTACTGGCTAGCTAATTCTAAAGCAGTGGGCTCGGATGACAGACTCAGCTTGTACTATCGTAATTGAATACTATGGGGTTCTGTCGGGGGATTTGGGCAGCTAGCTTTACAGACATGGCGTTCATGATGGAATTTGAAGTCTGAAAGTAGTTGGATCGGCACTACACAGTAGATAATTTACAATCTGCTACCTACACAGTGATTCTCAATCTTTACATAGTATAAAACAAAGTCGCTCCCGCTGTCTGTATGCTACGGATTTTAATGTAGTTTTCAGCAATAGATAGAGTGATTCAAGAGGAAGGTTTATATGCCCCACATTAGTATTTACATTGCACTCGTACGAAGCCGGGGCGGGTCGCTAATAAAAAATAAACAATTGGAAAGGATATGTAG
This sequence comes from Amphipyra berbera, assembly GCA_910594945.2. Taxonomy (NCBI): domain Eukaryota; kingdom Metazoa; phylum Arthropoda; class Insecta; order Lepidoptera; family Noctuidae; genus Amphipyra; species Amphipyra berbera. The sequence continues at coordinate 17,940,214 of OU343140.1, read as the reverse complement.
GTAATTAAACTAGGTCTATCATATTATTATTATTTCATTGGTTCGAATAATTGATAACATTTTTAATAATAACTAACAAATAATATTTTAAAACAAGTGTCCACATCCACATCAATTTAGATATATTTACATAATTGAGGATTCGTACTCTAACATGAGTGCGCATGTGCGTCGTCATGATGATGAATTACATTACTTAGGTACATAATATAAACGTCCATTCATCTCACAAATTAGTTCCATTAACAGATACACCTACACATTATCTGTAGGTATGTCTACGTATCGTCATTTACTAAAGAGTTTACTGTCCAAACTACAAACGTTGACTCACACACAAAAAACTACAAATTAATTTGTCTTCGACTATAAAATTTTCTAAATCACTGCCGACCAGCTGCGGCTGCTCTATAGTTAGTGATGCGTTTCCTTCTTCTCTTGTCTCGTACCGGCACGAGCTACACTTACGACAATAGCTCATGTCGTAACATAAAATCACGCCTTGTATTCCCCGCAGGGTTAGGCAGAGATGTTTTTATTACACCCTCGTTTCGCCAGTTATGTTTAAGTCCCATGTAATAGGGGGCGAGCCTATTGCCATCGGGCGGCTACTGAGGAATTTCACACGGAAAAACCCAATTACACTTTGCCCGACTTGGGAATCGAACCCAGGACCACACGATCGCGCTTGCCACCACTAGACCAACGAGGCCTCTATACTCCATTTAATATAGCATTAGACAAAAGTGGCTCACAAAGGCACGAATATTTTTTCAATATCTTACGAGAATAGCTCATGTCGTGACAAAAAGATTAGCCAGTCAGCAAGGTTGGCAGCAGAATGCACCGCTCAGGGTGCGCCGGACGTAGGTACTACTTAAGTATCGTCACAAGTAGGGTTGCAACCTTTATTTTTAATAAATAATTAAAGTATTTTTCCCAAAAAAGATGCAAAAATATAGTACCTACTTTTGGGAAATTCAGGAAAAAAGAAGTACACATTATTTTTATCATTATGTATTTTTCCGTGTATATTTGTTATTGCTCTTCGCTTTGGCCATGAATGATCTATTACCTTTCAAATAATTATAGGATACTGAGCAATTTAGATTAATATTAAAATAAATTAGCAATAAATTTTCAATTAAATTAATAAATGCTCTATCCTTTCTTCTGTCCGTTTTTACAGTTACCATAAAAAAGCGCGACTGTTATATTAGGGATAAAAATATAGCATTTTTCGTGCTATATTAGGTATGTTTCTATAGAATATAGTACAATTGACTGAAATATAGTACGATAATACTATATATTTATAGTACGGGTGGCAACCCTAGTCACAATTATAAATTGTATAATTATTATGAACAGTATTTTCTACTTGAATTTCAACATGAACCTCAGTATATTTTATAAATATAATCAAACATTGACAAGAGCTGTTAACAAATAATTACAAATTCATGTTAAATACATAAGACAGTGCACACGATTGTCAAAGGTGAGTATTTTGAGTTTGTTCAACTCTGATAGTGAGCGCCTCCTTGACCTGGATGGACGTCTGATCGGCCACCGGGTCGGAATCGTTCGGGCTTTTATAATGTTGTTATATAATGGATGAAGGTCAGCTCTCGTCTCTTTCAAGGTTTTAATTAAGTAATATGGAACTAATTGTTGGTTTCCTGGTAGGTGATGCACAAATTAATTTATACTAGCTTCAATAAATAGTTTTTATTGCAGTAGTAAATTCTACATCATAAATATCAACACACAACATAACATCACGCCTGTATTCCCCGAAGGGTTGGGCAGAGGTGTATAGTAACACCCTTATTTCGCCGTTGTTTCAGTCCCATGTAAAATGGGGTGAGTCTATTGCCATCAGCCGGGCACAAATATCCATACTCCGGGCTGCTACTGAGGAATTCCACACAGAAAATCCCATTAACACTTTGCCCGACTCGGAACACTATAGCTAAAATTAAAAAAACTGTAAAGAATCATGCTATTCTTACTACTGACATCGAAACATTCCACATAATTATATTACGGTTTCTTCAGACCAGAAAATAACATTTAAGTATTATTTTTGGTAAATTATAGATCCAAACACTGTAAAAACAATGTTTTGAAAACCCATAACAATTATAACATCTCGTGTACGTATTACACGCGGTATTCAAACCGGTTACATTACAGATGTTAATGAGAATTATGCAGCGACATTAATTTGTAATCAATCTGAGATATCGTGGCTTAGCTAATTGAAATGAAAATGAACTGCCGCCAAGGTTATAAACGACGACTGTTGCTGTTTAGCGCCTAATAACACAATGCTTGCTGGGCGACAATGAACATGAAAACAGATTCTATCAGCAATTTTTTGCTTAGGTTTAAATAAAGGACATGGTCGGGAGCGAGTCTGCGTGGGAAGCCATCGCTTCCTTTTGTGAGGGGGTGATGGCAACCAAAGAGGAAGCGGAGAGGGAGAGGGAGCGGTGTGCTCTTCTCCCTTCCCGCGCCAGACGCACCGGGCGCCGGAGGGCCCGTGTACGCGATGATCTCCAGCCACCCTAGTGTGTGGCCTGCGGGCAGCGGGTTTGGGGACTCGCCGCCCGTCCAGTAACAGGCCCGAGAAGGCGGCGCGCCGTGTTCCGTGCGCGCTTCTCAGGAGGACGTGGGGCAAGGCCCCACAGAGGAGAGGTCCGCCATGGGTTGGCGGACCGGGACCTGCCGGGGTTGCGGTGCATGCTTTTGCGAATGCCGCGACCCTGGCCGTACGGTCAGGAGAAGGAACACCGTTGGTTTTTAGCCGGTAAGAGTCCGGCAGACCCCCTCGCCTTCCCCGGGCGAGGGACATCCATGAGGATTTTCCAACGAGAAAAAAAAAAAAAAACGGTTTAAATAAAGGAAATCCTTTATATGCCAAAATACGTAACAACTGCCTCTATATAACATCACGCCTGTATTCCCCAAAGGGTTGGGCAGAGGTGTATACCTAGTAACACCCTCATTTTGCCGTTATGTTTTTAAGTCCCACGTAATAGGAGGGCTATTGCCGTCAATCGGGCGCAAATCCAAACTCCGGGCTGCTATTAAGGAATTCCACTTGGAAAAACCCTATAACACTTTGCCCGACCTGGGGATCGAACCCAGGACCTCACGATCAGCAGTCACGCTTGCCACCACTAGACCAACGAGGATGCAAGATCTAGATCACAAAATTAAAACGCCTGGGATATGAACTGGTTAAGGCATTATATTGTCCATTCACACACTTTACATAACCCCTTAGTCAGTTTTTATAGTTATGATCACCAGACAGATCAGAATTTGATTATCACTGCGTTAACGGTGACCGGTATTAGGCCAACGTGATGAACTAAGGCCTAAGGCACAGTAATAGGTTGATTATGTTTATGCACCTATTATGATACCTACCCAAGACAAGAGAGTGGTGGCCGGAAACGACACAACTAGAAACATGCCTAATAAAGTTGAGTTGTACGGCTATTGTATTTATTATCATGTTACCAGCGTGTAAAGTTATCGTGTAGCACGGGCCGCACGCCCACGCACATCGTGTTCCATCTGATGTATTGTGGCTGATTCCACTAACTAAAGCCTGCCATGCAACGTCCACTCTCCACCGCATGCCATGGCATATCACATGCCACAGATTGTAGATCTGTATTGGTTCTATTTAATTATTTTTTAAACAGAGTAGGTTAGGTTATTCCTGAAAATAATTTTACTATTCTGCGCAGCCTACTCCATACTCCACACTACTCCACAGTCCACACAATGATTACTTTTATCTTAATATCGTGATTTAGTGTTCAAAAATACTTCTTATTGATAAAATATTGGTGGAGATTCGTCTTACAGGAACTAGCTAAATTAATGGAGGTATACATATCCTTACTGTTTACTTACAGTTTTGAAGTGTGCTTACTTCCGGCAATAGTAAAGATTTGAGCGTCATTGTATGATATAATACTCTTTATTATAAAAAAAAACACATACTTAATAACTTGTATCAAACTTTATTTTAACATTCTTTGAGTCCGCAATCCTACAATAATCCAATACATTAATCAAAAAGGAATCAAATCACACTAAAAAGCGTCATAATAATTTCTTATTATTATTTTGGAACTACGCTCACAAGTTGTGGAACAACCACTCTACAAGTCACACTAGTTAAATCTAGATGGCGCTGGATTCTAATAGTTAACTTTGGATACGTTGTATAGATGTCGCTGCAGGTTGCATGTTGGCGATCCTGGTGCGGCGTATGAAGTGGTGGACCACTCTGAAGGTGCAGTGGTACAGCAGCTCCGAGTAATTGAGGATCGTCACGCCCGTCACCACCATCCATTGAGTGCTTAGCTTAACTGCAACATAAGAGTTTAGTCTACTGGTAAGCACGACACACATACATTTGGATAGGGTTATTAGGATAAGGTAATGCGTGGTATTAGGAATTAGGTATTTATAGGTAAAGTTAAAAGTATAATACGATTGTTACAGCCTAGAAAATTAATTATTCTTATAAAATAGTGGATACCTAACAAATAACAATTTACTGATCATTAACAGGCTTGTTCCATCCGTTACTTGGTATTAACTGCTTCATGTAATCTTTATACATAGTATAAAACAAAGTCGCTCCCGCTGTCTGTACGCTTTGATCTTTTAAACTAGGTACGCAACGGATTTTAATGCAGCTTTCAGCAATGGATAGAGGGATTCAAAAGGAAGGTTTATATACCCCACATTAGTCTACATAGCACCCGTGCGAAGCCGGGGCGGGTCGCTAAATAGATATAAAATAAAACTGACAAAACATTCTGCCTACCCTAAATAAATAGGTGTAACTGTTATGATAAGTTATATTTTAGTCCTGGCAGATGCGTTGTCGACCTTAGAAACAAAGTTGAAAAGTCTCATGTGCCTGTTTATCACCGGCACCCGTACTCTTCAAATCGGCACACAGAAATGCTGCAAGGCAGCAGAAATAATGTTGTGTCTTACGCTTTTATTAAGTTGGGCGTGTTTCAAATTATTTTCATTTGCGAGACTGATTGTAACGTAACGTACCAATAACTTCGTACCAGCGCGTGTAGGCTTCCACCTTGTACCACTCCTGGTGCTCCATGTTGTAGAACAGCCGGATCACTGACGCGTTTACCAGCGACAGACCTTCGCTGAAAATTTTAAAACACAAGGATCTCTTACTACATCTTAAGGCTTCTACAATATCGTAGATACCCACTTGTTAGACTTCTGTGTAGACTGCTGGTCATAAAGCCATGGGCACGACTTATTTTAGAAATAAATTTAGCCATTATATTTAAGTTCTTAACTATAGTATTATAATACTACTCTAGTTATATTGGATGTGGCTAACTTTTGAATTATAATCCATTATCCCTACTGGCTTAATATAAAAGACTATCTCAAATATTGTTCTGAATATTATGCGGATATGCCTATCTCGATTTATGACAACAATCTGAAGTTTTCAAAGAACACGTAGGACCAAGCCCATCCTTAGGTATAACTTTCTGACCAAACTTATAATATGTTTTTTTGGTCAAATCTCAAAAGTAAGCCCATCACATAAACGCATTTCAGTGGTTGCAAGTTAACATCAGTATACTTACGAGAGAAAGTTCCGGAAGAAGCGTGACCTGGAACCGTAGAAGGAGTAAGAGATTTCAGTGGAGTATAGCTGCCGCTTGCACAGCACGAGGCAGTAATAGCAGTCCAGCGCATCCTGCAGCTCCTGGCTCAGCGCCGGGCCCGCGCTCTCGCCAGGGTACAGGTACATGAACTTCTCTGTGTGCCACAAACATTTGTGAAGTTACAGTTATTCAAGTTACTTCTTACCACTTGATACATACCTCTATGCTTGTTAAGACAGCTAAGCTCACTAAGAGTGCAGGTGGGCACGGCGGGAGGAACTGCCTGCGGCTGCAGCGCGTACGGCACACAGCCGCACAGCGCCTGCGCGGTGTCGCGCCGGCACTCCGTCAGGCACCACGAGAGCCCGCCGCCGTCCGTGCGACATCCGCGCTGTAACACGTGTCTCACTCAGGGTGGACCAATACAGAGCGGCACGGCACGACACGATACGACGCAGCAACTACTGATAGTAGCACATTCACTTGTGACTTGTGGTTTAGCTGATAGTACACACAAGTATATTACACACACGGTAAATAGGTAAGAGTTACTTGTCACGAAGTGAGTCTATACCCCTATTGACATTTATAACCGACGCTGACGAGACTGATGAAGACCACAATATAACAATGGTCACAAGTACAAATCAATAACTAAGTGTCCAGCTTAGAAAGTTTTCTACTAACATTAACTATAAAGGCGTTAAAACGTATAACGTAAATAAGGTACATAAACTATACCCATTCCTCGCTGTAGTACCGGATCTCATCTGCAGGAGACTGCGTGAACGGGCGTATATTAAAGTAGAGCGACGCGTTGCGCTGCAGAGGATACATGCGCACGTCACCACTTTCCAGCAGAGGGTATTCGTCACCAGCGAATATTAACATCTGCACAAAAAATACATTTACAAGATCGGCATCACCGCTGCCAGAGCCGCTGTCCGGCTGTGTCTTGTCAAGCTCGCTTAATCATTAGTCATTATGTGTTTAGCACCCTCAGGCCAAGTGGTTGGCTTTTTTATGAACCTTCAAATATCCAGTGACCAGCGCTCCTTAGAGCTGGAGGATATCGATCCGATCTGATGATTGGATACGACGACAGGCGAACGGAGCCGATCGCGCGTCGCAGTATACTTTCGGCTACGATCGCGTGTCGCGGAAGACGCCCGCGGTCAATCTGCTGTGCGCGGCTTGGTAATATAGACTTTAAATACTGTATACACGATTTAATATCGTTTAAATCGTCGATTTAATATTGTAAAATCCGATCCGATGCGATGCGAGCCGTTTGGTGGAAATCATCCTTAAATCGGATTAATACCTTAAGCGGCCCGATAAATGTGTCTGATGTGTATTGGCGTATGTATTTAAATAATACCTTTCTCATTACTGGGACCTGATAAAACTACAGACGACATATTTACCGGCAGGACTTAGTGTGAACAACTAGAGCCGACAATCGGCCAACGACAAAAGCATCGGTCCGACCTAATGGAAACCAGCTCTTAAACCTAAGTATAATTGCTATGATAAATCTACCTCCATGCCATAAGCTGGTCGGCGCACATAAGCGAAGTCATCCCGCTCTTCTTTGACGACCACGCCGAGCCCGTAGTCCTGACCCATCAGGTCCAGCACTGCAGGCTCTCTGTCGATGTCTGCTGGCCTGGACAACAGAGAAAATTAAAACTTTATTATTTTCGTAAACAAAAAGCGCTGTTAAACAGATTCTGGCTGATCCTGGATAGCTACCTTAGTATTTAGATAATCAAAACGCATTTTTTTCTTTAAATAATAAAGTAGATAAAGCTGAATGACGAGAGCTTAGATATCGTTTATAAATTCTTCATACGAGCGTTTTATTTTTGCATGCATGAAATTTTATTTTTAGTCTAGTCTTCTAAGAATGTTATGCTTACTGGTATCTTGAATTGAAGACACAGCAGAAACCTAGCGCCGTGAGTCTGGCTGCGAACAGACTATCACAGTCTACCAGTTTTCCACGCCAGCTGCAGCGCTTCAGGATCGCCGAACAGTTGGAAGAAAACTGGAGGTACAGACATTATGGTGTAGACTTCTTAGATTTTTGGACGTTGTGCAATGCTAGGGCATGGATTTCACTCCATAGTCCCCAAACCAGGCGTCTGATTCGGAAATGTAACAGATGCAAATACCAACTCCAAATCACACTCTTAAGGCGTCTTCTTGCAACTTCTCTAATCTTATACATATCATACCTTGAACATGATGTCAGTGACATTGAAGTCAGGCTCGACATCACGGAAGAACCGTTCGAAGTTGACCTTGAGCGGCGGCAGCGCCATCGTCAACAGTGCGCCCATGTTCAAAAGATTGTATTCTATCTCGCTGTTGCTAAAACTATATTTTCTGTTCTTCGGGTGACTGGCAACAAGAATTAGAAGGTTGTAAAAACAGTCTAGGTTGGTAGGTTAGTAACAGATACTAACCGAATAAAACTGATAGATAAGAATTTTATTTCAATCAAAATAAAAGTTGATCAAACCAAAATGTTTGCCTTGCGACTAGTTTTTGATATTGCATCTTAAGACATTATTGTCTGCTGCGGGACTTCCTCCCCCTTATTTATGTTTGAAGACAAGACATGGTTTCGCTTCTAATCGCTGCTATTTGATAGGTTCAAATGTTCCTGAACACGTACTTATATAAATAGCGCGTGTAGTTCTTGAGTGCCGTCTTGCTGATGATGCTGTTGCTGCAGAGTGCGATAGCCGGGAAGTTGAGGCTGCGGATAGACTTGTCGGTGGACTGCCGGCTGATTATCAGCGGCGGGCTCTTGTGCAACAGCGTGTAGTTGTGCACGATCATTAGGGTGCCCAGGAGCAGGGTTAGAGCCAGCAGAGTGATATGGCGGCATCTGAAACGTGGTAGGTAATACACGAGTACGAAATGGTAAGGAATTTTAATTTGGTAGCGTGTGAATTTTTGTAATCTACAGTGGACGAAGTTCTTTAGTTTTGTTCTCGTTTACGAATACAACATCTGTTATTAGTACCTAAAGGGCTAGAGCTATCGATTAAGTCCGCGAATTTTGTTCATTTTGGAGATTGGAATTATCTGCACCTAATTTTGACTCACTAAGACATGTGGCCTGGAAAGAGTGGCTGATATGACAAAATCCCATTCTTTATTATGATAGTTGTGTTGGAATAGATGTAAGACAGTTTCTACCTGCGCATGCATGATGACTACCATACAAACCCCAGATCTCCAAGTGTCTATCCGAGGTACTCTTTGTAATGTGTCTCAGTTGTGTCAACTAAACTTTTTGTCCTTCTTTCAAACAATGTTTACCTACCTCTCATACTTATTCATACGATCGACGTTGTAGTACTTAACGGCTCCATGCGAGCAGTTCTGCCAGAACTCTGCGGCGGCGTCTTGCAGGCTCGTCCGCAGCCGCACCTCCAGACCGTGTCCCGCTTGCTGCCCGAACCTCATGGCAGCCGGCCTCTTTACCTTACGACACCAGACCTCTGGGTCGACTGTACGCATATTGTTTTAAAAATATATGATATCCAGGATCTACGTTACTGATTTTCTCTCTAGGGTGTTACTGTCACTGTGTCTTGCTAGTTAGGAGTGGGTTCAGAGAAAAGGCCACATTATCCACAGAAATATAGAATTAAAGATTTTATCTCACAATGTTATTAAACAATATTTTATTCATATTTCTGTTGTTGTGCCCAATAATCAATCACACATTTTTGTACCCTTTGATGTCCTTGCATGTTTGTACTGATAATATCATTCCATAGTTGGTGCTTCCGTGACTAGATTTAATTTATATTTAAAACTACTAAATAACTGAATTGTACTCTTGAATAATTAATTCTATAATCACTGCTGTTCACTTAGATGTATGTAAATTATATTAATTATACAGTTTTTAAACCAGTAAAAGTCGGTACATATATAAGCAAATATACCGATTTCCATCAAACATAGCTTATAATCATCCCGATTAAAAAAGCTTTCAAAAAATAAACCGCATAAATCGTTTCAGCCGTTACAAGGTCATCAGCTCATTTCACAAAGTGAATTTAATACACATTGTATAGCAGAGATCTCTACACCAACTGTAAAACGAGCTGATGATCGAGCGACGGCTGAACTGATTTCCTTCAAGCAAAGCCTATAATCATCTTGATTAAACCAGGTTTCAAAAACAAAAGAAACCGCATCGAAATTGGTTTATCCGTTTTGGAGCTACGATGCCACAGACATACAGACAGGCAGACAAACAAACAAACAGACTGGCATACTTTTCAAACTTATAAAACACTGCTCTTTTTGCATCGGGCGGTAAAAATAAGACATTTTTAATAATTGTGAATTTTGACTACTTTAAAGCTAGATTAAATAAATACTCATTTTTGGAGTATTTAATCCAAGATGACGGAGCGCACTTAGGTCACTCAAGGTCGCAACTATGAAATTCTCTTAGGGACACCTACATATAACACACTAGCTGTGTCCTCACGGCTCCGCCTGCGTAAAAAGTTTTATTCCAGTAATAAATATAGCCTATGTTCCTCAGTGATAATGTAGCTTTCTAACGGCAAAAGATTTTTTGAATTCGGTCCAGTAGTTTTGAAGTTTATTCGTTATACCTATACAAAAACCTTATGCAAGCTAAAAGACCTTATGCAAGGTAAACCCCCTTTTTTGCGAGCCGGCGACTGGGCTATCAGCAGTTGTTGGGTCATTGACAAAACAAATATAGTATGGTATGGTACCTAATATGTTTTTAAACAAATAAATAGTTTTGTAAATAAGACAAAATTACGTATTGGTAACTGTTTATTTCACTCACATCGACTAACACTGATAGTTATACTATTGTGTAATGTAATGCAATTATACATTATGAATTTGTCTGTATCAATATGTACCTAATAAAAGTAATTAATAATATCATAGACATCGACTATACTTGTAAATATTTACATCTTTTGGTCTATGAGCTTTTTGGATGCCGTTAGATCCTCGTAACTTTTTGGATGCCGTTAGATCCTCGTAACTTTTTGGATGCCGTTAGATCCTCGTAACTTTTTGGATGCCGTTAGATCCTCGTAACTTTTACTACACCACAGAATAGATAATAGATAGTACTAGTACCTACTTATAACTTTACTTAGTTATGACTACATTGTTCAAATCGATCGACCCACCAGGTTATCTTAATACATTTATATTAGCTGTCCTCCCGCGACTGTGGCCGCGTTAATAAATTGACTACAGTGCCACCTGTCGGATCCTAGCATAGCTATGAACCATCGTCTTGACAAAACATAATTTGTGTAAATATGACCTGTCGGTCAAGTCGTTCAGACGCACTAACATATCTATAAAGATATTATCATGTTTGCAAAATATTACTTGAAAACATTATAAATGTTATGGTTTATGGTTTTATACTGATTCTTACAGCTATGACAAAATATAATATTAAAAAACAACAAAACTGTGCCAGGTGTAATAAAATAAATAATAAAACAAATATTTACCCCCTTACCAATAACCGTTGTGTAAAGTTATGACAAGCTTACACCTAGGTACATCAACAAATGTATGGTTACACTGATGTTAAACACCGTTATTACACACAGCGATTATTAATATGGCGGTTAATGTATAAGACGCATTTCGATCAGAGAAATTAAATTAATAAGTAATAAAACTTAAAAACAATTATGTAACAGTAACTTACAATAGCCTTTGGCTTCAGAATACTGCTTATATACTGTACCACGAATAAATTATTTATCTCTGTCTTATATGAACATTATAAGCTCATAATAGCACTAGGCGTTTTGTAATACCTACTTACTATGTAAGCCAAGTATATAGTTTATATGATTCACTAAATATTAGACTTCACCGGGATAACGATGGAAATCCTTCATATTAACATGGATTAATTCAAGACATTGTGATTGTGTGTGATGACAATTTCTTCTATATGTTCAAGGTTACAAATAAATGCCGCCTTACAAATATCAGTATAATAAAGTAGTAGTTTATTAGGTAATATCCGCGTACCTACTAGTAACCATTAATGTAAATTGGAAATCGACAAGCGAGGCGTTTGTATACGCTAGACTTTGCATTTTCACTGCTGCGTGCGATATCTTACGCGTAATGTCACAATAGTGAGTGACCCTATGTATGACTGGGTTCATTGAGCATTACTAAACATGTCTACCCTTCGTCCTAGCTGGGCAGCGCGTTGCATTGCCTTGCGTCACGAAGATAACAAGCAATGCGACTTCTATACTTGATTGTGAAGCGTATCGTACATACATCAAACAAGTACAGTAAGACATAAACTGCGTAGGTAGGGTACAGTTAAACATAGCAAAGTATAATTCCAAGTAATTAAATTACTGGAAAATAGCTATACATTTGGCATCAGCCTGTATCAATTAGATAAACAGAGATTTACAACACATTGCAGTGTTGTTTTAAAGGAGATGAAAGAAAAATTGTCGCTTCCTTCTGTCACATCTATCAGATGATGCGGAGCTGGCTTTAGTAATATCTACACGTATGCGTATGTTATGTTGCGGCCTTGTGGGGTAGCGTGTTCCCAGTTTATTTTAACACTACTCGCTCTTTAGGTTACATTCGAAATATTGACTTGACTTATTGCCATATGGCTTGTACTGAGACCTCTCCGTGCCTCGGAGGGCACGTTAAACCGTCGTTCCTTGGCGTCATACGAATACCTATGATAGTCGTTACGGGAAGTCAGAAGCCCGGACCTCTGACTACCGGTCTAACCTTAAGATATCGGCATTCCCCAGTAACTGGGTTGCGGAGGTCTGGCAGTCGCTCCATGTAAAATACTGGTATCCAGCCGCATCTGGTTAGACTGGAAGCTGACCCTAACGTAGGAGAAGGCTAGGTAGAACGAACGGCTTGCACTAATTGTAATTCATTATCATTTCGTATTGAACAATATACATACATATTAGCACATGTCTGTTCCGCTGTTCGTCTATTTGTAAGAATATTTCTTGTCTGCCATACTGAACGTGCCTCTATACGTCTATACACTTATTTACAAAATGGCGCACATTTTCGTTTTAATAACAGTATTTTTATAACGTGCCGTAGATTCAATTTCTTAATTACATTATAAACACTACTGGTTTGAATGCGCCTTGATTTGTCCCTGTCTCTCTTTACCGTTGATTTATTTTAATCTTATAATATAACATAAATACAATATTTACGATCTTGACTTTATCTAACACTAATATATTTCACATAGTAATAAGTAATTTATAATATAGTGTCTATCAGGCTACAGTAAGCATTATTATATTTTACAGCGTGTCCTGCGTCAGACAAGGTAAAGTACGCGTCACACCACTGACGAGCTACTAACGTAAACGTAACGAAGTGAATTTTGAATCGGAAATACTTGTTTTGCACATACTATTTAATTAAATTGAAAAATCTATTCTTATCTATGTATGATACAAATTGAGTATGTCGCAAAAAAAGAACTAAAATGTTATAGGACAGTTGTATTTTAAATTCAAAATTCGCTTACATTATGCAGCGATAAGGTTACCATACTGTACGTCAAACGTTCGCGCTAGGCCGGCTGCAGCTTGCGCGGTTAGTTCGGCGTGGTATCTTGTAATTCATAGTAATATAAACTTTTAATGCTAGTGATATACCATTGCATCTCATAATTTGTATGTCACATGTCGTCACTGCACATACATGTAATACAAACATATCGATACCTCAGTTCCAAAGTGTAATAATTCAGAAACAGGTTCTTTAAAATAATTTGATAACTAATAAGCACTTTGACCACTGTATTTTTTAAATACTATTTAATTAATCTGAAATGTCACTCTTAATAATATTAAATTTCAGATAAATTAAATTAATGATTAAAAATTACACGGGTAACTCACTGGTCATTTAATTTTCAAATTATCTTAAAAGAAACCTGTTTCTGAATTATTACACTTTGGAACTGAGGTATCGATACATATATATGTTACCGCTAATTATAGGTAACCGTTAATGTTAGAAACAGTGACTCGTTTTAAAGTTATTTAATGTTTTAAACGTAGTCCTTCACTTTATATGAACTATACAATATAAACAAAAGAAATGGTTACTGGTAGCACTTTTTTCTTATCTTACGTCGGTACGGGTTATACGAGCATAGATCATGAAGAACATAAATTACTCTATTTAAATGTGTCGCTCTTTATTTACAATATAATGAACACTTACTTTATACAATTTACATCGATAATTCTCCGGTTGCATACTTAATATACTTATATGTTTTTCACACTACTGTATTTATTAAATCACAGTCATCATAATACAGAGAGTTTGTTAATCTAATGTTAATTATTTAATTACTTATTTATAGATAATAACAGGTATTAACAGGTTCATCAATTAACCATTGTTTGATGAAATAGTTGGTGCTCCCATTCCGATCCAGGGCAGTTCAAAGTAAATGTTAAATCAAATGTTAATTAGAAACATTGTTCACTTTGTTTGAACAATATGTTAACAGTAAAACAATGGTACCTTTAGCAATGATTACCGGCTAGTGTTTACTACATAATTTGACATCTCGGCATTATTTTTTATATTATAACTTTGTCGCTTTACATTTTACAAAATGCGAAGATTTTGGTTTTCCTACTAATTATTCCAACTTTGAACTAAGTACGATATTGTAACCTCTGATTAAATGCATTACTTTATTTGTTACACATGCACTTGACCCATACATTACTTAACCAGGTTCATTTAGCTGACTTGGTCAACATCGTTAGCCCAGGGCAGGCCCGGAGTAGCCATACGGGCAGAGAGTAGGTATTTAGATGTGTATTTATTTAAAACATTGTTCAGTAAGTATAGTATATTGTACTTGAGTGATGTCCATCTCGGTGCTTTTTAGAAATTTTCCTTTTAACTATCAGTTAGCTAAAATTGCGGGTGTTCGAGGGTCAGAGGCCAGGCGTGAGACGTTTATTAACAGTTTTAAACCTTACGATCAATACACTTATGTACCTATCTACTATATCATTGCCGTTGAGTCTTTGAGACCGAATTTAATAAGTAAATTAATAAATAATTTTGAAAAGTGTATCATACATTGACAGAAAATATATTTACCTACCAAAAAATTATATTAACAGCAGTGCAAAGTTTTTCTAGTATTTTTAGCTACCTACATATTTACAAACTACGGATTTAATACAGTGATGCGTCGGTCAATCTATTTATATTCATTATTACATAATTATTATAGATATTTTTGATCATGTTTGACCATGGTTATGTGAAATAGTTTAGGCTTCAACCCTTAGTAAACAGTACATTATACAACGCGTAACAGAAGTAACGCAACACCTCGGGCACCCCATTCGTTTACATAAACTTTATTCTAAAGAATTACTTTTGGCTAAAAGCTACTCTGTGAATTTGTTTATTTCGACTTTGCTGAAAGTGATAAGTGATCGACAAACAATCAAAGTAAGTATAGTGCTTTATGGTAATTACGAACATGTGAGGACATAGACATAGAACTTACGTTGCCAGAGCAAAAAATATTGCCTGGTTTAGTAGAAAGTCGTAATTTTCGGAATATTCCCATGTTTGTTACCCTAAAGCACTATACTTACTTTTAGGATTTCCGTTTATTATCTTACACGGGTATTTGTAACTTACTATATCAGAACTTTAATTATGTCTTAATAGTGTAATTACCTACATAATAGTTTTTTATACCATACAAACTTATTTACAAAATGAATAGGTATGAAGTTTGTAATCTATATTTAAAAAAATACAATGTGTACGCATCAATACCAAGTTAATTTGTACATAATGTTATGGCACCCGCAATGTGTGTGCTTCTTTATAATTTTTAGGATAAACAAGTTAACTAAAAATAATTATTTTAAAATAAAATTCACTAAAGAATTGAAAAGAATTGTGAAGAGTTCTGATTTCTTTTTTGTCATTAAAATGCTTCGCAAATCCTAGTAGTTATGTGTGATACTATTAACATAGTCCAGAAAGTCGCAGGTCGTTTACTTGTGTTAAGGTCCGTTCACGTGGTTACATACACAGTGATGACGCGTAGTGACGCATGCGGATGTGTGCGCGTGTTCAGACGAGGGCGGGCGCGAGCGCGGCGCGCGGCGCCAGCTGACGTCACAGGTACGCCACGAACAGCAACATGGACAGCAGCAGCAGCGACACGCCGCTCACTCCTACTCGCGTCGACTTCGAGAGGATGCCCTTCCCTGCGGGTAACAACAGCTCACGCTTACTCAACAGTTTTAAACATTGTTATTTAATGAGCGCAAAGTGCTGCCCTCTTATGATCACCCATCAAATCTCCTAAAGTTTATAGGTGCAGACCCTTAACCAATGTTACACGATTTTATTATTTAATCCTTTTCAGTACACCCTGTATACATGTAGAGGGGTAGAGTCTGTAACTGTGGTCTTAGTATGAATGAGTAACATTGAGGTCATGGTCAATATACGTCACCAACTACTGGTCTATGATGAAGGACGTGTTTGAGTTTGTACAGGCATACGTGTACTGTTGTCTACCCAGGAGTGTTCTACTGTTCTCTAACTTCGAGTGAGAAGCCAACAGAAAGATCCAGTTAGTCTGGGCAGCATTTGGCAAGTTTCACCGAGTGTTCACGGCATCTAATACCTACTGCGAATTCAAGACGAAAGTTAAACCAGTGCCTCAACAGAATGTACGGAAAACTTTTGAACATAAAATAGTTAAGTAAGAGTCACATCGCTCGGCGAGCTTCCTGTAACAACAGCAGTCCCGTAGCCGCGCGTACTGCGCACAGTCATGCGCGAGCGGGCGGCAGCGCCGCGCCCCCACGTAGCACGTGTGCGGCAGCCAGGGGAACGGCTCCGGCACGAAGCGCCGCTCGCAGCAGCAGTGGTCCGCGAGAACCCGAGTCTCGCAGTACTCATGCTCGCGTTGGCTGCAGCTTCCGCAACCAGGACGAGTTGCTGGAACTGCCACAACATAGACACGGTCTATTTCAGTATACATTTTGCGAGTAAACTTATGAGGTTACACTTCAGCTTTAAACATTATCATATCGTCAGTGGAAAGGTAAAAAGAATAAAGCGCCGATATACCTACTTTACATTAGAGAGATTCAAAGTATTTTTAAAGTAAATAAAAATAGTTATTTTCTTAAAAAATACTTTGAATCTCTCTACTGTAAAGTAGGTAGGTATATTGGCGCTTTAGTCTTTTTAACTTTCCACTGACGATATTATACCTACACACAACTCTGCAGTAGTTCACCGCTGGACAGAAGCATCTCCCAAAGCACATCATCGTCGCGCTAAGCTATCAAGTTGATAGTTACAGAACTTTCATCTTGTACTGCAGATTATTAAATGAGTTTTTTTAACAGATAGATCAACAGTTTACTTTGGTGGGTGCTGCACAAAAGCAGGCTTCTTTTTAGCTAAATACACGAGCAAAAGCCTCGCAAGTCCTAAACAATGATTTAACACTGAGCTATTTATTTAATAATAATACGACAATAGATTCGCGTCGAATGCAAATCATACGTCACGGGCGAACAATGGCGGCCGCCTTAGGGTGGTGCCACACCGAGCTATACTATGTCTATACCGAGTAGGTAGTAAGTTCGGTATAGCTGAACGCTTCCTTCTATGCCGTGGACAAGAACAAAATGCGGTCGCAGCCGCCGGTAGTCGAAACCTCACGACTGTATGTAATGTACACACCAAGCCAACAAAAAACAATTGTGTTTTCAAACCATCCAGGCACCCATTGAAATATACACACAAAATTTCATCCAAATCGGTCCAGCCGTTTAGGAGGAGTTACGTGACAAACACACGTACAGAAGAATTATAGGTATATATTACTTACGACCCGCCACGGCTTCGCACGGGTGCGATGTACATACTAATGTGGGGCACATAAACCTCCCTTTTGAATAACTCTATCTATTGCTGAAAACTGCATTAAAATCCGTTGCGTAGTTTAAAAGATCTAAGCGTACAGACAGCGGGAGCGGCTTTGTTTTATACTATGTAAAGAATATACAAAACTAAACGACCGTGTTATCCATCTCAATTTGAGAAAGAAATTGGCATCATACCGGGCCCTGTGGTTTGGATATGATTGATACACGATTGCGCGACGCGGTGAGGTAATATCAGTGGTCCGCCAAATCGCGATACGATCATACGACGCTACAGCTAGGTGGGACTCAACCCTTACGCGGACGTGCGAGTGCGCTTAAATGCGGTAATGAATTTTTATAACACCACGATTAGTCATACGACCTTCCTGTTCGATGCTTGCTGTCTCACCTAGGACATGTCATGCTGTCTGTGATTATGTAACACTAAATATTGATGCTAGCATTTTCTTTGTTTTGAAATATTTCTATTCGAATGCAAAACGTTAGTGTAGACAAGTGTAGAGCCGTTAGAAATGTGGTATTATTAGCTTTATTGATGACTTTGAAATACAGTAAAGGGTGGGGCAGCCCAGTGACTAAATATTATGAAGATCCCAAATGAATCGTAATCCGCGTAATTTCCATGCAAATTATTAAATCTAATCAATTATTTTTGTAAAACATCCGTTTTTAACCGACTTCCAAAAAGGAGGAGGTTACTATGTTCGTCTGTATGTATATTTTTTTTTTGTGTATTTTCATCGATATTTTCGCCAATTGTTAACCGATTTTGATGATTATTTTTTTAATGGATAGGGTATACTTCGAAATTGGTCCCATTTAAATTTGGTGAAGATCTGATGAAGAACTTCGGAGATAGACAATGGAACTCCTCAATGACGAACAGTACGCATATTGTGATGATGTGATTATGTTACGAGCAGCGTCTTTAGGAGGTCCAACCAGGTTTTAATTAAGGCCACTAAAATGAAAAAATAAAAACTTTTTTTACAAAAAATTTAAACAGACTTCAAAAAAGAATAAAATAATTACCATATAAAATTAACAGTTTCAGAAGTCGGTGCCTTCAATTTGGTTCCGCGTGGATCAGCACCGACTTATGAAACTGTTAATTTTATATGGTAATTATTTTATTCTTTTTTGAAGTCGGTTTAAATTTTTTGTAAAAATGTTTTTATATACAACAGTTGATGAAGTTTTCAAGGAAATAAAGATATAATTATGATATTACCTGCGTATTTGCGTGCAGCTAGACGGGCGGCATCAGTGCAGCGGTGGAGTGTATTGTGGCAGTACATCAAGTTGACGCATGTGCAGCTAGTCGCCCCATATTGATTTATTACCCCACGCGGGTCTAGACAGGCTACCTAGTGCCTACGTTCGGGCCGGGAAACGCTCGAGGAGCGGTGACATACTTATTTACGATAAAGACAAAATCTGAGATTTTCAGTCGTCGATGAAAATTCATATGTAAGTATCTAGGTTGATCAACACAAAATTTAATTAATCAACTGACAAATCTTATGACAAGTGCTGCGATTGTTTGTTAGTATTTTGGTCAACCAATCAAACTCGTTGACATGAAATAAGATAAAACATCCAAATTGATCAGCCTTTCAGAAACCGGGGGTTAGAAAATGCTTACGTCATTAAGTAACTTTCTGTGATAGTATCTCTCGTTAAAAGTTATATGTATATGTTACAGTCATAGTGATTAAATAGCTATTTTACATAATGACTAAATTGTCTAGACAATGTGATAAATTAATCACTTTATCCGGATATACTATATCATAGAAGGTCGAAGTTAGTCAAAGTAATAAATATGGTTTTATTTTGTGTTATGGCTAGTGAGCTTTCAATTTACTTTTTTAATTAATGTTAAATTATTACCTATGACAATGTTAATTATAATATTATACGATACAGATTTTTTTTATTCACAAGGAAACCTAAAAATAAACCTAATCTACCATGCATGCTTGCTTTGCAAAAGAGGAAATCTGGCGATCAGCGGCCGCTACCGCGGCACATTTCTAACCTAACCTAACCTAGCTGTTTCGAATTTGACAAACTGTTTATTGTCTAAAGATCCGAATCCGTTGTTCTATCCGTCGATAGAAAACTTATAATAATTACTATTTCAAATAACAGCATATTATTGCTACACATATGCTTAAGGCAAATTTAAATAATACTTTATAATCTTCACCTATACTAATTTTATTACTTTATCCGTTTCTCAAGATATTATGTAAAATAGCTAGTTAATGTGATTAATTCTGTGTCATTTATCACTTTGTCTAAATTGAGTAGATATTATATAGGTATACAAGGTTAGTTGGAAAGGGGGTACTAAGCCGAAAGGGTGTTAAAGTATATAGTGTGGATAGTTTAAGAGATATAGTTTTTCAAAGTTTTCGTAAAAAATATGCTAAAATCTATCTGTCCATAGCTATGATCAGCTGTTTTTACAATTTAGGTCATATTTGGGGTCACGGATTAGAAAAAAAAAACTGAATTCATAACTAAAGCAGGTTCTTTTTTTATAAATACTAAAATAAAAATCTATTTGCATGCAAATAAAAATTATCAAATTTTGACATTTTAACACTTGCTTTCAAATAGTCATCAGTGATACCTACCTTACGTGGCCCGCGGGTTAGTACCCCCTTTCCGCCTAACCTTGTATAATGGCTGGATAGTATATATAATATCCGGATTTATTACTTTCGCTGTGACATATACATTTGTATAGCAATAAATCAAAACGAATTAGATGTGTAGGTAGAGGTGTCAATATCCATTTTTCAGATTGTTTAAATAGCACAAAAAGTTAGTTTTCAATAAGGTGACGCCAGAATTATGGACACGCAAAGGTAATTTACTATCGTGACGGAGAATCGAAGGTTGATCGGTTATAAAAACTTTATTAGATTTGACCAATGGCCTGTGACCGGTCACTACATCACAATGGTTGCATAGCTTAGTTTTCTTCTTTTTTTCTGTTCGACTGCTTGTTGATGGTCTTGCGGACCGTCTTTACGTAACCGCGTAGTTATTGGCGAGACCTGAAGGGTCTTCAACCAATGGGGACGAGTAAAAAACTTAACCTAAGCTAACTACTACTACTAACATCATGGCTACTAGCAACAACAGCACTAAGGGCGACCCCTAATGGGACTTGGACCTCGGCTTAGGGCGTTGGTGGCGTGAGGACTGGGAGGGAGACAGCTTGATGAGGGCTGAATTATCGGTGTGACGCATAGCTCAGAAGAACTTCGGGCTATCAATACCGACATCACTTCCTTTCTGAATTTTAATCGAGATGAATAATAATTATAATAATGTGTATGCTATGAGACAATAACATTAATTGCTCAACAGATCGTTTGGGCGGTGCTATGCTTTGATTTCGGTTAGTCGGTCGGTACGGCTGAAGGCTTTAAAGAAACCATGCGCTTAAAATTTCAATTGTTCTGAATATTATTATTAAAACTTGGAACAGGTTAAAGAAGTAGAAGAGCTCCGTGTGAAAGAGTTCTTCTGGGGAAGTACTACCAACATACCTATTTCTGCCGCCAAACAATGTTCCGATTTGAAGGGTATGGGTCCCGGTGAAATGATGGGCACAAGAGATTTTCCAACTTTGTCTTTAGGGTGACAACGCATCAGTAGTTATTTATTACTGAATTTTTATTAGTATTTACACAAAACATATGTACATAATTACAAATACAAGTAAAGAAAAAAATATTCTTAATTTTTTTAAACTACACTAAGATTTTCGGTTTTTAGATATATTTTTTTGTCTATTTTAACTTTTCCTTCTTCTTTCATCGCCTTTTGAGAAGACATTGTATTAAGATTTTCACTAGCCAATTTTGCTATCACACCCAGAGGATCATCAATTTATCAGTAGTTACAGCTATATATATTCCACCCCACAAAGGCATTTTCTTCAACGACAGTAACAATTTTTACAGTATTTCCGATTTCATTACTTCCATTGCTATCTGAAGTTCAACAAAGTAACAAAATCTGCAAATGCATACAACACCAAAACACCTGTTTACCAGTCATCATGCACCGTGTGTAACATTGACATACACAATGGTAGTGGACAATGGTGTGACAGATCGGGTCCACGCCTCTGGACCTTGCTATACGTTATTACGGAGACACAGCCCGCCTGCTGACCTTCGCCTGAGCCGTAATTTGTACCATGATGTGCAAGTGCATGAAATATGCGGTTGTTAGCCACTGGAAAAACTATGTAATTAGGTGTATTAAGTTCTGATATAACGTCGCAGATATCGTAATGAGAGGCTGATATGATAATAAAAAATTATGGTAGCAGGTACAACCATTTCCTAAAAAATTACGTACTAAGACGGACTTGAAAGTAGAAGTTTTATCAGCAGTACGTACTTGGTACGAAGCAGTGATAGCCTTGCGGTTGAAGGAATCATGCTCACCTGAGAGGGCTCCATAAAGTTCTCGATGGTGTGTTGTCCGCCAACCCGCACACCAGGTCAGCGTGGTGGACTAAGGCGTAAACCCTTCTCATTCTAAGAAGAGGTCCGTGCCCAGCACTGGGACAGTAATGGGCTGATTATGTTTCTGCCATTATAATACGGTGTTGGATGTTACGATCGTATATTCTTAGGCTATGATCAACTTACCAGTGATCACACGACTAAAAATAGCTATGAAAGGCAGGAAATGTATTCTTCGTCAAATACAAAGATGAATTAAAAATCTAGACAAAGACCTGTCTAGATTATCAAAGAACGGCAGATTGTCGGCATCAATTTTCAAATCTGTGTATGTTATGTTTGGATATTTTTAATGGAAGATACATTGAAGATCAAACACAAACATAAAAATATAAATAAAATATTATTGCAAAACTTATAGTCATTCTGCCTGACTGACGAAATTCAAGAGTCATGGATAATACAGGAAAAATTGTAAAGAATTTTACTTGCAAGTTTATGATTTCGATGCAGTCATTATGAAGCTGAATTTAGCCTAAAAATTGCTTATACAGGGGGGTACTAATCCGCGGACTGTTTCAAGAAAGTATTAAAATTCCAAAGATTTATTAATTTTATTTCCATAAGTACATACACAACATAATCAGCCCATTATTGTCCCACTGCTGGGCACGGGCCTCTTCTCAGAATGAGAAGGGTTTAGGCCTTACTCCACCACGCTGGTCAGGTGCGGGTTGGTAGACTACACACACAATCGAGAACTTTATGGAGCCCTCTTAGGTGTGCAGGTTTCCTCACGATGTTTGTCCTTCACCGTTAACGCAAGTGATAATCAAATTCAGATCCGCACATGAATTCGAAAAGTCAGAGGTAGGTGCCGGTATCGAACTGCATGGAAGCCAAGCGCTCAACCGCTAGGCTATCAATACTTAGGTAATTTTTTTTAAATCTACATTCTGATTTATTTCCTAAGCCGTGTCCCCCAATATGATCTAATAAACACAACTGATGAAAGGTGATGATAGATGATAGATTTTAGCGTATCTTTTAAGAAATCTTTGAACAGCTTCATTGATTTTCAGGGAAAGTTGTAGAACAAAAGTTATTTATTATTATGGGTACTTTAATACTCTTTTCGTTTAACATTGTATAGACTTCTACTGTTTTACATTAATGTCATCAACATGGATCGCTGCAAGAAATAATCTCGAGAGGAAAATGTAATTTCCTTTATGCAATAATAATTTTAATAGTGACAATTATCATGATATGATGTGCAATTTACACTTAATTCCCCAACCTTAACTACGTGATAACATCACAGCCATGTAGATCGCTCTCGACTAATTTGTCGCCGACACTATTACGCGATCTCACAGATACCAGTGACTCATTCATTGATTTACTTATATAAAATGGATTTTAGTGCGTTCATTATAAAACGTAGTACATTCCGATCGCCTTACTTACGGCCATTGATTATGTATTGAGAGAAATCAATTGTAAAGAGTGCTGTGGGTTCCTGTGGGTTTTTTTTCCATTCGACTGCTTGTAGACGGTCTTGCGGACCGTTTCTACGTAACCGGGCAGTTATTAGCGAGACCTGAAGGGTCTGGAACCAAAACGTTCCTGTGGCGTCAAGAATGGCAGATACCTACCGACTAGTTTTCTAGGCTTGGTGTAATTGGTTGCAATTGAAATGAAACGCAAACAAAATTGGCTGATATATTTGATAAACTTGTGATTACGCGAAGCAAAAATACTTTAACTAACTCCATCATCACTCCATATTATAAAATAAAACAATGCTCCCGCCGCCTCTTTCTGTCGGTTTGTCTGCGTTTTCTCTGTAACTACTGAACAGATGTTGAGTTTTCACGATTTGATAGATTGATTCTCAGGGAAGTTTTTTGTATATAATTTATACGCATGTTGTTTATATAAGCTGAACTAACACGATTGTTGCCAAAAAAGTTGAAAGAAATCAATCCACAGCCTGCTCAAATGTTTCATGAAAACTGATGACAAAAGACTTCAATCAAGTAACTCAGGGGATGTACGAAGTCGGGTCGAGTCGCTCGTAAGATATAATTCCAAAGAAAAATGCACTAAACACACATGTAGTATATAATAACAGGCGTGCATGTCCTCGGGTATCAGATGTTGCGTTAATGACGTATCATCTTCAGCTAATGGGCGTCCACACTACTGTGTGCTCATGATCACGCATTGTTGGCGCCTCGTCGTCGGCATTAATTTCACGTACACATTATACACTGCAGTGCCTCTATTTAGCTCAGGGTCCTATAGGCGAATCTGTGATCATGGTCTTTAACCTAACATGTAAAGAATGTGCTTTTGATTGCTGTCAAAGCTCTTAATTTTGATACTGTTTCAGTTGAAAGCTGCGTGACCACGGTCACTATACAGGGTAAGTTTGTTAAATTGCTAATCTGCGAAAATACACATACCTATAGTATAGGTAGATTTGGCCCATCCCTAAAACCAACCATGGTATAAGGATGTAATTGTGAGTACATCAGGCTTTCTTTTTTTTTTCGTGCGGTTAGTTACTAACCTGTGTCAGAGTTTATGCCGCCCATGGGACTCTGACTTGGCTTCACATGCCGTCTAGAAATATCTCTCAGGTATGTCGGTTTCCTCACGATGTTTTCCTTCACCGTTTTTAAGCAAGTGATAATTATACAATACGCATATGATTCCGAAAAGTCAGAGGTGCGTGCCTTCAGTTAGAACTCGAGGCCTATGACTCGGCAGTCTGACGGTCACACCGCTAAGCTATCACTGCTTTTCAGTTATAAAAAGTTCAAAAAACGTTCGAATTACTAACAATAAAATTCACCTAGCAATAAATATCAATTGGATTGCCTATGGACTTCATTCATCAGCGAGTTTACTATCAATTAAATATTTGAGCATATCAGATGGATCAATTAAGGAAGTCATTGCTATAAATAAACTTACTTCCAGTGTGAACTAGATTGAACCACGCTTACGCATTGCTGGCTTTTTGATAATAGAAACGCCTACATTTGATTGAAGTCTAGATCCGATCTGGTACTAGCTTGATATGATAGCCTTCATCAACATTGTTAAATCTTGATTAGAAAATTAGATTGTCATTTGTTGCTGTATGTCTCTCTTGAATTTCCAGTCACATTTAATTGACATTACCATAGGGGCTTATGGCTAATTACCAACCGCGCAGATCACACGATTTGCGATGTTAAGCTGCGCTTGTCGCGGTCAGCCCGTGGATGTGTGACCGTTCGTTACACATCGAGACCCCTCCGTGTCTTGGAGAGCACGTTAAACGAATAACTATGACAGTCTTTACGGGAAGTCAGAAGCTCGAAAAGTCTGACAACTCTTCTAACCTTAGGATATCGGCATTGCCCAGGAACTGGGTTCTGGAGATCTGATGGCAGTCGCTCCGTGTAAAATACTGGTATTCAGCCGCATCTGGTTAGACTGGAAGCTAACCCCAACATAGTTGAGAAAAGGCTAGGCAGAACTCATTGGCATTAACAGAAACCTACAAACCAAAAGTTTGCTTCTAGTCTATTAAATACGACGTAGTACACAGTGTTAAATTCGCACTTTCAAATTACATATGCAATTCAGTGGCTATGTTAGGTTGTCGAAGAAGTGGGTGCAAAGGGTTTTCCTAGCAGTATTAAAAACATCGATATCAACTTCCTGGCAAATTGTATTGTATACACGGCTCGCTCTAATCATGTACGAGTTTTGTCTACAAGAATTTTTGGATAATTCTATGTGGTAAAGCGGAGTCTCCTATCACAAGCATTCTCATCTAATGTAACGCACTTATGTTAATTAAATAAACATTACATTGAACTGAAGCAAACTTACCTATTCATCTTCATTAAAAGTTAGTTACCGAGCTACTAAAAGTTTGGCTTAACAACGTCCTCATTAGCTAATTGGCGAACCCCCTGAAACTTTTACTGAAGATGTAGAATATTCAACGTGGTAATGAAATCTGCCATGACCTCTCATGGGGCACGTTTTTAATCCGACATCCTTGAATCTCGTTCCAATTCGCGAGCCGGCTTGCTGTTTAATTAGAGTAACTCAAGCAATTGCTGTTGCGTCACTAACTTCGCTCGTTTATGGCAGTGTAGGACGAGCTCATCGAGTTACTAGTAGCCGAGAAACTTGAATGTACTATAACGATTATAGCGATGTCATTTTGTAGATTAGAAATTACAAATTAGAACCGCACTTCATGCCCTTCGTAATGATATTATACCCTATTCTTCTTCTTCTGTTTTTGGTATCAGAGTTTATGCCGCCCATGAGCCTCTAACTTGGCTACACATGCCGTCGAAAAATATCCCTCAGGCATGTCGGTTTCCTCACGATGTTTTCCTTCACCGTTTTTAAGCAAGCGATAATTACACAATATGCACTTGAATCCGAAAAGTCAGAGGTGCGTGCCTTGGGCTCGAACTCGAGACCTATGACTTCTACTCTTTCCACCCTATTGATAAACAGTTATAAATCGTTGGTAGACGATTGCTTTCCTGACCACGGCGGTCAACATAATTGCGCAGTTTCGTGAGATGGACACGCTATTCTCCTCAAACAATTCCTCGGAACTCCTTCCACTGATCTTACACTTTACCAGCCTATCTGAGTATATATTTGGCCCAGGATGGTGACGGACAGCACCGTCACAGGTAGGTCAAACCGACACAGTTAGATCAGTCAGATACAGATGATGATGTAGTGACTAACCGTCATTCACGTTAAGCTGGCTGGCAGCACGCCGCGCGTCGGCAGTGGACACATCATGCTCCACGAAGTACTCCTCATAGCGGACCTCCAGTAACGTGTCGTCGGCGCCCCAGTGCTCCGAGTCGTTGGCTCGGCTGCCGTTGCCGCGGCCCGTGCCTACTGGCTTCGATGCGGCCGCGTGACGTACCTGTGTGACATGTACGGGTTGTATTAGGAGAGAAAGTTTGTTAGAACTAGATTTGGGTCGTGGCGTGACATAATTTATGTCATGTCAAGTTGTGTGTTAGTTTCGTGTTGTTCGACAGCCGATTAAAGTTCCATCTTTCAATTCCAGAAGTTAGTGAACGGGTAGAATACTTTATCATCTGACTTTAAAAATACGGTATTTTTTTCTTACTAACAGTTCTTTTTTTCATTGAGTTAAATCTAGATTTTTTATAACTATCTGTATTTCTGTACGGCACATCATAGATAATAAATGTAATAAAACATGATTCACCAGTACTTCAGGTACCCTGAAGATGACGTCAGCTCCGACCGGACCCGACAGCAGCGGCAGCAGCGCTAGTGCGGCGCCAGCGCACAGCCACGCACGTAGCGCACTCCGCTGCCGCTGCGACACCATACCATCGCACGCGGAACCGCGCAGTCACAATACTCTGGTGGGCAAAAGAACAGGTATGTGTGAGGAAAACACTTATGTACAAAACTGTGTATGGATTTATGAATACTCTAGATTGCACTAATTTATTATGTTCGTTGCTGGATCTACCTATAGCGGTATCGTGACACCAACAATGTCAACAGTGCTTCCTGTCACCTTGACAGATGCACCTGCCTTCCTAACAATCAACACGCTTAGCTGATGACATTCCAACAGCAATCAGTGGCGATTTCTACCTATTAACTCCCATTCAGTACACGAGCGCACTTCAGTAAAACCCGCAAGTTGTACAAATAGTTGCATTACAAATGTACTTTCTCGCTGGTATTGTCATATCCTACGGCAACGTGGAATTTATGACAAAATAAGAAGGTCCAAAAAAAGACATTAACAACGATCAGAAACAAACCTAATATTGATAGTCTCTACTGGAACAGGCCCCTGACACAGAACTTTTCGATAAGTCAGTTATCGAACGATTCGGTTTATTATCTCATTTTCTCTCGTTACGACAGTCGCAGACGGAACGAGATAACAAAACGAATCGGTCGACAAGAAACTTATCGAAATGTTCTGAATTAGGAGGCAGTCCCGAAATACTACAGTAACAGGCTGGCAGCTCTTAAGCACTATTTCTGTGTCTAAGAATGCGTGAGCTTGTTGTAATAGCTCATTGTTTGCAGTAAACCTTCTTTAGTATTTTATTTATTGGTACTGCACAGTGCACAGTATGCAGTCCACTAATGTTTATAAATGCGTGCCGCGTGCGACACCAGCTCGCCGCTGTGAACGCATGCCAACCACGCGACCACTTGCAAAGGTTACGCGATTAGTAAGCTGATGTCAAACAACTGGAATCATGGGAGAGTTCTGCGAAGATGCTTTTTATTAATTTATTTTATGAGTATATAAATGGCTAAAATTGTGTTCCAGTACTTCCAGTTGTAGATTTTCACGTGCAACACTAAAAACTTAGAAATTATTTATTTTTTGTTTTTTGACTATTAAGTATTGTCGTTTCTTTTTACAAGATTTTATTTATTTAACTTGCTTCATTTGTATGTTTCCGGTAGTATTTATGTCCGGTTCAAAATTTGTGATCTAGTTTTCAAGCGTTTGCTGGCATCCGATTGAGCTAATGTAACTTCGGTGACAATATAATAATATGCCATGGAGCTGATCTTAAGATGGAGCCGGAAGGTTACCACAGGAACTCCTCCGCTAAACAAGATAGCCCCGTTGTGTTTGGGCTCGTTAGATTTATCTGGACAAGTACTATAGCCCTAGGTGGTGTTCAGGATCTGATAATTCAGCCGGAAGGTATACACTACCTAATACTAAAAAGTTCAAAATAAAATAGACGTAGGAAACCTTTTTAAAAACAAGGTTTTATAAACTATTGCACTACAAAGTAAGAAATAAAATCAAAGACATTGAATAAAAACTTAAAAAAAATAATATTTTCTTGAATTTTCACGACTCAGTGGAACGTCATTACACTTGAAATGAAGCATTTTTAAACGTTCTATGTTTATATCCGTTTTATTTTAGTTCAATAGTTTATAGTTAAAAGCTTGTTACTTAAAAAAAGGTTTTTACGTTTATTTTATTTCGTATCTAGTTGTTACAACTCCCGGTGACAGGTTACCAAAATTAGGAGGTTTTACTGCGCTCTACATTAAGGGCACACGTTTTATTCTTTTGGCTTGAATACAATTGAATTCGAGTGTAGGTATTGAGGTCATATTTATTGGGTCAGTGGTCTAAGGGCCCCACGTTGTGTCCCCAAGCACGTATGACATGGATGGGGCAATGCACTTGATTTCACTATTCGAGTTTCCCGAATAGTGTTGCTGAACTATTCGAATATATTCGAGGTATTCGAGTTTCCTCATTGAAAGCGGAATTCATAATAACAGGTAATCAATGAGACTGCATAACTCCTGATATTTATCATTATGTTGTAATTATTACTTCTGACTCATTAGAGTAACAATCAAACATGTGATTCATAATTAATAAGGAACAGCTGTTCTCAAGTATCTGTTATGGTTATTACGCAAAAACTTCAAGTGAAAAGAAAATCGCAGCCGGATACAGGAAAATAATATAATATCGGATTACTAGAAGTCCTCGATGTGAGAATCGATCCGAGACAAATTATAAGTGTTGAGCAATCGACGACAAAAAGTCGGCCTTCGTTCAACTTCCACGCAGAAACGAACCGATCACGTAAAGCGATTGTGAAAAACTCTCCGTATTATCGTTAGTTATTTTTAGGGTTGCCTACTTTTTTGAATAAATAATGTAAATATTTTCGAGCCCAATACTCATAAATTATGTTAAATAAATAATGACGTTGATAGATTGGGAAAGACATTTAAAAAAATAAGTACCCGTTAAATTAAATAAATAAAATAAATGTACTTTCTATGTTTCAAATTTATAGCTTTAATTTTAATGGTTATTGTTCCTCTTAGCTTTTATAAATACTTTTTTATTATTAGGAAAGCTTTATGGGTTAGCATAGCATGAAAAATACAGTGCATGAATTTGCTTTATAAGAAAAAATTGAGAATAATCGACAATTTATAAAAAAATGATTAAATTAAGAAGTAGTAGGTACTATAGGACGCGTACAGTAGCTATAGAATACTATGTATAATAGTAGGCAACCCTACCTAGTTACTTCACAATTGTATTGAACTAAAATTAGTTAGTACAAGGTGTTTATGTTCGCATAGATCTTTGTGAAATCGTCGTAAATATTACACAAATGTTTGAAAACGCTAATAGTAAACAATGTTTGTTACGATCCTATGCTCGATGACAGATATGGTTAAATAAATCAACCATACTGTAAACTGTAACGAAGCTATTTAGGATGACAAGCAGAACATTCAATTATTATTTCAGATGAACAGAAGTTAAGAATACCTACTTATTGAATATAAGTAGTACTTACTGAAATCTATAAAATGTTTAGGCCTGTTGCACCAACTTATTAATAATAACCTTATAAAATTTCTGTCAACACAAAACTGATTTAAGTACTTAACATAAAACATGTGTAACGCGTTAATTTAGAAGAAATGCAACATCACAAAAAGGACGATAATTGATGATTTATTATTATTATAAAATAGGACACAGTGACTCTGCCGAATCCATTGTTGTAATTGATAACTTGCGGTATGTAGCAGGACCTATTCTTTGCTGATTGGTTGCGATTTGCCGGTAAAATTATATCTCAACAGTAGATCAACTAGAGGGCTGTTATGGTAACGCGTGCTCCAATTTATTACATCCAAACTTTTTATGTAAATGCGATTTACGACAGTGTTAAGTGGCTAGATGATGTGTTACGAACTTACGATGATTTCAGATAATGCAGCTTCAAGGACCAGCTATAAACCACACCACTCATCAAACTATAAAAATATCAATAAAACTTACCGCATAGATTGTCGTAAACTAAAAATATTGTTCACCTTGGACTCTATTGGAAAACAATATCAAAGTGTTGGAAATTATGAAGAGTGCTGATATTTATATTGCTCTTTTATTTCACCAGATAATCATTAACTTATTGGGGTTAGTTATGTGAGGACGAGTCTTTATTGCAATACTGTTTGAGAAGAAAGGTTTGGTGATTTTGACACAGGTTTCGTTCAATTTAAAGTCAAAGTCAGAATAAACAAACGCAACAAGACGTGGCCCAGATTCCTAAGAGATGGTATAAGATGCAGTCCGCGTGCGGCCGACAATTATGGTACCTATATCTATCTATGTAAGTAGGTATGTAAGTCCGTACGTCCGCAACTTTGTAAGGCGACACCCGCGAGACGCAATTCCTCTTCCGTCGTCATCCACACCGCGGCTACTGGACACCACTTAGTGGCTGATCGTCTGTTTATTAACTACGTATCTCTTTGATGTTTTCTGCGAAGTATCTTATTTAAGGGTTCGTTAGTAGTACGAAACGAACACGGTTGGATAATGTTCTCGCACTGAACGATGTAAGAATGTCCGTGCGTTATTGACTTTGAAAAATACGGAGGTTTTTGAATACTTATAATGATAAACCGATAGAATAAATGAAAACAAAAACTAAAAAACTGAAACTCTATTACGGAATGATCCAACTGAAAAGCATGAAACAAGAAAATATTCTTGTTTAAAATCATTGCCGGGAATTCTTCTGTTAGCGAATTCAGTGTTCTGAATACCAAATTAACATTTAATTCGGAAAGGAGAATGGGCCTTTTGGTCTACCCCTCCTCTAGCAATGAGTGATATATCAATAGAAAGGTAGAATCAATAGTTAAGTAGATTTTTTTTTGTATTACAGCGTCTGTCAATTATTAGTACATAACAAGTTAAAGCTTATTTAATGTAACCATTTAAAAACTATGTTAACGCTCAAATATTGCTATGTATAAGTATTATCTTTTGACACGTTTTGCCATAGGAGCTTTGTAATAATAACTATTAGGTCCCCACCTATGAAATCAGCGTTTTGTATGGAGAATTTTAAAGAAGTTGCATTTTTCATACTAACATTTTCTTAATTTATTTAACAACTATGAACTCTAATGTTTTAAAACTTTTAATGCACTAATGTTTAAAAACTAAGATAACGTATGCCACTTAGATTATGCGACAAAAATAAGTTTTGGCTAAGTTAAAACAAGAATAGTGGTCATTTCTGCTAACAAAAAGAGGAGTCATTTTTAAGGTATTTTTTATGTTTAGAAAACTATAAGTAATAAGGTTTTTTTACTATTGGTAGTTGTCTATGGTGGCCATTATTCGAAATAATATCAAGTAATTGATGAATATTTTAAATCATAGAAGTGACGAGGTTCTTTATTTGTGAGAAAAAAACGCCAATTTCATAGGTGGGGACCTAATATTTAAGATACCTACCTAAGTAATACCGTAACATTGACGCCTGAATCTCCCGAAGGGGTAGGCAGAGGTGTATAATGCACCCACGTTTCGCCAGTTTTGTTTAAGCTCTTTTTCTTCACACATTATTTGCAAATAATACGATAAGAACGTAGCGTACACTTTAGTATAAGTAACAAAAAAAGAAAAAATTATGATAGTATGGATATAAACGATTTTTCACTTTAAAGGTGTTATAACTCCGAAAATACTAACAATTGACTTTAGTTATGATAGTATCAAATGTTTAACTTAAAAAGACCTTTCTAATGACATATCACTCGTTGCTATAGGAAGAGTAGCGAAGAAATTATAATAGTATGGATATAAACGATTTTTCACTTTAAAGGTAGACGCACACTTATCCGCGCCGAATCGTCCGATTCGGATAAGTGTGCGAGGTTTCATAGAATTTTATACAAGTAATTCTAAAATTCGATTCTTTCGGCTCTTTCGCTTCCTTCGGCTCTGATAAGTGTGCGTTCACCTTTAAGGTGTTATAACTCCGAAAATACTATCTATTGATTTTAGTTGTGTTAATATCAAATGTTTCGCTTAAAAATACTTTTCCAATGACATATCATTCATTGCTAGAGGAGGAGTAGACCAACTTCTAAACATTTCACCCATTCTCGTTTTAATAGTCTGTTTTTTATCTTTTGTTTTTATCCGACACTTTTTGGTGGCTCGTTTCAATTACTGCATTTACTTTCAGGATACAAGTTTCGCAGTTTTTTGTTAAAATCGGGTAAATTGTTTTTTGTCCCCTTTTTACCTTTCGGGAGACTTAGTTATTTTTTCAAAAAACTAAGACATACTTACTATACAGACGAAATAATCGACACCACCTCATTTATTGTTAAAATCAGATCAGTCGTTTTTGAGCTATGATCGAAGATCCATACATAGACTGTTAAACTCATTACCCTTTCTTTGCTGTAATCGGGTAATAATGTATAGGTACGTAGGTATTCATTTGAGTCTTGAGTTGGCACATTAAAAATTTTGGTAAATACCTACATAACATAATCAGCCCAATATTGTCCTACTGCTGGGCACGGGCCTCTTCTCAGAATGAGAAGGGCTTAGACTTTAATTCACCACACCGGCCTGGTGCAAGTTTTCGGACTTCACACACCATTGAGAACAATTTTTTTAAAGTCTATCTTTTGTGCAGGTTTCCTCACGATCTTTTCCTTCACCGTTACCGCAAGTGATAATCAAATTCTAATTAGCAAATGAATTTGAAAAGGTAAATACATAAATTACTAGCTGTGTCCTCACAGCTCCGCCCTTAGCCTATGTTACTCAGTGATAATGTAGTATTTCAACGGCAAAAAAAATTTCAAAATCGGTCCAGTAGTTTTTAAGTTTATTCGTTACATACAAAAATACAAAAACACAAATCTTTCCTCTTTATAATATTAGTATAGATGACATATCGGTTCTAACAAAAAGTAACTCAAAAAATAGTAGTTTTGAGTTACGCACGTTATTCGATAGGCAATTGAAAAACGCATCGTTAGACCAATAAAAATCAATGGTTAGATCCAATAGCAACGCCTTATTTCAAAAACATAAACATCGCGTATGCTATATCTTTTCCATCAAGCCTCGTAAACAGCTAAAACACCGCGTAAGTTAGTTTAGTTCCATACTGGATCGTGTCGCGAATAATTATGATTTGTATAGATATTATTTAAATGGAATATTGTAGATTAAAAACAATTATATCATAAGTAGAAAAATATTTTTTGTTTTGCTCTCCTGAAAAGTTAACTATTTTGAGTTACGTGGTGTTAGAACTTAAGCGACGTTATACATACTATGCACCTTTGATACTTGGTGGACAGTGTAACAGATGTATCTAATTATTGTCTCATAATCACACACACCTGTTTTGCACCTGAAGTGGATGCAAATGCTTATATTGGTTAACATATCAAACATCTGTACGCACACCTATGTTCTCCGTTCACGTGTAAAAGCCTGCTACGGTTTAGGTCAGGCACTATCTTATCTCGGCAAGCCCATGTGGCGGTGTGGCAGCTTTTGTATCTGGAGCGCGTGAAGTTGAACGGCTCCGCTGAATGACGAGCAACTTGAACGCTGATAAGCTTGGATTTATACGATGTTGCGACAGTACAGTGTGGGGTACGTGCCGAGAGCATCAACAAGTGTCACAGTTGACCGAAGAAATGGTTTTAGAATGATGTAATTATGTTGGTAGAGCTCCTTAGGGAGTGTTTATGTTTATTGTCAAAATAGAACTTATCAATGGTTGTATTTATTGATAAATTGGCAGGTGATTTAAACTTATAATGTAAACCTAAATTAATTATTAAATTCCTCGTTGGTCTCGGTCTCGTTGGTCTAGTGGTGGCAAGCGCGACTGCTGATCGTGAGGTCCAGGGTTCGATCCTCAGGTCGGACAAAGTGTTATTGGGTTTTTCCATGTGAATTCTAGTAGCAGCCCGGAGTTTGCATTCGTGCCCGGTTGATGGCAATAGGCTCACCCTTATATGGCTATAGGCTTATTACACGGGACTTTCAACATAACGGCGAGTTGAGGGTGTTACTATACACCTCTGCCCATCCCTTTGGGGAATACAAGCGTGATGTTATGTAAATGTAAATTCACGAAAATTATGAAAAATATAATTAATTCTGCACCGTTGATCGTAACGTTCTTGGATTTTTAACGTAACGTTTCAAAGCCTTCCTTCCTTTTTGAATGCGTGTGATCAGACCTTCACGGATATTCTGATCGTGGTCAAGTAAGTGTGCTATTGTCGTAATTACCTGATTCTTTAAAAAGCACATTATGTACAATACGTACAAAAACCGAATTTTTAAATTCGTACAGCAATATATTTTTATACTCTTTCCGTGATAACTATATTTATTTAAATGTTACAAAATTGGAGTTTCTGGAGTAATCTGGTGTCGTGTGTCCACTGAATGTTTAACTAGGCAGTGTACTCATTTACATACTAAATCTCGCTCATGATCCCTGAGCTAATTAGTGTCTCTCTACTCAAACTACTTTGAGCATTAAATAAAAGTTGATAATATTATGTTACCTACGTTGCTACGACCGTAGCCTATCTACGAGAATTAATCGATAGTCTTACCAGCCTCCTGATTCAGTACGATACGATATGTCAGTTGTCGAACAATTGGGTTTGTTACCTCGTTTTCCCGTACTAAGAGAATCAAAAAGAAAACAAGATCTACAAACCGAATCTGTCGACAACTGACATATCGAAACGTTCTGAATAAGGGGGCAGCACTGTCGACATAAACCATCTCATTACGAGAGATGGTCTAAGTAAAATTCATGTTTGAAAATAGCCCTGTCTCTTTTTGTTATATGATGTTAGAACGTGATAGGTATATTTTAAATCTGGGTTGACGTTAGTTTTTGTTTAAACCGTTTCTTGGAATAAAGGGGTGTGAGTTTATTGACATGAAATGCATGCTGTACATTCTGCTCTTACTCTCAGAAATAACAACAAAAAAATGGCAACACGGCGATAGCGGACTGTGGTCTAATTTTTTATAGTAACGGTAGGAAGTCCATGGTTGGCTGTAGATAAAAGATTTGCCTTTTTAGTTTATTGCTAACTAGATATTGGTTAAAAAAGCAACAGATTGGATGAATTACTGTAACAGTTCAAAGAAAAACATGATTGTGAGAATCGTCTCACAATCATGTAGCCGTAAGGACACGGCTAGTAATAAATAAATAAATAGAGTATCGACTCTATTTATTTATTTATTACTAGCCGTGTCCTTACGGCTTCGCCCGCATAAGAAGTTTTATTCCAGTAATAAATATAGCCTATGTTACTCAGTCATAATGTAGCTTTCTAACGGCAAACGAATTTTTGAAATCGGTTCAGTAGTTTTTAAGTTTATTCGTTACATACGAAAATACAAATCTTTCCTCTTTATAATATTAGTATAGATTAGTATATTAGTATAGATATAGATATTGATTTACGGTAATTCAACGACTAATTCACAAATACATCATAGGAAAACATTGTGAGTTGAGTGAACCTGCGAACCAAATAGGACTACCAAATATAACTTCTCAATCTGTGTAATCTGCCAACCCGCACTCGGCATATGTGGTGGACTAAGGCTTAAACCCTTCTCATTCTATGGCCGTGAGAGGCCTAGAGGCCGTGTCCAGCACTGGGACGATAATGAGATCATTATGCAATATTTTAAGGAGAGCTACCTAGTTTTAAGAATAAATCCCACAAACCACTGACGTCTTCTAAGTACTATGAATTAGTATGTCATGTGCCTACGCAATGTAGCGTATCAAATGTATCAATCAGCTGGAAACATAAGTAGTTCTCATTTCCACCTGGGCCATCGAGCCGTAATGTATGACCCATATTAATCACCGTAATTTGTTCCCGCGACGTAAACAACCATATGTTAGTTATCAGGTGTATTTTTTATATTATTCTGCTCAATATCGCCAGAGAGAGAGTTATTTAAAAATGGTAAAGTATTAGTTGAATAATATTACATAACATAACATCACGCCTGTATTCTCCGAAGGGTTGGGCAGAGGTGTATAGTAACACCCTCATTTCGCCGTTATGTTTAAGTCTCATGTAATAGGGGGCGAGCCTATTGCCATCAACCAGGCACAAATCCAAACTCCGGGCTGCTACTGAGGAATTCCACCCGGAAAAACCCCAATAACACTTTGCCCGACCTGGGGATCGAACTCAGATCAGCAGTCGCGCTTGCCACTACTAGACCAACGAGGAAGTTAGTTAGAATATATTAGTTAACGGTTATTAAGCACGATTGCAATACCAGGAGACGCATAACACAAAAATGCAGTAACAGTTTGCGGCTTCACATTATTAAATCCCGTAGTAACAGATGTATCACGTTCCCAACATGCGAAAGCAAATGTTTCGGTAATCGAAGCAACAGTCAGAAGCTATCGGCAATTTCAACAAGTGGGGACTACACGCTCCACCGGGCACGAAGGTGTGGCGGTCACTCGGCACCGTTCGGCGGGGCCCATGGACCGTGACCGCTTAGACTGCTATGGAGTAGAAAGCAAACGGAATGGCAATATGCATGCTACTATTTTCTAGAATAAAACTCACTCAATTTGTTGACTAAACTTCTGCCACGAGAATCTAGAGTAATCTGGACGATCACTATTGTGTAACAGCATAAATTCTCTGTGGCATAGTGTTCATGTTTTCGGATTAACGATGACTACCGCAAGTATCGCAACAACAGAATTATACAGTTGTGTAGATACCGCGCTGGACGGAGACGTTTTCCCGCACTTTAGCACTTCATTTATGTACTGCTCCGTGGCGTATCCATAATAAATTAACTTTAGAAGTCGAGATCACGCCGTCTTGCTATCCACTTCAGTATGCCAATGAATCATACAGGACCAGCTCCTGCGAACCGTAACTCTGATTGGATTGAATGCGGTAAGATCATGTGCTAGGTCATAATAACACGGAATTGACAATGCAACGGGACGGGCGATACGAGAGGACGAAGATTGCGACTCGGTACGGTACCGATTGACAAGATTCCGTGAACCATGACTGCATATTTATTGTATCCTTATTTAAAAAAAATATGGTTCTAGTTATACAGTAACGATGGTATACAAAATATTACGTGTGATCAATCACACTTACAATTTTCACATTGAAATAGCGTTAGCAATACATTTTGCTAGTGTTTCTTTTTCTTTTATTGACTTTAGGGTGGTTAAGCCGTTATCTTCTCCAAGTGTGTATATTTATTTTACAGATTATTCCACTATGTTTACTTCAGGAGTTTCCTTTTAAAAAGATAAAGATAGTGCTCTTTAGTGTAGTACCACACTATGCCGAGAAATCCGAAAATACGCGACGCTATGTATACATATTATAGTTCGAGGCGATTACAGCCTGCAACGCTTTTTAAATTCCCCGCGAGCGCGACGTACGTGGCTGAAATTACGCCGCGTCTTGCAGATATCTATACTATCTATACTAATATTATAAAGAGGAAAAATTAAGTCGCAAATATCCATAATTTATTTTTATTTTTTGTACCTCTCTTTTCGATGCTGTTCTCTTTGACCCAAAGGTTGACTGGTAGAGAATGCCTTGTGGCATTAAGTCCGCCTTATGTATGTACCACCATTGTGCATTGAAGGATTAAATAAATTTGTATTTTTGTATGTAACGAATAAACTTAAAAACTACTGGAGCGATTTCAAAAAATATTTTGCCGTTAGTAAGCTGCATTATCACCGAGTAACATAGGCTATATTTACTACTGTAATAAAACTTCTTACGCGAGCGGAGCCATGAGGACACAGCTAGTAAAATACATAGCTGCTGAAGTGCGGTTCCGTAATTTCAGCATGGTATGGTGCTACATTTAATTTAGAAATTACCTAGGAAATAAAGTACTCAAGTCTCAAGAGCAACCATTTCAATGAGTTTAATATGGTAAAGGGTGCCAGTTGTTAAACGTCAGTTTCTAACAAACCAAGTTAACTTCTTTATTATAATATCAATATGGTTTTCTTTCGATCAAACAATGTGTAAGCAAGCCAAGAAATAGGGTACATTGACCTTCAGACAAGATGTCAACGAACCGGGCCACCCTTTTCGGAGGGTCCCGAGTAGGGGCAGGTGGAGACCCCAAGTTTAACGAAACTAGGTCACCGGGGTGTCTGAATTAGCCGGTACTTGGTTTTATATTATTTATCAATACGAGAAACGAAGATATTTAATACCGCGTGACGAGCTGCTATTGCTACACAATGCAAATAAATAAGTTCACCGTAATAATATAAATGGATGGTCTCTACTCATAGATAAATAGAGACCTGTAGACTCTAGAATACATTTTCAGACAGGGAAAAGCTCAACCTTTTAAGGTTTATTTTAGAACCAATAAGAGATTCCCTGCTTTTCAAAAATAAACAAAAACCATATTCTTCATACCAAGTTCTAATCTTGAAGTTACTCGCTTTTGCGTCACCAGAACTACGTCACGATCAGATAGCCGTACTGGTTCTCAATTCCACGGACAACTGATTCATCCAACAAATCTGCATACTGATTACGTAGACAGTTGGAACACCACAGGTGCCCACTTCGCGCTATTGTAATCATGTCCGTCACAAAAGACGTGCCTATAGTCGACAGCCGCACATTTTATATAAAAACCCTTTTTGCATTGGCTCGGCGTCGCTTCCCCGTTGAATAGCCGCGTCCGGCCAGCTCGCAGCTGCCTCACATGGACATAATGCCTCATTCAACACCACGCTGTCAGTATCGAGTGTATCATATACATACAAACAGTTCCTATAGGTGCTCTACTAGTGCTGTAATGTACGTATAGCAAACAGATAGGTGTTGGCTTGCAAACTTTATTTATTTTGTGATACGGTGGCGTCTGTTTGCGAAGCCGGTCTGCAGAAAATTCTGTTTGGTTTATGTTTAAATCCTAACGGGTTTACCGAATTCACAAAAAAAGGAATATTGTACATTTAGGTCTTTTGCAAGACGAGAAATAATAAATGGAAACTCGTAGCGAAGTTAATGTTTTACCTTTACTGTAATAACAACATCACGACTGTATTCCCCGAAGGGTCGGGCAGAGGTGCCAATAACAACAACAGCCTCATATCGCCGTTATGTTTAAGTCCGGGCACAAATCCAAACTCCGGGCTGCTACTGAGGAATTCTACACGGAAAAACCCAATAAAAATATACCCCACCTGGGGATTGAACACACGACCTCACGATCAGCAGTCGCGCTTGCCACCACTAGACCAACGAGGCAGTTACTCTGCTTGTTTATGAAACTTATTTACAATGATACGTAAACAAGGTCATAGCACTCACGACTATTTAATGAAAATAACTGACATTGACAAATAACATAATAATTTTCGTTAATAGAAAACTACGACACCTCCATATAATAGGTACTTAGCTTAAATAATCAATTATCACGTAAAGCGAGTATTCTTGCTAATTACCAATTCAATCCATTCATGTATTTAAATACGCGTTACCTACCTACATGTCCTCAGGATTTGGCGACACTTCGTTTATTAGTAAAACACGAATTCAGACTTCTAGCGTCGAAATAACTTTATAATAGTATTTTACCTTCAAGCTCAGCACAAGAGTCGTTAATTTAATAGGTACTACGAGGAGCTCACCCCCGGTTCCTAAAGTTATTGAGGCTTTTAGAAATCGAGGTAGGCCAAAGAAAAGATGGATGGATTGTGTGAATGGGTATATCATGGGTAAGAAAACAGTGAGTACTGAGATGACGGCTGATAGAGGAGAATGGAAGAGGAATACATGTTGCGCCGACCACACCTAGTGTGGGATAAGGGCAGGGAGATGATGATGAGACTTTTAGAAATCGGTATTTAATCTATGAATGTGTCATTGCCATACAAATTATGAATAGAAACATAGAAACAAGCATTGCCTTCTGTTTTTAAATATTTTTATTTGATATGTCGACTAGAAAGCAGCAGCCGATGATTTATGATCGATATTGATGAGCTAATAAATCCTCGTGCATGTAAGCGGATCGCACACGCGGAACCGGGCACGGCTCGAAACAAAACCAATGAATTATGTAGTAGGATGCGCCTGCGCTACACCGCGCGATCGACGGCGATAGTGGAAGAGATGTAAATACTGTGTTTTCTGACCGGTAGACAGACTATAAAGTGCAATCAAAAGAGTTATCAGTACCGCAGTCTAGAAATTACCGGGGAATACTTGTTGAATGAGTAATGACTAAGTTTTACCGCTACGCGATAACACAACATTAATTGAGTGCCAGATCTGAAACATTTATAAACTTAGTGCATCCAGCATTAAGCTACTTAGGTAAGCTGTTCTACCTAGCCATTCCCCAACTATATTGGGGACAGCTTCCAGTCTAACCAGATGCGGCTGAATACCAGTATTTTACACGGAGCGACTGCCATCAGACCTCCGCAACCAAAGTACCGGGCAATTTCGATAAATCAAATCAAATTGTTTAATGCAATCCATAATGTACACTTATATGTGGTAAATAAAAAATAATAGAAACAATTATGGACCCTGTCGGGCACAGCAAATTTTTAAATGAGAGAGAGAGGAAGAGCGCCCTATTAATTTTCCTTGTTACTTAAAAAATCAATGTGTATCCAATTAAGTTTTTTATATTTCCATTCATTTACTTATACTATTAATATAGCATATACAGTCTAACTATTAATTAATTAATTATATTTAATGTTGCCTATTTTAACGCTCGCTTATAATTAAATCCGATATCCTAAAGCTAGACCGGTTGTCAGACTTTGGGGCTTCTGACTTCCCGTAACGACTGTCATAGGTATTCGTGTGACACCCAGGACCGATTGTTTAACGTGCTCTCCGATGCACGGAGGGGTCTGGTCTGGCAGTGAATGTCACAGACTGGCAGTGGCAAACGCGGCTACTTAGGTAGGTACCATAAGTAATTGCACTAGATTCGACAAGCTTAATTTTATTTGTTTATGTAATCGGTTGGCAAATGGTTCAGGGATAGGAGCGATACAGAACATTGACATCAAGTTTTTACAGAGACGCTCACGGTGCTATATTCGTTTACGATGTATCAGAACCAAAGTCCCTAACAAAACTGAATGATTGGGTCGAGGAACTTCAAGTATACAAGAAGAACATAGTCTGCTTAATAGTCGGCAATAAAATTGACAAGCATATCACTTTGGGACCCAGTGCATAATATCAAAAAGCACTTTGGGTCACCCGCGGGACGGTGCGACGAGTATTCAAAAGGAGGGTTGATATCAGGCAGGCGGCCGGTCATAAAACAATAAGCCAAAACCTCTAACAACATGGATTTACGAAATACATGCTGTGCCAACCACACCTACTGTGGGATAAGGGCAGGATGAAGAAGAAGAAGAATCGGCTGGCAAACAAACTGACGACCCACGTGATGGAAAGTGGTTAGTGCCGCCTGTATGGCAGTAATATACACCAACAACATTTAGAAGATTACTGATGCGTTACCAACCTTAGAGACAAAGTTGGAAAGTCTCATGAATCTGTTATTTCACCGGCACCCTTCAAACTGGAACACAGCAATGCTGCTTCATGGCAGAAATAAGTATGGTAGTACTTCCCCAGACGAATTCATTCACCACTAAAAATATTTAAATATCTATATTTCAATATTCACTTACCTACATAATATTCTATCCACACGACACTCTAGCAGGACCAGTTCGAACCAGACAGAAGTAAGCGCTTGAAGAGTAACACTTATAAGTGGGTGGATGATGATGCAGTAGATGACTTAAAGATGATTAGTTAATCATCCGGTGTGGAGGTCACAGCTATCAAAGTGATGCTGGCGACAGAATCATTGCATTATCTGATGATTTGAAACAATGGAGGAAATCCTTCTTACTGGAATGAGCCGTATTACCTAAAGTGTCATTTATCGTGTTTTCTTGTTGGAACTTGTTACTTAGTGTCTTACATAACCGTCCTATCTGCGTTACGTAAAGGGGTAGGCAGAAGATGTACAGCTGAAAACCTATACCTGGTCTATACAGTTAATCTACGTCAATATTAGGTTCACATCTTCAAGCCTATCATATTTAACCGGGTAGCAACTTAGATTGTAAAATAAAAATAACAACTGTTAAAACTTCGCTCTATCTGGTAATCGAACCCAGGGTCTCAAGCTCGGTAGCTGATTGCTACCAAATGACCATTTCAACATCAAAATGCAAAACAAAAGTGATCAAATAACAGGTATTACAGACTGGATAGTTTTTGTAAAAATATAAGTGATTTACATTTATTTTAAGAAATTCGTACTAGTTTATTAGTTTTACTTGATCTGCAGACCTAAAAAGTATTTCATTTACTTCATATTATTCATTGTTTAATTCATCTATATCCTTATTTTTATTAATTATCATGTAATGCAGTGGAATCTTTTTATTAGGACTTTGCTTAAAGTGACGAACCACTTAAAGTTAATTGTGAATACCATTTATTTCGATTTTCATTGAAATTATCAAAAGAAAAGGCCGTTAACGACCATACGACTCCGGATATAGAGACCACCCTCTTTTAGCGACATAATTTCAAGGGAAAATAATAACTTTCTTCGAAAAAAGCTACAAGTAGGTACCTACAGTAGTAACTGATCACAACGGTGCACGCCGCCGCGCCGCGCCGCGGGCGCCTTAGTTGGAGTGTACTTACCTTAACTCTACTTACAATTATTTTATTCTACTGAACGAATCAGTTACACTGTATTTTTACATCGATATCTGCTATTAGCAACTAGTCAAGCTATGGATACCTATATCGAGACGTCGTCTTATTAGCACACAATAGCGAAGAAAAACTAACGTTTGGCCTACGGGGCAACGCAATGGCGCTACCAACAGATTGACTCAACAACTTTCTCACGAAACTGACGTACTGCGCATTGTTATTACTTAATTGTTAACTAGGTCTTGAAGTTACGGCCCTACATAGATATCGTAGGAAATGTTTGTGTTCGCGATTTAAAATAAATTTTATTTATGCTATCATTTTAGAATGAAGCTTGCAGAATTGTTTGAAATAAGATGCTAGGGCTCTTTTTTATTTAGAATGAGAAGGGTTTAGGCCTTATTCCACCACGCTG
The DNA here is from genome assembly GCA_910594945.2 of Amphipyra berbera. Classification (NCBI taxonomy): domain Eukaryota; kingdom Metazoa; phylum Arthropoda; class Insecta; order Lepidoptera; family Noctuidae; genus Amphipyra; species Amphipyra berbera. The sequence continues at coordinate 17,895,831 of OU343140.1, read as the reverse complement.
GCCTGGTGCGGGTTGGCGGATGTAAGATGCATGATATTTTTGTTGCCTAGTGCAAATAAAAAAAATTGTGAAGAGGATGGGTAGGGTCATCATTGGGGGTAACTCCTATTTACTGTAAATTTCAATCAGTTTTCCAAACCTCAATCTGTACAATGTAGCTGTCGCTAAGAGGCACTGTGCTGTAGGTATCACGGCGAATCGTTTTTTCAATGGGTGAATAAAATTACAAAGCCTTGCTTCCCCTATTTGTACTGCGACACAAGTTTGTGGTTTATATGAATCATCAATCACAGGTACATTTAAGCCTGGGGTGCATTAAGACCCGTGTTAATAACAGCTCTCATTTGAGAGATGTTTTTTGTTTGTTTCTTTTTGTCCCCACACTATGATTTCTCCTGTATTGTGGGTGCGTTTACAGACGCAAATCTTCACATGCACAAACGCCCAGACCCGGAACAACAATATTTGTTCCGTGCGGGAATCGAACCCACGACCCGTAGCGCAGAAGCCAATTGCTCAGCCACAGCACCAAACGTGTCGTCAAATGTCGTGATGTTCCAACAGCAGTTACCGTAAAGTAGAATTCCATACATACGACAACTTTTTATTTAAACACGTCTCCAGACATGTAGCACTACACTTAAGAGGGATCTCTCTAATGAGAGCTGTTTATTAAAATGACCCTCCACGTGTGACGATATTTAAGTACGTCCGGCACACCCTGGGCAGTCAGCCCAGCTACCAACCTTGTTGACTGCCTGATCCTTTCACCACGGCTCTAGCTATTCTCGTATAACTCGTACCGACACGAAAGAAGATGAAAATGAATTAGCTTGAAAGAAAGTGACGTTCATTTGTTTCGTCATTATTATTTATAACTAGCGACCCGCCCCGGCTTCGCACGGGTGCAATGTAGATACTAATGTGGGGCATATAAACCCTCCTCTTGAATCACTCTATCTGTTGCTGAAAACTGTATTATAATCCGTTGCGTAGTTTAAAAGATCTAAGCGTACAGACAGCGGGAGCGACTTTGTTTTATACTATGTAAATATTGTGGACACGAGTTCAACGTCTAGAGCCTAGGGTGTTGATTTGTTATCGACCTTGCTGACTATTGGGGTAAAACCAGTTCTCATAATAGTTATGTACATATTAAGTAGGTACCTATTTAGTCATTTACTTCAAAAAGGCGTAAAATGCTTTGTAGAGATACTATGAAAGAGGTAGAGTTAATTTTGGTTTAACCACTTCTAAATTAATATTTGTGGAGTGCCATTAAAATGGGCTGATAACTATATACACTTTGTGCAACTTACTTTATACTTTAATTTCCTCGTACATGCAGGATATCGTTACTTGTAAGTACACATAGGTGTGTAAAGTATGTGGTAGAACACTACCGGGAACACATTAGCGGAGCAAGTTATTGATACAAGAACATATCATTATTTCAGTTGACGTCATCGTATCTATCCCGTAGGCTGCAGGTATTCTCGGATCGCCATTCGATAGGCACCCCCACGGGTTTTATGACGTGTGCAGTGTACCGAATGACTTCACGGGCTATAAAATGGCGCCCCTATTAGGTACCTACCAGTAACAACAGTCGATCAATGTTTAGTCGGTATGTAATAACATAGAATTGAGAATTGCTAATTTAGAAATTCGCAATTAAAGATAAGCCTTGCTGAATTGAACGCAATTTAATGTAAATGAGTTTGTTATTTTTGTACATACACCAGTTGCGACAAAGAGTGAAAATTAACACTTACACAGGATGACAGTGATAAGAATTAATAAAATAACTAACCAGCTCCAATAACTTAGTAATTGGGTACAGTCAGCAACAAAAGTATGTTAACACTTCAGTTTTTTAAATCATAACTGAACACAATAATATTAAAATTTAATCGGAACACATGTAACAATAAAATAACACTAACTCTTGACTGTTTCCTATATGAAATTCTGAAAAGCAGTGTATCTAATAATTTTGTCTTTTAGATGTTATGTAAAAGTAACAGTGTTAACTTACTTTCGTTGTTGATCGTACCTAACTTGAACAGTTGTTTTTCTATTCTTGTAAGATAATTATTTATTGACTAATACATTGGTATTATTGGTATTATGGCCCCTTAAGTAATTGTACTTAAGGGGGAAAATCGTCCCCAGATAGTCAAGATTTCAGAGATTTTCGGGCCTTTGATTGACAATGAAAATCGTTATAGATATTCCCATAAAGTCGGGACAATAACGTGCTCTCCGAGGAACACGCACATCTAAGAAATAGTTCAATGGTCATCCATTAATGACTTGATCGGCACCACGTATACCTAGATCGATCTGCGTGACCATGATGGACATTTAACAAAGAAATTCACAATAATACTGAACCAAGTCCGTTAAAGTGTTTGTCTGTCCTTGAAATGTATTTATTTTTCTTACTTACGCGACGCAGCTGAAATCCGTCTGGGTAGGTTCGTGTCGGGTATCAGATATGAAATAGTGAGGTCATTTCAAGGTGGTCTGTCGGTAATAGAGGCAAATAACGGATGTGGCGTGTCGATAATCTGAGCGGACCATCGCTGATCAGATGAGCATGGTCCACACCATGAAATTCATGGTGAAGAGATGATTGAAACTGAAAGTGATTCGTTCAAATAGAACTATGGATTTAAGTATAGACCGCTTGGGACTGGACGTCTCTGCCATCTGTTGTATTAAATTTCATGATCAAATTTATCACCAGCATCATAATGAAAGAAATAGATAGGTAGTAAGTAGGTATGTTTCTAAAATCGAAATTAATTTTATAAACCCGCATAATGTCAAGAACCGTTGGTGGTAAAACTTGTCTACAGTAAGGTATGGTAGATAATTAATGTGAAAGTGGAAATGACTTGCTCAGAAAGCAGATCCTGGCAATATCTACCAAAAAAACGCGAACCGTTAGGTGAGGACTCGAGAGCTTGTAGTAACCTACCAACAAAGACATTCAATATATTTGCCTATCTACCAAACAGTTAACAGCTCAGAAATATTGTCACTACGGTAAAGATTTGCACAAGTAATACCTACAATAGTATTAATCCATAGATAGTTAGCGTGTGGAGAATTGTTCCAATTAGGGCTGGTCGGCCTGGTTAACTGGGAAACAGGCGTTCTGAATTAACAACGACACGCGACCAATGGCGTTTACTCACCCCTTAACTGCAGGAAATATGGCACTTAGTATGTACTAAAACTGTTCTAAGTAGATAGGTACTTACCTATACCTAGCATGCAAGTCAGTATCACGGATTCGCACACATCGCTCCTTCGCATGAAAAGTGTACCTACCTATAATAAAGTGTATCATCTCGAAAATTTTGCAAAATCGAGTTAAGTACCTATACAGAAACTATCAGTATCTGATACTGATCGTTTCTGTATACTTAACTCGATTTTCACCGTTTAAAAACGGTGAAGGAAGACATCGTGAGGAAACCGACATGCCTGAGAGATATTTCTCGACGGCATGTGAAGCCAAGTCAGAGGCCCATGGGCGGCATAAACTCTGACACCAGGTTAGTTACTAACCACACGAAAAGAAAGAAGACACGATTTTGCAAAAATTTCGAGATGATACACTTTTCATGCGAAGAAGCGACATGTCTGGCACCGGCTTAAAGGTATTAATCCTGTAAAAATGTAGTGTAATGTAGCTAGTTTGTACCTTTATGGTAGTATTGTTAGGTACACAGACTTAGGTACCCTATACATAACGCTGTGCCAGACTTGAGTAGTATATTATACTTAAGTAGACAGGTACTTTGGCCATGTCTCGAATATTATTTTGACCAAAATACTGGACGAAAAGTGGGTCAAGGTAATAAAGTAAGTAAGTACCTACCATCGTTCCAGTGCTAATATTGGGCTAGGTCCTGAAGGTGTTTTATAATCGTAGGTAAGCATTTTTCGGGCTCGCTTCGATTCTAATATGAATCTGGTTGGATAAAGTCTCTACCACGTCTCAATGAGGTAAGATTTTTCAATCGAATACATTATAAGTACTTACCTACTTAGCTGATAGAAATATTTTTCAATATAGCCCCATATTGATGTTTGGGAAAAATATTTTTAGAATAGGTACATATCATAATTATTATGATTAAGATGCGAGGGACCTTATACCTATGAACTTTTATAGACATCTTATTGTATTATAGATGTTTATTTCAAAGAAAATAAGAATCAACAATGAATTTTTTAATGGCTTTTCTTACGTTTCTAGGTAATATTCACTTTGTTTAAGTAGTTAAGAATAAATTTTACTTGTTTTCATCTTTTATGACTGAGATATTGAAATATCTAAAAAAAATACTTACACGGCTAGCTGGTAACGCAGAACCGAAAATCGGTTCCACTTTTATTATCCTTCCACACAGAAAACGTATTTATTTTCCGCAGGCACTGATACAAACTCACTCAATTATTTATAACAGTGATTTTAATCAAATCCAAGGTAATTATTATTCACGATTCTCTCAAATCCAAGGTAATTATTATTCACGATTCTCGGGACGCGACCACGATAACTGTCGTCTGGAAAAAAGTAAACAAAAGCTTTGCTCGACGACGCAGCACGCATGCGCCGCGGGACGCGACCGCCGGCATATTGGCGCCGATTGGGCACCGCGGCGCCTCGCACATGGGAAGTGATGGCGGGAAACGGGGAAAACGACAGCCAATCATTTTTCAACAAAATTTTATTTAAAATAATCAGATCAACAAAAATCATAATTTTCAAACAAAATAATGACAATAAGTTGTTCAGAAATTATTATAATTCTAACAAAATCAGTAACAGTGTTCACTAAAAAAAATCACTTATGTAAGGTAAATTAATTTAATACAATTAAGTGTTTATAGTTTAGTTAAGTTACTTAAGAAATTAATGAAGGAATAAGTAGCATGAATGTATTAAAAATGTGTAATTAGTCCACTTTTATACATTAGAGTTGTGTGGATTCCGGATGTAGAAATGAGGGTTGTAAAAATTTGATCAATTTACATCCAGCCTTTTAATCAAAAATATGCTAACCTCTGAAAGTTTATTTTATGAAAATAAACAGTCTTTTAAATTTTATTGCTGTCGGTACAATATTACGCTTGGCGGACCCAGAATTCTTTTTGCATAATTATTATGATCTTTTCCGAAATCAAACGAACTCACGCACTATTACATTCAACCACTCTACCCCCCGGTTTCAGAAAGGCTGATCAATTTAATCAGTCGTCAAATCTTATGTCAGATCATTAATTGATTGTTACTATTTTGATCGACCAATCACATTTGTTGACGTAGGATTTGACAACAGATTAAATTGAAGAGCCTCTAAGAAACTGGGGGATAGGTAAAGATATTGACTTCAGCCCGCTGGAGCCGCCTAGATTCGCCACTTACATTACATAATAATAACAAAAACAGGAATACAACGTCCAATTAATATCAGTACAGTACAGTACATAGATTTGGTTTCAATTTACTAAAAACCGGCATGCTTGATAACCCAATTTAAATGTTGTCTTCTATTTGACCTGCGCTGTTGTTTATAAAGCGCTATACACACCAAACCCGCCGATGAACTAGGCGCCAATTCATTCAAATTGAGTCGCCGTGTTTTTGTATGAAACTGAAGCTTTACAATTGCTTAACTTGATAGTCTCCCATATTCTGAACAAGAATTGGACGTTAGATTCCACCTATATTCTATGAGAGCTACAAATTATTCGTTACCTACCTATAGCAATTTATCATCCGCCTAGCCTTATTTCCCAATTAATATTCAAAAAAAAATTGTATTGGTAAGTAACTTGTGTTTAAAATCTGCTTAATAAACAAATTGTTTTGTCAACCATTTTCTATACTTGATATTTTATGTTTTTTTTATACGTATTTACATGAAAATCATAGCTACATAATTTTTTTAAAGTTCACCACACAAGAACGGAATGATAAATTATAATAGCTATAATAGTAAAAATGAACTAAGTAAAATACGTATTAAAAAAAAAAAACTTTTTTTTTCAGTAAAATATTGTCGGTATTTATGGCCTTGGCTCTCACTAAACTAAATGTTAACCACTAGAAGTCGGAGCATATCTACATATAACAAAATATTATAAAGGATCTGGGAACACAACACACGATCTTAGACTCCGCAGCCAAGCTACCAACCTCTAGACCGATGCGGCGGTCAAATCGCCAAATCCACTAGCAAGTTTTGTTGCGCAAGTTATTGCACTCCACTGCTCGCTTACTTCGTAAAACTTACAGAAGCCCACTTGCTGCGAGTGTGTCCATAGCTTGAAAATCGGTTCAAATTGCTTCTAATTAGATGTTTAGATTCGAAATTTACTGATCTGTACTAGTCTTTTTTAGGGTTCCGTACCCGAAGGGTACCAGCGAGACCCTATTACTAAGCATACACCGTCCGTCCTTCCGTCTGCCAGAGGGCTGTATCTTTTTAACCGTAATAGGTAGGCAGTTGAAATTTTCACATATGTGTAATTATGATCTCTATCACGGCAAATATTAAAAATAAGAAAGTCAAATTCAAAGGGACATACAAGAAACCTCGAAAAAAAATGAATTTTTTCAACGTTTTTTCGTTCCACGTCTATCTGAAAAACGGTAATGCATACAAGCGAGAACCTTGGTACGATTATAGTGCATACTGTATTGTTAAACAGCAAATAATAAAAACAGTTATTTCACAGACATATCTGGTGATACAGAACCCTTAGTACTTATGCGATTCCGACTCGCACTTGGCCGGTTTTATATTATAATTTTCGTGAGTGTAATTAATGTTTAGGATTAATTATATTAGTTTAGACAAGAACGATAAAATGCACATGAGAAAAACCGTACATAATCCTAAATAAGGTATGGATATGGGTCGTTGGATCGACTGCTTTTACAAGAAACAAGTGCAAACTAGCATCAATTTAGTTAAGGTTTCGTTGTTTGTAGACATGTTACGAACACTTATCCTAATTATATCTAAATCAGTCTGACTGCACATCATCGAATGGTGAGTTATAATGTTGCATCTCCACTGACACTCTTGTCCCGCTATTTACCTTTTGGATACCTTTTTTTTTACATTTTAGGCATAGATAGATTGTTGAAACTATTTTTCGTAGTTATAATATACAAGTACAGTACGGCAAATTTATCTTGGGCGTCCTGAAGATAGGCTTTCCGAAATTTCGCGCATGTGCACTCAGGAAGGAAACAGTTACTGAAAGAAACGGCCAAATAAACTTTGTTTTAAAAATGGCCGATCCTAAGACCACGACATTTCAGCCGTACTGTATGCTTATAGAAGAGAATCTGTTAGCGTACAATATCATGATGTTAGCAGCAAGTCAAGAATGTCAGTGGGACGCGGTGTGATAACCCAGCCGTGGCGGGAATTATCGAACTTAAATACTAAAAACTTATAAACTAATCTCATTATCTACAGGGTGTAAACGAAATTACGTAATTCCTTCAAACCTCGTGATATACTGCTGACATACATTAACCCTAAAGGGAAATTTTTGGATTCAATAAAAGAAAAATTACAAAAAGTAAACATGTGTTCTTAACGTGAGGCATTTTAGCGCCCCGAGCGAATTGCGCAGCTATCATTCGCCGCGCGGACAATTAACTCGTGGCGCTAAAATGCCTCACGTCAAGAACACATGTTTACGTAATGTACTTTTTTTTATTGAATCCAAAAGTATACCCTGCTGACTTATTCTATGTCAGCAGTACATCACGAGGTTTGAAGGAATTACGTGATTTCGTTTACACCCTGTATTACTATTTTATAGCTGTTATCTCTTGCTATTTGCAATATTGACGGGACACTCATTTTCCTTCGGTATGCGATGCTATAGCGAAGAAGGTGGGAAGGCTTTCGACAGAATGATTTATCCCATCAGACAGTAACTACTTGGTGAGTCGCGGGGACGGCTTCCGCAAGTAATCCAAAATGGAGGATTGTTCTAGCAAACTATATTCAACATTTTAGTTATCATAATATAAGTTCGTAATAGTTAAAAATCTTAAAGGGATGGTGGGTAATGTCGATCAATACCGTTTGTATATAGAACAATTCCGTTTATGAGTTCTTAAAAGTAGCGTAACGCGACTCGCCCGTCCAATATTTGAGATGATTCAAAGTCTAAACATAGATATCTTAAAACGAATAGCGAAAGACAACAGCGTTTATACTAATTAATGTACTAAAAAAACTTAAGCTACATATTTTTGGCTCAAATGAAAACGAAAAAAATGAGAAGCGCAGAGGAGCCCTCAATTGTTTCACAAGCCTTGCTTAGATTTTAGAGTAATTTTATTAAGCTTTGAGAATGAAATATAAGCCTAGAAATTATCAGACTTTTGAGTCTTTTACGACAATATGTTACAGTACGCACTTATTAAAAGTTTAATTTATTCTAACAGACAGTATTTTCTCCTCCAAAGCTGTGTACACGTTTTTTTTTTTACTAAAATTACTCAGTTTGGAGTTGTATTCGTATTGAGAAGTAGTTAACCTTCGAGCATGGAGTCATTGCGGGTCGTATCCACACACTCGTAACCGTACTTGATAATAAAATGGAACCGGGAGTCCGATACCAGTTCCGCTAGTTCTGGCGCCGTCAGAATGTCTTCCACGGGCGGCAGTAGCAGTTCTAAGTCACCACCTGAAGGAAACATTGATGATATTATAAGAAACTCTCATGATATAACCAGCACCCTAATGGAAAAACACTCGCGTAATCCAATAGCTTTCATTTTGACAGTTCAAAAACGTTCATTGCACCATATAAATGACTTTTATTTCTGTAAATAAATCTGTTACAGACACTATTACAAGTCAATGTATGTTTTAAAAATCGTCTTCTCGACAACTATGCACCAAGCAATGAACAGGTATGGTTGTATTGTCAAAATGAAAGCAATAGCGATTGCAAGTGCGTTTCGCAATTAAGACGTTAAGACTTCTTTGAATGATTGTTTCAGTAAAATAATGCTTCGATACATTATTTTTGGTCCTCCGAACCGGATTTGAATCCGAATTCAATGGATGCGGTAATCGAAGTGGTCCTCTCTAATAACTTGCTTACCCATAACATGCACGAGGTCTATTAGCCTAAAGAACATTTTATTGTGAAGTTCATCAGTTGGAGAATCCACGCGACACGTAGACCAGTCGTCACGGCGGATGCAAGCGCACCACACCTGTGGACAAAAGTGTTGAATTATTAGAATTTTACAAATAGGATACGTAGATGTAAGGTTGCGTCAACTTCTGAGACGATAGTCTTCAATTCTATGGCAGTGATTCTACTTGTTCCTTTGCAAGAGTACTTCTACTAAAACTGGCCGCGAGTAAACCCTTTAATTCTTTACAGTAAGAGCATCGGTATTTGGTCTTATCCCTTGGAGTATGTACACATCTCCGAGCGTGTGCTTAACGCTCATGCAATTTGGATGTATATTTGTACATGTGTACATAACCTAACATAAATAAAATCTTGTCGTAACGTTTCTTTTCATAACCTGTTACGATAACATCAAATTAAGAAATTAGTACCTATAGTACTAGGATCTAAACATGTCATAATAACTCACCCGGAGTCGCAAATCGTCTCGCCGCTCCATGTCTTGTACGAAGTCAGTGAGATCCAAAGCTTTCTTGAAGTCGTACTCCGTCAGCGCCTTGCTCTCGGAGTCTATGTACATCTGTCGGCGATAAATTAATAACAGTGGGTGAAAAACAAGTACTTATGCATAAATGGAGTAAAAAGGGGTATGTACGGGTACCAAGAAAGTGTATGAATGGCTCTTTCTGAAGTGCTTGATTACAATACTAATTTAACAAGTTTATCATATATATCAGTGCATTATAATAAAAGTAATGTTGGGTTTGTTGAATAAATGTGGGAAACTTAATAAATTGTCTTATTTTAATAATAATAATCATCACTTATTTTAATAATAATAATAGTCAAATAAAATAATCAGCTTCAAACACTGTTTAGAAGCGCAAACCTGCCTCGAGTATTCCTTAAGGTTAGGTCCTGATGTATCTTGGGCTGGCGCGTCATAGAGGAGGTGGAGACGCTGTCGGATCACAGGTACATCCGATTCGGCTTCTCCGCCCAGATTCTGGTGCCTCGGCCCGTACGGTCCCGGGCGGGAACGGGCCGCGTTGGGCGCTAGAACGGCTCGACAGGGGAGCACTCCTGGAGGCCTCGATCGTGCAGGCCTGGCTGCCCGCACCGGACAGGCCTGACGATATCGACGTGGAGGCGGAGTGGCTCCGGGAGGCCATGTCCAGGCCGTACCTGCCCGGCGCCAGGTGTACTGGTGCTCGCAGGACATTAAGCTCCTGCGCCGCGCTTGTGTGGAGGCGCGACGCCAGTACGCACCCCGAGTGCGGCGGCCGCGGAGGCGGAGCTGTACGAGGAGTACAGGGAGGCGAGGATCGTCCTCCAGACAGCTGTCTCGCGGGCCAAAATTGCGGCCTACGAGACACTGCTCGAGACTCTGGACCGAGACCCGTGGGGGATCCCATACTAAGGTATGGGTATGGGTAGTGGTACGGGGCAAATTACGCACGTGGGCCCCCCACTGACCCAGAGCCTTCGACCACAGCTTCTGGAGGAAGTGGTGAGCGCTGTTCCCTTCGAGGGCGGAGCATACGCCACCGCCTCGATTGGCGCCCGATGCGGACGACCGTAATGACGACGACGTACCTGAGGGGACCCGGGTAGAGCTGAGAGCGGCGGTGCGGAGGCTTCAAGCCAAAAACACCGCCCCGGGCCCCGACAGCATACCTGACCGTATCTGGGACCTAGCTCTCAGGGCTCTCGGGCCCCGAATGAGAGGGCTCTTGAGCGCATGTTGCGAGCGGGGCCAGTTTCCTCTTCAGTGGAAAACCGGTAAGCTGGTCCTGCTCAAGAAGGAGGGGCACCCCGCAGACTCACCGTCTGCGTACCTCCCCATCGTGTTGCTGGACGAAGTGGGCAAGCTCTTCGAGAGAGTAATTGCAGACCGCCTCGTTACGCACATAACTGGGGAGGGGCCGGATTTGGCGGAAAATCTGTTCGGTTTCCGCCGCGGGCGCTCCACCGTGGACGCAATCATGTGCGTGAGGGCTCAGGCGGAAGAAGCAGTCGCCCGGGGCGAGGTCGTCTTGGCGGTGTCTTTCGACATCGCCAACACCTTCAACACCTTGCCCTGGAGTTACATTAGGGCGGCACTCGAATACCGTCGGGTGCCGATCTACCTCCGCCGCATCGTCGGGGCCTATTTGGCAGAGAGAGCTGTAATCTACCCGGATCGGGAAGGATGGGGTTGGCGAGAGATGTCGTGCGGTGTTCCACAGGGATTGGTCCTAGGGCGTCTCCTATGGAACATCGGTTACGACTGGGTGCTGTGCGGTGCGTTCCTCTCTAGCGTCGGCGTGACCTGCTACGCCGATGACACGTTGGTCACAGCGCAGGGAAAAACGCATCGACAAGCGGACATTTTGGCCACAGCTGGGGTTGCGCAAGTCGTTGAGAGGATCCGGCGATTGGGTCTCGAGGTGCCCTGCGGGAGTCCGAGGCCCTGTGTTTCCACGGACCCCGGAAGGGACCACCCTCGGGATTCCACATTGTGGTGGGAGGCGTCTGCGTTGGTGTCGAGTCGACGATGAAGTATCTGGGACTCGTCCTCGACAGCCGGTGAGACTTTGGGCCGCATTTTCGGCAGTCGACCCCCAGATGAATGGGCGCAACGGCTACGCTTTCGCATCTGTTGCCCAATCTGGGGGGGCCCAATACCTCTTGCCGGAGACTCTACGCGGGGATCGTACGGTCCATGGCCCTTTATGGGTCGCCTATTTGGGCGGACACCCTGACGGCCCGCAATGTTGCTATCCTGCGGAGACCGCAGCGGGCGATGGCCGTCAGGGTGATAAGGGGGTACCGTATGATCTCCTTCGAGGCGGCGAGTCTTTTGGCCCGGTCAGTGCCCTGGGATCTGGAAGCGAGAGCCCTCGCGTTGAGATATCATCAGCACGAGGAGGCGCGTGAGCGGAGCGAGCTCCGCCAGATCCTGGTGGCCGAGTGGAGGTAGCGACTTGCGCAACCCAGCGCGGGGCACGCCGCAATAGCGGCGGTAAGACCCGTGATGGAGGAGTGGTAAGAGAGGCGGCATGGCACCCTCAGCATCCGGCTGACGCAAGTACTCTCTGGACATGGCTGTTTCGGGAAGTACCTGTGTCGAATAGGGCGGGAGCAGACGCCCGGTTGTCACCACTGTGTGCACTGCCATGAGGACACGGGGTAGCACACGCTGCAAGTATGCCGTGACCTGGTTGCGGCGGTGGGTGGTGACCTCTCGCTTTCAGCTGTGGTTCTGTCCATGGTGGGGAGCGAGAGTGCGTGGGAGGCCGTCGCTTCCTTTTGCGAGGATGATGATGAGGTGATGGTAACCAAGGAGGTAGTGGAGAGGGAGAGAGAGGCGTCTTCCTCCCTCTCTTCTCGCGCTAGACGCACCGGGCGCCGGAGGGCGTGTGACGATCTCCGGCCACCCTAGTGAGTGGCCTGCGGGCGGCGGGTTACGGACCCGTCGCCCGACCAGTACCAGGCCCGGGAGGATGGCGCGCCGTGTTCCGCGCGCGCCTCTCAGAAGGACGTGGGGCAGGGGAGAAATTGCCCCTCCGGGGTTGCGGTGCAGGCTTTTGCAAATCACGCGACCCCGGCCGAACGGTCAGGAGGAGGAACACCGTTGGTTTTTAGGCCGGTAAGACTTCGGCAGACCCCTCGCCTTCCTCGGGCGAGGGACATTCATGAGGATTCTCCAAATATAAATAAATAAATAAATAAAAAGGACAGACCGCAGCCACGCGCCGCTCGCGCGCGACTGCGGCTCGTCCGACGCTACCAATGTTACCTGCACGATATCTTCGGGCGGCAGCACCTTGGTGTCCTCGATGTCCAGCCCGTTCCGCAGCCGTATGTCGCGCGGCAGCGCGTGGTGCTGGTCGGCCAGCGCCAGGCGCGACTCCAGCCGCAGCCACGCGCCGCTCGCGCGCGACTGCGGCTCGTCCGACGCTACCAATGTTACCTGCACGATATCTTCGGGCGGCAGCACCTTGGTGTCCTCGATGTCCAGCCCGTTCCGCAGCCGTATGTCGCGCGGCAGCGCGTGGTGCTGGTCGGCCAGCGCCAGGCGCGACTCCAGCCGCAGCCACGCGCCGCTCGCGCGCGACTGCGGCTCGTCCGACGCTACCAATGTTACCTGCACGATATCTTCGGGCGGCAGCACCTTGGTGTCCTCGATGTCCAGCCCGTTCCGCAGCCGTATGTCGCGCGGCAGCGCGTGGTGCTGGTCGGCCAGCGCCAGGCGCGACTCCAGCCGCAGCCACGCGCCGCTCGCGCGCGACTGCGGCTCGTCCGACGCTACCAATGTTACCTGCACGATATCTTCGGGCGGCAGCACCTTGGTGTCCTCGATGTCCAGCCCGTTCCGCAGCCGTATGTCGCGCGGCAGCGCGTGGTGCTGGTCGGCCAGCGCCAGGCGCGACTCCAGCCGCAGCCACGCGCCGCTCGCGCGCGACTGCGGCTCGTCCGACGCTACCAGGCACAGCTTGGCGAGGGACGCTGTGGTCTGGGACAGAATTACTTTTGAGTGATTTGATATCGTAAAGCTATTGGTCATTTTTTCCAGGACCATTATCGAGGCAATACGTTTCTCGCGAATTTTGAATAGGGCTTTTGACTATAATTTATTTATTAAAAATTTCGAAACTATTTCAAATATTATAAGGAACGGTGGTAAAGTCAATGAAATATCTCTATACTCTATTTATTATTCATAATAGGTACAACATGTAACAGGTAATAGGTAACAAGATATATTCACCGTTAGCCGATTAACCGAGTCAAGTTCTTCATTGGCCATCACTAACAGCGCCTCGGCCGCCCTCGCGTAGTGCTGCGTGCACAGGTCGTGCAGCGCCAACAGTGAGGTGCGCGCCGGCGCGGCGTGCAGCCACTTGCGCAGCACGCACGGGTAGCGCGCGCCCACGTCACGCAGCAGCGTCACGGAGCGCGCGCCGCCGTGCTCGGCCAGGCGCGCGAATGTTACCGAGGCTATGCCCTGTGTGGAGTGTGGTGTGTGGATAACAGAGAGGTGCGTACGGGTAGCGCGCGCCCACGTCACGCAGCAGCGTCACGGAGCGCGCGCCGCCGTGCTCGGCCAGGCGCGCGAATGTTACCGAGGCTATGCCCTGTGTGGAGTGTGGTGTGTGGATAACAGAGAGGTGCGTACGGGTAGCGCGCGCCCACGTCACGCAGCAGCGTCACGGAGCGCGCGCCGCCGTGCTCGGCCAGGCGCGCGAATGTTACCGAGGCTATGCCCTGTGTGGAGTGTGGTGTGTGGATAACAGAGAGGTGCGTACGGGTAGCGCGCGCCCACGTCACGCAGCAGCGTCACGGAGCGCGCGCCGCCGTGCTCGGCCAGGCGCGCGAATGTTACCGAGGCTATGCCCTGTGTGGAGTGTGGTGTGTGGATAACAGAGAGGTGCGTACGGGTAGCGCGCGCCCACGTCACGCAGCAGCGTCACGGAGCGCGCGCCGCCGTGCTCGGCCAGGCGCGCGAATGTTACCGAGGCTATGCCCTGTGTGGAGTGTGGTGTGTGGATAACAGAGAGGTGCGTACGGGTAGCGCGCGCCCACGTCACGCAGCAGCGTCACGGAGCGCGCGCCGCCGTGCTCGGCCAGGCGCGCGAATGTTACCGAGGCTATGCCCTGTGTGGAGTGTGGTGTGTGGATAACAGAGAGGTGCGTACGGGTAGCGCGCGCCCACGTCACGCAGCAGCGTCACGGAGCGCGCGCCGCCGTGCTCGGCCAGGCGCGCGAATGTTACCGAGGCTATGCCCTGTGTGGAGTGTGGTGTGTGGATAACAGAGAGGTGCGTACGGGTAGCGCGCGCCCACGTCACGCAGCAGCGTCACGGAGCGCGCGCCGCCGTGCTCGGCCAGGCGCGCGAATGTTACCGAGGCTATGCCCTGTGTGGAGTGTGGTGTGTGGATAACAGAGAGGTGCGTACGGGTAGCGCGCGCCCACGTCACGCAGCAGCGTCACGGAGCGCGCGCCGCCGTGCTCGGCCAGGCGCGCGAATGTTACCGAGGCTATGCCCTGTGTGGAGTGTGGTGTGTGGATAACAGAGAGGTGCGTACGGGTAGCGCGCGCCCACGTCACGCAGCAGCGTCACGGAGCGCGCGCCGCCGTGCTCGGCCAGGCGCGCGAATGTTACCGAGGCTATGCCCTGTGTGGAGTGTGGTGTGTGGATAACAGAGAGGTGCGTACGGGTAGCGCGCGCCCACGTCACGCAGCAGCGTCACGGAGCGCGCGCCGCCGTGCTCGGCCAGGCGCGCGAATGTTACCGAGGCTATGCCCTGTGTGGAGTGTGGTGTGTGGATAACAGAGAGGTGCGTACGGGTAGCGCGCGCCCACGTCACGCAGCAGCGTCACGGAGCGCGCGCCGCCGTGCTCGGCCAGGCGCGCGAATGTTACCGAGGCTATGCCCTGTGTGGAGTGTGGTGTGTGGA
The DNA here is from genome assembly GCA_910594945.2 of Amphipyra berbera. Lineage (NCBI taxonomy): Eukaryota > Metazoa > Arthropoda > Insecta > Lepidoptera > Noctuidae > Amphipyra > Amphipyra berbera. The sequence goes on along the minus strand of OU343140.1, from coordinate 17,880,181 downwards.
TAACAGAGAGGTGCGTACGGGTAGCGCGCGCCCACGTCACGCAGCAGCGTCACGGAGCGCGCGCCGCCGTGCTCGGCCAGGCGCGCGAATGTTACCGAGGCTATGCCCTGTGTGGAGTGTGGTGTGTGGATAACAGAGAGGTGCGTACGGGTAGCGCGCGCCCACGTCACGCAGCAGCGTCACGGAGCGCGCGCCGCCGTGCGCGGCCAGGCGCGCGAATGTTACCGCGGCTATGCCCTGTGTGGAGTGTGGTGTGTGGATAACAGAGAGGTGCGTACGGGTAGCGCGCGCCCACGTCACGCAGCAGCGTCACGGAGCGCGCGCCGCCGTGCTCGGCCAGGCGCGCGAATGTTACCGAGGCTATGCCCTGTGTGGGTCTTGTACTTACTCGACTAATTTATTAAACCAACTACTAATAAATCAATTACTAAAAGGATACTTTATACTACAAAGCGACCAATAAATAGGACTTCATTCAAAATTAAAATGCACCAGCCTGATAATTATATCCCGAATTACCAGACTGCGACTCGGGATAAAAACCCGGCTCACGTTAACTGTTTGAAGTTACATATGGATTTATAACTCACAGAACACACATCCCTTGTATGACAATGATGGTATTTTAATGATGACATGACTGTATCAAACAATATAAAAATAGATATAAGTACGAACCTCATTAGAATACTTGTCAATATATGAGTATAGTTTTTCCATATCGTGGTTCTTGACACACATTTCTATCAGAAGCTCAAATTCCTTGAATTTCTCAGCAAGAGCCGCTGCACGCTCTGTTTGGCCTTCGTCAACTGAAAATTTAATTATCGATTAAACTTATAATATACGGCGTTGATTTTTGAACGTATAAACAATTGTGAACCTTGTGAATGTATGGTTTAACAGTAGTACTAAATGTTATCAAGATTTACTAACTGAACGGCTGTATCGCTTCCCTTCGGATCCGTTCATACACGTGCTGCATGTGAGAGGAGCTGTTGAGTGGTTCTGCGTCAGTCAGGATCAAGTCGGCCAGAGACGCGGCCGCCTCGTACACTTGCGCGCGGAGAGTCGGATCTGGGCAGTTGTGAGCGCATTGACTGGCGGAATAAAACAACACATATGAAAAAAAGAAAACGCGTAACACGTCTTTAGTAGGTCTAACCACGTGTTAATTTTTAATTAAGGCAACTGAAAAGATTAATACACTAACAAGAAATAAAACCAGACTTCAAAAAAACCAATAAAATAATTACCAATTATTATAAAATTAAGTTTTAAGAGTCGGCGGTGCCTTCAATTTGGTTCATCGTGGATTAGCACAGACTTCTGAAACCTAATTTTATAATATGGTAATTATTTTATTCGTTTATTTGAAGTCTGGTGTTATTTTACATAAAAACAATATTTTTTCTTTTTAGTTCCCTTAATAAAAACATGGTTAGACCTACTAAAGACTATGCTAGTAACCTAATCACATTATGTGTACCTACTATTCGTCATTGAGGAGTCCATTGCCTATCTCCGAAGTTCTTGTCAGATCTTCAACAAATTTAAATGGGACAACTTTTTCAAACAAGAAAGTATCAAAGCCCGAAAATCTTTTTTTTTTAATACAGGCGATTTAAAAACCTCTTTCTGAAGAAGTTGGTGAAAAAGCTATAATACTAACGTGACAGCTCGTTTATGTAGGTCCACGAGTGCAGGTAACAACGCTCTTGGTCCCAGCTGTGGGCTCTGTTGTACGTGCCCGCCCGCTTGCCACTGCGCGCGAGTCTTGTGCACTGCGCTCAGCACGTTCTGTAATGCAATCATAGTTGAGACAAAATAGAGCCCCCGGTCCGTCCGGATTTAGTTTTAAAATTAAACCATTTATTTAGTTCACAATTATTTTTATTAATTTCTAATGATAGGTTGAGCTTAAATAATAGGGAATATGTCCATATTTAACCTGAACCTATACAGCTGCGCTGGTACCCTGGATACTTGGATCCTCTTGAACACATTTGAAAAGTTGATCAAAAACATGATATCGAACTTTTTGTAACCTCAATAGGATGATAAATGGACCTACATGTGCTTTCAGTACGACGGCGCCGTTAGCACACGTCGCCCGGCGACAGCGCGCCGCTCGACAGCGCGCTCTCCACCTCGGGCTCCTCCTCTACCTGTAGCGTGTATGTGTAGCGCTCACCGTGAGTATAGTGATGGTGGCGGCGGCGTGCGCGGCGGCGGCGCGCGCGTCCCGCGTGGGCAGCGGCGCGCGCGCCAGGGCGCGCAGCACGCGGCCCGCGCGCGACACGCGCCGGTAGCACACGTCGCCCGGCGACAGCGCGCCGCTCGACAGCGCGCTCTCCACCTCGGGCTCCTCCTCTACCTGTAGCGTGTATGTGTAGCGCTCACCGTGAGTATAGTGATGGTGGCGGCGGCGTGCGCGGCGGCGGCGCGCGCGTCCCGCGTGGGCAGCGGCGCGCGCGCCAGGGCGCGCAGCACGCGGCCCGCGCGCGACACGCGCCGGTAGCACACGTCGCCCGGCGACAGCGCGCCGCTCGACAGCGCGCTCTCCACCTCGGGCTCCTCCTCTACCTGTAGCGTGTATGTGTAGCGCTCACCGTGAGTATAGTGATGGTGGCGGCGGCGTGCGCGGCGGCGGCGCGCGCGTCCCGCGTGGGCAGCGGCGCGCGCGCCAGGGCGCGCAGCACGCGGCCCGCGCGCGACACGCGCCGGTAGCACACGTCGCCCGGCGACAGCGCGCCGCTCGACAGCGCGCTCTCCACCTCGGGCTCCTCCTCTACCTGTAGCGTGTATGTGTAGCGCTCACCGTGAGTATAGTGATGGTGGCGGCGGCGTGCGCGGCGGCGGCGCGCGCGTCCCGCGTGGGCAGCGGCGCGCGCGCCAGGGCGCGCAGCACGCGGCCCGCGCGCGACACGCGCCGGTAGCACACGTCGCCCGGCGACAGCGCGCCGCTCGACAGCGCGCTCTCCACCTCGGGCTCCTCCTCTACCTGTAGCGTGTATGTGTAGCGCTCACCGTGAGTATAGTGATGGTGGCGGCGGCGTGCGCGGCGGCGGCGCGCGCGTCCCGCGTGGGCAGCGGCGCGCGCGCCAGGGCGCGCAGCACGCGGCCCGCGCGCGACACGCGCCGGTAGCACACGTCGCCCGGCGACAGCGCGCCGCTCGACAGCGCGCTCTCCACCTCGGGCTCCTCCTCTACCTGTAGCGTGTATGTGTAGCGCTCACCGTGAGTATAGTGATGGTGGCGGCGGCGTGCGCGGCGGCGGCGCGCGCGTCCCGCGTGGGCAGCGGCGCGCGCGCCAGGGCGCGCAGCACGCGGCCCGCGCGCGACACGCGCCGGTAGCACACGTCGCCCGGCGACAGCGCGCCGCTCGACAGCGCGCTCTCCACCTCGGGCTCCTCCTCTACCTGTAGCGTGTATGTGTAGCGCTCACCGTGAGTATAGTGATGGTGGCGGCGGCGTGCGCGGCGGCGGCGCGCGCGTCCCGCGTGGGCAGCGGCGCGCGCGCCAGGGCGCGCAGCACGCGGCCCGCGCGCGACACGCGCCGGTAGCACACGTCGCCCGGCGACAGCGCGCCGCTCGACAGCGCGCTCTCCACCTCGGGCTCCTCCTCTACCTGTAGCGTGTATGTGTAGCGCTCACCGTGAGTATAGTGATGGTGGCGGCGGCGTGCGCGGCGGCGGCGCGCGCGTCCCGCGTGGGCAGCGGCGCGCGCGCCAGGGCGCGCAGCACGCGGCCCGCGCGCGACACGCGCCGGTAGCACACGTCGCCCGGCGACAGCGCGCCGCTCGACAGCGCGCTCTCCACCTCGGGCTCCTCCTCTACCTGTAGCGTGTATGTGTAGCGCTCACCGTGAGTATAGTGATGGTGGCGGCGGCGTGCGCGGCGGCGGCGCGCGCGTCCCGCGTGGGCAGCGGCGCGCGCGCCAGGGCGCGCAGCACGCGGCCCGCGCGCGACACGCGCCGGTAGCACACGTCGCCCGGCGACAGCGCGCCGCTCGACAGCGCGCTCTCCACCTCGGGCTCCTCCTCTACCTGTAGCGTGTATGTGTAGCGCTCACCGTGAGTATAGTGATGGTGGCGGCGGCGTGCGCGGCGGCGGCGCGCGCGTCCCGCGTGGGCAGCGGCGCGCGCGCCAGGGCGCGCAGCACGCGGCCCGCGCGCGACACGCGCCGGTAGCACACGTCGCCCGGCGACAGCGCGCCGCTCGACAGCGCGCTCTCCACCTCGGGCTCCTCCTCTACCTGTAGCGTGTATGTGTAGCGCTCACCGTGAGTATAGTGATGGTGGCGGCGGCGTGCGCGGCGGCGGCGCGCGCGTCCCGCGTGGGCAGCGGCGCGCGCGCCAGGGCGCGCAGCACGCGGCCCGCGCGCGACACGCGCCGGTAGCACACGTCGCCCGGCGACAGCGCGCCGCTCGACAGCGCGCTCTCCACCTCGGGCTCCTCCTCTACCTGTAGCGTGTATGTGTAGCGCTCACCGTGAGTATAGTGATGGTGGCGGCGGCGTGCGCGGCGGCGGCGCGCGCGTCCCGCGTGGGCAGCGGCGCGCGCGCCAGGGCGCGCAGCACGCGGCCCGCGCGCGACACGCGCCGGTAGCACACGTCGCCCGGCGACAGCGCGCCGCTCGACAGCGCGCTCTCCACCTCGGGCTCCTCCTCTACCTGTAGCGTGTATGTGTAGCGCTCACCGTGAGTATAGTGATGGTGGCGGCGGCGTGCGCGGCGGCGGCGCGCGCGTCCCGCGTGGGCAGCGGCGCGCGCGCCAGGGCGCGCAGCACGCGGCCCGCGCGCGACACGCGCCGGTAGCACACGTCGCCCGGCGACAGCGCGCCGCTCGACAGCGCGCTCTCCACCTCGGGCTCCTCCTCTACCTGTAGCGTGTATGTGTAGCGCTCACCGTGAGTATAGTGATGGTGGCGGCGGCGTGCGCGGCGGCGGCGCGCGCGTCCCGCGTGGGCAGCGGCGCGCGCGCCAGGGCGCGCAGCACGCGGCCCGCGCGCGACACGCGCCGGTAGCACACGTCGCCCGGCGACAGCGCGCCGCTCGACAGCGCGCTCTCCACCTCGGGCTCCTCCTCTACCTGTAGCGTGTATGTGTAGCGCTCACCGTGAGTATAGTGATGGTGGCGGCGGCGTGCGCGGCGGCGGCGCGCGCGTCCCGCGTGGGCAGCGGCGCGCGCGCCAGGGCGCGCAGCACGCGGCCCGCGCGCGACACGCGCCGGTAGCACACGTCGCCCGGCGACAGCGCGCCGCTCGACAGCGCGCTCTCCACCTCGGGCTCCTCCTCTACCTGTAGCGTGTATGTGTAGCGCTCACCGTGAGTATAGTGATGGTGGCGGCGGCGTGCGCGGCGGCGGCGCGCGCGTCCCGCGTGGGCAGCGGCGCGCGCGCCAGGGCGCGCAGCACGCGGCCCGCGCGCGACACGCGCCGGTAGCACACGTCGCCCGGCGACAGCGCGCCGCTCGACAGCGCGCTCTCCACCTCGGGCTCCTCCTCTACCTGTAGCGTGTATGTGTAGCGCTCACCGTGAGTATAGTGATGGTGGCGGCGGCGTGCGCGGCGGCGGCGCGCGCGTCCCGCGTGGGCAGCGGCGCGCGCGCCAGGGCGCGCAGCACGCGGCCCGCGCGCGACACGCGCCGGTAGCACACGTCGCCCGGCGACAGCGCGCCGCTCGACAGCGCGCTCTCCACCTCGGGCTCCTCCTCTACCTGTAGCGTGTATGTGTAGCGCTCACCGTGAGTATAGTGATGGTGGCGGCGGCGTGCGCGGCGGCGGCGCGCGCGTCCCGCGTGGGCAGCGGCGCGCGCGCCAGGGCGCGCAGCACGCGGCCCGCGCGCGACACGCGCCGGTAGCACACGTCGCCCGGCGACAGCGCGCCGCTCGACAGCGCGCTCTCCACCTCGGGCTCCTCCTCTACCTGTAGCGTGTATGTGTAGCGCTCACCGTGAGTATAGTGATGGTGGCGGCGGCGTGCGCGGCGGCGGCGCGCGCGTCCCGCGTGGGCAGCGGCGCGCGCGCCAGGGCGCGCAGCACGCGGCCCGCGCGCGACACGCGCCGGTAGCACACGTCGCCCGGCGACAGCGCGCCGCTCGACAGCGCGCTCTCCACCTCGGGCTCCTCCTCTACCTGTAGCGTGTATGTGTAGCGCTCACCGTGAGTATAGTGATGGTGGCGGCGGCGTGCGCGGCGGCGGCGCGCGCGTCCCGCGTGGGCAGCGGCGCGCGCGCCAGGGCGCGCAGCACGCGGCCCGCGCGCGACACGCGCCGGTAGCACACGTCGCCCGGCGACAGCGCGCCGCTCGACAGCGCGCTCTCCACCTCGGGCTCCTCCTCTACCTCTGGGTTGTCGCCGCACACCACCTGCGGAACGATGTCACGTAACACCGCGGCGTCATGTAATGCGAATCTCTGCTCACGCATCGGTCATACAATATCATGACTCAGGACAGTTATCTCATACCAAAGGATAGGAACGCTCGTATTAATAAACGACTCTCTGTTGAGAGCTCCCTTCGAAGTGTCGTTTCGATAAGAGTCAAAAGGCAGATTACAACAAAAAAAAAATTACTCTATGGCAACGTCTTCTAGGAGCCAGCTCCCAAGCAGCTATGTTGAAAGTTGTTTATTAATACGGACCTTAATATTGAACATACCAGAATAGAAATACAAAAAAGGACAAGTTTTTATTTTAAAATCTACATGACAATAGTTCATAAAACCAAGTAAACAAGACCTACAGTGCCCGAATTTAATTGTAATTTAATTTAATTAATGTAATTTAATTTTTTGTTAACATTTTGTATGCTTAACGGCGGAACATAGACAGTCTCTGAATTTTACATATTTTTCCACCTATTTTTTACGTATGTTCACAAAATAAATGATTTGATTTGAATTCACATAATATATTACTAACCTGATATATTGCTGAATCAATAAGCTGTGCGTCTCCACCTTGCTGCAATCTTCTCAACGCTATAGCAATTGCCAACTGCTCGGCTAGTCCACCTAACGCACTCTCCGTGCTCACAACGCCGCCGCCTGACTCTGAAATGTTCCACACAATTAATAGACTAGGGCCTAGTCTAGTCTAGCCTAACGGCCAAGTCACACAACATTAACTATAATAATAAAGAAATCGCAGTAAGGAACCTTAGACTTGGCACGACTTTGTCTAGATTTCATTACTTTTTAGAGAAACAAGCAGCTCCATCGAGACTTGGCTAGTTTTTTACAGAATGTTTTTGGTGGGATTTTTTTTTACACCATCAAAAAGTAGAGATTTCAACGAACATAAAGCCCACTGACTTTTTTAAAAAAGCTGATATTTTGACGCGAGAATCTTCGATTGAAAATTAGGGTGCTTTTTCGATATTCAGTTAACATAAGGTGAAAAAATAAATATTTTAAATCAAAAAATTACAGTGTGAACACAATTTATTTTATAGCTTCGAATCTCGTGAGCGGCTGACGAGGCCGGATGGGTCACTTAATTGGTGGCATAATTTGTTCGAATTCGGAAACACGAAGATTGTCGAGGCTTATAACTTACGCCGAAGTACTGTGGTCTTCTTTGTAGCCGCCCCAAATATCAACCGAATTTTCACAACGGGCACTCTGCCCCATATTCAAAACAAAGAAGACGACGTATAGTTGGCGAAATTCAACTTTCGAGATTCGGTGCGACGGCTACATCTACAGTCACAAACCTGTGTGCCCAGCGAGTTAATTACAGAAAAGTTAACTACAAAAAGGCGTATATTCAGACGACTGCTGTAAGTTATGACGTACCTCTAGTGACGAGACCGAGCCGCTGCCACAGTGAAACAGAACGCAGGAATTCACAGAATAGTGAGAAAGCGCGCTGCTTGTCACGTAGTTGTGCTGCCACTTGTAGCGCCGCCGAGCTGCCCAGGCAGATGTTAGTGGCAGCACCGCCGCGCTGCTTCCATCTACGAATTAACATAGGTTATGTTGGGCAACAATTGCGGTTGCAGTCTGGCACGAACCAATTTGATAAAAAGGTAAACAATCTTTTTGAGACTTATCTAAAACTGCTCTTAAAAAGGAGAATGGCGCGACTGGCTCCAAGAATAAAAAAAACGCCGGCCCTGGGTAAGTATACGTGTTACATAATAAATGAAAACCCTGAAAGCAGTTTGTCAAGAATCGGCTACTGAATCGATTTCAGGCATTTTAAATATGTATAATTTTATAAACTATCTTTTTACAAATTTTTCTTTTAATTACCGGTACGGTTACGGCCCTAGTATGGTACGGTGTACTGGACAGTCCTTAATAATTAACAATGATCATTAAGCATATACCTGGGATCCCCGGCGGGTATATCATCGAGCATCTCGGTAGCTATCCGGAGCACGCTGCGGTCAAGCACGCTGTCCACGTCGCGCTCGTCGTGTGTGTCGTGAGTGTCGTGTGTGTGTGAGTCGTGTGTGTCGTGTGAGTCATGCGTGTCGTGTTCACGCGTGCTTGGGAACAGCTCGTCCACGATGGCGCGGCACGCTGTGACGTCACGACGCACGTGGAACAAGAACGCCGTCTTGAGCTTACCGCACGCGTCTGTCGTAACCATGCTTACCTGGTATAAACATTATATTATTATTTATAATAATAGAAACAATACATTTATTTGGAGGAATTACTTTGGTTCCAAACTTACCTCGTGAGGATCAATTTCGTAAAGGGACAGGTTGCCGTCATACATGTCGGACGGACAAGGAGAGCCCATTGGACTCTCACACATGGACCTGATAACATAAAATTAAATTATTGATTTCACAGTGTGATATGCTGCTTACAATTAAGCAAGAACACATCTGTTAACGAAACATCGGCTTTCTGCTCCACCCAATCAAAAGATGACGAAATAACCATCACAACAAGCAGCCAGTGTTAATACGACCGGTATCTACGTAACAGCTTCACGGGTGCCAGATTGCTGGCTTTACCGTCATCAATTGACAGTGGACTGCACTGCTTAAGCCTAAATACTCACGGTGTGTTATTTATAGCATCAGGCTGGCTAAGCGCCAACACGCCGTGTTTGTGACTGAATAGTAGCGGCACTCCGCCGCACAACTCTGCGCCATACAGCTTGTCGCCTTCCGCTGACACGTCGATGTAGTCCACCTTGTCGTTTGATACCGTTGCTGTAGACAACAGCATAGGTATAAAATCAAGAAATTTATTGAAAGCGGCTGTGAGACACACGTCATTGAAAACACTGGAGTTTCAGTATGTGTATGTAAAATAGTCAGTAAAGTATGAGAATAAGAGGAATTTGACGTTCTTTATAAATGATTTATTTATTTTTGAAGGAGATCTGATGTCACCAAACACAATATTCCACCACCACCGACGTCACGCGTCACCCGCGGGGCTCCTCCACGCAGATGTGGGCTGACGACCGTACATACAAGCGGAACACTTACTAGACACGATGGCGATGTACTTGCTGGTGTACAGTATGGCGCGCTGCGCCAGCGGCAGGAAGCGCGGCGGCTCGTCCGCGTCGCCCGCGGGGCTCCTCCACGCAGATGTGGGCTGACGACCGTACATACAAGCGGAACACTTACTAGACACGATGGCGATGTACTTGCTGGTGTACAGTATGGCGCGCTGCGCCAGCGGCAGGAAGCGCGGCGGCTCGTCCGCGTCGCCCGCGGGGCTCCTCCACGCAGATGTGGGCTGACGACCGTACATACAAGCGGAACACTTACTAGACACGATGGCGATGTACTTGCTGGTGTACAGTATGGCGCGCTGCGCCAGCGGCAGGAAGCGCGGCGGCTCGTCCGCGTCGCCCGCGGGGCTCCTCCACGCAGATGTGGGCTGACGACCGTACATACAAGCGGAACACTTACTAGACACGATGGCGATGTACTTGCTGGTGTACAGTATGGCGCGCTGCGCCAGCGGCAGGAAGCGCGGCGGCTCGTCCGCGTCGCCCGCGGGGCTCCTCCACGCAGATGTGGGCTGACGACCGTACATACAAGCGGAACACTTACTAGACACGATGGCGATGTACTTGCTGGTGTACAGTATGGCGCGCTGCGCCAGCGGCAGGAAGCGCGGCGGCTCGTCCGCGTCGCCCGCGGGGCTCCTCCACGCAGATGTGGGCTGACGACCGTACATACAAGCGGAACACTTACTAGACACGATGGCGATGTACTTGCTGGTGTACAGTATGGCGCGCTGCGCCAGCGGCAGGAAGCGCGGCGGCTCGTCCGCGTCGCCCGCGGGGCTCCTCCACGCAGATGTGGGCTGACGACCGTACATACAAGCGGAACACTTACTAGACACGATGGCGATGTACTTGCTGGTGTACAGTATGGCGCGCTGCGCCAGCGGCAGGAAGCGCGGCGGCTCGTCCGCGTCGCCCGCGGGGCTCCTCCACGCAGATGTGGGCTGACGACCGTACATACAAGCGGAACACTTACTAGACACGATGGCGATGTACTTGCTGGTGTACAGTATGGCGCGCTGCGCCAGCGGCAGGAAGCGCGGCGGCTCGTCCGCGTCGCCCGCGGGGCTCCTCCACGCAGATGTGGGCTGACGACCGTACATACAAGCGGAACACTTACTAGACACGATGGCGATGTACTTGCTGGTGTACAGTATGGCGCGCTGCGCCAGCGGCAGGAAGCGCGGCGGCTCGTCCGCGTCGCCCGCGGGGCTCCTCCACGCAGATGTGGGCTGACGACCGTACATACAAGCGGAACACTTACTAGACACGATGGCGATGTACTTGCTGGTGTACAGTATGGCGCGCTGCGCCAGCGGCAGGAAGCGCGGCGGCTCGTCCGCGTCGCCCGCGGGGCTCCTCCACGCAGATGTGGGCTGACGACCGTACATACAAGCGGAACACTTACTAGACACGATGGCGATGTACTTGCTGGTGTACAGTATGGCGCGCTGCGCCAGCGGCAGGAAGCGCGGCGGCTCGTCCGCGTCGCCCGCGGGGCTCCTCCACGCAGATGTGGGCTGACGACCGTACATACAAGCGGAACACTTACTAGACACGATGGCGATATACTTGCTGGTGTACAGTATGGCGCGCTGCGCCAGCGGCAGGAAGCGCGGCGGCTCGTCCGCGTCGCCCGCGGGGCTCCTCCACGCAGATGTGGGCTGACGACCGTACATACAAGCGGAACACTTACTAGACACGATGGCGATGTACTTGCTGGTGTACAGTATGGCGCGCTGCGCCAGCGGCAGGAAGCGCGGCGGCTCGTCCGCGTCGCCCGCGGGGCTCCTCCACGCAGATGTGGGCTGACGACCGTACATACAAGCGGAACACTTACTAGACACGATGGCGATGTACTTGCTGGTGTACAGTATGGCGCGCTGCGCCAGCGGCAGGAAGCGCGGCGGCTCGTCCGCGTCGCCCGCGGGGCTCCTCCACGCAGATGTGGGCTGACGACCGTACATACAAGCGGAACACTTACTAGACACGATGGCGATGTACTTGCTGGTGTACAGTATGGCGCGCTGCGCCAGCGGCAGGAAGCGCGGCGGCTCGTCCGCGTCGCCCGCGGGGCTCCTCCACGCAGATGTGGGCTGACGACCGTACATACAAGCGGAACACTTACTAGACACGATGGCGATGTACTTGCTGGTGTACAGTATGGCGCGCTGCGCCAGCGGCAGGAAGCGCGGCGGCTCGTCCGCGTCGCCCGCGGGGCTCCTCCACGCAGATGTGGGCTGACGACCGTACATACAAGCGGAACACTTACTAGACACGATGGCGATGTACTTGCTGGTGTACAGTATGGCGCGCTGCGCCAGCGGCAGGAAGCGCGGCGGCTCGTCCGCGTCGCCCGCGGGGCTCCTCCACGCAGATGTGGGCTGACGACCGTACATACAAGCGGAACACTTACTAGACACGATGGCGATGTACTTGCTGGTGTACAGTATGGCGCGCTGCGCCAGCGGCAGGAAGCGCGGCGGCTCGTCCGCGTCGCCCGCGGGGCTCCTCCACGCAGATGTGGGCTGACGACCGTACATACAAGCGGAACACTTACTAGACACGATGGCGATATACTTGCTGGTGTACAGTATGGCGCGCTGCGCCAGCGGCAGGAAGCGCGGCGGCTCGTCCGCGTCGCCCGCGGGGCTCCTCCACGCAGATGTGGGCTGACGACCGTACATACAAGCGGAACACTTACTAGACACGATGGCGATGTACTTGCTGGTGTACAGTATGGCGCGCTGCGCCAGCGGCAGGAAGCGCGGCGGCTCGTCCGCGTCGCCCGCGGGGCTCCTCCACGCAGATGTGGGCTGACGACCGTACATACAAGCGGAACACTTACTAGACACGATGGCGATGTACTTGCTGGTGTACAGTATGGCGCGCTGCGCCAGCGGCAGGAAGCGCGGCGGCTCGTCCGCGTCGCCCGCGGGGCTCCTCCACGCAGATGTGGGCTGACGACCGTACATACAAGCGGAACACTTACTAGACACGATGGCGATGTACTTGCTGGTGTACAGTATGGCGCGCTGCGCCAGCGGCAGGAAGCGCGGCGGCTCGTCCGCGTCGCCCGCGGGGCTCCTCCACGCAGATGTGGGCTGACGACCGTACATACAAGCGGAACACTTACTAGACACGATGGCGATGTACTTGCTGGTGTACAGTATGGCGCGCTGCGCCAGCGGCAGGAAGCGCGGCGGCTCGTCCGCGTCGCCCGCGGGGCTCCTCCACGCAGATGTGGGCTGACGACCGTACATACAAGCGGAACACTTACTAGACACGATGGCGATGTACTTGCTGGTGTACAGTATGGCGCGCTGCGCCAGCGGCAGGAAGCGCGGCGGCTCGTCCGCGTCGCCCGCGGGGCTCCTCCACGCAGATGTGGGCTGACGACCGTACATACAAGCGGAACACTTACTAGACACGATGGCGATGTACTTGCTGGTGTACAGTATGGCGCGCTGCGCCAGCGGCAGGAAGCGCGGCGGCTCGTCCGCGTCGCCCGCGGGGCTCCTCCACGCAGATGTGGGCTGACGACCGTACATACAAGCGGAACACTTACTAGACACGATGGCGATGTACTTGCTGGTGTACAGTATGGCGCGCTGCGCCAGCGGCAGGAAGCGCGGCGGCTCGTCCGCGTCGCCCGCGGGGCTCCTCCACGCAGATGTGGGCTGACGACCGTACATACAAGCGGAACACTTACTAGACACGATGGCGATGTACTTGCTGGTGTACAGTATGGCGCGCTGCGCCAGCGGCAGGAAGCGCGGCGGCTCGTCCGCGTCGCCCGCGGGGCTCCTCCACGCAGATGTGGGCTGACGACCGTACATACAAGCGGAACACTTACTAGACACGATGGCGATGTACTTGCTGGTGTACAGTATGGCGCGCTGCGCCAGCGGCAGGAAGCGCGGCGGCTCGTCCGCGTCGCCCGCGGGGCTCCTCCACGCAGATGTGGGCTGACGACCGTACATACAAGCGGAACACTTACTAGACACGATGGCGATGTACTTGCTGGTGTACAGTATGGCGCGCTGCGCCAGCGGCAGGAAGCGCGGCGGCTCGTCCGCGTCGCCCGCGGGGCTCCTCCACGCAGATGTGGGCTGACGACCGTACATACAAGCGGAACACTTACTAGACACGATGGCGATGTACTTGCTGGTGTACAGTATGGCGCGCTGCGCCAGCGGCAGGAAGCGCGGCGGCTCGTCCGCGTCGCCCGCGGGGCTCCTCCACGCAGATGTGGGCTGACGACCGTACATACAAGCGGAACACTTACTAGACACGATGGCGATGTACTTGCTGGTGTACAGTATGGCGCGCTGCGCCAGCGGCAGGAAGCGCGGCGGCTCGTCCGCGTCGCCCGCGGGGCTCCTCCACGCAGATGTGGGCTGACGACCGTACATACAAGCGGAACACTTACTAGACACGATGGCGATGTACTTGCTGGTGTACAGTATGGCGCGCTGCGCCAGCGGCAGGAAGCGCGGCGGCTCGTCCGCGTCGCCCGCGGGGCTCCTCCACGCAGATGTGGGCTGACGACCGTACATACAAGCGGAACACTTACTAGACACGATGGCGATGTACTTGCTGGTGTACAGTATGGCGCGCTGCGCCAGCGGCAGGAAGCGCGGCGGCTCGTCCGCGTCGCCCGCGGGGCTCCTCCACGCAGATGTGGGCTGACGACCGTACATACAAGCGGAACACTTACTAGACACGATGGCGATGTACTTGCTGGTGTACAGTATGGCGCGCTGCGCCAGCGGCAGGAAGCGCGGCGGCTCGTCCGCGTCGCCCGCGGGGCTCCTCCACGCAGATGTGGGCTGACGACCGTACATACAAGCGGAACACTTACTAGACACGATGGCGATGTACTTGCTGGTGTACAGTATGGCGCGCTGCGCCAGCGGCAGGAAGCGCGGCGGCTCGTCCGCGTCGCCCGCGGGGCTCCTCCACGCAGATGTGGGCTGACGACCGTACATACAAGCGGAACACTTACTAGACACGATGGCGATGTACTTGCTGGTGTACAGTATGGCGCGCTGCGCCAGCGGCAGGAAGCGCGGCGGCTCGTCCGCGTCGCCCGCGGGGCTCCTCCACGCAGATGTGGGCTGACGACCGTACATACAAGCGGAACACTTACTAGACACGATGGCGATGTACTTGCTGGTGTACAGTATGGCGCGCTGCGCCAGCGGCAGGAAGCGCGGCGGCTCGTCCGCGTCGCCCGCGGGGCTCCTCCACGCAGATGTGGGCTGACGACCGTACATACAAGCGGAACACTTACTAGACACGATGGCGATGTACTTGCTGGTGTACAGTATGGCGCGCTGCGCCAGCGGCAGGAAGCGCGGCGGCTCGTCCGCGTCGCCCGCGGGGCTCCTCCACGCAGATGTGGGCTGACGACCGTACATACAAGCGGAACACTTACTAGACACGATGGCGATGTACTTGCTGGTGTACAGTATGGCGCGCTGCGCCAGCGGCAGGAAGCGCGGCGGCTCGTCCGCGTCGCCCGCGGGGCTCCTCCACGCAGATGTGGGCTGACGACCGTACATACAAGCGGAACACTTACTAGACACGATGGCGATGTACTTGCTGGTGTACAGTATGGCGCGCTGCGCCAGCGGCAGGAAGCGCGGCGGCTCGTCCGCGTCGCCCGCGGGGCTCCTCCACGCAGATGTGGGCTGACGACCGTACATACAAGCGGAACACTTACTAGACACGATGGCGATGTACTTGCTGGTGTACAGTATGGCGCGCTGCGCCAGCGGCAGGAAGCGCGGCGGCTCGTCCGCGTCGCCCGCGGGGCTCCTCCACGCAGATGTGGGCTGACGACCGTACATACAAGCGGAACACTTACTAGACACGATGGCGATGTACTTGCTGGTGTACAGTATGGCGCGCTGCGCCAGCGGCAGGAAGCGCGGCGGCTCGTCCGCGTCGCCCGCGGGGCTCCTCCACGCAGATGTGGGCTGACGACCGTACATACAAGCGGAACACTTACTAGACACGATGGCGATGTACTTGCTGGTGTACAGTATGGCGCGCTGCGCCAGCGGCAGGAAGCGCGGCGGCTCGTCCGCGTCGCCCGCGGGGCTCCTCCACGCAGATGTGGGCTGACGACCGTACATACAAGCGGAACACTTACTAGACACGATGGCGATGTACTTGCTGGTGTACAGTATGGCGCGCTGCGCCAGCGGCAGGAAGCGCGGCGGCTCGTCCGCGTCGCCCGCGGGGCTCCTCCACGCAGATGTGGGCTGACGACCGTACATACAAGCGGAACACTTACTAGACACGATGGCGATGTACTTGCTGGTGTACAGTATGGCGCGCTGCGCCAGCGGCAGGAAGCGCGGCGGCTCGTCCGCGTCGCCCGCGGGGCTCCTCCACGCAGATGTGGGCTGACGACCGTACATACAAGCGGAACACTTACTAGACACGATGGCGATGTACTTGCTGGTGTACAGTATGGCGCGCTGCGCCAGCGGCAGGAAGCGCGGCGGCTCGTCCGCGTCGCCCGCGGGGCTCCTCCACGCAGATGTGGGCTGACGACCGTACATACAAGCGGAACACTTACTAGACACGATGGCGATGTACTTGCTGGTGTACAGTATGGCGCGCTGCGCCAGCGGCAGGAAGCGCGGCGGCTCGTCCGCGTCGCCCGCGGGGCTCCTCCACGCAGATGTGGGCTGACGACCGTACATACAAGCGGAACACTTACTAGACACGATGGCGATGTACTTGCTGGTGTACAGTATGGCGCGCTGCGCCAGCGGCAGGAAGCGCGGCGGCTCGTCCGCGTCGCCCGCGGGGCTCCTCCACGCAGATGTGGGCTGACGACCGTACATACAAGCGGAACACTTACTAGACACGATGGCGATGTACTTGCTGGTGTACAGTATGGCGCGCTGCGCCAGCGGCAGGAAGCGCGGCGGCTCGTCCGCGTCGCCCGCGGGGCTCCTCCACGCAGATGTGGGCTGACGACCGTACATACAAGCGGAACACTTACTAGACACGATGGCGATGTACTTGCTGGTGTACAGTATGGCGCGCTGCGCCAGCGGCAGGAAGCGCGGCGGCTCGTCCGCGTCGCCCGCGGGGCTCCTCCACGCAGATGTGGGCTGACGACCGTACATACAAGCGGAACACTTACTAGACACGATGGCGATGTACTTGCTGGTGTACAGTATGGCGCGCTGCGCCAGCGGCAGGAAGCGCGGCGGCTCGTCCGCGTCGCCCGCGGGGCTCCTCCACGCAGATGTGGGCTGACGACCGTACATACAAGCGGAACACTTACTAGACACGATGGCGATGTACTTGCTGGTGTACAGTATGGCGCGCTGCGCCAGCGGCAGGAAGCGCGGCGGCTCGTCCGCGTCGCCCGCGGGGCTCCTCCACGCAGATGTGGGCTGACGACCGTACATACAAGCGGAACACTTACTAGACACGATGGCGATGTACTTGCTGGTGTACAGTATGGCGCGCTGCGCCAGCGGCAGGAAGCGCGGCGGCTCGTCCGCGTCGCCCGCGGGGCTCCTCCACGCAGATGTGGGCTGACGACCGTACATACAAGCGGAACACTTACTAGACACGATGGCGATGTACTTGCTGGTGTACAGTATGGCGCGCTGCGCCAGCGGCAGGAAGCGCGGCGGCTCGTCCGCGTCGCCCGCGGGGCTCCTCCACGCAGATGTGGGCTGACGACCGTACATACAAGCGGAACACTTACTAGACACGATGGCGATGTACTTGCTGGTGTACAGTATGGCGCGCTGCGCCAGCGGCAGGAAGCGCGGCGGCTCGTCCGCGTCGCCCGCGGGGCTCCTCCACGCAGATGTGGGCTGACGACCGTACATACAAGCGGAACACTTACTAGACACGATGGCGATGTACTTGCTGGTGTACAGTATGGCGCGCTGCGCCAGCGGCAGGAAGCGCGGCGGCTCGTCCGCGTCGCCCGCGGGGCTCCTCCACGCAGATGTGGGCTGACGACCGTACATACAAGCGGAACACTTACTAGACACGATGGCGATGTACTTGCTGGTGTACAGTATGGCGCGCTGCGCCAGCGGCAGGAAGCGCGGCGGCTCGTCCGCGTCGCCCGCGGGGCTCCTCCACGCAGATGTGGGCTGACGACCCGTACATACAAGCGGAACACTTACTAGACACGATGGCGATGTACTTGCTGGTGTACAGTATGGCGCGCTGCGCCAGCGGCAGGAAGCGCGGCGGCTCGTCCGCGTCGCCCGCGGGGCTCCTCCACGCAGATGTGGGCTGACGACCGTACATACAAGCGGAACACTTACTAGACACGATGGCGATGTACTTGCTGGTGTACAGTATGGCGCGCTGCGCCAGCGGCAGGAAGCGCGGCGGCTCGTCCGCGTCGCCCGCGGGGCTCCTCCACGCAGATGTGGGCTGACGACCGTACATACAAGCGGAACACTTACTAGACACGATGGCGATGTACTTGCTGGTGTACAGTATGGCGCGCTGCGCCAGCGGCAGGAAGCGCGGCGGCTCGTCCGCGTCGCCCGCGGGGCTCCTCCACGCAGATGTGGGCTGACGACCGTACATACAAGCGGAACACTTACTAGACACGATGGCGATGTACTTGCTGGTGTACAGTATGGCGCGCTGCGCCAGCGGCAGGAAGCGCGGCGGCTCGTCCGCGTCGCCCGCGGGGCTCCTCCACGCAGATGTGGGCTGACGACCGTACATACAAGCGGAACACTTACTAGACACGATGGCGATGTACTTGCTGGTGTACAGTATGGCGCGCTGCGCCAGCGGCAGGAAGCGCGGCGGCTCGTCCGCGTCGCCCGCGGGGCTCCTCCACGCAGATGTGGGCTGACGACCGTACATACAAGCGGAACACTTACTAGACACGATGGCGATGTACTTGCTGGTGTACAGTATGGCGCGCTGCGCCAGCGGCAGGAAGCGCGGCGGCTCGTCCGCGTCGCCCGCGGGGCTCCTCCACGCAGATGTGGGCTGACGACCGTACATACAAGCGGAACACTTACTAGACACGATGGCGATGTACTTGCTGGTGTACAGTATGGCGCGCTGCGCCAGCGGCAGGAAGCGCGGCGGCTCGTCCGCGTCGCCCGCGGGGCTCCTCCACGCAGATGTGGGCTGACGACCGTACATACAAGCGGAACACTTACTAGACACGATGGCGATGTACTTGCTGGTGTACAGTATGGCGCGCTGCGCCAGCGGCAGGAAGCGCGGCGGCTCGTCCGCGTCGCCCGCGGGGCTCCTCCACGCAGATGTGGGCTGACGACCGTACATACAAGCGGAACACTTACTAGACACGATGGCGATGTACTTGCTGGTGTACAGTATGGCGCGCTGCGCCAGCGGCAGGAAGCGCGGCGGCTCGTCCGCGTCGCCCGCGGGGCTCCTCCACGCAGATGTGGGCTGACGACCGTACATACAAGCGGAACACTTACTAGACACGATGGCGATGTACTTGCTGGTGTACAGTATGGCGCGCTGCGCCAGCGGCAGGAAGCGCGGCGGCTCGTCCGCGTCGCCCGCGGGGCTCCTCCACGCAGATGTGGGCTGACGACCGTACATACAAGCGGAACACTTACTAGACACGATGGCGATGTACTTGCTGGTGTACAGTATGGCGCGCTGCGCCAGCGGCAGGAAGCGCGGCGGCTCGTCCGCGTCGCCCGCGGGGCTCCTCCACGCAGATGTGGGCTGACGACCGTACATACAAGCGGAACACTTACTAGACACGATGGCGATGTACTTGCTGGTGTACAGTATGGCGCGCTGCGCCAGCGGCAGGAAGCGCGGCGGCTCGTCCGCGTCGCCCGCGGGGCTCCTCCACGCAGATGTGGGCTGACGACCGTACATACAAGCGGAACACTTACTAGACACGATGGCGATGTACTTGCTGGTGTACAGTATGGCGCGCTGCGCCAGCGGCAGGAAGCGCGGCGGCTCGTCCGCGTCGCCCGCGGGGCTCCTCCACGCAGATGTGGGCTGACGACCGTACATACAAGCGGAACACTTACTAGACACGATGGCGATGTACTTGCTGGTGTACAGTATGGCGCGCTGCGCCAGCGGCAGGAAGCGCGGCGGCTCGTCCGCGTCGCCCGCGGGGCTCCTCCACGCAGATGTGGGCTGACGACCGTACATACAAGCGGAACACTTACTAGACACGATGGCGATGTACTTGCTGGTGTACAGTATGGCGCGCTGCGCCAGCGGCAGGAAGCGCGGCGGCTCGTCCGCGTCGCCCGCGGGGCTCCTCCACGCAGATGTGGGCTGACGACCGTACATACAAGCGGAACACTTACTAGACACGATGGCGATGTACTTGCTGGTGTACAGTATGGCGCGCTGCGCCAGCGGCAGGAAGCGCGGCGGCTCGTCCGCGTCGCCCGCGGGGCTCCTCCACGCAGATGTGGGCTGACGACCGTACATACAAGCGGAACACTTACTAGACACGATGGCGATGTACTTGCTGGTGTACAGTATGGCGCGCTGCGCCAGCGGCAGGAAGCGCGGCGGCTCGTCCGCGTCGCCCGCGGGGCTCCTCCACGCAGATGTGGGCTGACGACCGTACATACAAGCGGAACACTTACTAGACACGATGGCGATGTACTTGCTGGTGTACAGTATGGCGCGCTGCGCCAGCGGCAGGAAGCGCGGCGGCTCGTCCGCGTCGCCCGCGGGGCTCCTCCACGCAGATGTGGGCTGACGACCGTACATACAAGCGGAACACTTACTAGACACGATGGCGATGTACTTGCTGGTGTACAGTATGGCGCGCTGCGCCAGCGGCAGGAAGCGCGGCGGCTCGTCCGCGTCGCCCGCGGGGCTCCTCCACGCAGATGTGGGCTGACGACCGTACATACAAGCGGAACACTTACTAGACACGATGGCGATGTACTTGCTGGTGTACAGTATGGCGCGCTGCGCCAGCGGCAGGAAGCGCGGCGGCTCGTCCGCGTCGCCCGCGGGGCTCCTCCACGCAGATGTGGGCTGACGACCGTACATACAAGCGGAACACTTACTAGACACGATGGCGATGTACTTGCTGGTGTACAGTATGGCGCGCTGCGCCAGCGGCAGGAAGCGCGGCGGCTCGTCCGCGTCGCCCGCGGGGCTCCTCCACGCAGATGTGGGCTGACGACCGTACATACAAGCGGAACACTTACTAGACACGATGGCGATGTACTTGCTGGTGTACAGTATGGCGCGCTGCGCCAGCGGCAGGAAGCGCGGCGGCTCGTCCGCGTCGCCCGCGGGGCTCCTCCACGCAGATGTGGGCTGACGACCGTACATACAAGCGGAACACTTACTAGACACGATGGCGATGTACTTGCTGGTGTACAGTATGGCGCGCTGCGCCAGCGGCAGGAAGCGCGGCGGCTCGTCCGCGTCGCCCGCGGGGCTCCTCCACGCAGATGTGGGCTGACGACCGTACATACAAGCGGAACACTTACTAGACACGATGGCGATGTACTTGCTGGTGTACAGTATGGCGCGCTGCGCCAGCGGCAGGAAGCGCGGCGGCTCGTCCGCGTCGCCCGCGGGGCTCCTCCACGCAGATGTGGGCTGACGACCGTACATACAAGCGGAACACTTACTAGACACGATGGCGATGTACTTGCTGGTGTACAGTATGGCGCGCTGCGCCAGCGGCAGGAAGCGCGGCGGCTCGTCCGCGTCGCCCGCGGGGCTCCTCCACGCAGATGTGGGCTGACGACCGTACATACAAGCGGAACACTTACTAGACACGATGGCGATGTACTTGCTGGTGTACAGTATGGCGCGCTGCGCCAGCGGCAGGAAGCGCGGCGGCTCGTCCGCGTCGCCCGCGGGGCTCCTCCACGCAGATGTGGGCTGACGACCGTACATACAAGCGGAACACTTACTAGACACGATGGCGATGTTACTTGCTGGTGTACAGTATGGCGCGCTGCGCCAGCGGCAGGAAGCGCGGCGGCTCGTCCGCGTCGCCCGCGGGGCTCCTCCACGCAGATGTGGGCTGACGACCGTACATACAAGCGGAACACTTACTAGACACGATGGCGATGTACTTGCTGGTGTACAGTATGGCGCGCTGCGCCAGCGGCAGGAAGCGCGGCGGCTCGTCCGCGTCGCCCGCGGGGCTCCTCCACGCAGATGTGGGCTGACGACCGTACATACAAGCGGAACACTTACTAGACACGATGGCGATGTACTTGCTGGTGTACAGTATGGCGCGCTGCGCCAGCGGCAGGAAGCG
Source organism: Amphipyra berbera (assembly GCA_910594945.2). NCBI lineage: Eukaryota > Metazoa > Arthropoda > Insecta > Lepidoptera > Noctuidae > Amphipyra > Amphipyra berbera. The sequence goes on along the minus strand of OU343140.1, from coordinate 17,858,411 downwards.
CGGCGGCTCGTCCGCGTCGCCCGCGGGGCTCCTCCACGCAGATGTGGGCTGACGACCGTACATACAAGCGGAACACTTACTAGACACGATGGCGATGTACTTGCTGGTGTACAGTATGGCGCGCTGCGCCAGCGGCAGGAAGCGCGGCGGCTCGTCCGCGTCGCCCGCGGGGCTCCTCCACGCAGATGTGGGCTGACGACCGTACATACAAGCGGAACACTTACTAGACACGATGGCCGATGTACTTGCTGGTGTACAGTATGGCGCGCTGCGCCAGCGGCAGGAAGCGCGGCGGCTCGTCCGCGTCGCCCGCGGGGCTCCTCCACGCAGATGTGGGCTGACGACCGTACATACAAGCGGAACACTTACTAGACACGATGGCGATGTACTTGCTGGTGTACAGTATGGCGCGCTGCGCCAGCGGCAGGAAGCGCGGCGGCTCGTCCGCGTCGCCCGCGGGGCTCCTCCACGCAGATGTGGGCTGACGACCGTACATACAAGCGGAACACTTACTAGACACGATGGCGATGTACTTGCTGGTGTACAGTATGGCGCGCTGCGCCAGCGGCAGGAAGCGCGGCGGCTCGTCCGCGTCGCCCGCGGGGCTCCTCCACGCAGATGTGGGCTGACGACCGTACATACAAGCGGAACACTTACTAGACACGATGGCGATGTACTTGCTGGTGTACAGTATGGCGCGCTGCGCCAGCGGCAGGAAGCGCGGCGGCTCGTCCGCGTCGCCCGCGGGGCTCCTCCACGCAGATGTGGGCTGACGACCGTACATACAAGCGGAACACTTACTAGACACGATGGCGATGTACTTGCTGGTGTACAGTATGGCGCGCTGCGCCAGCGGCAGGAAGCGCGGCGGCTCGTCCGCGTCGCCCGCGGGGCTCCTCCACGCAGATGTGGGCTGACGACCGTACATACAAGCGGAACACTTACTAGACACGATGGCGATGTACTTGCTGGTGTACAGTATGGCGCGCTGCGCCAGCGGCAGGAAGCGCGGCGGCTCGTCCGCGTCGCCCGCGGGGCTCCTCCACGCAGATGTGGGCTGACGACCGTACATACAAGCGGAACACTTACTAGACACGATGGCGATGTACTTGCTGGTGTACAGTATGGCGCGCTGCGCCAGCGGCAGGAAGCGCGGCGGCTCGTCCGCGTCGCCCGCGGGGCTCCTCCACGCAGATGTGGGCTGACGACCGTACATACAAGCGGAACACTTACTAGACACGATGGCGATGTACTTGCTGGTGTACAGTATGGCGCGCTGCGCCAGCGGCAGGAAGCGCGGCGGCTCGTCCGCGTCGCCCGCGGGGCTCCTCCACGCAGATGTGGGCTGACGACCGTACATACAAGCGGAACACTTACTAGACACGATGGCGATGTACTTGCTGGTGTACAGTATGGCGCGCTGCGCCAGCGGCAGGAAGCGCGGCGGCTCGTCCGCGTCGCCCGCGGGGCTCCTCCACGCAGATGTGGGCTGACGACCGTACATACAAGCGGAACACTTACTAGACACGATGGCGATGTACTTGCTGGTGTACAGTATGGCGCGCTGCGCCAGCGGCAGGAAGCGCGGCGGCTCGTCCGCGTCGCCCGCGGGGCTCCTCCACGCAGATGTGGGCTGACGACCGTACATACAAGCGGAACACTTACTAGACACGATGGCGATGTACTTGCTGGTGTACAGTATGGCGCGCTGCGCCAGCGGCAGGAAGCGCGGCGGCTCGTCCGCGTCGCCCGCGGGGCTCCTCCACGCAGATGTGGGCTGACGACCGTACATACAAGCGGAACACTTACTAGACACGATGGCGATGTACTTGCTGGTGTACAGTATGGCGCGCTGCGCCAGCGGCAGGAAGCGCGGCGGCTCGTCCGCGTCGCCCGCGGGGCTCCTCCACGCAGATGTGGGCTGACGACCGTACATACAAGCGGAACACTTACTAGACACGATGGCGATGTACTTGCTGGTGTACAGTATGGCGCGCTGCGCCAGCGGCAGGAAGCGCGGCGGCTCGTCCGCGTCGCCCGCGGGGCTCCTCCACGCAGATGTGGGCTGACGACCGTACATACAAGCGGAACACTTACTAGACACGATGGCGATGTACTTGCTGGTGTACAGTATGGCGCGCTGCGCCAGCGGCAGGAAGCGCGGCGGCTCGTCCGCGTCGCCCGCGGGGCTCCTCCACGCAGATGTGGGCTGACGACCGTACATACAAGCGGAACACTTACTAGACACGATGGCGATGTACTTGCTGGTGTACAGTATGGCGCGCTGCGCCAGCGGCAGGAAGCGCGGCGGCTCGTCCGCGTCGCCCGCGGGGCTCCTCCACGCAGATGTGGGCTGACGACCGTACATACAAGCGGAACACTTACTAGACACGATGGCGATGTACTTGCTGGTGTACAGTATGGCGCGCTGCGCCAGCGGCAGGAAGCGCGGCGGCTCGTCCGCGTCGCCCGCGGGGCTCCTCCACGCAGATGTGGGCTGACGACCGTACATACAAGCGGAACACTTACTAGACACGATGGCGATGTACTTGCTGGTGTACAGTATGGCGCGCTGCGCCAGCGGCAGGAAGCGCGGCGGCTCGTCCGCGTCGCCCGCGGGGCTCCTCCACGCAGATGTGGGCTGACGACCGTACATACAAGCGGAACACTTACTAGACACGATGGCGATGTACTTGCTGGTGTACAGTATGGCGCGCTGCGCCAGCGGCAGGAAGCGCGGCGGCTCGTCCGCGTCGCCCGCGGGGCTCCTCCACGCAGATGTGGGCTGACGACCGTACATACAAGCGGAACACTTACTAGACACGATGGCGATGTACTTGCTGGTGTACAGTATGGCGCGCTGCGCCAGCGGCAGGAAGCGCGGCGGCTCGTCCGCGTCGCCCGCGGGGCTCCTCCACGCAGATGTGGGCTGACGACCGTACATACAAGCGGAACACTTACTAGACACGATGGCGATGTACTTGCTGGTGTACAGTATGGCGCGCTGCGCCAGCGGCAGGAAGCGCGGCGGCTCGTCCGCGTCGCCCGCGGGGCTCCTCCACGCAGATGTGGGCTGACGACCGTACATACAAGCGGAACACTTACTAGACACGATGGCGATGTACTTGCTGGTGTACAGTATGGCGCGCTGCGCCAGCGGCAGGAAGCGCGGCGGCTCGTCCGCGTCGCCCGCGGGGCTCCTCCACGCAGATGTGGGCTGACGACCGTACATACAAGCGGAACACTTACTAGACACGATGGCGATGTACTTGCTGGTGTACAGTATGGCGCGCTGCGCCAGCGGCAGGAAGCGCGGCGGCTCGTCCGCGTCGCCCGCGGGGCTCCTCCACGCAGATGTGGGCTGACGACCGTACATACAAGCGGAACACTTACTAGACACGATGGCGATGTACTTGCTGGTGTACAGTATGGCGCGCTGCGCCAGCGGCAGGAAGCGCGGCGGCTCGTCCGCGTCGCCCGCGGGGCTCCTCCACGCAGATGTGGGCTGACGACCGTACATACAAGCGGAACACTTACTAGACACGATGGCGATGTACTTGCTGGTGTACAGTATGGCGCGCTGCGCCAGCGGCAGGAAGCGCGGCGGCTCGTCCGCGTCGCCCGCGGGGCTCCTCCACGCAGATGTGGGCTGACGACCGTACATACAAGCGGAACACTTACTAGACACGATGGCGATGTACTTGCTGGTGTACAGTATGGCGCGCTGCGCCAGCGGCAGGAAGCGCGGCGGCTCGTCCGCGTCGCCCGCGGGGCTCCTCCACGCAGATGTGGGCTGACGACCGTACATACAAGCGGAACACTTACTAGACACGATGGCGATGTACTTGCTGGTGTACAGTATGGCGCGCTGCGCCAGCGGCAGGAAGCGCGGCGGCTCGTCCGCGTCGCCCGCGGGGCTCCTCCACGCAGATGTGGGCTGACGACCGTACATACAAGCGGAACACTTACTAGACACGATGGCGATGTACTTGCTGGTGTACAGTATGGCGCGCTGCGCCAGCGGCAGGAAGCGCGGCGGCTCGTCCGCGTCGCCCGCGGGGCTCCTCCACGCAGATGTGGGCTGACGACCGTACATACAAGCGGAACACTTACTAGACACGATGGCGATGTACTTGCTGGTGTACAGTATGGCGCGCTGCGCCAGCGGCAGGAAGCGCGGCGGCTCGTCCGCGTCGCCCGCGGGGCTCCTCCACGCAGATGTGGGCTGACGACCGTACATACAAGCGGAACACTTACTAGACACGATGGCGATGTACTTGCTGGTGTACAGTATGGCGCGCTGCGCCAGCGGCAGGAAGCGCGGCGGCTCGTCCGCGTCGCCCGCGGGGCTCCTCCACGCAGATGTGGGCTGACGACCGTACATACAAGCGGAACACTTACTAGACACGATGGCGATGTACTTGCTGGTGTACAGTATGGCGCGCTGCGCCAGCGGCAGGAAGCGCGGCGGCTCGTCCGCGTCGCCCGCGGGGCTCCTCCACGCAGATGTGGGCTGACGACCGTACATACAAGCGGAACACTTACTAGACACGATGGCGATGTACTTGCTGGTGTACAGTATGGCGCGCTGCGCCAGCGGCAGGAAGCGCGGCGGCTCGTCCGCGTCGCCCGCGGGGCTCCTCCACGCAGATGTGGGCTGACGACCGTACATACAAGCGGAACACTTACTAGACACGATGGCGATGTACTTGCTGGTGTACAGTATGGCGCGCTGCGCCAGCGGCAGGAAGCGCGGCGGCTCGTCCGCGTCGCCCGCGGGGCTCCTCCACGCAGATGTGGGCTGACGACCGTACATACAAGCGGAACACTTACTAGACACGATGGCGATGTACTTGCTGGTGTACAGTATGGCGCGCTGCGCCAGCGGCAGGAAGCGCGGCGGCTCGTCCGCGTCGCCCGCGGGGCTCCTCCACGCAGATGTGGGCTGACGACCGTACATACAAGCGGAACACTTACTAGACACGATGGCGATGTACTTGCTGGTGTACAGTATGGCGCGCTGCGCCAGCGGCAGGAAGCGCGGCGGCTCGTCCGCGTCGCCCGCGGGGCTCCTCCACGCAGATGTGGGCTGACGACCGTACATACAAGCGGAACACTTACTAGACACGATGGCGATGTACTTGCTGGTGTACAGTATGGCGCGCTGCGCCAGCGGCAGGAAGCGCGGCGGCTCGTCCGCGTCGCCCGCGGGGCTCCTCCACGCAGATGTGGGCTGACGACCGTACATACAAGCGGAACACTTACTAGACACGATGGCGATGTACTTGCTGGTGTACAGTATGGCGCGCTGCGCCAGCGGCAGGAAGCGCGGCGGCTCGTCCGCGTCGCCCGCCCCGCCGCGCGCCGCCACCACTGACGTCACGCGCGGCCGGCGGGGCTCCTCCACGCAGATGTGGGCTGATGATCATACACAGTTTTAATGAATTTTCATAATGTTAAATGCAATAATGAAACTTTATTAACTGTCACAGGTATTTACCGATAGCGTATCTCATCTCGGGCGACCGGGCGATGTTGATTGTAGCTATGAGTAGAAGCAGACCGTTGTTACCGCTCGCTCTAACATCCAAAGCCATTATCTCCAAACTGTTTAGGTCACCTGGAAATCAGCACAGATTTAGAAAAGTTAAAATTTTCTAGGCCCATATTCTTGATCAAGCATCATTTAAGAATATGGTCCCTTCTCTTAAGTCCTCCTGCAGTCCACTGCTTGGCATAATAAACAACATTTTCCAAAAACTTGATGGAGTGTTTGTTGCAATACATGAATATGACTACGGATCCTTTCTTTATGGGACAGGCCCATGCCCAGCAATGAACCACAGTAGAGTAAGAGTGTGTGTAGCTACCGTGCGGCGCGAGGTGCGAGCGTGCATACGCGTCGGTGAGCGCGCGGCGCAGCGAGTGCTCGTACAGCTCCGCGCCGCGCCACAGTTGTAGTGCGGGGCCGCCCGACACTAGAGCGATCGTACTTTCAGACTCCTCGTTACCTGGTAACACTACCACGCCTACGAGTTTCTGTAACAATTGAAGTTTATCATCTTAATAATAGGTACAGTGTGATTTATTTAACTGGGGCCCTATGGAGAAATCGTAAAGGAAAGGAGCTATTGAATGGTTCAGTGAAAGACGTAGTATATCATTGGCATGGCAAATCATTTTTTGTACAATACAGTCTATGTTTCTTTTTATCAGTCACATGCAACAGCACAAATAATCATCTGGGACAAATGCCAGTTACGATTATATGATCTGTATCATAAAATGGTTATTATTGTGAGACAAGTGCATACATGGTCTAAATTTTATTGTAAATAGCATACGTACACAAAATTGGGTCACAATTTACAGCAAGTTTTAAAATAACAAATAAATACCACTAAATTATTCCTCACCGTGTCTGCATGTGCGGGCATCGATCCAAAGAATAGCAAGGAGACGCGGCGCCCAATGCCGCCCAACCACCCGCTGGGCGGCCGGAGGGTGCGACACGTGACTGTCGCACGACCATCTGCAACCAATTTGTATATTAATTATGCACCACTATTGACTTCCATTCACAATTAATTATTACGTAAAACGATGGTTTCTTTTGTCGCGACTAAACATTTTTCAGTGTTTTGTTGGAACCAATTTTAGGAAAAATTGTCATTACATTTTTCAGATTGGCAACTTTTGAATTCTGTGAATTGGGATCTGTCTTTGTAATTGTTTTGCAAATATTAAATTACTCAGTTCTAAAATAATTAGCCAGTAGTTGTCATCACCTACTAAATGCTACATGAAGTATCAATCATGTTGCTGTGTTTCACACAGTATGTTCTGCCTAGCTTTTTTCTAACTATGTTGGAGTCAGCACAGTATACAAGAACCAAAAGATCTTTTACGTGTGGTATACAAGCTTACAGAATTTATAAACACACATCTTCTTAGCTAAAACTATTTGTACTTACCAACAACTGTAGGGTTGAGCAGCACCACTGTGCATGTAGTAGTAGCCAGCACTAATCCCTCTGGTGTGTAGTCTCCTAGCTTCTCGCACTCTTGTCCAGCGAGCTCACAGGAGACATCTACATACACACCCTCCTGGCCAACAGATGGCCAATAACGGACTGTGCCTTCAGGAGAAACACCAATGCAGGACGGCATCTGTGTGGAACAATTCATATTACAATTTAAAAAAACAAACAAAAGTTAATATCAGAATAATTACTAGACTTAATGTAGTCAACTGACCTGTGCCCCATCCTCGTAGAACAGCACTACCAGATCAGCCTTATGTGCCAGATCAGTCTGTGGCAGTGTGAGCTCCCTAGCTATAGTACTGGTAGAAGCAGATGGTGCATTGCTAGACAATGTTGGAGTGCGAGGCCATGACACAATGCGTCGCCCCGACACCACCCAGCACCAACCACAAGCAGATAGACGCACAGTCACCTCCCCACTAGCTGCAATAAATAAAAGAGGTTAATTCAGTGCATAAACTTCATACTGCAATGCTTATAGTGTTCATTCTTTATTCACTGTTGTGTCAGACTAAACAGAATTTATCCACTGCTGATTAGAATGCTTCTTATGTGATTAGGATAGTGTTTGATTGAATTATTATCTTCTTGAAATGTTAGGAATTTTTAGTTCATGTAGGTACCTATGGCAGTTCTTACCAAATGTTAGAGCTTCTGTGACCATTACAGGGAGGGGCATCCCATAAGTTTCTATAGTGGTTATTGGAGTCTTGTACACAACATCGCCAGCTTGCTCTCCCGGAGACTGCATGAATTTACTGCGAACAAAATAGTACATTGATGATGCCTTTCACATTATTTATTCAAATTAAGCGGAATAGGTTATGTACAAACCTTTGGTTCTTTTTAGCTGATGACAGCCCAATGGGCCTTCGCCCTGTGATAGACTGTCTCACTCGAGGTGAAAAAGGGCTCCTCATTGCGCCTGTGCTACTATAATCCATTATGATAAAAACTAAACGATACGAAGAAAATTAACCGAAACGAAACCACAAAATAATTCAAAACGTCAAACTGCAAACAAAAAGATTGAAAAGGATAAGATCAATATATTGCGTTCCAATGTACGGATAAATCTAAAAAATATTTTAGAGCATACCTATTTTATATTTCATTGTAATGTTTTCTAAAATAAAATGAAATATTGTAAATAATATAAAATAAAACGTTCCTTAAAATTAATGAGATGATCACATTAAAGTTATTTAAAATGAATAACGACAGCAAATAACTCTAAACCATGGAATTATTAAGAACTATAATTACTCTAAATATAAATAAATAAACATTTTATTTGCACACACACTGGTAAGGCTATGTTTCCACTGAAGCGAAGCTGAGTGGAGAGAAGCTTAGCGGCGCATGAATTGACCAATCACAATGCTCTGAATCTCCGTTTATATAAAATAAATCAGCACGCGGATTCGAGCTGGATAGAACGGAGACGAGCGGGGTGGTGTTGAGCGGAGCTGGACTGAGCGGACTTTTCAAACATAATTATGAGCACGAGAACCCGAGCGGGACAGAAGGTAGACGAGCAGGGTGGTGTTGAGCGGAGGGCAGTGGACTGGAGGGGAGTGGCGTACGAGGCCGCTATACTCACGCACATAGCATTTTAGTTTAGTTAGCGCATGCTTTGGTAACTACGAATAAAATAAATAAGCTCAACCCCAGTCCACTACACTCTGCTCCACTCCACTCCAGTGGAAACACTCACCGCTTTTCACTGCTTTGTTTCGCTTCGCCCCACCCAACTCCACCTTAGAGAAAACGCACCCTAATGGAACGGAGGAAGGAAACTGAATATTATCCACAGAAATGGTAAAACTTTGCAGCTGCTATATAAATACTGTGGTGAAACCACTGACCTCTATAATTGTCATTGATATTACCTACGGAAACAGAACAATATTAAGGCGCATTCCCACTAATGCCACGCGGATCCATGAGGCCAAGTCGCACGGCTGAGCCTCGTGAGTGTGTACATGCCACACGGCTGTTTTTCTTTTATTAATTGATTTGTTCGGGAGCACCCGGTGTTACGGAACTCTCGGAGTAGTAATATAAATATAAAAATAAAATTTCGAATGCAACTGGCGCAAGGCGGGTCGCATGACGCTTATAATGAGGAGGCGTTGCAAAGATATAAAAGTATAGCGAGGCTGGGCCTCTCGGCTCTCAAGCTTACGCGGCTCGCAATGGGGACACATCTTTACTTACCAAACTGACCAATTACTGGCTCGCGAAGTGAGGCCGCGAGCGAAACTGAGAACGAAACCTCCGATAATTAGTTAAGGCGGCTTTACATACTTTCCAAACAACGGCAAGCGCCCACAAGCACAGACGGGTACACAGATCAAAGGAAGTTTGACGGTTTTCGTGCACAAATCAAAGGAAGTTTACGGCAAGCGGTTGCGATGCATTGACACGTTTGTGCATGATTGAGCGTTTTGCAGACGCTTGGAGCATGCGGCAAGTGGCAAGCGTGTAAAGCCGCCTTTAGGTGCAGTTGATTGATGTTAATGACAGTTGATGTTGAAAATTAATGTCAAAAAAATTTATTTTCCAACGGCTCCAGGCTTCGGCCTTCCGGGATTTCACAAGTTTTTTTGTTATTTTTCGTTGTAATCGATGCAAAACTGCGTGTTTTTAATTTACTTGATGAATTAGTGTAAGATATCAAGATGCATATCAAATCTATAGTGTTGGACGGTTTCAAATCATATGGGAATCGTGTCGAGATCACCGGTTTTGATAATGAATTCAACGCTATCACCGGTCTAAATGGCACAGGGAAGTCAAATATATTGGATTCGATATGTTTTGTCTTAGGAATTACAAATTTGTCAAACGTAAGTACTCGTTTCGGTTTTTTGTTTGTAAACATTGTGTTTGGTTATAATTTTTCCCGCCTGTTCTTTTCTATGTTCCAATTTTACTGTTTTTGAAGGCATTTGATCATATCTGAAGCTTTTATGATTAGTATAAATTGTATTACAGTTTACTTATCTCTCAAAGTCTCAATGTGTATTCTTGAACATCTATCTGGATCTCATTTCTAATGGGTGACAATATTTCAGGTGCGTGCAGGCAGTTTACAAGAATTGATTTACAAGCATGGCCAGGCTGGTATTACTAAGGCCACCGTGAGCATTACTTTCGACAACCGAGATAGAACTCAGTGCCCTATCGGCTATGAGAATCATAGTGAGATCACTGTTACTAGAACGGTACTTTTTTTTATTTTTACTAATTAGAAATAAATAAATATTTAAATATTGTTTTAACTTTTTAATTTTTGGAATCTGAACTGGAATATTAAAATAGTCATTGTGACATTATTCGCTTGAATTTAAATAAAATTCTAGAAAAATAAAGGAAATTTTACATTTGTATAAATTCAATACTCATTAGGTTGTTATGGGGGGAAAGAACAAGTACCTGATCAACGGCATCAACGTCCAGAACAAACGGGTAGCGGATCTGTTCTGCTCGGTGCAGCTCAATGTCAACAACCCTCACTTCCTTATCATGCAGGGCAGGATCACTAAGGTTCTAAACATGAAGCCTCCTGAGGTAAGTTCATTGTTTAAGTAGGTACAACATTTTGTTTGTTTGAAGTAGCTTTATAGGGTTTGTCAGATACAGATTGTTATTTAGCAATGGAGCTTAAAATTTAAATGTTTGGGAATTTACTCTATCATGTGTGTGATAACAGACATATTACAGCAAAGAGCCTGTTACGGTTTGGCTACATGCTCAATCATACATGAACAAATGGCTTATGCAAAAATTATTGTTGGTATTAATGGTCCTGCATGGTTTTCTGTATTGCCATCTTAACCCTTTATAAGGCAGAAGATTTTAGGAAAAGTAAATAACAAACAATTTGGTATTTTTTTAAAATACCTAATAAATTAAAACCTGAAATATTTTTTGTAAGTAAAATTATTATATTTTATTAAAAAAACACGTTAAAAAAATGGCATACAGCCAGGTTTGAAAATAAAAATATAACAAGGAGCCTTATGCGACAACTGCCAAAAAAATTGGTGGCAAACATACTGCCACTGCCTTATAAAGGGTTAACAAAGTACATGGCTACATGCCTTACTTGCGAAAAATAGTATTTGTGCAAATAAGATTGAGCCTTAGACCATTAAACCAATGGACTCGGCATGCATGATCATTCCCAGGGACTGAAAGCAGTTGAGGTACGAGGTTACGATACCTTTAAATTATAAGGATACCATTACCTGGCCATTAAAACAAAGGAACATATAACTTTGAAAACAGATTTATATCTGTATAATTATGTATAAGTGTATTTAAGAATTTAAAGTTCTAGTGTATAATTATATTCTAGATCCTGTCCATGGTGGAGGAAGCAGCAGGCACAAGGATGTATGAAGCAAAGAAGCAAGCTGCACAGAAAACTATTGAGAAGAAGGATGCCAAACTGCATGAACTTAATGATGTATGTATTGTAAACACCTTGTAGGTTTTTACATGTCTCATGTACACTTTATCAAGCCTGTGATAAAAAATATTGCATTTATCATAATTACACATTTGTTTCAGATTATAAGAGAGGATATAGCACCGAAATTGCAAAAGTTACAAGATGAAAGAGCCCAGTTCCAAGAGTACCAGAAAGTAGTGAGAGAGTTGGAGAATCTGTCCAGATTACACATAGCTTATAGGTGAGGTCTAGTTGACTTGAAATTGTTAATATTTTCAGCTAGGGTTTTTGTCTAAAATTAGATATATAGGAACTAGTTGCAACCTCCGCTGTGATCAATTCACTCATCTTTGCGCCGGCGGTATGTGCTCTTGTTTGTACTGATACGGGGGTTATGTGTGTGATATCTATCCGTCAGTCGCATCTGCGAGTCGCGTGTGACTTTTGTAATACGTATAGGCTAATCGCGACGTAAGGGAGTAATTTAAAAATCGTTGCGGCTTTTCGGCTTGGTGTATTGCTACACCAAGAGAGGATACTGACACAAATCAAAACTATGTTTTGACAATCTTACGCACACAGCACCGTGCGCTCTATGAATGGATCTGTCTATGTAACCTATTTGCTTTTATCTCTCAATATACGACTCTTAAATTTAAAAAAATTACCCCCCCCCCGACATTTCAATGCGATTATTATTATAGCGGTGAGAAAGTGCTTTCCATAACGAGTCATACAAACTCCAACACCATGGATCTGCGACTAGTCATTACCGAGTGCCGATCGCCATCTTGAGCTACCACCTTACAAGTCCTTGTCCAAGTCAAATCAATAGATCGTCTGATTATTAGTTATTTTGGAGTAGTTTGAACAAATTTCAGATCCAAAGTCTCAATCAGATCAGCTCAATGGTACCCAAATATTGTATGATAACTAGGTTTGCATATGTTAGAAATTTCGAGTCAATCAGGGGAACAGAATTTAAATAAATATTTTATTTTATTAGGGAAAACAAACAATTGTACATTTTGTCTTACATCTAAGTATACAATAAAGTAGGTCAACTACAATCAACAACGTTTCCACAAATATACATTATAGGGCAGGGATCTCTACACTGACTGTGAAAAGAGCTGATTATCTTGAAATGGCTGATCCGATTTCCATCAAACATAGCGTAGAACCATACCGATTAAACCAGCTTTCAAACAAAAAATACCGTATTGAAATCGGTTCATCCATTTGGGTGCTTCGATGCCACAGACAGACACACACACAGTCAGATAGATATAGGTTTCAAACTTATATCACCCCTCTTTTTTCGTCAGGGGTTGAAAACTACTCATACTGCAGATTTTAAATTTGCTTTTTAATTACATCATCTTTTGCATGTTACCCAAGAATGTGTTTATTCTAGGTACGTGACGGCAGAAGAACGCGCGAAAGAAGCTGTTGCCAAAGTAACAGAAGTACAAGATGAAATAAAAAGTATGAAAGACAAGATAAAGCACAATGATGGTGAAGTCAAAGATTTAGACAAACAAGTGGCTGAGCTCAACAAGAAGTTGGATGAGGTAAAGATTTTCCATACATTAATAAATGTCCAGCTAATTGAAATTTAGAAGTACATACATATGATGATTTTGATTGATTTGCAATTAGGAACCTCAATTCCTTAAGTTCAAACTTTTCAATAGGTTTTATCATTCTGAAATCTACTTAGTTAACATTTCTTTAAAGTTAATATTTGTGTAAGTTTGCACGCCTAGTTTAGTGTCATCAAGCTTATTTGATGCGCTCTTAAGTAAGGTTGAAATACCAGTCATATAGTTCGGCCGTCTTTAGTATTGCCGATACTTTCGCCGAAGCCATCGATAATGAGACCCCCTAGTTAACGTTCACAACCTCTTCTAGGAAAGCGGCAATATCCTTAAAGAACTAGAAACTGAACTACAAACCGTGGAGAAAACAGAAGCGTCAGCGTCATCAGCGCTCAAGGCTGGTCGGGAGGCTCTGACGTCACATGAGAAGCGCGGCAGGTTGCTGGAACGGGCACTCGCTGATGACGAGGCCGCACTGGCCTCTAAGAAGAACGCCCTGGACCAGGTGAGGTGTTGTGTAGTCCCCAGCTGACAATAAGTTACCACCTGCCTTCCTCTAAGAAGAACGCCTTGGACCAGGTGAGGTGTTGTGTAGTCCCCAGCTGACAATAAGTTACCACCTGCCTTCCTCTAAGAAGAACGCCCTGGACCAGGTGAGGTGTTGTGTAGTCCCCAGCTGACAATAAGTTACCACCTGCCTTCCTCTAAGAAGAACGCCCTGGACCAGGTGAGGTGTTGTGTAGTCCCCAGCTGACAATAAGTTACCACCTGCCTTCCTCTAAGAAGAACGCCCTGGACCAGGTGAGGTGTTGTGTAGTCCCCAGCTGACAATAAGTTACCACCTGCCTTCCTCTAAGAAGAACGCCTTGGACCAGGTGAGGTGTTGTGTAGTCCCCAGCTGACAATAAGTTACCACCTGCCTTCCTCTAAGAAGAACGCCCTGGACCAGGTGAGGTGTTGTGTAGTCCCCAGCTGACAATAAGTTACCACCTGCCTTCCTCTAAGAAGAACGCCCTGGACCAGGTGAGGTGTTGTGTAGTCCCCAGCTGACAATAAGTTACCACCTGCCTTCCTCTAAGAAGAACGCCCTGGACCAGGTGAGGTGTTGTGTAGTCCCCAGCTGACAATAAGTTACCACCTGCCTTCCTCTAAGAAGAACGCCTTGGACCAGGTGAGGTGTTGTGTAGTCCCCAGCTGACAATAAGTTACCACCTGCCTTCCTCTAAGAAGAACGCCTTGGACCAGGTGAGGTGTTGTGTAGTCCCCAGCTGACAATAAGTTACCACCTGCCTTCCTCTAAGAAGAACGCCCTGGACCAGGTGAGGTGTTGTGTAGTCCCCAGCTGACAATAAGTTACCACCTGCCTTCCTCTAAGAAGAACGCCCTGGACCAGGTGAGGGGTTGTGTAGTCCCCAGCTGACAATAAGTTACCACCTGCCTTCCTCTAAGAAGAACGCCCTGGACCAGGTGAGGTGTTGTGTAGTCCCCAGCTGACAATAAGTTACCACCTGCCTTCCTCTAAGAAGAACGCCTTGGACCAGGTGAGGTGTTGTGTAGTCCCCAGCTGACAATAAGTTACCACCTGCCTTCCTGTCAGTTTCATAGGAAGGAAGCGAATAATGCATCGGGTGGTTGGAGGGACGGGAAATTACCTTCCATCTCCACTTTTTGTAGATATTTTAGGAACGAGATTAGTTTTCCGTTCAGCCCCCTGATTCAAAATGTTTCGATAAGTCAGTTGCCGACTGATTCGGTTTTTTATCTCGTTTGCTCTCGTTACGAGAGTCATAGACGAAATGAATCAGTTGACAACTGACTAAACGAAACAGTCCGAATCAGGGGACTGATTAGACAGTTAAATGTATCATTGAGTAAGTTGACCATAAAAACGCCGCAACTATTAAATGTGGCAATAGTAGTTCAGGTCATGAGATAGTTTTTATAACTCTTAAGTTTTAAATTTATAAATACCCCTGATATTTTGATGTGGGTGTCGATCCTTGTTAGTGATTATTATTAATGCGGTGAGAAAGGGCTTATACACGATGGGTCTTCAAGTAGTCATAGCGGAGGACCGATCACCACCCTGAGCCACTTTCAAAGTCCTTGTCAATATACGTCATGAGGCAAAATCGATGGGTCTGCCTGATTAAATTAGCTATTTTGAAGTAAGTAGTGTTAACAACTTTCCGATCTAAACCCTCAAAAAGATCAGCTCAGTGGCCCTAATATTGTATTGTCACTAGGTTTGTATATTATATATGTAATATGTTAGAAATTTCAAGTCTAATCGGACGAGCGGAGTTGACAAAAATACCTAATGTTTGGCTGAAATCCCTACACCAACTGTGAAAAGAGTTGATCATCTTGAAAGGGCTGAGCCGATTTCCATTAAACAGTCTATAAAGATCTCGACTAAACCAGCTTTCAAACAAAGAAAAAAACCGTATTGAAATCGGTTAATCAGTTTGGACGCTACAATGCCACAGACAGACATAGGCTTCATATAAATTTTTTTTTCGTCGGGAGTTAAAAACAAAAAGGTATAGAATGTTAGCTTCTGTAATTAGAATTTAACCTAGTTGTTCGCAGTATTAAAACACAATTTATCTGTTGTCAGGTCGAATCTACATTCGAAAACCTCCGGGCAGTCAGCGAGGCCAGCAATGTGGCTTTAGCGGACGCTCAGCAGAGGTTCCTCGCCGTCAGTACCGGACAAGAGGGCGATTCCGAGTCACTACAGGATCAGCTGATGGGTGAGTGAATTGTTCGACAGCAGCGAATAGTCCACCCTCTTGGGCTTTTATAACAGTGTTCAGTAAAGACTATATTATATATACGGCAAGAGAGGTTTTTTCCCTTGCCTCTCTTCGATAGGATTGGTGATAAAAGCAGAATTTGTGTCCTGATTTCACATTTTTTTTTCTGTAACAAATACAATTACTATTTCAATACATCTATGATTCGTCTTCAGAACAGTCAGATTATCGCAACGGTCATGAGCTGACTGAGCATAATGTTTGTCCTATTACCCTAGCTGCAAAACAAGCGGCATCAGAGGCTGCCACTCGCATATCTCAAAGCACTATGGAGAAGAAACACGCGGAGAATCGTTTAAAAGCGCTAGAGAAGGAGTTCAACAGTAGCAGCGCGCAGTACCAGCGGGACCAGGAGCACATAGGGCAGCAGCAGGCGAAGATTGATGAGCTGCAGGTCAGTACTGCATGTACCTACCTAGTAAAATACTAGTCAAAATAAACCACTATAAAATCGTTTTCGCTGGAAAAGGTTATTTTCCGAGGTAAAAAGTAACTTATGTTAATCTGCGATACATTCTACCCTTTTACTATATCCAAATTCGCTTAGCCTTTACGACGTGTTTAATATTAAACATCCGAAGGATATTGGACCCACCTACCAACAGTAATATAAGAATAGTGTTTTAATTCATTTTATAACATTAGTTTCTACTGGGGTGTCACGAACGAAAGAAAACTAAGTTTGTGGTAGGGAATAATGTCTAATCAGGCACACAATGTTTAGAACTTAAGAGCTACAGAAACAATCACAAAATGAAGGCGCAGGTCGCCGACGCGATACATCGTACGCGTCGCGACGGTAGCGGGGCGGACTGTTGCTCGCGGGCGCAGGTCGCCGACGCGACACATCGTACGCGTCGCGACGGTAGCGGGGCGGACTGTTGCTCGCGGGCGCAGGTCGCCGACGCGACACATCGTACGCGTCGCGACGGTAGCGGGGCGGACTGTTGCTCGCGGGCGCAGGTCGCCGACGCGATACATCGTACGCGTCGCGACGGTAGCGGGGCGGACTGTTGCTCGCGGGCGCAGGTCGCCGACGCGATACATCGTACGCGTCGCGACGGTAGCGGGGCGGACTGTTGCTCGCGGGCGCAGGTCGCCGACGCGATACATCGTACGCGTCGCGACGGTAGCGGGGCGGACTGTTGCTCGCGGGCGCAGGTCGCCGACGCGATACATCGTACGCGTCGCGACGGTAGCGGGGCGGACTGTTGCTCGCGGGCGCAGGTCGCCGACGCGATACATCGTACGCGTCGCGACGGTAGCGGGGCGGACTGTTGCTCGCGGGCGCAGGTCGCCGACGCGATACATCGTACGCGTCGCGACGGTAGCGGGGCGGACTGTTGCTCGCGGGCGCAGGTCGCCGACGCGATACATCGTACGCGTCGCGACGGTAGCGGGGCGGACTGTTGCTCGCGGGCGCAGGTCGCCGACGCGATACATCGTACGCGTCGCGACGGTAGCGGGGCGGACTGTTGCTCGCGGGCGCAGGTCGCCGACGCGATACATCGTACGCGTCGCGACGGTAGCGGGGCGGACTGTTGCTCGCGGGCGCAGGTCGCCGACGCGATACATCGTACGCGTCGCGACGGTAGCGGGGCGGACTGTTGCTCGCGCGGTGCGGAAGCGGGGGAAGGGTAGCTCTCCCGCTTCCCGCGTTAAGTAGGTACAAATCTAAATGTTCGGGCAGCGCGTTACAATTTTTAATTGTTAATTTTAGTGTTTAATGTTTAACTGTATATAGCTGTTTTTTGATAAAACAGGTCTTCGATAAATAAAAGCTTGTAACTAGCTTAACGTTAAGTTCTAATTATGAATTTAAATTCTAAAGTTTTATTATAGTACAGTTTTCTTAGCAAAATTATAATACAAAATCATTTTTTTTTCTATTAAAGATTAAAGTACACTTTGGACAGACCAATGAGTTTTCCGACGACACGTTTGGTGCAGTGGCTAAGCGATGGGCTTCTGCGCTGCGGGTCGTGGGTTCGATTCCCGCACGGAACAAATATTTGTATGGCCTACAGATAGTTGTTCCGGGTCTGGGTGTTTGTGCATGTGAAGATTTGTGTCTGTAGACGCACCCACGATACAGGAGAAATCCTAGTGTGGGGCAACGTGCTTAAAAACGAAAAAAAAACTACTTTTATTCATTTTGTGTATGGTAGCGAGCGCTGGACAGTATGGTATAGGTGGGTTTGGGCGACATAATATTGTATTTGTTTTAAGTTTTGGTCTTTTATTTAAAATAGGTATCTACCTATTGCATGAGCGTAGATAAAGTAGTGTATGAAACTGCACATAACTAGGTATTAAAACACTCGCGTGAACTATTAAAAACCTCGCCTACAGCTCGGTTTTTAAACTCGTACTCATATTTAAATAACCGCTTTTATGCAACAGAAACGACTAATACTTTATCATGATTTGAATGTGATGCCATTATCATCGTCATATCAAGCTGTCTTCTTTATCTTAGCGTGTTGATGGCAATCTGAATTGAGTCGGTCCAGAACTTAGCTACGAGTTAAGCGTTATCAGTAGCGTCCATTAGTTTTTGTAGCGTGCAGGTATTAGAGCACCCAGGGCATGATGTCAGGTGTCCCATCGTCTGTGGAACAGCACCAGGGTTTTCAAAAGACAAATCAGAAGTTCTCTCCGATGTCTACTGCAAAACTCACTGCAACATTATTTGCGTTCAAGAGACCCATCAAGACAAAACCCAAAGCTGGGCACACATTTCTGGACCTTACGCTTACCGCTGAGATATCAAGCCGTAAATGTCCATAACTGAACTATACTGCATGCCATAGGGTTAAAGTACAAATGAAAACCTTTGATCGTAGGTATTATCATCTCTGTTGGTAGTTCGGTCCAGTGTCCATATAACTGGTTCCCTTATTGTCTCCCCAGGCGGAGTTGTCCAGCATGAGCTTCAGTGCGGAGCGTCAGAGCTCGCTGAAGGGCACGGCGCGCTCGCTGCAGGCGGCCGCGCGCAGCTCGCGGGACGCGCTCGACAACCTGTCGGCCAGGCTGCAGCGGTGCAGCTTTAAGTACACGCCGCCGCAACACGACTTCGACACCAGGAGGGTTAGCGGTATGTCTACTTACGTCATACATACATGTATACAGGGTCTAACGATAAGCACCGTTATCACTCAAACCATGGATAGCACAACGACATAGCACTGGGTAGGTTACACAATTTACGCGCGTAAAATGATCGGCGCTCCGTTTACGCAACACGAATACCTACGCAACGACGTGTGCTCGCTAGCGAAACAGTGGATAATTGAGTGGCGCGCCCCCCCCCCCCCCCCGCCCCCCCCCCCCCGCCCCCCCGCGCCCCCCCCCCCCCGCGCCCGCCGCGCTCCCCAGCCGTGGTGCGATGCCGGTTTGTTACCTATATCACATCTTTGTACAATGGTGAAATGTTCTCGAAGTGAAATTGGGATTTTGTTTAAAAAAAGGTTGTTATTTTTCATTGATTTTACATTCTATAAATGAAACGAAACCACTGGTTTCAAGGACAACGGTGATTACCCTCACACCTTCTATATGTATATTTCGATCACAATTTTATAGCTAAGTTGAAAATTAAAAATTGCAATAACAACATAAAGCGAAATCCACTAGCAAGTTAAGTTGCACGAATTATTGAAGCGAGTGCTTGCTTACCTGTTAACAATGAAAGCATGTTTGGTTAAAACCTTCACCTTCAGTTTGCGGCAAGTCGGGCTAGTCGGTAAAATTTCTCCGAGTCAATTTCCTGTGAGTGTGTCCACAGTGAGTCGGTTGGAGAAGTGAACTATCACTATTGAATATTACTGAAGCCACATTGTGAGTGTTATGATAAAGGCGATTTTAATATAATGATTCGTTTCAGGTACTATCTGCAGACTGATAAATGTATGCGATCCGATATACTGCACTGCGTTGGAAACTGCAGCGGGAGGACGGGTCAGTTATTTACAAGCAAATACTATTAATAAACGCTTATTTATTCTCGCTTTAACGCAATCGCGACGCATGCTAAATGCTATCAAACTGATCATATATTATTATCAGCCTCCTGATTCAGAACGTTTCGATAAGTTAGTTGTCGAACGATCCATACATACCTATATACAATTACGCCTATTTCCCATTGGGGTAGGCAGAGACTATATATTTCCACCTGCTACGATCCTGACACCCTTTTCGCTTCATCTACATTCATTAACCTTCTCATGCACGCTCGTCGGTTTAGGGTGCTACCAACCTGGCCTTTTTTGAGAACGTCGCGATTTGTTCGTGGTACGTTCGCCGAGGTCGGCCCCTGTCGAATGATACGGTTTGTTATCTCGTTTTGTTTGCAATTCTAATAACTAGAAAAAAAGAGATAACAAACCGAACCGTTCGACAACTGACTGATCGAAAAGTTCTGAATCAGGGGACAGATTGACCAGATTGTATGCAGAGCCACACTGCGCCGTGGTCGTCTAATACGGTGAGATATAAAATATGTGTGTATGTTCCAGCTATACAACGTGGTGGTGGACACGGAGGTGACCAGCAAGCTGCTGCTGCAGCGCGGCCAGCTGCAGAGCCGCACCACCATCATCCCGCTCAACAAGATCAGCGCGCACGTCATCGAGCGGCACACTGTGCGGCTGGCGCAGCAGATTGTAAGTCATACTTACGGGCCCGTGGCTTATTAGCGACCGCGCGGATCATACAATTTGCGAGGTTAAACAACGCTAGCCGCGGTCAGTCCGTGGATGTGTGACCTTTCGTTACACATTGAGTCCCCTCCGTGTCTCGGAGAGCACGTTAAACCGTTAGTCCCGGGTGTCGTACGAATAATTATGACAGTCGTTACAGGTAGTCAGAAGCCCGAATGTCTGACAACTGATCTAACTTTAGGATATCGGCATTGCCTAGTAGCTAGGTTGCGGGGGTCTAATAGCAGTCGCTCCGTGTAAAATACTGGTATTCAGCCACATCTAGTTAGGGGCCATTCAAGTATTACGTAAGCACGAAAGGGGGGTCAGGGGGTCTTTGATTAGCTTATTTTTGATGACATGGGGACGAGGGTGTCTAGATAATAATTACGTCAGCAATTCTTATTTAATTACTTATTAATCTAGACTTGAAAACTGCTGCTCATGAATAACAATAAAGAAACCTGATCAGTTTAAAAAATATATATACCAATGTTTACGTAAGCATAGGAGGGGGGGTATAAACTTTGCTTACTTTTGCTGACACGGGGGAGGGGTGGGTCAAAAATTATTAAAATTCTGCTTACGAAATACTTTAATGGCCCCTTAGACTGGAAGCTGACCCCAACATAGTTGGGAAAAAGCTAGGCAGAACGATCAGAACAAACATGTTTATTCAACAGCTTCCCAATCAGTGTTGTACGTCCGAGTGTTTTAGTAATAAACAAAGTTAGGATGACGTAATGGTGCGTCCAAACCTGACGAACGCGCCGCGAATGCGCGCGTGCATTCCATGTTCGTACGAAGCTTCCGCGCCGTCCGCGCGCCGTACGCGAGCGGCGCGGGTGGTGCGCGCGTGCCGCTCCTGGAACCTGCCACCAACGTCTTATTTTTTCTTTTATTTTTCGTCAGTAATAAAATAGCCGATGCTGCAGCAATTATGCTAAGGCAGTCGTATGGTCCGACATCTTCGGAAGCAAATTCACAGTTGAGGCTCATAGTTCAACCGCGAAAGAAGCTATGTGCGCACGGGAGGCCCCACTCGAGCCTTGCCGGAGTTACACTAGAGCGGCGCACCAAACGTACGCTGTAACTGCACGCGAGCAGCACGCGCGCAGTTCGCAAGCGGCTCGCGAGCGGTGCATTCGTCAGGTCTGGACGCACCATAGGGATATCGAACAATCGAATGCATCATTGAGTACGTGGTATGTGTCTCATTACGTTATCTCCACTTTGTATGTGAGATCTCGGTGTCTGATCGATTTGAACTGATTTTAGAGCGGCTGTCGATTTACGGCCGATATTTATTAACCAATCTCAATCTAAAATGTACGGATTGATGTAAATTTTTGACATTATTTCTATTGAATTTCTGTCAAAAACCTGAATCAATCCAGAAATTTTGGATTGGGATCGGTTATTAATGTTGGCCGTTAGTGCGGCAAATGTTATTTAAAGAATTAACGTTTCTATTGCTTAAATAAAAGTTTAAGGGCCTAGGTGTCTGAGTAGCCGCTACTCACCGAATAAATTCAAAAATGGAACAGAATTTGTATGAAATCAACTGTTACTTGGCAGTTAATTTAACGGAAAGTTACTCGGAGGTGGTGAAATAGACCCTAAGGCCCGATTTTACCAACGGCAGATAAGTTTTATCAGTGGAATAAATCACAATGCGTAATAGCGTCCTAAATTATTAATATTTTCTAACAAACTTAAGATATACCTCAATCTAAGGGCCAAACCACATCTGAAGGAAGATACGTCGCCGATCTTCCGCCGGTACACATAATTCGAATCGACCGAAGATGCGTTACTAAAATTCCTCGAGTAAATTACGCGACGGAAGATCGGCGACGTATCTTCTGTCAGACGTGGCTTGGCCCTAAAGATCTTGTTACGTAGAAAAATAAAAGATTACGGCCAGAAATGTCAAAGCTCCGGGTGAACCTCGGAAAACAGGAAAAATGGGAACAGTAATTCAGTGTTAAATGTAGGAACGAATTGCAACCTAATATAACATTAAAATTTATTTATTACGTGAATAATGGAAGTAATATTAATTTTAAGTAGGTATAATGTAAAATAAATAAAAATTTCACGTCATTTTTAACCGACTTCCAAAAAAGGAGGAGGTTCTCAATTCGTCTGTATGTTTTTTTTATGAGTAATAGAGTCCTAAAATATAATTATAATATTTTCCAGCAGAGTTAAGTAAGTACCTCAATCAAGAACTAAAATAAGTAAAAAAAAAAATATGGCCATAAATGTAAAAGCTCCGGGTGAACCTCGGAAAACAGGATAAAAGGGAATAATAATTCAGTGTTAAATGTAGGAACGAATTGCTGCCTAATATAACACTAAAATTGATTTATTAACTGAACTAGCTGTGCCCGCAACTTCGTATGCGTAGAAGTCGTAGGACAACATTACTAGCTTAATTGAAATTATTATGTAATTATTATTAGGTATAGATTAGGTGGGTTTCTTAAAATCATTCTTTATTCTAACAACTATGAAAAAATATACAAAAAACGGAAACCTCACATAGCTTCGGGTGTTCTATGTTTTTTTCACCAACGGTTTAGGCTGAGTAGATGTTTAGTTTGTTAGATTTGAAAATTAGGATTTTTACTAAACAAAATATGTTGTATTTCTATCAGTAGTCAGGTCCATTATAATAAGGTTTCCATGTGAACAATGTTAGCAGTAGGAACACCAGGGATGAGTGCATGTGGCTGGAGAGGCGTCACGGCGCCCTCAGCTTCTGGGTGACGCAGGTACTCGGGAAGTGCCTGTGTCGTATAGGGCGGGAGCAGACGCTCGGATGTCACCACTGTGGGGACTGCCAGGAGGACACGGGGCAGCACACGCTGCTAGTGTGCGCTGCGTGGGGAGCGCGGCGCCTAACCTGGTAGCGGCGGTGGGTGGTGACCTCTCGCTTCCGGCTGTGGTTCTGTCCATGGTGGGGAGCGAGAGTGCGTGGGAGGCCGTCGCTTCCTTTTGCGAGGATGATGATGAGGTGATGGTCACCAAGGAGGTAGCGGAGAGGGAGAGGGAGACGTCTTCCTCCCTCCCTTCTCCGGCTAGACACCCCGGGTGCCGGAAGGCACGTGACGATCTCCGGCCAATCCTAGTGAGTGGCCTGCGGGCGGCAGGTTAGGGGACCCGTCGCCCGACCAATAACAGGCCCGGGAGGATTCCGCGTGCGCCTCTCAGAAGGAAGTTGCAGGGCAGGGGACAATTATTTTTTGGTTTTTTTTCGTGTTGTTAGTGACAACCTATAATAATAACATTATTCATCAAAAGACATTACAACATTACAACTTTATTCATCAAATTGCCCCACCACTGGAGAGATCCACCAGAAAAAGCTGTTGGGCCAAGACCTGCCGGGGTTGCGGTGCATGCAATAGCGAATCCCGTGACCGCGGCCCTAGGTGAGAAGGAGGTACACCGTTGGTATTTAGCCGGTAAGACTCCGGCAGACCCCCTCGCCTTCCCCGGGCGAGGGACATCGATGAAGATTTACCAACGATAAAAAAAAAGGATGTGTGCATAAAGATAGCTCAGATTGCTTAGGTATACAGGAGAGAGCTAATCGTACGAGAAGCAACTTCATAGCATAACATAAGCTACCCGGAAACTGTACACGTTTAAAACTGAACGGAAAATAGATTACGTAATTTAGTATACACGCAACGCCATCTATTGAGCAAATATGTTACAACAAATGATGCTAATTGTTTTCTTAATGACTTTAAATTCTAATAACTTTAGATTGAACGAACCGATTAGGATGAAACAGAAAATAAATGTTACTCCGAGATACGCTCAATATTTGTCTATAAAAGTCAATCACACTGAAACAAACAAACCGCCAAACAAAAAAATTCCAAAAATGATCGAAATGGATTTTTTTTTTCTTATTATTTAATGACTCCCACTATAAAGTATTTCCCATTGTCAAACACGGCAAGTCCACAGATTTATGATAATATTAATAAAATATATGATTATTTCAAATTCTTCTTCTTCATCCTAGCTTTTTCCCAACTATGTTGGGGTCAGCTTCCGGTCTAACCAGATGCGGCTGAATACCAGTATTTTACACGGAGCGACTGCCATCAGACCTCCGCAACCTAGTAACTAGCCAATGCCGGTATCCTAAGATTAGACTGGATAATTATTTCAAATTAATATACAATACAATACTCTTTATTGTACACAAAACAAACAAGAAACATTACTATAAAAATAGAGATGTACAATGGGCGGTCTTATCGCACTGGACGATTTCTTCCAGACAACCTTTGGATGGACATGAAGTGCAAGAAAAAAAGAGAGAGGTAGTTCACAGTGTAACAATTAATTAGGAGACATTAAATTATGTACGTTAAATAAACCTAAAAACACAAATAAATAAATATTATAATTATACAATAAATATGAAATAAATATATATATATAAATGTATATAGTGTAGTGTATAGTGTATAGTGTAATATATCGTATTGCCTTGCACAATTAACAATTATGAATACACTCACTTATGAAATTGAGTGTATTTCTCTTCCACTACCATTCATATAGATAGGTACCTAATAAATTCTAAATAACAATATCTTCGATTTTTTTTGATAAAAGCTTAGTACCTTCTTCATAAAGCTAGCATTTCAATAGGCCTTCCGTAGACTGAGAATAGGTACCAATTCAATATTAGGTAATCTGTAGATTTATTCGTTGTAATATATTTTCTCACAACGTGATTTGATACACGTAACGCCATCTTTTGAAAATAAATGGTATAAACATGCACATGCTAAGTTCTTCTAGAAAACTTAAAATTCGCATATCTTTTGATTGTGTGAACCGATTGCGATGAAACAAAAACGATAGGTTACATGGAGATAAGCACAATATTTGTTTATAAAAGTCAACAACATTGGACCAGTTGTTTTTACGTGATGCTTGCACAAACAAACAGATAAACATACAAACAGACAAAAATTCCAAAAATGATAAAAATGGGTTCTATTGGTTATCGTTTAACACCCCAACCAGGATTTTTCAAAATATTTGCTATGTACAGACACGCCAAGTCTACAGATTTATTATATGTATATAGATAATGGAAATAATATTGATTTTAAATAGTAAAATAAATAAAAATTCCAAGCACCGACGCATTCCGTTTCAATAAATCAGATAAATATGATTACTACTTTCGATTAAAAATATTGCAACAGGCTTCAGATCAGTTAAAAAGAGTCCAATTAGTTTCAGAGACAGGTACTCCGTAGTATAACTGGGAGCCATAAAGTGTATTAAGGTACTAACTAATCAGTTAACTCTACAAACAAACAAAATGAAAAGCTGTTCCTGAGAAATTAAAAATCTAACTTTGTGGCATGGTATTTGAAAATCTAGTTCTTCAAACAATTTAAATAATGGACGAAGACAACGGAATTATACTTTAAGAGTGATTCGTCACGCACTTGATAAGTTTTTATATCATAACTTAAGTATTCCATATATAACAAATACTTGTCACTTTATTAATATAATTAAAAAACCCTGGCGCTTATAGAACTGAAATTGGCTATTACAGTAAAAGTAGGTTATTCGGAACACATTCGCACTATTTTTATGTTTGTATGTCAAAATTTTCCACTTAGGACACCATCCAAACAGTTTTACACATTGTCCTTTGACTTTTTAACAGATTTTGTATAGACATTCTGTCAAAACGTTTTACTTATAGCGAAGGTAACAGTTATCCGACGTTAATAAAATCGGCCCTAAATACAAGTAGTATTATTTATATTTTGTGTCGTAGGGTGGCGGACCTGAGAACGTCCAGCTAGCTCTGGATCTGATCTCCTTCGACAGCCAGCTGCGGCCGGCGATGGCCTGGGTGTTCGGCAACACGCTGGTGTGCCGCGACCTGGACACAGCCAAGCGCGTCACGTTCCACCCGTCCGTGCGGCGCCGCTGCGTCACGCTGGACGGCGACGTGTTCGACCCGTCCGGCACGCTGTCCGGGGGCGCGCGGGTCACGGTGAGTTACACTGTACACTAACTATACACAGCCAAGCGCGTCACGTTCCACCCGTCCGTGCGGCGCCGCTGCGTCACGCTGGACGGCGACGTGTTCGACCCGTCCGGCACGCTGTCCGGGGGCGCGCGGGTCACGGTGAGTTACACTGTACACTAACTATACACAGCCAAGCGCGTCACGTTCCACCCGTCCGTGCGGCGCCGCTGCGTCACGCTGGACGGCGACGTGTTCGACCCGTCCGGCACGCTGTCCGGGGGCGCGCGGGTCACGGTGAGTTACACTGTACACTAACTATACACAGCCAAGCGCGTCACGTTCCACCCGTCCGTGCGGCGCCGCTGCGTCACGCTGGACGGCGACGTGTTCGACCCGTCCGGCACGCTGTCCGGGGGCGCGCGGGTCACGGTGAGTTACACTGTACACTAACTATACACAGCCAAGCGCGTCACGTTCCACCCGTCCGTGCGGCGCCGCTGCGTCACGCTGGACGGCGACGTGTTCGACCCGTCCGGCACGCTGTCCGGGGGCGCGCGGGTCACGGTGAGTTACACTGTACACTAACTATACACAGCCAAGCGCGTCACGTTCCACCCGTCCGTGCGGCGCCGCTGCGTCACGCTGGACGGCGACGTGTTCGACCCGTCCGGCACGCTGTCCGGGGGCGCGCGGGTCACGGTGAGTTACACTGTACACTAACTATACACAGCCAAGCGCGTCACGTTCCACCCGTCCGTGCGGCGCCGCTGCGTCACGCTGGACGGCGACGTGTTCGACCCGTCCGGCACGCTGTCCGGGGGCGCGCGGGTCACGGTGAGTTACACTGTACACTAACTATACACAGCCAAGCGCGTCACGTTCCACCCGTCCGTGCGGCGCCGCTGCGTCACGCTGGACGGCGACGTGTTCGACCCGTCCGGCACGCTGTCCGGGGGCGCGCGGGTCACGGTGAGTTACACTGTACACTAACTATACACAGCCAAGCGCGTCACGTTCCACCCGTCCGTGCGGCGCCGCTGCGTCACGCTGGACGGCGACGTGTTCGACCCGTCCGGCACGCTGTCCGGGGGCGCGCGGGTCACGGTGAGTTACACTGTACACTAACTATACACAGCCAAGCGCGTCACGTTCCACCCGTCCGTGCGGCGCCGCTGCGTCACGCTGGACGGCGACGTGTTCGACCCGTCCGGCACGCTGTCCGGGGGCGCGCGGGTCACGGTGAGTTACACTGTACACTAACTATACACAGCCAAGCGCGTCACGTTCCACCCGTCCGTGCGGCGCCGCTGCGTCACGCTGGACGGCGACGTGTTCGACCCGTCCGGCACGCTGTCCGGGGGCGCGCGGGTCACGGTGAGATATGACTGTACACTATACACTGTACGCTGTACACTAATGTTCCAATGGTTCGTGATGACTCATAGTGCCCACAACCGCGCGAATTTCACGAATCCTAAAACAATACCAAAGTTTTAGAATCCAATGTCGATTTTTGAATATTTCATGTTAACCAGCTTTATTATTAGAAGTCATTTTTTCTAGGGGGCCTCAGTACTGGTCCAGTTGCAAGAACTAAAACAGTTAGAAAATGAACTGAAGACTGCTACAGAGAAGTTGTCGCAGTGCACCGCGGAACTACAATCAATGCAACACGCGTCCGAGAAATACACCACCATGCAGCAAAAGTAATTCATCAGCATTGTAAAGTCCATTACTGTATATGGGTCTCGTAAATACCGCTACAATAAATATGCACATATCGCCCTTTATCGTGTTTGGCAGATGGATTGCTGATCGCAGTTTGTTGTTCTTAGCAGATAAGAGGACGCTGTAACACAGTGTAGAGATCCCCTTAGGCCCAGCGCAGATTCGGCGAGGCGCAGCGCAGAGCATTTTTCATTGCCAAACCATTATAGACTTTGCTAGTGTTTAAATAACATCGAAAATCACCTTTCGTTTCTAGTCGATTCGATGCTCTCGGAGTCTCGGGGACTCGTAGTTGATTTGTAATCTTATTTCAACGCGCACAAATATGATAATGCTTTGGCAGTGAAAAATGATCTGCGCTGCGCCTCGCCAGATCTGCGCCGGCCCTTTGTCGCCTTTCACGACATTCACGTTTAAAAGGGAAGTAGCCTATTCTATGCCGGTAACTAAAGGGTCATTTCATCATGTTTGAATATCTTTATTGTATACGAACCGACCTATCGCGTGCCACGCAACTCGCGGCTCCGCCCACGTAAAAAGATTTTTCTCCATATACAAGGTTAGTCGGAAAGGGGGTACTAAGCCGAAATGGTATTAAAGTACCCATAATAAGGGATAACTTTTGTTCTACTACTTTCCCCAAAACTCGATAGTTTAAGAGAAATAGCTTTTCAAATATTTCGTAAAAAATATGCTAAAATTTATCTGTCCATAGCTATGATCAGCTGTTTTTACAACTTAGGTCATATTTGGGGTTACGGATTAGAAAATTTATTTTCTGAATTCATAACTAAGGCAGGTATGTTTTTTTTTGAAAAAACTAAATTAAAAATATTTTTTTATGCAAATAAAAATTATCTAATTTTGAAATTTTATCACTCTCTTTAAAATAGTCATCAGTGATACTTAACGTGGTCCGCGGCTTAGTACCCCTTTCCGACTAACCTTGTAAACTTAACTCCCCTTGTATAACTCCTTCAGGAGTTAATTTCGAAAAATCTTTAAATTAAACGGTCTTATCTTGCAATACCCCTGCAGCGTCAGGATTTGAGGATTGAAGGTTGAAAATTGTTTATGTCATGCTCTTTATTCCATAATCTTCTTACATAGTATAAAACAAAGTCGCTCCCGCTGTCTGTACGCTTAGATATATATTTTTGCCCCACATTAGTATCTACACTGCACCCGTGCGAAGGCGGGGCGGGTCGCTAGTAGATTATAAACCACGTACTACAATTATTGTGTTAATTTAAATCTTAAAAACCTTGAAACGGCCGGCCATGTCAATATATTCATTATGAATATAATTATTTGTTTTGTTGCGTAGTTACGAGATGCTGTCCCACGAGCTGCACATCGTGAAGGCGCGGCTCGCCACCACGTCGCACGCGCAGACCCACGCCGAGATAGAGAGCCTGCGGGCACAGGTACCGGCTTGTTGTTTAGTTACGAGATGCTGTCCCACGAGCTGCACATCGTGAAGGCGCGGCTCGCCACCACGTCGCACGCGCAGACCCACGCCGAGATAGAGAGCCTGCGGGCACAGGTACCGGCTTGTTGTTTAGTTACGAGATGCTGTCCCACGAGCTGCACATCGTGAAGGCGCGGCTCGCCACCACGTCGCACGCGCAGACCCACGCCGAGATAGAGAGCCTGCGGGCACAGGTACCGGCTTGTTGTTTAGTTACGAGATGCTGTCCCACGAGCTGCACATCGTGAAGGCGCGGCTCGCCACCACGTCGCACGCGCAGACCCACGCCGAGATAGAGAGCCTGCGGGCACAGGTACCGGCTTGTTGTTTAGTTACGAGATGCTGTCCCACGAGCTGCACATCGTGAAGGCGCGGCTCGCCACCACGTCGCACGCGCAGACCCACGCCGAGATAGAGAGCCTGCGGGCACAGGTACCGGCTTGTTGTTTAGTTACGAGATGCTGTCCCACGAGCTGCACATCGTGAAGGCGCGGCTCGCCACCACGTCGCACGCGCAGACCCACGCCGAGATAGAGAGCCTGCGGGCACAGGTACCGGCTTGTTGTTTAGTTACGAGATGCTGTCCCACGAGCTGCACATCGTGAAGGCGCGGCTCGCCACCACGTCGCACGCGCAGACCCACGCCGAGATAGAGAGCCTGCGGGCACAGGTACCGGCTTGTTGTTTAGTTACGAGATGCTGTCCCACGAGCTGCACATCGTGAAGGCGCGGCTCGCCACCACGTCGCACGCGCAGACCCACGCCGAGATAGAGAGCCTGCGGGCACAGGTACCGGCTTGTTGTTTAGTTACGAGATGCTGTCCCACGAGCTGCACATCGTGAAGGCGCGGCTCGCCACCACGTCGCACGCGCAGACCCACGCCGAGATAGAGAGCCTGCGGGCACAGGTACCGGCTTGTTGTTTAGTTACGAGATGCTGTCCCACGAGCTGCACATCGTGAAGGCGCGGCTCGCCACCACGTCGCACGCGCAGACCCACGCCGAGATAGAGAGCCTGCGGGCACAGGTACCGGCTTGTTGTTTAGTTACGAGATGCTGTCCCACGAGCTGCACATCGTGAAGGCGCGGCTCGCCACCACGTCGCACGCGCAGACCCACGCCGAGATAGAGAGCCTGCGGGCACAGGTACCGGCTTGTTGTTTAGTTACGAGATGCTGTCCCACGAGCTGCACATCGTGAAGGCGCGGCTCGCCACCACGTCGCACGCGCAGACCCACGCCGAGATAGAGAGCCTGCGGGCACAGGTACCGGCTTGTTGTTTAGTTACGAGATGCTGTCCCACGAGCTGCACATCGTGAAGGCGCGGCTCGCCACCACGTCGCACGCGCAGACCCACGCCGAGATAGAGAGCCTGCGGGCACAGGTACCGGCTTGTTGTTTAGTTACGAGATGCTGTCCCACGAGCTGCACATCGTGAAGGCGCGGCTCGCCACCACGTCGCACGCGCAGACCCACGCCGAGATAGAGAGCCTGCGGGCACAGGTACCGGCTTGTTGTTTAGTTACGAGATGCTGTCCCACGAGCTGCACATCGTGAAGGCGCGGCTCGCCACCACGTCGCACGCGCAGACCCACGCCGAGATAGAGAGCCTGCGGGCACAGGTACCGGCTTGTTGTTTAGTTACGAGATGCTGTCCCACGAGCTGCACATCGTGAAGGCGCGGCTCGCCACCACGTCGCACGCGCAGACCCACGCCGAGATAGAGAGCCTGCGGGCACAGGTACCGGCTTGTTGTTTAGTTACGAGATGCTGTCCCACGAGCTGCACATCGTGAAGGCGCGGCTCGCCACCACGTCGCACGCGCAGACCCACGCCGAGATAGAGAGCCTGCGGGCACAGGTACCGGCTTGTTGTTTAGTTACGAGATGCTGTCCCACGAGCTGCACATCGTGAAGGCGCGGCTCGCCACCACGTCGCACGCGCAGACCCACGCCGAGATAGAGAGCCTGCGGGCACAGGTACCGGCTTGTTGTTTAGTTACGAGATGCTGTCCCACGAGCTGCACATCGTGAAGGCGCGGCTCGCCACCACGTCGCACGCGCAGACCCACGCCGAGATAGAGAGCCTGCGGGCACAGGTACCGGCTTGTTGTTTAGTTACGAGATGCTGTCCCACGAGCTGCACATCGTGAAGGCGCGGCTCGCCACCACGTCGCACGCGCAGACCCACGCCGAGATAGAGAGCCTGCGGGCACAGGTACCGGCTTGTTGTTTAGTTACGAGATGCTGTCCCACGAGCTGCACATCGTGAAGGCGCGGCTCGCCACCACGTCGCACGCGCAGACCCACGCCGAGATAGAGAGCCTGCGGGCACAGGTACCGGCTTGTTGTTTAGTTACGAGATGCTGTCCCACGAGCTGCACATCGTGAAGGCGCGGCTCGCCACCACGTCGCACGCGCAGACCCACGCCGAGATAGAGAGCCTGCGGGCACAGGTACCGGCTTGTTGTTTAGTTACGAGATGCTGTCCCACGAGCTGCATATCGTGAAGGCGCGGCTCGCCACCACGTCGCACGCGCAGACCCACGCCGAGATAGAGAGCCTGCGGGCACAGGTACCGGCTTGTTGTTTAGTTACGAGATGCTGTCCCACGAGCTGCACATCGTGAAGGCGCGGCTCGCCACCACGTCGCACGCGCAGACCCACGCCGAGATAGAGAGCCTGCGGGCACAGGTACCGGCTTGTTGTTTAGTTACGAGATGCTGTCCCACGAGCTGCACATCGTGAAGGCGCGGCTCGCCACCACGTCGCACGCGCAGACCCACGCCGAGATAGAGAGCCTGCGGGCACAGGTACCGGCTTGTTGTTTAGTTACGAGATGCTGTCCCACGAGCTGCACATCGTGAAGGCGCGGCTCGCCACCACGTCGCACGCGCAGACCCACGCCGAGATAGAGAGCCTGCGGGCACAGGTACCGGCTTGTTGTTTAGTTACGAGATGCTGTCCCACGAGCTGCACATCGTGAAGGCGCGGCTCGCCACCACGTCGCACGCGCAGACCCACGCCGAGATAGAGAGCCTGCGGGCACAGGTACCGGCTTGTTGTTTAGTTACGAGATGCTGTCCCACGAGCTGCACATCGTGAAGGCGCGGCTCGCCACCACGTCGCACGCGCAGACCCACGCCGAGATAGAGAGCCTGCGGGCACAGGTACCGGCTTGTTGTTTAGTTACGAGATGCTGTCCCACGAGCTGCACATCGTGAAGGCGCGGCTCGCCACCACGTCGCACGCGCAGACCCACGCCGAGATAGAGAGCCTGCGGGCACAGGTACCGGCTTGTTGTTTAGTTACGAGATGCTGTCCCACGAGCTGCACATCGTGAAGGCGCGGCTCGCCACCACGTCGCACGCGCAGACCCACGCCGAGATAGAGAGCCTGCGGGCACAGGTACCGGCTTGTTGTTTAGTTACGAGATGCTGTCCCACGAGCTGCACATCGTGAAGGCGCGGCTCGCCACCACGTCGCACGCGCAGACCCACGCCGAGATAGAGAGCCTGCGGGCACAGGTACCGGCTTGTTGTTTAGTTACGAGATGCTGTCCCACGAGCTGCACATCGTGAAGGCGCGGCTCGCCACCACGTCGCACGCGCAGACCCACGCCGAGATAGAGAGCCTGCGGGCACAGGTACCGGCTTGTTGTTTAGTTACGAGATGCTGTCCCACGAGCTGCACATCGTGAAGGCGCGGCTCGCCACCACGTCGCACGCGCAGACCCACGCCGAGATAGAGAGCCTGCGGGCACAGGTACCGGCTTGTTGTTTAGTTACGAGATGCTGTCCCACGAGCTGCACATCGTGAAGGCGCGGCTCGCCACCACGTCGCACGCGCAGACCCACGCCGAGATAGAGAGCCTGCGGGCACAGGTACCGGCTTGTTGTTTAGTTACGAGATGCTGTCCCACGAGCTGCACATCGTGAAGGCGCGGCTCGCCACCACGTCGCACGCGCAGACCCACGCCGAGATAGAGAGCCTGCGGGCACAGGTACCGGCTTGTTGTTTAGTTACGAGATGCTGTCCCACGAGCTGCACATCGTGAAGGCGCGGCTCGCCACCACGTCGCACGCGCAGACCCACGCCGAGATAGAGAGCCTGCGGGCACAGGTACCGGCTTGTTGTTTAGTTGCTTTGCGTACTCGTATAGGCACAGCGAGCTGTCAATTTGACTAGCAAATGTTAATTGAAAAAGTTCCTGCTTTATTAAAATTACAATTAAAATCAATCAATTAATTAAAACAAATAAGAAAAATGTGACTGGATTTAAAATTGTGCAAATAAAGTAATTTTTTGTAGAATCAAAGCGTGTTTGAACCTTGTTCTAATACTTACAGCGCTTACTTACACTATAACAAAGTATCAGAGGAAAGATTAGCATTGTGTGTTCGATACAGTAGATAGTATAAATACATAATGAACATTTTATCGTATTTATCCTGCGGTAAAACTGAAAATAACACAATAAAAAACATCTTCCGTACAAAGTAGATGAGTGCAAGGAAATATGTTTTATTGCCTATTTTCTAAAGTTATTGACTCATAGGTGGCAGAGCTGAGCTCGGCGGTAGAGCGCGACAAGGTGACGCAGATGGAAACAGCATCCCTTGCGCGCGAGCTGGAGGGGAAGGTGCGGGACATCAAGGGGCACCGCGAGAGGTCAGTGGGCTGCTTTCTTAAAACCCTCAGTTACTTAGTAGCATCACCTAAATTGGTACTCAATTAAATATCGATGAAAATTGCTCGTCTGCGTTAGGCGCTATCAATCATGGATTAATTCACTTTTAGAGACTAACTATTAGCGAACTATACACATTCATTGATTGAGTTGTCTTGTCAATTTACGCGTGAAGTGGCTAATATCTAATAGTGTTTTCTAACATGTCAGAGAGTTCAAAAAAGCAGAAGAAGCCTTAAAAAAAGCCAAAAAGGACGCAGAACTTCACGGCAACTCATGGAAACAGCGTGAACAAGAACTTGAAACTCTGAAACTTGAAGTGTCCGAGTTGCAACAAGCCGTGGCTACTAGCAAACAACAGTTAGCTGAGACCAGAGAGGCCGCGGATGTACTGCACGAGAGCTTAGACAGGGCTAAGCAGGAACACAACGCGGCTTCGGTGAGTAACGTATAGTATACACTGAATTACACTGTTGCAATGTCAGAGTTGCAGCGAGACTTAGTAGCAAACAACGTCAAAGTCAAAGTTTTTTATTTCAAATAGACCAGATTTCAGGCACTTTTAAAACGTCACAACTAGGTGCACGGTTCCAAAAGGTAGGTTCTATGGAGAAGAGCCGGCAAGAAACTCCATGAATACTCTTTTTAAAACAGTAGTTCATTACAATTCCATTACAGTAGTGTGAGAAATAGAATGAGAATAATGTAGGTTAATGTAACAAATAAACTCACCTAGGAGTTGGGCTGACCAGTCCCGACAGACGGCACCCGTTCACGAGCATGACGTGCACATCCGCATCGGTCAGCTCAACCATATTGTAGGGAACCCAACGACCGGATAAACAACGCCACCATCAGCAACACATTTAAGTGAGCATGACAGACTCATACTACCAGACAATAGGCAGTAATATGATATGATTATAAGCGTATCACTAATAGCTGCATGATGCTCATACTTTACAGTTTGGAATGAAGTATTGTAAAGCGATATTATTAAAATAATAACTATAACACAAAAACCTATTTTGCCAGTCCAGACAATAGTCCAGATAAAGTCCAGACATTGTAGTATACAAACTATGCGAATGAAACGATGTAGGGCAACGTTTGGAATGGTCTTTTGAGGAAAGTGCCATAGCAGGTTCGAGTTGACCTGTCCTAACTGACGGTACATCTGCATCAATCATCGCGGAGCTCAAACCTTATTTTAGGGAGCTCAACAACCCGACCGCTGCACGACGCTATCAATCAGCTGGACATTTGTGTGGGTCACAAAAAAAAACTCAAGAACCGCCAAACGTTTACAAAATTCGTGTATAAAGCTACCCTACATAGTACTCACACTCACAATTTATTAAAAATGTAAAATAAAAAATAAGGCGATGGTAAAATAATAATAATCATTGAAAAAATAATTCGATTATAAATGTCAAAAGGATAAAATAAAAAATAATAATGTTATGAAATAATTACAATGATGCGTCTGTGATAACAGCGAGCGGCTCAATTCCAAGCATTTTTATCGTCCATATAATCTTTAAAGTTATAGAAACCCTTTTTGCATAGTTTCTGCTTTACATAGGACTTACATTTATTAAGACTTAAGTCTTGAATATTGCCTGGAATTTTGTTGTAGAAGCGTATACTTTGGCACCTTAAGGAGTTACTGATTTTCTGTAGCCTAGTCATTGGTAGGATGAGTTTATTTTTATTTCTAGTATTGACGTTATGGATGTCACTGTTCTGAGAACAAACTGATATTTTTCTTTATATAAATCAAATTTTCATCAATATATTGTGATGCGACCGTCATTATATTAATTTCTTTAAATTTATCCCTCAGTGAATGCCTAAAACTAAGGTTATAAATTGCTCGAATAGCTCTCTTCTGCAAAACAAAGATAGTTTGTATGTCGGCAGCATTTCCCCACAACAAAATGCCGTACGACATAACACTATGGAAGTAACTAAAATATACCAATCTGGCTGTCTCTACATCAGTTAGCTGGCGTATCTTATAGACCGCGTAAGCTGCAGAACTGAGTCTTTTCGACAATTTATCTATATGTGGGCCCCACTAATCTAATAAATCTATATGTGGGCCAACAGTAAGCTGAGACTATACCCTGTTTAATATAACACTAGATGACTATCTAGCGACCCGCCCCGGCTTCGCACGGGTGCAATGTAGATACTAATGTGGGGTATATAAACCTTCCTCTTGAATCACTATGTCTATTGCTGAAAACTGCATTAAAGTCCGTTGCGTAGTTTAAAAGATCTAAGCGTACAGACAGCGGGAGCGACTTTGTTTTGTACTATGTTAAGATAAGCAACATGTTTGCTTCCAGAAGGAATCAACAGAATATTATGCTTTAATGAAAGTTAACGATCAATCAAGATTAGCTGAAACTCTTCTTGAAGAGTGGTTCAAACAATATTCGTACTTAGGTGGGCTACTTTTGTTTTAATATTTTATATGAAATTGGTTAACGTTCTTTGTTCTTATCTAACAAAGATTTAGACTCGGGTCCAGATAATATGAATTATCTGGTTATCTCGAAAAATGTTGAAGTTTTTTTTTTACTAAACTACCCTCTCTTAACAGGAAGCAGTAAAAGAGATGCAATCCCGTATCAAACGACAGAAGGGAGAAATAGCGAGCCGCAACACGGAAATAGCTAAAATACTACAAAAGAAGGAACAACTACGTAAGAGTAACGGAGATCTAGAGTTAAAGATCAAAGAGCTGGACTACAAGATCAAAGAATTGCAGACTGAAGCTAACGACTGTCAGAGAAAGGTGTTTATTTTTTTTTAAATTCTACTTTGTCGTGATTGGCACTAGTAACACTTATTCTTATTCTTTATTGTACACAAAATAATAATATACAATACAGTAACCCTTGATGATAAGCGCAGACATGAGCACACGAATCCAAGT
The DNA here is from genome assembly GCA_910594945.2 of Amphipyra berbera. Classification (NCBI taxonomy): domain Eukaryota; kingdom Metazoa; phylum Arthropoda; class Insecta; order Lepidoptera; family Noctuidae; genus Amphipyra; species Amphipyra berbera. Next base: position 17,820,908 of record OU343140.1, on the reverse strand, counting down.
AATAAAAATATAGGTGAATTCTCCTTTATACCTCTGGCTCTCACACACACTCGGGAACACTCAGGTGGTAGCTAGTCAGGCGGACCGTACAGATCGTAGGACGTTGTGTGCTGGGTTTTGTCGCATCTTACAACACGCCCGTATTCCCAGTGTGCGGTGAGGGAACTTCGAAAATCCGAGCATGTACCTAATCGCATCTGTTTCCGGCATGCGCGCGGCGAACATAGCTCAGTCTGCCGAGAACACGTGAACAGAATGGATCGTGACGTCCAATTACTGGCTACGATGATTGTCGGTGCTTCATTATTAATAGTGAAACATGTGATAAAAAAACGCTTCTTCACTCCATGAATGAAGTGTAGCCTCTGTCGTAACTGTGTCTTCTTCCTCCATGATTTGCGCGCGTTCCGCAGTACAGACACACAACCCGTCCACACTGGCGCTCCGTGCACACTGCGCGCCCCTTTGTGTTCGGTGAAAAAACCGACAAATGGCGGATCTCTCTCTGTTCGTGCGCGTAGTGTGCACGGGTCGTGCGCGCAAGGCGTCCACACCAAGGGAATTCTGTTACATTAAGGTGTGTCGAGACCTGGCGAATGCGCCGCTCGCGAGTCGCTTGCGAACGTTACGTTTGTTGCGCCGCTCTAGTGCAACTCCGGCAAGGCTCGATTGGGGCGCGCGTAAAGCGCACGCGCAGCTCGTGCGCACATAGCTTCTTTCGCGTTTGAACTATGAGCCTACGTTCCTATCTACGCGGGCACGTAGGGAGGTGCACCGCGGGCGGCACGCGCGCACCTGCTGCGCCGCTCGAGTACGGCGCGTAGCTTGCGCGCGAGCGGCGCAGGGGCTGCGTACGAACATGAAATGCACGCGCGCTGTTCGCAAGCGGTTCGCGAGCGGTGCATTCGCGGCGTATTCGCTAGGTCTGGACACACTTTTATATGATACATTGCAACAATGTGGACGGCAAATTCTTTCATTGCGTGTTACATTTCGTTAAGTCTGTACCTGGCTTTAGAGTGTCCTTATTGGAAAATGCTTTAACCGCCTTTAAAATCATTTGAATTTGTACCAATTTTTCCATATAGATAGTAAGCCTGGAGGACGAAAACCCGTGGATTGCGTCGGAACGTGAATACTTCGGGGCCGTGGGCGGGATGTTCGACTTCTCGGGCAGGCAGGCCAACCTAGCCGGCGCGCGCCTCGCGCAGCTCAAGGAGCGGAAGGACAAGCTGGCGCGCGGGCTCAACGCGCGCGCGCACACGCTGCTGGGGAAGGAGGAGGAGCAGGTAGGGCAGGGGCCGGCGCGCGCCTCGCGCAGCTCAAGGAGCGGAAGGACAAGCTGGCGCGCGGGCTCAACGCGCGCGCGCACACGCTGCTGGGGAAGGAGGAGGAGCAGGTAGGGCAGGGGCCGGCGCGCGCCTCGCGCAGCTCAAGGAGCGGAAGGACAAGCTGGCGCGCGGGCTCAACGCGCGCGCGCACACGCTGCTGGGGAAGGAGGAGGAGCAGGTAGGGCAGGGGCCGGCGCGCGCCTCGCGCAGCTCAAGGAGCGGAAGGACAAGCTGGCGCGCGGGCTCAACGCGCGCGCGCACACGCTGCTGGGGAAGGAGGAGGAGCAGGTAGGGCAGGGGCCGGCGCGCGCCTCGCGCAGCTCAAGGAGCGGAAGGACAAGCTGGCGCGCGGGCTCAACGCGCGCGCGCACACGCTGCTGGGGAAGGAGGAGGAGCAGGTAGGGCAGGGGCCGGCGCGCGCCTCGCGCAGCTCAAGGAGCGGAAGGACAAGCTGGCGCGCGGGCTCAACGCGCGCGCGCACACGCTGCTGGGGAAGGAGGAGGAGCAGGTAGGGCAGGGGCCGGCGCGCGCCTCGCGCAGCTCAAGGAGCGGAAGGACAAGCTGGCGCGCGGGCTCAACGCGCGCGCGCACACGCTGCTGGGGAAGGAGGAGGAGCAGGTAGGGCAGGGGCCGGCGCGCGCCTCGCGCAGCTCAAGGAGCGGAAGGACAAGCTGGCGCGCGGGCTCAACGCGCGCGCGCACACGCTGCTGGGGAAGGAGGAGGAGCAGGTAGGGCAGGGGCCGGCGCGCGCCTCGCGCAGCTCAAGGAGCGGAAGGACAAGCTGGCGCGCGGGCTCAACGCGCGCGCGCACACGCTGCTGGGGAAGGAGGAGGAGCAGGTAGGGCAGGGGCCGGCGCGCGCCTCGCGCAGCTCAAGGAGCGGAAGGACAAGCTGGCGCGCGGGCTCAACGCGCGCGCGCACACGCTGCTGGGGAAGGAGGAGGAGCAGGTAGGGCAGGGGCCGGCGCGCGCCTCGCGCAGCTCAAGGAGCGGAAGGACAAGCTGGCGCGCGGGCTCAACGCGCGCGCGCACACGCTGCTGGGGAAGGAGGAGGAGCAGGTAGGGCAGGGGCCGGCGCGCGCCTCGCGCAGCTCAAGGAGCGGAAGGACAAGCTGGCGCGCGGGCTCAACGCGCGCGCGCACACGCTGCTGGGGAAGGAGGAGGAGCAGGTAGGGCAGGGGCCGGCGCGCGCCTCGCGCAGCTCAAGGAGCGGAAGGACAAGCTGGCGCGCGGGCTCAACGCGCGCGCGCACACGCTGCTGGGGAAGGAGGAGGAGCAGGTAGGGCAGGGGCCGGCGCGCGCCTCGCGCAGCTCAAGGAGCGGAAGGACAAGCTGGCGCGCGGGCTCAACGCGCGCGCGCACACGCTGCTGGGGAAGGAGGAGGAGCAGGTAGGGCAGGGGCCGGCGCGCGCCTCGCGCAGCTCAAGGAGCGGAAGGACAAGCTGGCGCGCGGGCTCAACGCGCGCGCGCACACGCTGCTGGGGAAGGAGGAAGAGCAGGTAGGGCACTAGTGTGGCTGCACGGGGGATACGCCACTGAGACGACTCAACCTTTATGGCATAAAGCTGTGTTTTATCAATTTATGAGCGCTTTACGTGTATTTGTTTGAAGATATCAATATGCAATATTTGAATACGTCTTATTCTAACCTAAATTGTCTTTTATAAAATGTATTGGTGTGTGATGGACCGAAATAATATTTAGCATCGAAGTGTTCGCTTCATGTTCTCAATGGCTTGACTTTCGCAGTACCAAGATGTGATGCGCAAGAAGGCGATAGTCGAAGCAGACAGAGCGAAGCTGGTGCAAGTGATGGCAGAGCTGGACGAGAAGAAGAAGCGCACCCTGGTGACGGCGTGCGACCAAGTGAACAGAGACTTCGGGTCCATCTTCAGCACTCTGCTGCCGGGAGCGCAGGCGCGCCTCACGCCGCCCGCCGGGCTCACCGTGCTGGACGGGCTAGAGGTACCCAGATCATCACAAGCTTCAGCACTCTGCTGCCGGGAGCGCAGGCGCGCCTCACGCCGCCCGCCGGGCTCACCGTGCTGGACGGGCTAGAGGTACCCAGATCATCACAAGCTTCAGCACTCTGCTGCCGGGAGCGCAGGCGCGCCTCACGCCGCCCGCCGGGCTCACCGTGCTGGACGGGCTAGAGGTACCCAGATCATCACAAGCTTCAGCACTCTGCTGCCGGGAGCGCAGGCGCGCCTCACGCCGCCCGCCGGGCTCACCGTGCTGGACGGGCTAGAGGTACCCAGATCATCACAAGCTTCAGCACTCTGCTGCCGGGAGCGCAGGCGCGCCTCACGCCGCCCGCCGGGCTCACCGTGCTGGACGGGCTAGAGGTACCCAGATCATCACAAGCTTCAGCACTCTGCTGCCGGGAGCGCAGGCGCGCCTCACGCCGCCCGCCGGGCTCACCGTGCTGGACGGGCTAGAGGTACCCAGATCATCACAAGCTTCAGCACTCTGCTGCCGGGAGCGCAGGCGCGCCTCACGCCGCCCGCCGGGCTCACCGTGCTGGACGGGCTAGAGGTACCCAGATCATCACAAGCTTCAGCACTCTGCTGCCGGGAGCGCAGGCGCGCCTCACGCCGCCCGCCGGGCTCACCGTGCTGGACGGGCTAGAGGTACCCAGATCATCACAAGCTTCAGCACTCTGCTGCCGGGAGCGCAGGCGCGCCTCACGCCGCCCGCCGGGCTCACCGTGCTGGACGGGCTAGAGGTACCCAGATCATCACAAGCTTCAGCACTCTGCTGCCGGGAGCGCAGGCGCGCCTCACGCCGCCCGCCGGGCTCACCGTGCTGGACGGGCTAGAGGTACCCAGATCATCACAAGCTTCAGCACTCTGCTGCCGGGAGCGCAGGCGCGCCTCACGCCGCCCGCCGGGCTCACCGTGCTGGACGGGCTAGAGGTACCCAGATCATCACAAGCTTCAGCACTCTGCTGCCGGGAGCGCAGGCGCGCCTCACGCCGCCCGCCGGGCTCACCGTGCTGGACGGGCTAGAGGTACCCAGATCATCACAAGCTTCAGCACTCTGCTGCCGGGAGCGCAGGCGCGCCTCACGCCGCCCGCCGGGCTCACCGTGCTGGACGGGCTAGAGGTACCCAGATCATCACAAGCTTCAGCACTCTGCTGCCGGGAGCGCAGGCGCGCCTCACGCCGCCCGCCGGGCTCACCGTGCTGGACGGGCTAGAGGTACCCAGATCATCACAAGCTTCAGCACTCTGCTGCCGGGAGCGCAGGCGCGCCTCACGCCGCCCGCCGGGCTCACCGTGCTGGACGGGCTAGAGGTACCCAGATCATCACAAGCTTCAGCACTCTGCTGCCGGGAGCGCAGGCGCGCCTCACGCCGCCCGCCGGGCTCACCGTGCTGGACGGGCTAGAGGTACCCAGATCATCACAAGCTTCAGCACTCTGCTGCCGGGAGCGCAGGCGCGCCTCACGCCGCCCGCCGGGCTCACCGTGCTGGACGGGCTAGAGGTACCCAGATCATCACAAGCTTCAGCACTCTGCTGCCGGGAGCGCAGGCGCGCCTCACGCCGCCCGCCGGGCTCACCGTGCTGGACGGGCTAGAGGTACCCAGATCATCACAAGCTTCAGCACTCTGCTGCCGGGAGCGCAGGCGCGCCTCACGCCGCCCGCCGGGCTCACCGTGCTGGACGGGCTAGAGGTACCCAGATCATCACAAGCTTCAGCACTCTGCTGCCGGGAGCGCAGGCGCGCCTCACGCCGCCCGCCGGGCTCACCGTGCTGGACGGGCTAGAGGTACCCAGATCATCACAAGCTTCAGCACTCTGCTGCCGGGAGCGCAGGCGCGCCTCACGCCGCCCGCCGGGCTCACCGTGCTGGACGGGCTAGAGGTACCCAGATCATCACAAGCTTCAGCACTCTGCTGCCGGGAGCGCAGGCGCGCCTCACGCCGCCCGCCGGGCTCACCGTGCTGGACGGGCTAGAGGTACCCAGATCATCACAAGCTTCAGCACTCTGCTGCCGGGAGCGCAGGCGCGCCTCACGCCGCCCGCCGGGCTCACCGTGCTGGACGGGCTAGAGGTACCCAGATCATCACAAGCTTCAGCACTCTGCTGCCGGGAGCGCAGGCGCGCCTCACGCCGCCCGCCGGGCTCACCGTGCTGGACGGGCTAGAGGTACCCAGATCATCACAAGCTTCAGCACTCTGCTGCCGGGAGCGCAGGCGCGCCTCACGCCGCCCGCCGGGCTCACCGTGCTGGACGGGCTAGAGGTACCCAGATCATCACAAGCTTCAGCACTCTGCTGCCGGGAGCGCAGGCGCGCCTCACGCCGCCCGCCGGGCTCACCGTGCTGGACGGGCTAGAGGTACCCAGATCATCACAAGCTTCAGCACTCTGCTGCCGGGAGCGCAGGCGCGCCTCACGCCGCCCGCCGGGCTCACCGTGCTGGACGGGCTAGAGGTACCCAGATCATCACAAGCTTCAGCACTCTGCTGCCGGGAGCGCAGGCGCGCCTCACGCCGCCCGCCGGGCTCACCGTGCTGGACGGGCTAGAGGTACCCAGATCATCACAAGCTTCAGCACTCTGCTGCCGGGAGCGCAGGCGCGCCTCACGCCGCCCGCCGGGCTCACCGTGCTGGACGGGCTAGAGGTACCCAGATCATCACAAGCTTCAGCACTCTGCTGCCGGGAGCGCAGGCGCGCCTCACGCCGCCCGCCGGGCTCACCGTGCTGGACGGGCTAGAGGTACCCAGATCATCACAAGCTTCAGCACTCTGCTGCCGGGAGCGCAGGCGCGCCTCACGCCGCCCGCCGGGCTCACCGTGCTGGACGGGCTAGAGGTACCCAGATCATCACAAGCTTCAGCACTCTGCTGCCGGGAGCGCAGGCGCGCCTCACGCCGCCCGCCGGGCTCACCGTGCTGGACGGGCTAGAGGTACCCAGATCATCACAAGCTTCAGCACTCTGCTGCCGGGAGCGCAGGCGCGCCTCACGCCGCCCGCCGGGCTCACCGTGCTGGACGGGCTAGAGGTACCCAGATCATCACAAGCTTCAGCACTCTGCTGCCGGGAGCGCAGGCGCGCCTCACGCCGCCCGCCGGGCTCACCGTGCTGGACGGGCTAGAGGTACCCAGATCATCACAAGCTTCAGCACTCTGCTGCCGGGAGCGCAGGCGCGCCTCACGCCGCCCGCCGGGCTCACCGTGCTGGACGGGCTAGAGGTACCCAGATCATCACAAGCTTCAGCACTCTGCTGCCGGGAGCGCAGGCGCGCCTCACGCCGCCCGCCGGGCTCACCGTGCTGGACGGGCTAGAGGTACCCAGATCATCACAAGCTTCAGCACTCTGCTGCCGGGAGCGCAGGCGCGCCTCACGCCGCCCGCCGGGCTCACCGTGCTGGACGGGCTAGAGGTACCCAGATCATCACAAGCTTCAGCACTCTGCTGCCGGGAGCGCAGGCGCGCCTCACGCCGCCCGCCGGGCTCACCGTGCTGGACGGGCTAGAGGTACCCAGATCATCACAAGCTTCAGCACTCTGCTGCCGGGAGCGCAGGCGCGCCTCACGCCGCCCGCCGGGCTCACCGTGCTGGACGGGCTAGAGGTACCCAGATCATCACAAGCTTCAGCACTCTGCTGCCGGGAGCGCAGGCGCGCCTCACGCCGCCCGCCGGGCTCACCGTGCTGGACGGGCTAGAGGTACCCAGATCATCACAAGCTTCAGCACTCTGCTGCCGGGAGCGCAGGCGCGCCTCACGCCGCCCGCCGGGCTCACCGTGCTGGACGGGCTAGAGGTACCCAGATCATCACAAGCTTCAGCACTCTGCTGCCGGGAGCGCAGGCGCGCCTCACGCCGCCCGCCGGGCTCACCGTGCTGGACGGGCTAGAGGTACCCAGATCATCACAAGCTTCAGCACTCTGCTGCCGGGAGCGCAGGCGCGCCTCACGCCGCCCGCCGGGCTCACCGTGCTGGACGGGCTAGAGGTACCCAGATCATCACAAGCTTCAGCACTCTGCTGCCGGGAGTGGTGGTGTAGTGGAGCTGACCGTACAGGTACACCGGAAGTATTTAAGCATCGCCACTCGGGAAGGCTCTTTTAATGCATCCATGTTATTTCGACGATGCTACAATATTAATATTTCATGATATACACACATCAACACAATCTAGGGATATTTTAATCATGTATTGAATAGAAACTATTTAGAAAATCTTATAGCATACTTTTATCAAAATGCGCAGTATTTTATACTCTAATAGGAAATTAAATAAGAATCCAACTTTAAAAAAAAAACGGCTTTTATAGAAAAAATATTCAAACTTAACAATATACAAAAAATGCACTTCTGTTTTTGGTGATTAAATAAAGAAATCAAATCAAATAAAACATTAAATTGATTACAAAATAAACAATAATTATAATCAGCACCTCGGATGTTAATAACGCATCTGCAACGATTATTCTGTTAGCTACACCAAAAAACTAAATGCGGCCTTGGGCCCAGTACGGCCCTGTATTGCGGGTGATGCGGCGCGCGCGGCGCTGCGAGCTGCGAGAGCCACTAAGTCAGCGGCGACGACTACACGTTACATAAACCTACAACCCTGCTACAACAATTCATACTTAAAATGACGTTGTCGATATCTCTTTGTGGGGTAAGGTCCCAACTTTGATGAAGATGCGTGAAAAGTTCACTGTCTGTCACCAGATTTTCGGGAAAATTTTGTAAAGCCTTTCGTTGGAGTATATCCCACGCGTGCTCAATTGGATTTAAATCCGGAGACTGCGTGGGCCAGTCCAGGCCATATTATGTTGCTGCAGCCACTGAGTTACCACTCGATTATCATGCATAAGCATAAACTCTTAACCCATTTGCAAATGGTGTGGTCGGACTACAGGTTCCAGTACCTCGTCATGGTATATTGCAGCAGTTATGTTGCCGTGAAGCCAAACGAGGTCGGTTCTCCCGCCTAGGCATATTCCCGCCCATACCATTATTGTTCCACCTTAGTATGGATGGACTTCCTGGGGATTTCGCAGGCGGCTCTCACATCCAGGTGTTCGCCAAACACGCATTCTTCATGAATCTGGATGAAAGCCGAACAGGGATTCATCAGAGAATAACATTCTAGCCCATCGGTGATCGTCCCAAGCCAAATGTTCATTTGCCCATTGTAATCGTCGTCCGCGATTGCCTCGTCGTAGTGCTGGAATCCAAAGTGGTCTACGAGCATGAAGGTTGACTTCGTGCAGTCTCCTCCTTACAGTTTGATCGCTCACCAGTACCTGGTGTACCGACTGTAACTTCAAAACCAATTGCCTAGCTGTAGTGGTAGGTTGTCTTTTCGCCGTTATTTCTAAAAATCGGTCTTGTCTTGCGGTGGTAATTTGAATATTCCCAGTGTGCCGCTCAGCCACCTCGCCAGTGTGCCGGTAGCGAGACCACAATCTTGATATGACGCTTTGACTGGTGCCAATGGCATCAGCAACATTGCACTGGATCGCGCCCGCTTCCAGCATGCCTATTGTTCTCAACATCTCTTCTCTGGTTAAATGCCGGCGTTCCATGGTATAGGGAAAACCAACTGTATGAATTTAATTATCAGACTTGTGAGAAAATTAAAATTTCGATTTAAAACAATTTAGTCTTTAAAACACACACAGACGAAAATTATCGTAATAAAGTTAATTTAATTTTACCGCCTCTGTAATTCTTTTATTTTATTTTGAATTTAGAATACAGAAGAGAAATGTGCCAGAAACAAATTGTCGTTTAAATCTTTTTTATATGGCCTGTACTTTTAAAGTTATGATATTAAACCTGAAATATCTCTAGACAGTGTTGATGTGTGTAAATTTCATCTTTATTACAATTAAAGGATAAGTATTCAGTTCTTTACCGAGCGGCAAAACTAATATGTTTCATGATTTTTTCATGGTCAATTGACCGTGAAAATATTATGAAACATTCTACCTATCAGTATAACAAATCGCGTCCTAGCAGGACGTCGACGAAACGTCTGCACTGAAACAGGAAAACTTTAGTGCAGTTTAAATCCCCACCAGGTTCGTGTGGGGTTCAACAACACGTGGAAGGAGTCCCTGGGCGAGCTGTCGGGCGGGCAGCGCTCGCTGGTGGCGCTGTCGCTGATCCTGGCCATGCTGCTGTTCAAGCCGGCGCCGCTCTACATCCTGGACGAGGTCGACGCCGCGCTCGACCTGTCGCACACGCAGAACATCGGACAGATGCTCAAGGAACACTTCACACATTCGCAGGTAAGCTTCCAACTCCTTACTTGGTATGGACTTGATGCTGTGACGGGTCGGAGGGCATCTTGATCTGTAAAGAATGGGCACCCATCCACGAACTGATACCAGTAAGCTCGCCGTAAGCGTCGCAGACAGATCGGCCAGTGGCTCTCGTTTGACAGCTGAATCAAGGACAGAAATACAGAAATAGTATAGTATTTTAATTCAATTCGTAGTATTGTATTATTTTTAATAGTTTGACTTTAGTTTAAATTATGTACACTTTTATTTAGACGTACTTATTATATCGAATTATTACTTGAATTAATGACATTAAATTAGTATAACATGTAATTATGTACTGTATGACCTGTAATGTATACAGGGTGTCCCGAACCTTAACGTCAAGCCGGCAACAAACGATAGGTCAGTTTATGACTGTTCAGAAAAAAAAAGTTTTTTAAACGCATTTAATAATTAAATTTGTGTGGTAAAATGTTATTTTTTGTAACTTTGAAACTCGAATATACTTTTTTTTCTGGCCAGGTATAAACTTCATTATCATTTGAGGGACGGCTTGACGTTGGAATTTCGGGTCACCCTGTATATTGCCAACTAGCTGTGCCCTCATGGCTCCGCCCGTAGCCTATGTTATTCAGTGATAAAGTAGCTTTCTATCGGCAAAATATTTTTTGAAATCGGTCCAGTAGTTTTTATGTTTATTCGTTACATACAAAAATACAAATCTTTCCTCTTTATAATATTAGTACCTATAGATAAATTACTATTGACTAATAACTGAACATTTTCTCTTCCAGTTCATAATAGTATCTCTAAAAGAAGGCATGTTCCAAAATGCCAACGTGGTATTCAAGACCCGGTTCGTGGACGGCATGTCTTCTGTGCTACGAACCGTCAACACCCGGCGGTGAACCATCCCGTCGTCGAAGCGAACATTATTGTAAACAAGGTGACGAAACTCACTACCAATAACAATGTGATGAAAAGTTTGTGCAGTGCGTTCGGTCTATCATGGCAGGTCATGAAGGCGCTGCTCGCAAAGATTATAGCAATAATTTAAATTCAGTGCATTTAAATTTAGTTCCTTATTCCGCCGTCAGTCAGTACTGGACGTTCAATATGGCTTGTGGACCATTTCATAATAAACCCATTACTGTCCTACTGCTGGGCATGTGCCTCTTCTTAAAACGAGAAGGGTTTAGGCTTTAGTCCATCAAACTGGCTAAGTGAGGGTTGGCAGAACATTAAGAAAGTAAAATTAGTGAAGTATTTTTTTAGGAATTGTGAGTGCCAAAGGCTGGATCGATTGGTTGTGTAAAAGAAAATAAATTAATATAGCTAATTAGTTTATTTGATCAACGATGTGGCTTATAATGTGTTCAGTTTGATGTGAAGGTTATAAATCGAGTGCATATCAACACAAAGGCAGAATTAGTATGTAAGTATGTATTCCGAGTGAACATTAAGTCTGATTGGGACTGTGCCGCACAGCAACGAATGTCACTAATGAGTTCGACTTTACAACATGTTTACATGGATTTAGGTTTTAAATTAGTCTTCATTCAAATAGAATAGTACGAACTGGACTTTAGTGACCATTTCCACGGGCGAGTGACGCAACGATAGTATTGCTGTGCCATTACATTTAATAGTTACTATAATGTACTCATCTCAAACTTCGCGAGACATTCGCCTGTTGGGATGGTACCTTAAGTTTAAAATTTAATGCAGTTTACTTTTAAATACTACCTATTTTCTTAACGAATAAAGCATTATTAGTTTGGAATTATACATATATAATTGTGATATAGTTTGAAACAATTGTTCTTGAAATGTCTAGTAATTACAAAATGTCAGTCAAGACTGATAGTCTATTATTATGGTTCAGGACTGTGTGAAGCTTATTAGTTGTATGTGTATAGTTCTAGAATTAAAGAGTTTAAAATCTTTATTTGCTGTTTTTTTAAAACACCACCTTTCTATTTATAATGTTGCCAGGCAATTCGCAGTTCGCTTGAAAAAATTATTAAAAGATCAAAAAAAATTGCCCGTAAACGTTAATTATGACCGTGTCCGTTTTACAAACACGACCTCGCAACTTTATAGAAACTAGTTTGAAGCTTTAGCTATTGTGTTTTATCAGCGATACCCAAAGTGGTCTATACCGACCCTCAGGTGTCGACGACCACCTGCGAAGTGTCCACGTGAGTGAAAATAATAATTAGGGGTCTGGGGTATGTAAACGGGGGTCCACGATAGTGGATTTCATTTAAGGGAACGTACCCATACTACGTGACCCATTTTTTACCATTTATTACCTCCCATCCCCCCCTCGGTGACCACCCGTAGTATATGCCAATACCCCCCACCCCCTCTAGTTTTCACGTGGTAATATATAAATATGGTTTTAAATCATTTTTTGCAAACTGAAAGTTAAAAAAATAAATATTTGACTCATATGTGCGAGTGTTACCACCTGTGATTTCAAAAAGCGCTAAACTCTGCGCGCCATATTTGAATATAGCTCGAAAAAGCTCGAGATTTCCCTAGAGGATATTGACTACGTGACGAAATCATAAGCCCCCCCCAGCCCCTGTGACCAAGCGTGGTATTTTGAAGACCCCCGCCACCCCTTGAACGGGTCACGTAGTATGGGTACGTTCCCTAAGCAGGTCGTGACTGATGTTTACTTTCCATTAATGGAATAACCCACATACACACAGATCATTTATTGCTTAGTTTTACCTAAAAACGTTACAAACTGACTGTTAAAGTATATAAAAGTATTAAAACGACTGCATAATACACTTCCGCTTCCTTTCCCATTCACCCAATATCCTTCTTACATTCAATCATCAACTCACTCTCTCTCTCATTCGTTCCAACAACCCAAAACGGCGGCGTTTTTACCGGCTCCGAACAAAAACTCTAAAAACATTGTGAAGTGATCTGTTTTAAGTGTAATCATACATTACGGGACGTCCCAGAACAATAGGTGCACCTACATCAAGTAAGAACGAGACCAGGAACCGTGAGTACCTTTCCATTGTCTTCCTGTCCGTTTTTCCGTATTGTGCATTTGATTTTCTTTAGCAAGTTAACTTATGGTAACAGTCAACAATCGAAGGTTTTAATCTTAATCAAAACTCATAACAACTACCAACACTGACCGACAACGATAGTAGTTTTGTAAACAAACTTATTTTCGCAATTTTATAATATTAGTAGCGAATTAGTATATCTCAAAAAAAGAAACAAATTGGATGTCACTTAACTAGGAGATTTATGTTCAAACCTTACTAAATTGATGCCAATTGAAAATTTATTAGCAAAGCATCAGGTCCATCCTTTCTAAAAAGCATTATTTCTCTTAATGGTTTTGTCCTCCTTTTCAAAATCTCCAAACCTCCAAAATCGCAAAACATGTCAAGTGGTCTACGAGACAAAAAAGTTTGGGGACCTCTGCGCTATATTAACGCTCTACCTACAGTTATATAAGGTTAGTCGGAAAGGGGGTACTAAGTCGAAAGGGTGTTAAAGTACCCATAATAATGAATAACTTTTGTTCTACAACTTTCCCCAAAAGTCATTAAGTAGTTTAAGAGAAATAGCTGTTCAAAGTTTTCATAAAAAATACGCTAAATTCTATCTATCCTCAGCTATGATCAGCTGTGTTTACATTTTACGTCATATTTGAGGTCACGGACTAGAAGATCCGTTTTTTGAATTCGTAACTAAAGCAAGCACGTACAATGTGGGGACAAGAGGAATAACCCTAGAATTTTTGACAAAACTATAGACAAATCATTTTATATACAAATAAAAATTATTGAATTTTGTAATTTTAAAACTTGCTTTAAAACAGTCATCAGTGTTACTTTAAGTGGCCCTCGGCTTAGTACCCCCTTTCCGACTAACCTTGTATAAGCAAATCACAATTTAAAATACAAACAAAACATTTGAACCATTATCATACACCGAAAAGTATTATAAACAGCTTTGCATACAAGGCAGTTATTTACAGCGTCCTAATGATCAGTTAATAGTAACAGTGACGCCATATTCCGTCGCCGCGCGCCATCTGTGTCGGTCGGCCGCACTCGGCCGGTACCGCGGGCCTTCTCGCCGCGTATTTACGATTCAGGCGCAAAAGGTCCAATTTGCAAAACGCCATCGTGACAGATTGTCATAATCGCAATAATATGTCCATTTCGCATAAGGTCAAGTTCTCAAAAGATCCAATTCGTAAAAGGGCCAATTAGCAATAGATCCATTTTAAGATTTCCAACTTTCAATTGTAAATATAATAATATAATATTGTATATATATAATATTGTATATATATAATATTGTATATATATAATATTGTATATATATAATATTGTATAATAATATAATATAGAGTACCTAGTAAGTTTAGGGTTAAACAGAACATGGGAATGTTGCGAAAATTACGAATTAGTCTAAACCAGGAAATATTCTTTGCTCTGGCAACATTACATTATACACGTTCTGGCGTTATTACATTGCCAGAGCAAAAAATATTGCCCGGTTTAGTAGATATTTATTTCAATAAATTCATCTTATATTTTTACAAAATCTACTTATAATAAAAATAAGTTCACGCATTTTAAGGAATGCAAAATGGTTTACCCATAATTTTATTAACTGCCTCGTTGGTCTAGTAGTGGCAAGCGCGACTGCTGATCGTGAGGTTCTGGATTCGATCCTCAGGTCGGGCAGTGTTATTGGGATTTTTCCGTGTGGAATTCCTCTAATTTATTTTTTATTTTTTAGTATGTCATGGTGAAACGTAGAACGGGCTTTCACAATTGAATGCGTATACAACATTTCATGTCTGTGCTGCTAACCATCGAGGAGTTCCCTAATTAGGACCCAACCCTGAGTGCAGCAACCATGTCACGGTAAAACTTTAAAACCGGCAATCATAATAAAATGCATGCACAACATTTCGTGTCTGTGCTGTTGACCGTTGAAGAGTTCCTTTATCTGGAGTTAATTCTGGATGTCGATTCAGGTCATGCTTACCATAAAAATGCATTGTCATCGGAACTGACGTGTAAAAATTCAACTCCGTAGGATAAGAGGAAGTGGTTCAAAATTCAGTTGCATGATTTGAACCGAACATACATACATACAAACAAACATTGGAAGTTAAACAAAAGCTTGTAATTATTTTTTGTCAGCATCAACTTCTTTCTTCTTCCTGCCCTTATCCCACACCAGGTGGGGTCGGCACAACATGTATTTCGTAAATCTATGTTGTTAGAGGTTTTGGCTTATTGTTTTATGACCGGCCGCCTGCCTGACATTAACCCTCCTTGGGAATACTCGTTGCGCTGTCGCGCGGATGACCCAATGTGCTTGCTGATATTATGCATTGGGGTCGAAAATGATATGCTTGACAATCTTATTGCCGATAACTAAGCAAATTGTTCTTCTTGGTGTAGTATACTTGAAGTTCCTCAACCCACTCATTCAGTTCTGATAGGGACTTTGGTTCTAAGTGAGCATCAGCTATGCGCACTATTCATCAGGGCCATCTCTATCTGGGGTGCAAGGGGTGAAGGGCAACCTTTGGCTGAGGCATTAAATGAACAGTCTTCCCGCAATTATAGCACTCGCGGGGGGACTTCCAGACATAAAATGTATCTTTTTATTGGACGTGGAAGTATATTTACTCAAAAATGCTTGTAATGTGGTCATTATTTTGACAACCTTCTTTGGGCAAAGTCGATCTTTCCGCGCTTCTTGAATAGGCGCCAGCAAAGTTGTATGGAATTTCATTGCTGGTGAGTTTTAGCCACCAACAATTTCCTTTGAAAATCCATTATTGTCGAGTTTTGTTTCAAAAATAGTCTGGTTCAAAAAGTTTTTATTCAGAATTTGGCTGTATAGATACAGGCAGTACAAACATTAAAGTCTAATTTAAAAAAAATAACTAAGGACCGGGGAAGAAACAAGTCGTTACTTTAAATAAATTCTTACTATACTAATCTGGTTTTATTTAAATTACTCGCATTGTTTGAGTAAAGCACTATACAAGCCTGGGCCTCGGGCTTAGTTTAGCTATGCTCTCGGCCTTCAAGCTTGGTCATCATTGCAGCCCTTTCTGTCCGCGCTATAAAGGCCTCGACCTTCGGTCTTGGCCTTTATTCCAGCTTATCCATCAAGAGCTGCAATGCTGACCGCGCTGTGATGGCCTGGAGCTGCGCTACACTGCGCTCTCGGCCGTCATCAGTGCTGCCAGCAACGCAGTCATTACAGACCGCGGCAGTAATGTACTATTACGTAGACAGGGGTTACGAGCCTTGTGGGTAGTCTTTATAACTGAAGTATGTTCTACTCGGTGGCATGATAAAGTTATGAAAAATAAAAGAGAATCGAAGATAAATAAAAGTTTAAAGAATAATAACGTATAGGTGAAGCGTGCTCTACACGACTGTTGAATATTAAAGTAATGCGCTTATCCTATTTTACGACCTTATACAAGCGAGAGCCACGCTTTACAACATAAATACTTTGCACTATAATATTATGTAAAACATCGCGAACACTCACTGACTAACATTATAGAGGGGTGCCCCGAGAATAACAACAATACAGCAACTCTAGAGAAGTAACATTCATCCTAGGGTAAAAATTCTATTACGTGTGCACTATAAACATTCTTCATAGGTCGGCTCTCAGGCTCTCACCTCGCGGGAAATAAAACTTTTACTATTCGAAGCCGCGACTAATGTCTGGGAGTCAATTCTCGCATGTTTGATATTATATCGAAGTAGTGTGGTAGCACATAACTACGTACACCACGTAGGTTTAGGTATGTAAGGTTAGATTTTAATATAAGATTATTCATAGACAGTAAGCATAAATCATTATTTAGTCTATTAAATAAATCTATGTAATTAAGACTATGATAAAAATAGTAGGTACTATCGTGCACGTGATGGCACGTTAGACTGTATACCACTAGTCTGTGTGTTATTTGCACCCCATCAACCCCCAACATCACAATAGATTTGCAACTATGACACTTTTGACACAATATCGCTTACGATACTCTGTATCGGCTACGCTTGAATACTACTTGCATATCGAGCACTGGCAGTGGATCAATATCACATTTGATATCCCGAGAATACTGAAAATGAAGATCATTGATCTTCGCCATGTTTTTCGATATATCTCCACTTCGATAACATAACATCACGCCTTATATTCCCCGAAGGATTCGGCAGAGGTGATTTCATACACCCTCGTTTCGCCAGTTATGTTTAAATCCCATGTAATAGGGGCCGAGCCTATTGCTATTAATCGGGCACAAACCCAGACTCCGAGCTGCTACTGAGAAATTCCTAATGGAAAAACCCAGTATCACTTTGCCCGACCGGGGGATCGAACCCAGGACCCCATGTTCAGCAGTGGCGCTTGCGACCACTAGACCAACAAGGCATCGATATTTAAATATATATATCAAATACGCGAGAATTGACACCCTGGAATAGATCGTAGTTTGATCGTGTGCCGCGAACGCGGAGAGACGTTGCGATATTAATGCTATTCTATATTTGATTGGTAGTGCAGTTAAATTGCTCCGTTGAACATTAGCGTTGTAAGAATTCATAGCGGTGGATCGGCGGGTTTCTATCTGGCGGAATAACAGCTCCAATCTCCAAGTTAAACGTTTATTCAAGAGATACTTTTATGTCCCCGTGGGTTCGCGCTCAACTCCGCCGATGAATACTTATTAAGCTTGTCGCAGAGTTGTCTGCGGTGGCGGTGCCCGCGCTGAATATCAAAAACTTCTGATTAGTGTTGTAAACAAAGTACCTACATCTGGAGTCAGAATTTACTGTTACCGATGAGATTAAATTAATTCGGGGCGGGATATTGTTTGCAATATACAGCTACCCGCTCCCGTGTATACTGCGCTCTCATTTATGCTGCGGAAAGGTTACGGCTTTCAGCGAAAGGTTAAGCTACATCTTTGGGTTTAATTAGCCGTTGGATCTCGGCGGAGTTTCACCACAACTGAAAGAAAAAAGAAAGAAAAGAAAGAAAGAAAAAGTATTTATTTTCCGCCCACGCGGACGCATACGGATCCTTAAAATTAAAAATATAATGTTACTTAAAAATTAACACTTATATTTAAACCTATTATATTAAACAACACGGCAACCCAAACACACAAAAAAAAAAAAAATCTATGGTTACATGTCTATGGTGCACGGGCTACCATAACCATAAATCCTCATGCATCATAAAACTAAGTGACAATAAGCAAATACAAACAATACAAACATATAAACATGTTGAATTTGTGCGTCGCATGGTGCGTGAAAATTTAGGTCATTGCTCAGCATTATGCTGAGGCTTCGGACGAACCTAACGCCAACAGCGCTGATTTTCAGCAACAACCTTCGTTCGAGCGACGTAACGAAAGCACCAGAGAGAACCAGTCGTACCGTGAGTATTTAACTATCTTAAAATAGGTACTAAGCGGTGTATAAAATCAAGTTAAAATACTGTGTAGTGTGTTGTGCCAAATATAAATACAAACATTGTTATTAAATATGTAACTAGAATTGCATTTGCAACTGCAGTGCTATTATGTAATTGGCCGCATCCAATGATATTATAAGTACTTAGAATATCATTGGCCGCATCGATTTATATCGTGTCATACATACATATATAGACCTGCCTTTAGATCAGTTGCATTGCTCTGGTGCAACGTATTATTATGTCGAGCGATGTCGAGTACCGACGTTCGTAGCGGATATTAAACGGATCAAATAGAACTAAAACAGACTGCTTGATATAGGTATCTATTTACCTTTGTGCAACGCAGATAATTGGTCTGGATATATACTTTTTGTGGATGCTAACCCCTCTTTCGGTACCTTCATTTAAGGCTAATGAAAGAGTTTCAGACGCGTGATCAACTTAACAATATCCTTTATTAACCGATTGCAAAAAAGGAGGTTCTCAGTTTTAGAAACCGTGGAAGATAAAATTTTGATGATAACATGTAGACTACATAATGTAGTACATAGGTAATCGTAAAGCATTGTTTCTATTTCCGTTGTTTTGTAGATACCGCAACAATTTGAATAGTACCGATTCGAACCGCACCAATAATTCCACTTAGCGTACTGTAAAATTTAAAATTATTAATATTGGAGCGAATAAATAGGTACCTACCTACAGGCTGCAATTATTTGTGTTATTTCTTTCAGGTAGGCTTATTGTCGTTTTGACAACAAGCCACATACTCAGGTACGAATGTTAGAGAAAACTGAGATGTCGTCGGACCCGAACTAATTAAAAAAAAGGTACTTAAACAATCTTTTAGTGATTTATTTAAAAAAGAAGTATTTATAAATAATCACGTGTTTGAACGCAATAATTATTAACGTGGAGTACATTTTTTTTTACACTTTGCCCCACTCTAGGACTTCTCCTGTATCGTGGGTGCGTTTACAGACACAAATTTTCACACGCACAAACGCCCAGACCCGGAACAACTATCTGTAGGCCATGCAAATATTTGTTCCGTGCGGGAAGCGAACCCACGACCTGTAGCGCAGATGCCAATCGCTCAGCCACTGCACCAAACGTGTCGTCAAAAATAATTAAATATAAATACATATTGTTTAAGTATCTCTTTTTCCAACTGGTTCTGGCCAAATTTTACCTACTTATAACTTACCTACATATCAAGCAATCATAACGTGAAACAGGCTAAACGAAAATATTAACCCAAAATCAGCAATTTCTTCAGACCTGACTTCTGAAGGGTACAGACGTGTTGCTGCGTGTTCAATACATGACATGAATATTGTGTTCAAATAATCAAAAGTGAGGAGAGCGGTTGTGCAGAGCTGGCGGTCTGTCCGAATACTTGAGACGATAAAAATTCGCCAAAATACTACGACGTACCTAATGAAATTTATTACTGAGTTTGGGGTCACCGGGCACTGTGACTGTTTACATTGTCGGCTCAGGTACGTGCTTTACTCGGAGATTAAAATTTATTATAGTTTTCTTATATATATACAGTTCTGTAAGTGAAACATCTGTGCAGGGTAAATACTCTTTGTCGTGTAAAGAATACCGTACTGTTCTCTCTTCGTGGGTGTCGATTGTCGTGGTGTGGTTTTGTTAAATGATAAATGATTTTTATTTCTGTAAATAAATCTGTTACACTTTTACAAGTCACTTTTACAAGTCAATGTAATGTTTATTTTAAGACTAGATGGCGCCGGCATTTCCTATCTGACTAGCTCTGAGAAGAAAGTTGAGTAGCCGTTTGGTCCAAACGGCAGAACAAAATCGCATGGACAAAAAACGGGCTATGGTCAGTGCGTTTTCTCCCACCACTACTTAACAAAACATACTTTTTTTTTAAATCCTCATGTATACTCTTCATTTGGGGTAGGCGGAGGGGTACCTATATCAGACTCCTACTGACTAAATCCACAACTCACGCACACCACAAAAATAATCAAATTTTTAATGTCACCGTCCTTAAAAATCCTCGGTTTCGGTATCAGTCGAGCCTTCCCCGACCACACCGACACTAAGTTTGATTGATGCGGCCTTGTCCTCCACTATCTACGCCTGAACGCTTGATGACCGCTCCAGACATTTTTTATGATTTACGTAAGTATAATTTTGGCTGGAGTATTGGGATCGTGATTTATTGGATTGACTGTGGCTGTGCGTGTGTGTTCGGAAAATTGAATAAGTTAGGTGGGAGTTGGAAAGTGTTTATTTACGGATATGGGTAGTTATAGTCCGCGCGCAAGTGCTGGTCACGTCCTGAGGTATGGGAGCGGCAGGACGGGGATGCAAAACAATAGACGCGCTCTATTAGTTTGTTTTGTCTTGTCTACCGCGCGGACCCCCCGCTGACTAGCGTAGGTATGGCACTTGTGGGAAATAAGGCTGTAATTTTTTTGGCAAAATGGTTATCTAAGCAGTGACAGAGGGGCTCGTGGCTAATTACCAATCGCGCGGATCATACGATTTGCGAGGTTAAGTTGCGCTTGCCGCGGTTACTTCGTGGATGGGTGACCGTTCGTTACACATCGAGACCCCTCCGTGCCTCGAAGAACACGTTAAACAGTCGTCGGTCACGGGTGTCATACAAATACCTGTGACAGTCGTTACGGGAAGTCAGAAGTCCGAATGTCTGACAACCGGTCTAACTTTAGCATATCGGCATTGCCCAGTTACTTGGGTGTGGAGGTCTCATGGCAGTCGCTACGTGTACAATATTGGTATTCAGCCGGATCTGGTAAGACTGGAAGCTGACCCCAACATAGTTGGGAAAAGGCTAGGCAGAACGAATGGTTATCTAAGCAGTGATAGTCTGGCGGTAGAACGCTTGCCTTCCATGCTATGGGTCTGTGTTCGAAGCCAGCCCACACCTCTGACTTATGGAATTCATGTGCGGATCATTATTTGATTATCACTTGCGTTAACGGTGAAGGAAAAACATCGTGAAGCAACCTGCACACCTAAGAGGGCCCCATATAGTTCTCGATTGTTTGTATTCCGCCAACCCGCACCAGACCAGTGTGGTGGACTAAGGTCTTAACCCTCCCTATTCTGAGAAGCGGCCCTTGCATGCCCAGAAGTGGTACAGTAATGGGCTGATTATGTTATGGTTACTACGCAACCTGACAATGGAAATTCTATCAACAATAGATCGAGATTGTCAAAATAACAGTGCTCATTAATTGGTTCTCTACTGAGGTTCTCCATTTTTGTTTTGCTTACAGAAACTCCTGTTATAGCTCATCTGGATTTATTTCTGAAGTAGTTTCAAAGAATGTACGTTTCTCAACCCTACCTACCTACTTAGCATTTGAGGAGTGTGAGTCTGTGACGTCACTTGACATGTTTCTAGCAGTATAAACTGCATAACGTGGCGTACGCTCAAAGGAGCACAGTGTTGTGCTTTTAAACTTCGCTACTTATGACGTAGGACGCCGTCGACTGTCATCGCGTTGGGTTTTATTGAGTTTGGCAAGATCTTTTTGTTTTTACACTCCTTTTCCTCGGAGACTTACTAAAGTAGGTACTAGGGTGTCATCATAATTAATGTCGGTCTTCCACTAGGACCATTCAAAGAACGAGACCCTGTAAGATGCGCTTACTTATCAGATCAATTCCGTGATGATATGGAGAACTTTTCGTTCTAGCCATAGTAATTAGAAGAAGAAGAAAGAAGAAAATTAGTTTATTCAGCCAAGAACACAATGACAGCATAAATACAATAAAATAAAAATAAAGACAGAAATAACAATATAAAAATAATTAAACATACACATTTTATGCTGTCGAGCATGTCCATGCCGAAAAGGTCACCAACTCAGCATATCAATCAATCAATCAATCAATCAAATTTATTTCGGACAAGGTACATCCATATGTATATGTTGGTAAATTATAATTTAATAGAATATGCTAGGCGTCAAACACCCAGCGCTGATTTTCAGCTGGTACCCCCGCAGTGACACACGGATGGAGAATTAAAGGGATCATCACAATACCATAGTGAAAGAAAACCAACTTTCAATAGCATAACATACTTGTACCTACCTATATTGTTAGACACTTCACTCTAGAGCTTAAATAGCTCCAATTATTTATCTCTGAAACAAAGATCGAAGAACAAAAAAAAGAAAAACGATTTCCAACATTTTTGAAAAAGAAACATTCCAACGAGCTCTAATGGACATGCCGTGTTTGTCTCTGCTTATTCCTCTCTAGCGCCTCTACGCTCTACGGGTGAAATTAGCGACCAAATTAAAACCGTCTTGAATTCAATGAAAGAGCTTCGTGTAATTAAACATTAATTCATTAATGTTATCCTGAGATTTTTAGGAGGTTATAACTTGTATCTTATTGTTCGTGCCCGTCATGTTTCTAATTTGTTAAGGTTATTCAATTTCTGTTTGAATTGATCGGCGATGTCTTAACAAGCTGTTATCACCTATAACCCGATAACATAAATGATGGGATTGCAAATGATTGCGCTTCTAAAATGTCGTTATTTTCATCTCGCTTAGGTACGCACGTCCTCTTTGAGCGAAAGGCAAATTATAATAAATCAATCAGAAATTTTCAGTTCCATTCTATAAATAATCGTGTTGTATGCTCTTTTATCAACTTTGAACTGACTATATAAGGCTTTCAAAGCATTCGTTCAAGCAATAGGTACTGCAATATTATAATGATTGCCACTATTAGTAGTACATAAGTACGGTATATCGGCATAGCTAGTAGCACTTGATATGTGTATGTAAAGTAAAGTCTGGGTGAATATTCGAAAATTTTTAACATTATTTTAACAAATCATTCTTCTCCCGGGTTGTTAACGTTATAGTATCGTCAGATTGTTTTTATTCTTGTCTTATTGCTTGACAGCAGCGGTGTAGTTTGAGTTTTCATTATCATAATTATAGTATTAAACATCTGCATTCTTAACTTTGGGATGATGCTAATGACATTTTCAATTTTTGTTAATGTTTTTCGAATATTCGCTCAACTAAAGTATACACTACTAGTTGTGTCCTCACGGGTCCGCCCGTAGCCTATGTTACTCAGTGATAATATAGCTTTCTAACGGCAAAAGAATTTTTGAAATCGGTCCAGTAGTTTTTAAGTTTATTCGTTACATACAAAAATACAAATATTTCCTCTTTATAATATTAGTATAGATATTGGTAAATAAATAACTTATTATCGTTCACTACATGATATATTGACTTTATAAATTACGATATTTTTATCTGAAACATTCAAAACGTTTAAGTAGTTTATTGTTTCAGTTTAAGTTTATCTATTTCATCGTAATAATTATGTACAATGTAAATCTAAACTAACTACCTCGTTGGTATAGTGGTGGCAAGCGTGACTGTTGATCGTGAGGTCCTGGGTTCGATCCCCAGGTCGGGCAATGTTATTGGGAAATTTCCGTGTGGAATTCCTCAGTAGCAGTCCGGAGTTTGGATTTGTGCCCGGATGAAGGCAATAAGTTCGCCCCCTATTACATGGGACTTAAACATAACGGCGAAATGAGGGTGTTACTATACACCTCTGTCCAACCCTTTGCGAAATTCAGGCGTGATGTTGTTATATCTAAACTACTTATTGATTTATAAATTCTAGAATTTCCTAAACTATTAATAAATCATTGAAGACTGAGCCAAACACGATGGTGATCGCACTCGCAGCATGATCTTTATAAATTAGGGTAGGTACTTCAAGTTATGATTAATTAATACATTTAAAATTCAGATGGACTCCGTTAAGTTGTGGTAGAAGCTACATGACTAATGATGCTGACACAGGTCGTTAGGCCACTAGTTATAGACTAGCCTCGAGTCTATAGCTAAGAGTAAGGAGGCCGTGTTGTTGTTCATTAGTGCTTGGTACTCTATTATGTCGAGGCTATCTTTCTTTTGGTTTTTTGGCCTATTGCCAGTTTCTGTCCCGTTGGTCTAGTGGTGACAAGCGCGACTGCTGATTGTGAAGTCCTAGGCTCGTACCCCAGGTCCGGCAGTATTGTTGAATAACTCAGTAGCAGCCTGGAGTTTGGATTTATGCCCGGTTGATGGTAATAGGCTCGCCGTATTAGATGGGACTTAAAAAAACATAACGGCGAAATGAGCGTTTATACACCTCTGCCTAATCCTTCCCGAAATACAGGCGTGATGTTATGTTATGCCAGTTTCTGGGTTTGGTTTTTCGGTCTATTGCAAGTGCATGCTCGTTTTTAGTCTATGAAATGGGAATGTACTGATTTTATAGAATATTTCTGCAAACCTTAGGAAACCAAGTCATTATGTGACTGCTAGGAGTTACGAGGATACAATAACTGGGTTTTCTATAAAAGCGGGTGAAGTACCTACTATTAATATTCCATTTATTTTATTTAATAAGAGTAAACAAAAATATTTAAAAAACCCAACTATGCTTGTATGATCACCGAAACGTTGACAAAAAATACACCACCAAAATGTATGTGTCAGTGAGTCAATAAAGATAATTTGTGTGTCACTAAGTGTAAATATAATATGTGAATGCAATTTGTCATGGTGTGAACGGCGAACCGAGCGGGGTGAATTTGAAAAACCGAGGGAAAAATTATTCCGGCGTAGAATCTCGGGCGATATATCACTGAGAACGGGACACGAGCACGCGAATTACAACCAGCGACTTTGTTAAGAGTTATGATATGAGTTCTCTGAGTTATGTTCATCTTTGTCGTTTTAATTTAATTACCGTTATGTGGAGCGGAGCTACCTGTGTGACTGTTGACTTTTGGAGTTAACAGCTGGCGTTTTGTTGATGTCATAACATTAAGTTAGCAGCTGGCGTTTTGTTGATGTCATAACATTAAGTTAGCAGCTGGCGTTTTGTTGATGTCATAACATTAAGTTAGCAGCTGGCGTTTTGTTGATGTCATAACATTAAGTTAGCAGCTGGCGTTTTGTTGATGTCATAACATTAAGTTAGCAGCTGGCGTTTTGTTGATGTCATAACATTAAGTTAGCAGCTGGCGTTTTGTTGATGTCATAACATTAAGTTAGCAGCTGGCGTTTTGTTGATGTCATAACATTAAGTTAGCAGCTGGCGTTTTGTTGATGTCATAACATTAAGTTAGCAGCTGTTTTGTTGATGTCATAATAATATATTAAGTTATGAGCGAGCGTTTTGTTGGTGTCATACAATTAATTACTTACAATTCCAACATTTATTTCGGTGGATAAAGCACTTCTGATTAGGGCTTCGATGTACTGTTAATGATGCACTTTACTTTTGGTTGACATTTACGAGAACCTCGCAATAACAAAAACTTATAATTACCGAACTCGAGATTTTGATACAAAATCTATGATACTTTCGAATTTCTTGTATCCGTATTTCAATTGTACGAAACGATTCATAGACGTGTCGAGTTATGTTTTCTTATACATAACATTATTACTTCGTAAAGGCAATTTACAGAAGTATCATTTGTCAGATATACTTTAGTGTGATTTTCAATACCTACGCTTTTTTTCGTTTCCCAACAATATTTTTTCTGTTAATTTTGGAAAGACAGAAATTACTTCTTCTACATAACATAACTTTCCACAATTACGTTTTCTATGCACAGAAAATTATATTTAATAAAAAGAACTTAATGGAAATAAGTCGAAATAGCGGTTACTCCGAGTCAGAGCACCCCGACTTCATGTGGTCAAACTGTCCCACCCCTAGTGTTATTTTTAAACGTGAAGCCAGAAGCTCGCGGACGAAGTCCTGTGGGGAACGAACGAAAGCATGAAACCGACGCGCAGTGCAGCGCAGCGAAGTGGGAGGAGTTGGCGAGCGAAGCGAGCCGGTGACCTCCCGAGCGGAGAGCAGGGAAGCGAAGGGGCGACTATGCGGGTCTTCTGGCGGAATCATTTTAGAAACACTTGCCTGTTTGTTTGCATGCATTTATATTTGTAAGAGGACAATTATTCATACCTTATGTAAATACCATGATAATGCACCATCGCAGAAAGCCATTATTTCGCAAAAGTTTTTAGCCAAAAACTCGACGAATGTCATCGACCAAGCACCACCTACTCACCTGATTTGGCCCCGTCTGTCTTTTTCCCGTTCCCGAGGCTAAAAATAACATTTCGAGGAAGGCGTTTTGAGTCTATTGAAGCCATACAAGAAAATTCGCTGAAGCAGTTAAGACCATTCCCAATCAGCTTAGGAAAAGTGTGTGAAGGACTGGGTCAAGCGCTGGCGTAGCTATATTGCAAGCGAAGGGGCCTAATTTGAAGGAGACAAAATTTTTAATGAATAAATTAATTTTTGGTTTTATTAGCAAATCCCTGTATTTTTTAAACAGAATGTAATATACAAATATACAATTAAAATATTTAATGTTAATTCCGCCAGACTAGTTTATCAAGTATGGATACAGTAGCTATGCAGCACCGCCAGTATAATATACAGGCTGTAAACGAAATCATGTAATTCCTTCAAACCTCGTGATGTACCGCTAACACAGGTTGACCCAGAAAGGGATAGGTATTTTGGATTCAATAAAAAAAAATCACATGAAGTAAACTTGTGTTCTTAACGTGAGGCATTTTAGCGCCCGTTCGTTAACACCCTGTATCTGCGAGCGGAAGGGTGGTGCTGCATACCTACTGCATCCATACCTACTTGATAATATGTATATGCAAATGCAGGAGGTGCGATTTATATAATGCAACATACCTTCAACCCAAACCATACGACGCGTTATCGCCCCTCTACGGGGCATTCTCAGGAGATGTTGACTGATCGATCGCTCGGTCGCGAATTAAAAATGTAATAAAATCAGAATTAGTAAAGATTAAAATTTCTTTATTATTTCAAATAGGCACAATACATGCTCCCAAGAAACATTGAGGATTTAGTTGCACGGTTTAAAGTTGTTCCTTTGCAAAAAGCCGACAAGAAACTCCATGGATACTCTTTTTAAATATGGTGAATGAATTGACTACGCATCATGTTATTTTTATCACGTCGTTGGCGTCGGGCTTATAAAGCTATATTGTGGTAATGTCTATATATTATAATACACTCATAAACAAACACGTATTAAGAATCTTAAGGATGATTTCCACCAAACGGCTCGCATCGCATCGGAACGGAACGGATTTTACAATCTTTAAACGATATTAAATCGTGTACACAGTATTTAAAGTCTATATTACCAAGCCGCGCACAGCAGCTTGTCCACGGGCGTCTTCCGCGACACGCGATCGCAGCCGAAAGTATGTAGCGACGCGCGTCCGGCTCCATACGGCTTCGTTCGCCTGTCGTCGTATCCGATCGGATCCTTTCGGCTGTCAACACGGTAGGAATGAAACTATTTGACTACGCGCAGAAACGGATACGTTCGCAAGCGACTGTACGAAGCCGATCGTATGCGTCGACATCCTGACGGACGCGTACGGCTATCGCCACATCGGTTCGTATCCTTTCCGATCCGATGTGATGTGAGCCGTTTGGTGGAAATCATCCCTTAGGAATGCTTGTAAGTGATCATCGTACGAATAATTAGATCTATAATCTTTGACGCCAAACAGTAAACAGAATATTTTACTTACAAGACATTTACATTAAAACAAAAATTAAGAGGAAAAATAAAATGTTCCGGTTGTTATTGTAGCACTACGCGACTTGCAACGAGTTTGTTTGTGAAACAGGAAATCATACAAACATCCCCAAGAGTAACGCTCTGTTTAACTGCAGAGCAAAGAAATCACGGCATGTACACACACGGCCCGATATTGATACAAATTAAACAAAAGATAAATGATCCGGAGTGGGGCAAACAACAGTCGGAGGGCGCGCGGCGCAAACACTGCGATATTGCTTTCTTATAACGGTCGCGTGTTGACACGAGCTCGCGCACCTTCCTCTAACATACATATTTTATATACATCAGTATATAATAGTTATTGCAATGCCAACGTTTATCTTTGCTATTGAACTGTTCGACGATATCAGCTCGCGCTCGAGTTTGAACTTCACTAAATTGGCGAACATGAACATGTACTACATGAACAGACGTCAAATAACATCGGTTTGTAATGTTTTAGCTTTTCGCTGTTCTTCAGCTATCTCCTGTGAAAACATTTACATGAGTTTGATACGAGAAACATATAACTTGAAATGTATCTAGGAAACTTAATATAATACGCAAGCAATACGGATGTAATAATTTCTAATTAATTATTTATAATGAAGACATTACACAGCACAATATATTTACATAAGGTTCACTCGGGTCTTACGCAAATAGGTCTGTTTCTGAGGCAAATATAATTATTCCGTCATGTGCGGATCCCGGGGCGTTCGCGTTGTTACGCGAATCAACTTACTTAGTTAAGTATTTACCGGTACGAACTAAGCCCGGCTCTCGACTAAGCTCAAGAAAATTTACAATCGCTTCGGAATATAACTCATTGTGCGAAATAGAAATAAATTATTTGTTGTGGATGCCGCGAGCTCTCGCGCTACAAATTGGTTTTAAATAGGTATATGGTACGTTATTATTAAAGTCTTTGATGTATTTTATGAATAAAACACAGCGTTTATTAGACTATGTATTGTACAAATCAACTGAATGAAATACTGAATAAAATTGCATTATTTATTGTAAACGCACAGACACGGCATGATTGTAAATAAATATATACCTACTCTAAAAAAAAATATTTAACTGTAAAATAAAACATTTGAATGGATATAAATAAATTCTACTCATTTTCATTTAAAAAAATAAACACAAAAGCGTGGGACGGTTTTTACTTTAAAAATTATAGCTAAACGTTTTAGTAAGTACTTACTGCATACCCTACCCTAGGCTTTTACGTTTCATTTTTTAAATAACAGTGAGTAGATTTTTTTTATATCAACTGAATTGTTTTATTTTACTATAATTTTTTACTTATGTGTTTTTTAAAGTTGTTTACTAGATAATCAATGTGCGGAAACTAATGCAAACATTTCACAATATCAACACAATAAGCAGTAAATAGTAATGGCTGCCTGCTAAATTGCTATTATTGCAAATTCGTCAACGGGGGTGAAGAAAGGAGTGAGGGAGACCACAGATTATATATACATCAGTTCGTAGGGCTATGATTTTTGTTAAGAACATTTACCAGGCGTGAATGGAAGAGAGCACTGGGTTGCCAGCACTTTAAAACCTTATGTTTCTAACATACTATTTCTTTTATTAACAGTAATAGACGCTAGCGATATTTTCAAGAAAGGCGACATCAGATGCTTCATACTTCAATCTACTTGCGTGCGTTATGTCGGATTCACACAAGGCTGACGTGTTGTGTCGTGACACTAAAGGGTGATTTCCACCAAACGGCTCGCATCGCATCGGATCGGAAAGGAAACAACCGGATGCGGCGACAGCCGATCGCGTCTGGTAGGATGTCGGCTCCGTACCGTCACTTGCGAACGTATCCGTTACTGCGCGTAGTCAACTAGTTTCATTCCTACCGTGTTGACGTGTTCTAATTTTTGAAAATTGTTGTTTTTGACGTAGTATTGTTGGCTATTGCATTAGAAGAAGAAGAAAATAATCATAAAACAAAGAAGAGGAAAAGAAAACACAAAGGACAGCCGAACGGAGCCAATCGCGCGTTGCAGCATGCTTACGGCTACGATCGCGTGTCGCGGAAGACGCCCGCGGTCAAGCTGCTGTGCGCGGCTTGGTAATATAAACTTTAAATACTGTGTACACGATTCAATATCGTTTAAAGATTGTAAAATCCGTTCCGATACGATACGAGCCGTTTGGTGGAAATCATCCTTAAGTCTGGAGCGCAGGCCTTCATACAAAATATATGAATCCGATAGCGTCAGATACAACTGCTGATGCGTCATGACATGACTCATAAGTCTAGTATGAGTCCGGCATAACACTGACTTAGGTATTGTTTAGTTAGCCTGGCCTAGTGAAGTTTGTATGGCCGCTGACAGGATTTATTTGATTAGACCTGATTTATCGCTTTAGCCCTAAGCTAAAAGATGTTTCTCAAGGCGGTCTTAGATTTTTATTTTTATTTAAAGTTTCTAGTTCTCTGCAATCTTTTACCAGGAATGTTACGACTTTTTTTAGATTTAGTATCCCCCGAGCATCGTAGTGACCGCGTGACTGCTTATTACAAGAGAATTAGCAGCCGCTTCCACTTCTTTACAAATAACATGAATGATTATGACACTATCAGGGGGCACAGTAGTGCCCTGCCAACGTCGAGCGGGTACGGCCGCACACCCTTTTCTTGAAGCAACTAAAGGCACTTTTAAACCCCATGTATATAATATGTAACAGATGAGAGCGAAAGCCTGAAAACTATGTTACAGAGTTAATGTTAATGTACCTAGTTAATGTATTCAATTAAATTGCCAAATTACAAGTTTCTAACTAAAACGGCTTACAAAATATCTGCCATCAAAGTTTCGTTATTTCGACGCACACTCACTCACTCATCGATCATCAAAATTCTAAGGCACTTCTAGTAGACCTATGAACTTTATATGTATTAGGCATATTGTTTAGGAAGGAAAGTAAGGAAAAATGATACAATCTTTAAATAAAAAGACCGTGTTTCATTCGCAAGTGACCGATTCTTCAGAATTAATGTCTTGTAATAATGTCTATGTGTTGGTTTCAATTAGTTTTACTAAAACGCAACTAGATGGCGGTAGTAGAAAAAATAGAATTCGCTTTGGTTTTGTTACACGGCAAAGGGGAAAGATAGAGAGTGGACGTTGCGGCAATCGGTAGCCATGCTGCAAGAAATGGAATAATAAAATAAAGAATAGTAAAACCTACAAAAAGAAATGAGATGCCAACAAAACTATTAATGTACAAAAAGCCAAGTCTCACGATTCTTTTGCCGAAAAGCTTCTGAGATCTAATGTGGACTAGTCTGGCATTTTATTTATAAAGATGTTTTTCGAACTTGGCAGTCATGCAGCATAAGGATATACTAGACTACTTGTTTACTGTGGTAGGTACAGATTTGTTTAAAAAGCTCATCTTGCGTCACAGTAGGTACATCCTCATACTGCGTGATTGCCAATTTCGAAATCTTTACATAGTATAAAACAAAGTTGCTCCCGCTGTCTGTACGCTAATATCTTTTAAACTACGCGACGGATTTTAATGCACTTTTCTGCAATAGATAGAGTGATTCAAGAGGAAGGTTTATATGCCCCACATTAGTATCTACATTGCAACCGTGCGAAGTTGGGGCGGGTCGCTAGTATCTTTATAAATGAAATGCTAGACCTGGCTCTATTAGATCTCAGAAAATTTTACGGCAGGAGTCGCGAGACTTGGCTTTTTTTACACGAATGTTTATGATGGGATTCTTTATGTCAACAATATTGTGTGACTTATACATTATTCTTCTTCTTCTTCTCTCGTGTCAGCACGAGCTATACGAGAATAGCTGAGGTCGTGGTGGACAGACTACCCAGTCAGTAAGGTTGGTAGCGGGGCTGACTGCTCAGGGTGCGCCCTACGTACCTCAGCATCTGCGTTCATAGAGGTGCTTTTAATGCACCCCCATGAACCACCAATAATATTGAATATTCTTTTCAATACATTATTTATAAATAGTTTAAAGTTATTTAATACTAAATAAAACATTTTTAAAAAGAAGATGTAGTGACAAAACTTTAAAAGAGTATGCTTAGGTGGTTTGGTCATGTTGAGAGAATGAGTGAACGGCGTTTATCAAAAGGAATTTATAAGGTGGATGTCAATGGAAACGCCGGTAGTGGACGTCCTAGAAGGATATACATCTTGGTGATGTTCTTCATAAAGGACAGGTGCGTAGTACTCTCAACCAGCGTGCGTGTATGACAAGATGTATGAATGTGGATGAAGCGAAAGGAGTATGCGAGGGTCGTAGCATGTAGCGTTCTATAGTTTCTGCCTACTCCTATGGGAAAAAGGCGTGAGTTTATGTATGTGTGTAAAACATTTTGTTTGTTACTAAAAAGCAAAAGCACTATAAACGTTTAGATACTGGAATCTGAAAGGATTTTAATTCCAACTAGCAATCTGCTGTTGTTCCGATACAGTGTGGTTTTACAATTGCTTGAATACGTCCAATATTCCTTGCCAGCCGGTCGAATAAGACTGTGTCTTCGTAGCGGATAGTCAGCTCCACTGACACACAAATACTTACAGCTGTTACATATATAAATTCAATTAAAGTAAGACATGGTTTTAATTATACAACAATTTGACGACACGTTTGGTGCAGTGGCTAAGCGATTGGTTTCTGCGCTACGGGTCGTGGGTTCGATTCCCACACGGAACAAATATTTGTATGGCCTACAGATAGTTGTTCCGGGTCTGGGCGTTTGTGTGTGTGAAGATTTGTGTCTGTAAACGCACCCACGATATAGGAGAAATCCTAGTGTGGGGCAACGTTTTTTAAAAAAAAAAACCTATAATTAAACTGGAGTACGTCATTTGTTACACATTTCGAGCAAATCCCTATTATACAACGTCAACTTCTCCTCTCGTTCGAAGTGAAATCCTTCGATAGTCTTCGAAAAAA
Source organism: Amphipyra berbera (assembly GCA_910594945.2). NCBI lineage: Eukaryota > Metazoa > Arthropoda > Insecta > Lepidoptera > Noctuidae > Amphipyra > Amphipyra berbera. The sequence goes on along the minus strand of OU343140.1, from coordinate 17,788,152 downwards.
TCGAAATTAAATCCTTGACCTTCCTACGTCGATAAGAGCTGAAAGTGAAACTAAAAAATACCCACTGAAATCACCCCCTAGTCAGGCCTTTCAGTACAACAATGTACCTGTTGCCATTTCAATCATTTCTTATTCAGAATTCAGTCGACAGTCTTGAATTTATGTAATTGAATTATACAGACGCCTACCCTGGGATTTAGAGAGTCCTTTTAAAAGGTTTCGTTACCTTTTTTTAAGAACAAAAGAATGTCGTTTATAATTTATTCAACGCGTAAATTACGCATTAGCCGAGAAGGTAATTTCGTATTCAGAGCTTGCTTAGATTTGGCTTGATGCGCCGTGGCAGGCCACATAGTAGGTACTCGTCTTGTTTTTAAACTCCCTGGAGGATATATTTTAGTAACTGTTGATAATAATAAATCACGCAGTAGACCAGAATCATGTCAGACTACGATTTTCCACCAGTTTCCATCTTTATTCCAAGCCGTGACGTACGTATTTGGTGTAGTCAATAATAACATTAATGATCAGTTTAAGAGACTACTTAACCTGGTGCTCTGTCGATTGCCAAAGTTTCTACATGTGTGGTACGCTGATTTTTTCGTTTGTGGTGTATCAATGTCCGTTTTGTCTCTCCTTCCCGTACAGCAACTATCTGATACCATCTTTCATACAGTGACGACACCGAACAAATAACATATTCATCGAAAAGGCCACAAACATGAACAATAACAACGACGTAACGTGGTTATCGCATCTGAAGCACTGATGAGAAGAGTCGTCACGTGTTTCAACAGTCGTGTTCCGATCATAAAACTATACGCAATTAACTTTAGGACATTTATTATTATTTTAGTTTTGAAGTCATAGTGTGCTACCTACTTGAATACGAACTATATAGTGCATCTGACAGGCTTCAGAAAACGTTGTAAATTATGGGTTTTAATTTACATTTAATAGCTGTTGTGTTGTTTATGTGTAAGTTTTATTTTGTGGCAACATATGCCCGTGCTGGACATGTTCAACAGTGGGCCCATGGGATATTCTTTTTTTAATTTGTTTTCGCCTTACCTCTGGGAGATAGTAAAGTTATGTGGGACTCAAACCCACTAAAATCCCATGGTGTCCTCCTCTGCCGCCTATGGCGGGAACACGGGCACGTGTTACCACTCATCTGCGAACCCACCTCGGCTGTCCGTCACCGGACCTTCCTCTAGGCAGTACCCCCCATCACCGGCGCATCAAAACACATGGCACACCGTGACCACCCTGGGGATCAAACAAGCACATGGGCGCCAGACGACCCCGTGTCTGGGCACCCTTGGCCCTCCTTCAACGGGTCAGGTTAGTGTCCCTGCAGCCTACAACTTTTCGGCCGCACAGGATAGGGAGAGCGGCCAACGCCATACCGACACTCCTCTCCCCTTGCGGCCCCACAGCGTCCGCCATCTAACGGTGGCGACCCCGTCAAGGCCGCGGAAGGTAGGGAGAGCGGCGCACCGCAATACCGGCACTCCTCACGCTGCGACCTCCAGTCTTCAGCCGCGATGCCTTCCATAGGTACGACATCGCGGCCCGCCTCAGTTGCGGTGTCGCCCTAGCGACACCGCAACCTACTTGGCCGCTGCGTCGTCGGCTTAAAAACGACGGAATGTCTGTGGCCTAGCCTAAGCTGATAATGTTATAGGAAAACTTTAAACATCAATTAGCTTTTACTGTAGCAGCTGATCACACTTGGAGAAAGCCTTAAAATCGATGTGGTTTTTTGTTTTTTCTCATTTATTTATAATTCTAGTTAAATTGGTGCCGTGGAGCGTGACTAATTCTCAAGGCAAGCATAAGACAAGTATACGACAAAGAAGATCTTGTGTAGGGGCAAAATGGATCCAGGTCGGAAGCTTTAGATTTTGGCAAAGAACAAAATGTGCCAAGCGAAGGTATCGTATAAGATTGTTTATGGTTTGCTCACGTGCATTTTTCGGAATTACCCGATTAGTTTCGGACGCAAACGGAACCCGCAATCATGAGCTCAGCTGGCGGTGAGTCGGACTCGAACGACTTGCGACCTCGCCGCGTGTGAGTGTGTCGCATAAAGGTTACCTATAATACAAAAACAGGTATTGTACACTTTTAGCCTGACATTGCACCTCACAGCTTCAACATATATAATTATAGGTATAAAGCAGCCACAATGCAAGTTATTCCGATTCACCACGCTGAACCGGACCCCTATTTGGTGCAGTCTTGTGCCCGCCGTACGGGCACGTAATGGGAATTTATATCTCGCTAGCTGTGCCCGCGACTCCGTCCTTGTGAAAGTCGGAATTAACACTATGTGGTGTGAACATGATCTCACTAAATTCAAATGTGTAGTTTAAGTAGGTGTATAAAAAAATCCACAGAAAAAATCTTTTAAATTGTCAGCAATAATGGACCCGACATTTCCTAGATAAATGATCTCTTGAGAAAAAAGTCCAAAACGAACTCAGGGACACAATCAAACTCAAGTTTCAACAAAGATAACAATCAACAACAACAAATGTAACAAAACTGCCTAATTTTTACAACAAAGAACTTCATCAGTGTGTATAACGCCAACTGTTGCAGTATGATGCGCTACAGTGTGTATAATACATAATTGTTATGTAAGGTCTGTTATATAAATGAGTAGACGACTGATTCCCTTGATGGATTTATTGCTGCTAAAATATAATTACACAATTACATGTTAAGTATGTTAGAGAAATGCATACCTAACAGTGGCGAAGGCTCCATACAAGCCGATTCCTACCGGCTTCCCTTTTGAACAGTCACTACTAGTGTCTACATTTGCCAATAATATACTTAGTCACATTACTTACATGTACTTAATACTTTCTAATACTAGATCTTTATAGTTTTAGTTTTATTTTAAACATTATATTTACCTACATGCAGTGCATGCGTCACTTTTGACCAAGGTAAGTATTTTTTCTATCGGCTTCACTCTTACCAATAGTGAGCCTACGCCACTGTTACCTACCTAAACAATATCGACATGCATAAGTGAGTATGACATGCAAACTACAGTAAAGGTCAATATACAGCGTAGCTCGTACAAAAACAATATTTTCCAGCAAATAACGACAAAGTACCTACAAACAATTTGAATAAACCCACAATCACAGTCAGCTCGTAGAGCGTTTAGAGTACGAAAAAAATGTGTGCGTATGCAAACTGGGGAGCTTGGTATACTATATGTATACTTAGCCGATGTAAGTCCTTGTTTAAAAAGTACAATATTTTGCCGTTACCATGTTTGTACATTAAAGAATTATGCCTATTGGTATAACAACATCCGGAATACTTGGTGTATAAAGAAAACTAGCTCCTATAAAAGTACAGTACCTGGATGACTTTGAGTGATGGATGTTTTTTTTTTGGTGAATCTTGTTTTTTGGAAAGAAAAAAATGGGAATAAATGGTCTAAAAAGAAGAAAATAAACTTTAAATTAAATCGATCCCATCAATTTATTACATTATACAACTAATTTATTTAAACAATTTAAAAGTTTGTCGCGAGACATACAATTTTATGAAGTAGGTATATAGGTACATTTTTTCTTAGAATTACTACACCTTACATTTATTACTTAGTGTACATACATATTGTATTCTATTTATTTATTTATTTATAGGAGAACCAACAGCTATAACAGATGAATAATAATTGAATATGCGACATAGAGCCAATTACAGGTTCCCACGGATAAAAACACAAAAAATAGTAGAAATCTTAGGATCACTAACAGCACGATAAAAAATAATACATTTATAAATTTAAAAAATAATAAGCACTATGCACTTTTAAAAAAGTCTGCGTTAAGTCGAGTGCGTGCAGATTTATTTTAGTTACTATTTTATTTACTTCTAGTTTATTTAGTATCTCGCGACAAGCTTTTATATTATTTAAATAAATTATTTGTATATTGTAATAAATTGTTGGGATAGATTTAATTTAAAGTTTATTTTCTTCTTTTTAGACCATTTAAATAAAAGCTTGTTTTTGACAATTTAAATAAAATGTTTATTTTTTACTATTAATTTATTTTTTAGTAGCTATATCATGTTGAAATTTATAACGGTCTTTCATAATTGAACGCGTATACAACATTTAATGTCTGTGCTGCTAACCATTGAGGAGTTCCCTAGTCAGGACCCAACCCTGAGTGCAGCAACCATGTCACGGTAAAACTTAAAACCGGCTGTCATAATAAAACGCGTACACAAAATTTCGTGTCTGTGCTGCTAAACATTGAGGAATTCCCTAGTCAGGATCCAACCCTGAGTGCAGCAACCATGTCACGGTAAAACTTAAAACCGGCTGTCATAATAAAACGCGTACACAACATTTCGTGTCTGTGCTGTTAAGCGTTGAAGAGTTCCTTTATCTGGCTGGAGCTAATCCTGGATGTCAATTCAGGTCATGCTTACCAAAAAAATGTATTGTCATCGGAAATAAACCAACATTTTAAAATTCAACTCCGTAGGATAAGAGGAACTGGTTAAAAATTCAGTTGCAAGATTTCAACCGAACATACATACAAACATTGCAAGTTAAATAAAAGCTGACGGTGATGAGGAGGAATATTTTGACGCATAAGAGATATTTTTGAATAATTTGTGTTTAATAATTTTGTGTATACCTATAGGTAGTTAGTTTAGACTTTAGATTTGTATGTTTGTAGTTTAGTTTTATATTGTATACATATTAGGTTAAAATGTAAATGATAAATTATGTAAATATACTTTTTTTTAATCAAAAAATAAAACAAGCTTGTAAAAAGAAAAAGAAGGAACTTAAAAAAAAGGGAAAAAAATAATTATCAGGACTCGAACCGGGTTTTTCAGGTTTCGGGACCACCCGATTTCCCACCTGAGCTATTATAACTTTGTCGATAAATTTACCTTCGTATTCTAATGACATTGTAGCAGTTTTTCATTGCCTAAAAACACGGATAAAACGAAGTTTTTTTTAAATGAATCCTAGCTAGATCGATTTATCGCCTCCGAAACCCCCTGCATACTAAATTTCATGAAAATCGTTGGAGCCGTTTCCGAGATTCAGATTATATATATACTACTCAAAACAAAATAAGAGCCACTAGGTTTTTAAGGTATACCATGAAAAATATAAAATTAACATATTGTTCAATTTAAGTAAACTTAAAACAATGTAATTGTTTACCGTTTAGGCTAGTAACTGTTGAAATTAGTGATTAATAAACATGTTTATTTAATTTTGATAAAAAATGTCAATTTAGGTTAAAAAACACAAATAACAAAAAGTCACTAAAAACTAAATAAATCTTCACTTTTTATTTCTTTTCCTCTTCTTTAATAACGGGTATGCCCTCCTCTTTTGGTTATGTACTCCTGTAGCCTGGAATGCATGCTCTCTATCATATGCCTCACGTTTTCAGCTGGGATCTCTTCCCAGGCACTTTTCAAAGCGTCAATCAGTTGCTGTTGGTTGTAGACCTCTTGCGCACTTTCTCTAACCCTTCGTTTTAATTGGTCCCACATGTGCTCGATCGGATTTAAGTCCGGACTGTTTGCTGGCCACGGCAACACTTGAATGAGAGAGCCTTCCAGTACAGACTGGGTCGCTTGAGCTGTGTTTGCACGGGCATTGTCTTGCATCAGGACGAACCCAGGACCCATTTGCTGTGCAAATGGAATCACATGAGACCTGATGACTTCCTCAATGTAACGCTGAGCAGTTACGGAACCTTCATTTAAAATAGCGAGTTCAGTTTTGCCGTATAAGCATATTCCACCTCAAATCATTACATTGGGTCCACCGAAACGGTCAACTTCGTGAATGCAGGGTTCAGAAAATCCCTCGCCACGTCGCCTATGGAGGCGACTCTAATGCGCCGATCGTCGTTAAATAATTTAACTTAACACTCGTCGGTGAAAGCACCGGGCCCCACTCGTTTATGCCCCAGTCTAAATATTGACGGGAGAAACTTAAATGATTTGCACGTTGAGTCCTGGACAAAGGAATTCGAACAACTCGACGTTGTGAAGTTTGCTGGTCTTCGTACAATCGGTTACGGATAGTTTGGTTACTGACACGAGGACCCGTTGTCAACCGTAGGCAATTTTGTAACTTACGAGCCGTCACTATGCGTTCTCGGCGGGCACTTAACCGGATGTACCGATTCTCGTGAACAGTTGTAATGCGAACTCTACCCGAACTAGGTCTTCTTGCAACACTACCAGTCTCTTGGAAGCGATTCCAAGTATTTTGGATAGCTTTCCGAGAAAAACCCAGATGCAAAGCCACAGACCGCTGCGAATTTCCTTCTTGAATCATTGTAACGGCTCTGGTTGCAGTAATTGCGTCCATATGTCTTCGTACTTGTGGCATATTAACATAAGATGTTATTTAAACAAATTAACAACAAAATTAAACGATTATTTTAGAATATCATGAAGATAATCGAAACGAAACTTAAAGAAAAATCGAAACAAAATAATACAATTTCAAATTCTTTTTTTTTTTTTAAATGATTACCAGTTTTGGTCTCAAGTACAAAATCAAAGATGTTAAATATCGAAGAGTTTGTAACATTAATGTTTTGTTACTTATTAATTACTTAACGTTCATTAAATTACACTGAAATGTGAAAATAACGAGTGGCTCTTATTTTGTTTTGAGTAGTATATATATATACAAGAATTGCTCGTTTAAAGGTATTAGATTACGATATAACTGTGCTGTGTTGGTCTTACGGTCGAGGCGGTATTGTACGCGCGAGCCGCAGGTCAGTGCGATAAGTGAGCCAAGAGTGTAATGATCTCAATTCACCCGCGTTTCATACGACGTTTTTCAACACACTTGTGGGGAAAATAACAGACTTTTAAGTCTTTAATACAAAATAATTTGTGGTGCCCGTGGCCGAGTTAGCTATGCGCGCGCAAGTGAAAGACAACAGGGCAAACAGCCTAATATTAAAAAAAAACTGATTATTTTTGTGTTTATAATACAAATTAATTGTAAGCGAGGGATAGGAAAAACAGCAGGGTGCAATGAATGGTAGAAAATAGGCGAGCGAAAGCATAATATGCGTGCAAAAAAAAAAACTGAAAAAATAACAGTACCAAATGTGACAACAATGCCGCGCGGTGGCGCGACGGTTGCCCAACGTAACACATTAAACATTATAATTTTTTGCGACGCCTACATTAATTAATGTTAATTTGCTGAAAAATTACATAATTTAATGAAATGAAATGTTTATTTATGATATTTTAATTAACACAGTTTATTTATTCTATTTTTATAATAAAATAGTTTACTAATTTTTAGGCGTAAAAACGATTTACTAAAATTAAACCAAAATGTAAAGTGAAATTCGTAGACATATAATATCGTGAATCTGTGGTACATTTTACCAGACTAGTCCGCAATAAGCTACATTACGAACCTGAAAGCGGTCCAATAAGATCCACTTTATGAGCAAGTGTGTTGAAATAGTACATTACGTTTTTTTTTCTCGTGGTTAGTTACTAGCCTGGTGTCAGAGTTTAAGCCGCCCATGGGCCTCTGACTTGGCTTCATATGCCGTCGAAAAATATCTCTCAGGCATGCCGGTTTCCTCACGATGTTTTCCTTCACCGTTTTTAAGCAAGTGATAATTATACAATACGCACATGAATCCGAAAAGTCAGAGGTGCACGCCTTGGGTTCGGACTCGAGACCTATGACTTGGCAGTCCGACGGTCACACCACTAGGCTATCACTGCTGTCACTGTTATTATGATACAAGTGTGCTATGTTGGTCATTACACTCGAGGCGGTCTTATGCGCGCACGCCACAGGCGAGCGCGATAAGGGAGCCGAGAGTGTAATGATCAATGCACATGCGTTTCATACGACGTTTTACAACACACTTGCGAGGAAAAAAGCAGACTTTACGTATCTAATAGTACATTATAATAATTACAAGCTAAGTTGGTTATTTTGATAAGTACCACAGATTAATGATATAATATGACTACAAATAAGAACCTATTTGTGAAAAATGTCGCGTGAATTTCTTTATTCACGCGCCTTGCCTTTGGCCGAGTTAGCTATGGCGCGCGCAGGTGAAAGACTGAAGGGCAAACAGCACAATATAAAAAAGAAACTGAATGTTTTTGTGTTTATAACACAAATTAATTAATGTCAATTTGTTGACAATAATAAATAATTAATTGAAATGAAATGTTTATTTATCATATTTTAATTAACACAGTTTATTTATTCACAAATAAGTTTACTATTTTTTAGGTGTAAAAACGCTTCGTAAGATTTAAAAAAAATGTTAAGTAAAATGCACTGGTGCGGTAATGCCATTAATCTGTGCGGTAATGTAAAGTAAAAAGCACGCGTGTTTAATAAGCTGCATTATGAACCTAAAAGCGGTGCAATAAGAGCCACTTTACGAGTAAGTGTGTTAAAAAGGTTTTTAACAAATCACTCAACGCCTTTAAAGTTGTCACAGACACAAACATCATTGTAATTGAGCCGCTCGCTGTTGTCACAGACACATCAGTGTGAACGTTGACATTATTTTTAATTTTATCTTCAAAACAAATCAATTCATTTGCGAAATATGGGTAATATAAGATGTTAAAAAAAAAATTGTATCATATTCAACCTTACGGTATTCAAGTTTACAGGTACATTGTACAAGTCTAGAAAAGAAAAACAAATTACTCTTTTTGACATCTTTTTTTATTAATATTTTTTATTTTCTTTTATTTTTACCGAATTCCGAATGTGAGTACCATGTAGGCTAGCTATGAAAACGAATTTTGTAACTGTTTGGTGGTTTTGAATATTTTTTTTGTGACCTACGTAAATGTCCAGCTGATTGGTAGCGTCGTGTATCGAGTTGTTGAGCTCACTAAACTAAGGTTTGAGCTACATGATGGCTGATGCATGCGTGCTGTCAGTTAGGACAGGTCAACTCAAACCTGCTATGGCACTTTCCTCAAAAGGCCATTCCAGACGTTGGCCTACACTGTTACACTCGCATAATTTTATACCACAATGTTTGGACTTTAAAATAGACCATGATGTCTGAGCTTTTTCGGCTTTTCTCCTCAGGGCTAGTCAGATAGGAAATGCAGGCGCCATCTAGTCTAAAAACAAAAAAAAATATATTGATTTGTAAAAGTGTCTATATCAGATTTATTTACCGAAATAGAAATTATTTATCATTTATCAAACAGAAATTTAAAACAAATCATAGAAAAACACACAGACAGACATTCTAAAAATTATTGATTCGTGTTTTATTGCTTATTTCTAGTCACAGTAAAACAGTCCAAGTTCAAAGTTTGCCGCATGCCAAATGTTGCAATAAGTATTTCGTTTCACACACTGAAACAATTATGTTTAGAGGAGGGTCGTTCAGTTTTAGATAAGACGATCTCTATGTATGCTTTTGTGGTAAATTATAAAACATTTTAGATCGTCCAAAACCATGAAAAATTTTTCTTCAAACATTCGACATGAAAAGCAAGGTGAGACATCGTGTTCAAAAATATTATAGTATTCAATATATTTTTATTCACATACAGACAAGACGATGAGGAGATTGATTTTATGGTACCGAGTATGGAGGCCGGTCCGTTGCGCGCAGATCACTATAACCCCACCTATGGCTACGAGCCGTACTGGGATAATGGGGACTGGGTGTTCGAAGAGCCAAGAAGGGAGACTCTGAAGCCGGATCCAAAGAAGAAGGACGAGTCCGAAGAAGACATTATCTACGCGTGTGGAACCCGATGCTCTCCAGTATATGTCGAGTCAGTATATTTTTAAGTATGTCTTCACTACGCCTGTATCACTTAAAAGATTATCCTGAGGTGTAATAATAATTCCATTTTTGTTAAAAAAACACACTAGGATTTCTCCTATCGTGGGTGTATTTACAGATACAAATCTTCACATTAACAAACATTCAGACCCGGAACAACTATGTGTAGGCCATTGTTCTGTACTTGAGGACAGTGGTAGGGTCCTTAATGAGTCCCTTGGTCACTGCGACCTGCAAAGGATCTATTGTGACGCCTCTAGCAATATTACAGCACCTACTTAAACTGCAAGTCAAATGCCTAAATGTTCTCTGGATTACATTAAAACAATAACCATAAAATTATTATCGGGTGATTTTGAGTAACGTTTTATTTAAAATCATTATTATATAGCTATCACGTCTTTGATAAATAATACTTTGTTATTAAAACTCTTGTTCACTACTAACCAGACTGGCACATAGTCGCCTTACAATGAAAATGTAAAGAAAATAAAACTTCAGATTTATTTGTCGTCCAGATATTATTATATTTAGCAAGATTCGAGAAACTATCGCTACCCTTCGTAACCAAAATAACTGTCGTAACACGGAACGAGATATCAACAGTCGCTCCAGTGGGTAAACTTGTACAGTATACTAATGTAATCTTTGGGTAAACTATCAGAATGTGTCCATTTTGACTTTACAAATGCTAGTTCTATACAATTATAATTAATTTATATCGTTCAATAGTGCTGTACATTTTTGTCGATAGGTATTCGTCTACTGGTGAAAAATATTAGGGACCATCAAAACATTGGATATAGAATAGAATAAATAAAAATAAACAATAAATTAGGTATTAGGATTTTAATAACCGGAATGACAAAACTACTTTGTGAGAAGTAATATTACATGGGAATAATTTATTTCCATTTCAAGTTTTAAATAAAAGACTAAGGGCCTGTTTCAAAATCGTCGGATAAGTCTTATCTGGGAAATAAACGTGGTAGATTAATAGATTTTCTATAGAGAAACAAGCAGTTAAAACAATTTGACACAGGAGAGGTTTATTTTAACTTTAACGTGTTGACGAAATGTCATGCAATGTAACGTTCTTCATACATGTCCTGCACAAGGAAGCAAGACTCCAAAATGTAAACAGCATATTCTTGTGTATTGCGAAGGTCTCCATTTTGACACCTTTACCTACATGTTTAATCCCGTCTTTTTTAACTCGGGTTCAGTGCGAAACCTCTTCAAAATTTAGAAAATGAAATAAGTTCTTTGATGTATAGGAAGTTTTTTCTGTACATTGACAAAATAAAATTTAAATTATCGATAATATATATTGGAAATCTGATTTTACCCTACAACACCATGAGGTAGCTAGGTTAAATGTCAAAAACGTCAGGTGGTTGAAGTTCTTGTATTTCTTATTCTTTTTATTTCGAAAAACGAGCAGCTAGATTCACGTGTATGCACTTAATAAATAAAGTAATTTTGATTTCAATTTAAATAATGAGCGTATTTAGTTGAATACTTATGAGTTCGACTTACCGATGAAAAGATACATTAACATTTATGTTCTGCCAAAACACCCACTCGGGTTGAAAAACTGGGAACAGTACAGGAATATAACACGTAATTTCACATAAGGCGGACATTAGTATGAAGAGTGTTGTCTATAAATTAAATCCTTCAATATTCTTTATTGGTCATACTTAATCAATTCTTCAAAGTAAAGCAAGGAGCCAAACACATCAAATATTAGATTAATTACAACATTCCATACAACATAACTGAAAAGCCAACATATTAATAGGCCTTGGTAGTTGTGACTGTACGTCGTAACCCCAAGCTGATAAATTTTTCATTTTTCTAATATTTAAAGAAAGGTAGTTGTGACGTATAATAAACAAGTTATGCGTGCTGTGGCGGGGGTTGCACGGTGGAAGGGAGTGCGGGGCAACGCACCGCACTCGCACTTCCAATCCGGGGGCGCCCGTGGCGACAGCACGACTAGCACAGTACAATAATGAATAGGTGTTTCATTTATTGAATCGAAACCACGACGTCACAAGTGGCGACGAGGATTAAGGTATGCAGAGCACAAAACAAAACAAATCAAAAAAAAAAAAAAATGCAGTGGTTGCAATAATTATAGGCAAATTGACAAATGAGGTATTAGTAAACAGGTGTTTTTATGTGTATTTAAGCCGCTTCTATAAAATTGTAGCTAGACAAAACTATATACCTAATGTTAAAATGTGAAAAATTGAGATACTGATAATGTACCTATTGTTTTATTTTCTTTTTTTCTGTCGAACTCGAATGTTATGAATATTGAAACACCTACTATTTTTAAATTATTTAATTTATTATAAACAATATATTACAAATATTATGTATGTACCTAATCTAAAAATTCAAAAAAGTGTTTTCTTACATTATTACGTCAACATCCTTAAAAACAAAAAAAAAAAAGAAAACAAAAGCCTACCTCATTTGTTAATAGGTGCCAACGAAGCCATTAGTTGGTGAAAACAATTGCCAATTATATTATTTAGGCAAATCATGGAATTGATTGATTAACAATGTGTTAGTCGGTATCAAAACATTACATTTGCAATGTAATTTAAGAGGTAAACTATTGAATAAATAGTTGGTACCTACAAGTTCACAATAATTCATTATTATTGTATGAAAAAAAAAAACGTTACATTTGCAATGTAATTTAAGAGGTAAACTATTGAATAAATAGTTGGTACCTACAAGTTCACAATAATTCATTATTATTGTAAAAAAAAAAAAAAAACGTTACATTTGCAATGTAATTTGAGAGGTAAACTATTGAATAAATAGTTGGTACCTACAAGTTCACAATAATTCATTATTATTGTATGAAAAACAAACGTTACATTTGCAATGTAATTTGAGAGGTAAACTATTGAATAAATAGTTGGTACCTACAAGTTTACAATAACTCATTATTATTTTATGAAAGAAGAAACGTAACTAATTCAAATATGTAACTTTGGATTATTTTGGCACTTTTATTTTTCTACCCACAGTGGCGTAGTTATTTTAATTTTACCAAAAGAAAGGAAGGTAAAACATACCATCGAGCAAATAGTTTATTATCTCTTCGTTATTTTGATATACCGTCCTAAGTACTGGTTTATGAAACCAAATGAAAAAAAACAATATTGTCATTGTTTTAATAGGTTTCAATACAAACAGTTGTTTTTACTATTTAAATATGTTAATTAATGGTGAACTACCGTATTGTATTTATAGTAAAATATTTTCTTTTCCTACGTAATTAAAATAATGAATGAGTTACTGTTTTAATAAGTGGTAATTCAGATATGTCTGAATGGTACCAGCTAAAAGGAGAAAAGGTTGAATAGAGCCTACAATTAAATATCTCCTTACAGAACAAAAAAAAAAAAGAAAAAAAAATAGAAAAGGGGTCTCGAGATCTATCTGATAGCAACAAAAATAAACAAGCCAGACAAAATGAGAACAACGCTTCTTCATGTTGGTGGTCTGTCCTTGCAGGAAATTTATTATAATATACCAGGCGCTCATGTAGAACAAACCACCGATAATAATGTGTATACAATTGCATTGAAAAATTAGACGAATACTTCTCACCGAAACAAAGTCGTGTCTATGAAAGACATTTATTTCGACTTATCAAACAAGAAGTAGACGAAAATTTGATAAATTCTTGTTACGCTTGCGTCTTCAAGGCTCTAAATGTAAATTTACAAATTTAGATGAAAATATAATTGACCAAGTTACCGAAAAATGCGAGTCTGTTGAATTAAGGAAAAAGATACTTACATTAGGAGACAACGTCACGTTAGAGAAGTTAATTACCGAAGCGAATGCCCTTGAGTCGGTACATAGACAACTAAATAATTTCGATCTAACTAAGTCAAACGAAAATCAGGCCATTAATCGACTAGACACAAAAGTTGGTGGTAATGGTAAAGGATTTACTTCAAAACCCTGTTGTCGTTGTGGAAATGAAAATCATCTGAGTGATGACAAAAGTTGTCCGGCTCGTAACAAAAAATGCCTCAAGTGTAGTTTTCTGGGACATTTCCGTAACCAATGTTTAACACGCACCAAGAAGCGCAAATACACCAATGCGCAAACACTTGTACACCAATGTTTGACTTGGGAAGTAAATGCAATATTATTAATGATACAACATGGAACAATTTAAAGAAATGCAAAGTTCACGTCTACTATCAAGTCAAAAGTACCAAATAAAAAAAAAAAGAATAAAAAAAAAAAAAAGTAAAAAGCTTTATGACTTATGGTAGCCATAATGCATTGACTGTGTTAGGTTCTTTAAAGCCGAAATTGTAGTTGGTTCGTAAAGATAAAATGCGGTCTTCTACGTTATTAAAGACGGTACAAAGAATCTACTTGGAAAAGACACTGCTATGTCTCTTGGTGTTCTAAAAGTAGTTTTTAAAATCAACACAATAATTAATTGTATTTTTCCCAGACTCAAAGATGTTAAATTAATAATACCTATATATATGAGTCTGTAAAATCTGGTTGTCAGCCCTATCGTAGAGTGTCAGTACCCTTAGAGTCCAAAATTAATGATAAACTTGATGAATTAGTAAAAAGTGATATTATTGAGTCTGTTAACAGTCCTTCAGATTGGGTTTCACCTATGGTGCCGGTTCTCAAAAATGACGGAGACATTAGAATTTGTATTGACATGAGACTGAGCATGATACAAAGTTTTGAAGGAAAACAATGTCCTCCTTAATGGCTCAAAGTGTGTATACAAAGGTAATAAAATACATTACCTTGGTCATGAGTTATCTTGTAAAGGCGTGAAGCCTATAGATAAATATGTAACATCGATTGAGTGATTCAGAGAGTCGACAACCGTAGAGGAAGTTCAAAGTTTCTTGGGTCTTGTTAATTTCGTGGGCAAGTGGGTTCCTAACCTAGCGACTTTAACGGAACCTATTAGGGAACTTTTGCGATTAAAATTACCTAATAATGCTAATATTGCGTCCTATTGGACGGATGATCGGTCACAGGCTTTCAGACAATTAAAACAGGCAATGACTAACATACAGACATTAGGGTATTAAAGGACCGTACTCAAATTATTGCAGACGCCAGTCTGGATGGGCTTGGCGCGGTACTTGTCCAATATGATAAAATGGTCCACGCATTATTGCCTACGTTAATAAAAGTTTGACAGCTTGCGAAAAGCGCTACTGTCAAACAGAAAAGAAGCTCTTGCTTTGGTTTGGGCGGTAGAGCACTTCAAAATGTACCTTTTGGCAAAGATTCATTCGAATTAGTGAACACAAGCCTCTTGAGGTTATATTTGGAATAAGTTCTAAACCATGCGCAAGAATTGATCGATGGGTATTACGGTTGCAGTAGTATAATTACAAAATTGTATATAAACCGGGAAAAAGTAACATCGCTGATCCTCTATCTCGTTTGTGTGTTACTTCGTCCGCTTATCAGTTTGATGATGAAAATTACATTAATCATGTGATCGATCAGTCCTGTCCAACAGCTGTACCTTTAAAAGAGATAAAAAAGCTTACGAAATGGATGAGGAGCTCAAATGGTTAAACAAAGTCTCTATAGTAATGACTGGCATCAGAGTGTAAACAATTACAAGGTTTTTGAACAAGAACTTTGTTTTCATGAAAACGTTTTACTGCGCGGAACAAAGATAGTTGTACCTTCAAAATTACGATATAGAGTACTATTAGCTGCTCACGAAGGCCATCCAGGTATTGTAGCCATGAAAGCCAGATTACATTTTAAGGTCTGGTGGCCTAAAATTGATAAATATTCGGAAAATTATGTTAAAACTTGTAAGGGTTGCACTCTGGTGTCAGCTCCAAATCCTCCAAATCCAATGAAAAGACGCGAATTACCGACACAACATTGGACCGATGTAGCGGTGGATTTTATGGTACCATTGCCTAGCGGGCATTATCTTTTGGTGATTGTTGGTTATTTTAGCGTTACAAAGTGATTAAAATAACTAAATCAATAACTGCGACGGATACTATTAACATACCTAAAGAAATATTCTCGCGACTAGGTATACCAATTAGTGTAACGGCTGATAATGGTCGACAATTCGTAGCAGCTGAATTTAAAGCTTTTTGTTGTGAATACGGAATTACCTTGTTTCATAGTATCCCTTATTGGCCCCAACAAAATGGGGAAGTTGAAAGACAAAACCGGGACATACTCAAGCGATTGGAAATCAGTCAAGTTCAAAAATCTGACTGGAAATCCAATATTCTTAAGTACTTGATGATGTATAATAATGCACTCCTCATTCTAGCACAGGAAAATCCCCTTCTGAATTGTTCTTCATACGGCAGTTCAGAGATAAATTACCATCTGTTTAGATGTAGAGCATGCTACAACTGATTTAGAAGTTAAAGATAAAGATACAGAAATGAAAATGAATCAAATCGAATCAAACTCATTTATTTGCATAATACAGGTTATGGGATGTTACAGAGGGTTCAAAAGACTCACCGTATGATAACCTTTTTAGGTGTGCAAATACATATACAGTTGTTAACATAAATAACTTTTATTATTGTTGTTACTTTTCATTTGTTTAAATTTAATTCTTATATTGCATAAATTTGGAACATAAATGCTGGGAGAAGACACTGGCTTCTGTAACACAGGTTTGTTAACCTAGCGCAGGAGTCAGGGCCTCACTACTGTTGTGAATATTTTATTATGTCAATAAAGAATTATTATTATTATTATTATAACTCGTTACATCACAATATTATGTTAGAGATAATTATGTCTTCTGAAGTCAATATTAAAATAAAATGTCATACAATAATAGAGAGATAAAGAAAATAATATCAGATATATAATTATGGTCATAATTAAAAAAAAAAATGTTTAAGGAATTGTTTTCTGTCTTGTAATTGATTAAATAATAATATCATTATTGCTTACTTAAAATTATAATGATAATTAGATTATTATATTCTTATCCTCTAGATATTCTTTAACACTGTAATAACATTTATTAATTAGAAATGTATGCAACTTTTTCTTAAATTGACGAAAAGCAGCTTTTGAAAGCAGTCTTGTAAAAAGGAAAGGAAAGGAAAGGAACTTGTGAAAGGGAAGGAACGAATGGACAGTCCATCAAGGTTCTGAAATTGCTAATTCCAAAAGTGGCAAGGAAAATGATTTCAAACAAATTTTATTTACAGGTGTGTTTACAATAGAGTAGATTGTAAAAAACTTATGATTGTTACCCATATTATGATTTAACCCAATATGCTGTAATTATAACTCATTTAATTTTTATACAATTTATTGTTATCAATTGTTTTTATTTTGTAAGGAAGAGATGTGACGTATAATAAACAAGTTATGCGTGCTGTGGCGGGGGTTGCACGGTGGAAGGGAGTGCGGGGCAACGCACCGCACTCGCACTTCCAATCCGGGGGCGCCCGTGGCGACAGCACGACTAGCACAGTACAATAATGAATAGGTGTTTCATTTATTGAATCGAAACCACGACGTCACAGTAGTGATTACAACGGTTTCCCCCCGAAGGGGGAAAGGGCTGTGCTCCGCCAGTTCCGCACAGCCCTGTAGAGCTCGTCCCCGACTGGTCACTCTCCCACCGATTGGAGGACATCAAATTATAATAAGTTGTTATATGTCTTAATTATGTACGTTAAAAGACTATGAAAGGGATGCAAGAGACATATAAGTTGTAGTGATAAGAAAAAGGCAAAGGGAGGAATACAAGGGACCTATAAAAATGATACGTAACGCTTGCGTTCAGAAACACATTTGTGTTATATTAACTAATTGCATTATAATCGAACCCCATGTCGTGACACGGGGCGGCTTCGCAGCGGCTGACGTGTCGTACGTGTACCGCTAAACTCTAGGGTCAGCAATTCAATGGGCCACGTTCCCTAAGCTCTCATGTCCTTCTGAATCCTAAGGCAGAGTCCTGCTAAGTCCAACTGCCATTCAGCAAGACATGTCTCCAGCAATACTGGGCGACCGGTATTAAATAACCCCACGAGTAACGCCCGCTCCTCTACTAGATAACTTATTTGAACTAGCGCAAGCGCAGTGTATTGTCAGTCGGTTGCATGATACCTCACGGTTACACCTGGTTTACGTTCGAGTGGTATTATTTGTCGTCACTTCACACTTCCTTAATCTACCCAGGTTGTGGTTGGCATAGCGGGTTGTGAGGCCGCTGTCCGTCCTATACGTGTCTCGCTAAGTGCTAATTTGTCGATCCAGTAATAGGCCTGCTAGGCCGGGGGTATAACGAGACACGCTCCGTAGCGTCCTTTATGACGACTATTCATCCAGTTTAGGGTACTTGGTAAAGCCTACCCCTGCTCCCTGGAAGTGTACGTAAAACAAGCAAACATGCGCAAGGCATACGCCGGGGTCAGTCGGTCAATAGGAAATAGCCATCACTATCGTTTGGTTGCTCATGTCCTGGTTGTTGTTAGTTGGCATTGTAGCCTGGATTATTCCAATGGAGTGATTAGTATGTAATACGGTTCTGCCTCCCATGGCTGGTGTGGTTGCGTAGTGTCGATATATAATAATTCATATAAGTCCAAGTGTGAGTCAAACGTAGGGTGTTTGGTATATGATTGTCAATCGTATACCATACAAGGTTATACCTTCCCCGCTTCCCTAAGAGGCAAACGTAAGTGTAGGATAATTCGGTCTAATCAGATATAAGGTATAAGGTACATACACGATGTTAAATTATACATACAGTTTTTGTACATGAAGAATAATAATTAGCTTGGAATAATTATAGTAAGACACTCACCCACTCGCTCACTCACGCACTCATGAAGATTCACACTTGCACACTTTATTATTACTAATTAAATCTAACGCTATACTTAAGCTAAACTATAATTATTATTAATTAAGTCGCCTCTCGCTGTTACGACTCCTTAGCTGAGTCCTCGCATGGTCTAACACCAACCCTCCTGTAATTCTAGCCTCACTAGCCCTCGGCACTTATCGAGTCTCATGACCGTGCGCTCTCGGGGTCTAACAATCACTGTCCCTCCTTGAGTCCTCGATATTCCACTTCACGTCGCTAAGACCATATTCCCATGCTTTTGCACAATAGATTTATTGCCTTTTTTTTGTAGTTTCTCAATTGTTTTAAAGGGTCGTTTTGGACCTGTTAAACAGATGTGGCACTGGTATTGTGCGTTGCACTCGGGGATTTCCTATTTCATCCATTTCTTTAGAATTTGTTATAATATATTATCTTAACTGACGGCTGGCACTTGTCCCTAGTTCGTTTCCCACAATCTTAAGATTTAATGTGTTCCTAAGAGGCCCGATATCGTATTACGCTTTTAAAATAAATAATATATTTTGTTATTAATTAGGAGTACGTGACAGACCGTCATATAGTCTTGGTACTTAAAAATGACACACGAGTTGCCAGCATAACAAAAATCTTTAACCATATCTATATAAATAAAAATGAATCGCCAAATGTGTTGCTAAGCGCAAAACTTGAGAACGGCTCGACCGATTCGGCAATTTTTTTTTAAATATATTTCTTAATGTACATGGAAGGTTCTTATGGAGAGAAAAAACATAAAAATTGCATGGTAAATAGTAAAAACAACACTTTTCTTTTCCCACTACAGACCAATAAATTTTGACAGAACGAAGTATGTCCGGGCAGCTACTTTTAAATAAATACTCGATGGCATATCTAATCAAAGATATTAGATATATGTAGGTAAAGAGGGGCTATTTGAGACGTTTTCGTATAAAAAAGCTTTGGTCCCATTCAACAGTACAGCCATCTAGTGCTAAATAGCAAAAGTACGTAGCTTTGATAATTAGAAGACGTTTCAATATTTCGAACGGTAGGTAGCGTGCTAATAATTTGTACTTTGTAGGTATGTTTAATATTTATCGATAATGATATCGATGAAGGTTTCAGAGTCAGAGATTGTATAATAAGATTAGTTTTTAAGTTGGACAACACTATTGCATTGTTTAATTAAAACCTCATAGTCCAATAATGTAATGCAATTTATATTTGTTACCTACCGAACTTCGTTTCAATTTGTAATTTGTACGCCATACTTTATTTTGGCAAAACATGCAGACCATCATACCATGTAATTAACACCTTACACTGCAAACCACAATTTGTACTGTACACTCATGTTTTATACAAATAAATTATCTTTATCTTTATCTTTATCTTTAGTTATAAGATTTATTTACTTTATAGATTCAAACACGGTCAAAACGAAATTTTCTTCAATAGCGTATTGAATCAAGGAAGCAATGAGAAGATTTGTAAATACGCTTAAGTTCTTGCTTCTTAGATGCTTCGAGCATAATTTTGACGCAGCGGATGGAAGCCAATTTTCTTGATTGCGTTATACAGGGTATAAACGAAATCATGTAATTCCTTCAAACCTCGTGATGTATTGCTGACATAGATTAACCATGCAGGGGACACTATTGGATACAATAAAAAAAATTAAAAGAAGTAAACATGTGTTCTTAATTTGAGGCATTTTAGCGCCCCGAGTTAATTGACCGCGCGGCGAGCGATAGCCGCGCAATTCACTCGGGGCGCTAAAATACCTCACGTTAACAACAGAAATGTTTACTTACTTCTTGTATTTTTTTTTATTAAATCAAAAGCACGGGATCCGTGCAGAGTTAATCTATGTCAGCAGTACATCACGAGGTTTGAAGGAATTACATGATTTCGTTTACAGCCTGTTTAATATATTAAGATTAAATGGCTATAAGTAAATCTAAAAATACTATTGGTTGTCAAACCCTACCTTACACTTGTGAACCACTATTTTCAAAACGCGATTTAGTTCGTAAATTAATTTGCCTCTCGCTGAACATAATGCTCCTCCATGGTTCACAAGGTATGGTTCACGGCCGCTTGCATACAACGCAACATTAGTCAGCAGTACTCGTGGTCGCGTGTCATTCAATACTACGCCATACATACATATAGTTTAAATAGTACAGATCGTACATATCGGTCTTATTCATAAAAAAGTTTTATAGAATGTTTAAGACATTCATTAGTTAAAATGCTCGATAAGCTTATAAAACCTTAGATAAAATTGTGTATTCATAAACGTTCCATAAACCTTCTTTAACTAATATGTCGTTAAAATTCATATATGAATCAAAATGTTGCCGTTATAATGAAGTAATCCAACAAATTGACCGACACATCGAATCGTCAAACGAGAATGTCTGTCTACGCACAGAATAATTGTGACCATAGACATTATTACGTACTGTAAACTGTTTTATTGTCTACAGTTTTGACAAATATGACGCGGAGACGTCATTGTTATTAAAATTTGTCAATCAAGTCTTCAATTTGTCAAGCGCGCGAAAACTTTTGACTACATATTATGTGTAATTAAAAACACTGAAACGGCCTGCAGAAAAGAATTAAGTACATGAGGCACAGATGGAAAACGAAAAATAAAACTTAAGAAATTTTGCTCTGGAAGAACAACTTCTAAAAGCCAAATTAGACTATTATAAAAATAAATTAAACTGATATTTTTATACAAGCTTTTTATTAATGAACTACTCGCTAAAATGTCCCCTTATAAAAGTTTGTAAAATAGCATTAGCATTTGAATTTCCCCTTGCAACTTCTTGGGTTACTTCACTTGTATGATATTCCTCGATATTGCTACCCTCTAACTGCATGTCTCCATGGTCAACTACAATGTTGTAAAGTATTGCTTGAGCCACTATGGTTGTTTTCACATTCTCTAGTTTGCATGTCGGTCTTCGTCATCCAAAGAAAATGGATCTCTTCTTTCTGTATACCTTTCTTCGAAGCGGACGGTTTTCAAGACTTACAATTCTTTCAATAGTGTCCAAGCTTTGCAAAGCTTGCATTGTATAATAAACTAAATTGGTTAAACAGAAGTGCAAAATAAATGAAATACAAGTGCAGCTCCTCGAACTCCGATTGTTTACGAAACTGACATTTGTAAGTCAAATGTCATTTTCTTATTAATCAGCTGCTGTAGAAAATCGGCCATTTTTTCCTTATAGCACTGTTAGAGTAGGCTTCTGGCTTTCATAACTTCATAGTAGGTTTATAGAACGTTTAAGTGCTAAAATGCGTTTATGAATAATACTTTTTGGCAATCAGACTTTAGCAAGGTTTTAGATGTTCTATAACTTTTTATGAATAAGACCGTAAATATCTAGGGTGACGTCTGATTGTAGAACTTTATATCTACAGAAATCAGAAAAAAAATATTCATGTGGACTAATATTTTTTTTAAACATAGCACACTATCATTTATTGCTTAATTGATTAATACTAAGAGTTTAATAACGAAGTAAGTTTTAAGGAATGATCTTGTTTCAGATTTGGCCCAGTATGTGGCAAGAACAAATTCAGGAACTTCAAGTCGTTTAAAAGTTACTGTGAGCTCCTAATGGAGGACTGCTCCCTATCAAAACGTAAATATGTTTGTATTGTAATTACTTCCTGGAACTGAGATAATAAGGGAGTCGCTTCATGCAAAATACTGAAACGTCGAAACCGGTTAGACTGAAAGCAGACGCCAACATGGTAAAAACGTAAAAACGCTAGGCGGATGAAGATTTTCTTTATACTTATGTATAATAATAGCAGCCTATATTTGTTCCACTGTAGGGCAAAGGCCTCCTCTCGTGCAAAGAAGAGATGAGTCTTCATCACCATGCTTGCTCACTGCAGGTTGGCGATGGTAGACCCTTTAAGTCCAGATTTCCTCACGATGCTTTCTTTCACCGCGATATTTTTGTATGGGATTTGGTCCAAGTGGCGTCGGAAGATGATACGTTATAGAGTCTGCCAATTTAAATAAATCTTGAGCCGTCAACACTGACTATGCACTAAATTAACGGTTAAATTTTCCAGAGTATGCCATTAAGTATTCACTAGTGGCGTGCATTGATTTTCGGACTAGGTAGGCAGGCACTAGCGATGTCGACTTTCAATTGTACGCGTAAGCCCATTTCAATATGATTCTGACCAAAAGAAATCATAGCCATACACGCTTATTATATTTATAGTAATAATTAAAGATTGAGTAGTTAATTAAATCTTATGAGGTAGGATCATATCGACGGTTGGCAGGCTATTTGTACTTAGCGACATTTTTTTAAAGTTGCAGGACAGAGGTTTAACGTTTCGTTTTAAGAAAAAAAATCATTATAAAAAAAACTACTGAGTAGATTTTGGTAATATTAATACATTATTTCCGTCAGTACGTACTACAGTTTTTTGAGTTAATAACGTGAATATACAAGGTTAGTCGGAAAGGGGGTACTAAGCCAAAAGGGTGTTAAAGTAACCATAATAATGGATAACTTTTGCTCTACAACTTTCCCCAAAAGTCAATAGTAGAAATAGCTGTTCAAAGATTTCATAAAAAATAAGCTAAATTCTATCTATCCTCAGCTATGATCAGCTGTGTTTACATTTCAGGTCATATTTGGGGTCACGGATTAGAGGCTTCATTTTCTGAATTCGTAACTTAAGCAGGGACAAATAATTTTTGAAAAAACTAAAATAAGAATGATCTTTCAAGGTTTTTTTTTCAAATTTTGAAATTTTAACAGTTTCTTTAAAACGACCATCAGTAATACATTAAGTGGCCTGCGGCTTAGTACCCCCTTTCCGACAAACCTTGTATTTGCTGTATTTTCTGAAATAAATGCCGCTTAACAAAAACAGCATCGAGTATATTGTTTTCAGGAGTAAAGCAAAGTGGTTCAATTGCCTGTAATATATATTACTAGCTGTGTCCTCACGGCTCCGCCCGTAGCCTATGTTACTCAGTGATAATGTAGCTTTCTAACGGCAAAAGAATTTATGAAATCGGTCCAGTAGTTTTGAAGTTAATTCGTTACATACGAAAATCCAAAAATACAAATCTTTCCTCTTTATAATATTAGTATACACTGGCCTGCAAAAATAAGTATCACACTTTAAAAGTAAATATCATTAAAAGTGTAGTACTTATTTTTGCAGGCCAGTATAGATAGATAGCTGAAAGTAAATTAGTTCATGTGTTGACACAGATATGAAGCAGAACAAAGCAAGAAGAGTTATTCTCAAAGACTCAATGAATTCAGTATGAAGCAAGTAGACTAGAGTAACTTAATACAGACGACGATCAGTGTTCAAACCGAATCAAATAAAATTACTTTTTACTATTGTAGGGTCAGAGATAGGTTCTTAAACCATTGTTCTCCTACAACATCAATACCCAGTAAAAGGTATGCTCATTAAGGTTAATTTTAAAATAAAAACACAAATATTAAAACGACTAAACCTATTATTGTGATGGGATGCAAAATGATTCAAGTGACACAATCAAGTATTTATACAAAACGCCTTAACGCACATTAGATCTTCAAAATAGTATCAGGAAAATCGATTCAACAAACAAATGTAGGAGTGAATATGTCATTACAGTTATAGTTAATATCTGTGTGTCAGGTACAATGCTGACAAGACATAATAAATTAAACCAACATAGACTCTCCATCACTGAGAATACTTATTATTTGGGTTAGTGGTTAGTTACATGAGCTAGGTCACAATTATATTAATTCACACAAGATCATTAGAAAATAAAAGGCACAAGCTAGTCAGATAATAAAGATCAGTCTTCTTCGGCTGATCGACACAGAATGCTGTTCCGTCGAATGACAATTGCTTTTATAACATCGGGTGCGTTGATCCATGACGACGATTTGGTTTATCTTCTAAATGTTGTCCGGTGTTGCCAGCTACCGAGACAGCCGTTCAGTAAAACGCACGTTCTCGTGTGTAGGTAGGTGGTTGACGCAGTATCAGGCCTGCATCGAGACACATAATTAATTTCATCGTCAACGTTGTACGTACATCAAGGTCAAACTTCAGTGGTACTTAAGAACCTTAAATAGAACGAACAGTACAGTACGACTCAGTCACACCTGACCACACCTGAATCAAACATAGCATGTTATTCCGTCGACGGCCAACATCCTCGTCACTTGTGGCTTCAACTAGTTGATGTTCACTCAGGATCAACCTAGTCATATTTAAATTACCACTGACACTACAATGACGTTCACAATGGATGCCTGTAGTAGCTACAATATCTGAAGTGAATGCATTAGGCCGTACCGTCAGACGATACACGGTCGGTGTAAAGGTCAATGTATATTTATTTCAATTCCGCTCGTCCGATTGACTTGATTTTCTAACATATATGCAAACCTAGTGATAATATAATATTTGGGCACCATTGAATTGATCTGATTGAAGGTTTGGATCGGAAATCTGTTAACATTATTCTAACATAGCTAATAATCAGACAGACCCATTGATTTTGCCTCGTCATTTGTTTTGACTTGTGTAGCTCAGGGTGGCCAACGGTACTTCGCAATGACTAGTTGCAGACCGATCGTGTTTGGGCTCGTATGACTCGTTATGGAATGCACTTTCTCACCGCATTAATAATAATCGCTAACAAGGAGCGACAGCCACATTACAGTGACGGGGGTGCTTTTAATGTAAGAGTTATTGCAAAATGCGTAAGAACCAAACTATAGTGGTAAACTTTAGAGCACTTAAGGATGAGTTCCACCAAACGGCTCGCATTGGATCGGAAAGGATACGAATGGATGCGGTGACAACCGATCGCGTCTGGCAGGATTTCGACGCATACGATCGGTTCTGTACCGTCGCTTGCGAAGGTATGCGTTTCTGCGCCTAGTCAAATAGTTTCATTCCTACCGTGTTGACAGCCAAAAGGTCCCGATCGGATACGACCATAGGCGAACGGAGCCGATCGCGCGTCGCAACATACTTTCGGCTACGATTGCGTGTCGTAGGATCCGATGCGATGCGAGCCGTTTGGTGGAAATCATCCTTTAGGCTCATTGGCAGAGATTTTGAGATGCTGTTATCTATTAATTACAGTAAAATATCACTACTTCTAGAAATTTATTCAAAAATATTACGTTAATACTGGGAAAATACTGGCGTCTGCGAAAAGAGACATTTTAGTATTTCTAAGCTTAAGAGTCGCCTAGTCAAAAACGATTGGTGTGAAACGGAATTTGTTGCTTAGGCGTTTCATAACATTAAGTTTTACTTATTTAGGCGTCGCTTTGTTCGTTATTAGTGAAAACGGGCAAACTCTTTAGTCCTAAAACAGTACTGTCTGGATCCAATCACATACTTACTGAGATTTGCCTGAGAGACTCACTCAGATAGTGGCATACCCGACACATTATGTCAACCGTCCCATCCTTCACAATATACTTCCGGTAGTTAGTCTTCATGATAACTTCGTCCATAAATGCACAGACAAAACATACGGTTTTCCAAAATAGATCACTGAACCGTAGCCAAGACACAGATGCTAGGAAGCCTCAGCATCAGGCCCATGGAAAGTCTTGTTAAAGCGTCCATGTAGCTCCTTGCTCTGCCATACCTTCCTGCGATCATTCATTGGTATTGAGTACCACAGGCTTGCGCCAATTCTCTTTGTCCACGGACAGTGGGGTGACTTCTTTATCCACTGCGAACACATATCGTTGCACCTCCACGTCAGCGTTGTTTGCTCCGAAACACACGGTTAAGATGATCACACATTTTTCAGCACCATACTCGCCGCACGCGCCGCAGTTGACGAATTTGCTGAAAACCTGACGCACCTATTCAACCCAAACGCCTCGATTCCGGTGACGTCATCAGCACTGGATCGCGTTATTTGATCGTAGTGAGCGTGTGCTACGGAACTTGCAGACGATTCAGCCGGTAGGATGCGGATGACATCTTCATAATCGTACGCATCGAGCGCCCGCGGCTGTACATCTACATCGAATGCGCCGAATTGGATGACGTTATCCGCATACGTTGTTGGAATTCGTCTACCTACAGCATTTTGCTGAATGTATGTGAGGCTGTATAGGATTTAATAGAAAGTATTCTGGAATGGCGCTTACGGTTCTGGCAAATGAGCGATCACCTTTAGTCAGAATTCGCATTGCAATGTCGATCGACATAGCTATCGAACTCTGGATCTCTTGATGTACCGTCATATAACAACCGCGATCCTAATGACGCGGTTTATGTTTTTTATGAACTCCGTACAAGCTGTGGGCACTAGCCGTGTCAAAAATCCATAGCTACTGGCAAATTGAGATGTTTTTCAAGATGAAAATGTACTAATCAGGGTACATTCTACATAATCATGTACTCAAGTGTTTAATATAGGTGACGCTTCATTGATAGAATAAAAAGAAAATGTCTGATTTGCCTTGGGATATGATACTATTAGTTCTAAAACTAACACACTTGGTTTATGTTTCAGGTTGGATGGTAGTTTATAGAGGAACATGTTATCGAGAAATACGGAGTTATCAGCGACACGCGGCTGATCTTAGAGCACCAATATACATTATGAACTTCATGAGAAACTACACCAAGACCGGGAATTTCGTTGGGACAGTATCTCAGGCTTGGCAAAGGCCACCAGCCTGGTAAGCGCACACCGACGGAGTTGCAGTGAAGAGCAATTCACTGGTCGCAAGGCACTCCGGCTCTTTTGGACGCTCGTGGCCACTTGTGCCCGCTCGGCTGCTCTTCACGGCGCTTTGAGCCTCCCAGTGTCATTTTATTCCGCTATTCTAACTAGAGTCGTATGTAGACGCAAATTATAATTCCAATTTCACTAAATTCGCTGCCTCAACGCCCACTCTGTCGATCTGTGCTAACCCTTAGCCAAAAAGAAATAGATCCATCTATTTATTATGATTTTCTATGGTCGGAATATGTCTTTTGAGGGTCCCGTAAGACAGATTTATTTAAAAAAAACTTTATTATAGACCCCTAAATACAACTCGATTTAATTGTGAAAAATAAGCCCAGACTCAAAAGGTTTGCTATTTTCGTTGCTGAGTTCCTTCGGCCACTTTCAGCGTCCATTATTAGATCAGCTCAAATGTGTCATCACAATGTATTGGTACCAGAACTATATATTTATGCATGTCAAATTCCATCATGGTTGAATGATAGAAAGCGGGTTTTATGTTCAAGTATGTTATAGTAATCTTTTTGTAACTCATTTTGTCTCAGTGTATTCTGATTCAGGACAGAACGACGCGACTCCATTGGTAAGGGTGACTCTTATACTTAACCGACCCGCCCCGGCTTCGCACAGGTGCAATGTAGATACTAATGTGGGGAATATAAACCTTCCTCTTGAATCACTCTATCTATTGCTGAAAATTACATTAAAATCCGTTGCGTAGTTTTAAAGATCTAAGCGTACAGACAGCGGGAGTGATTTTGTTATATACTATTTTAAGACATTTACTTAAATAACGACATCTGTGTGAATGAACGTCATGTTGCAAAATTACTAAAACAATGTGATATTTATACAGGAAAAGACGCAAATTTTTTTGGTGGTCGTGTATCGTTAATAGAAAATAATATTATATTTACATGAATAGGTCAGTACTTTTTTTTAAATAATTATTCTACCATATCAGAGTTTCAAATAAACAAATCATAGAGATGAATCATTCCTTAAGGGCCTGTGACCACTGTCACAGCCGACACGACATGGCAAAAGATTTTTAAGCTCATTTAATTTTAAACCTTATTGTATAATACTCGTTAGAACTCCTATTTACCTTATGTTAATGGTATTAACATAAGGTTCAAAGATGCCACGTCGTGTCGGGCCGGTGCGTCGACCGCACGGTAACTGATATGCAGGCTTTAGTCAGTAGGATGACTGGATGACCATAAAAATCCATCTCAAAGTAGATACCTTTTGTAAACATTAATTTTGATATTTTTTTATAAACACGAAAAGGAAATAAAAATAGGTAGGTACTTGTCTATTGTATTTCGTTTATGTATAACTTACTTCAAACTTAACTTACGTCTGCACTACAATTTTAATGCTGCTTACTTTAAAGTGTCCCTTAATGAGAAATAAAATGACAAACAGTAGCTGAAAGGCAGGTTAAGTTATGTTAGAACTGTGACCATTCAGCGCACCAGCAAAGCGAGCGAGCGAAGCGAGCAGTGCCGCGGCTGCTGGCGGCGAGTGCCTGGAATGATTGTAGCGCGAATCATTAATTTAACGTGTTACGAACCAGCGATTTTCGAAAGTGTAGAATTAGATCCCATGGAGTTTTGAGACTGCACGTGGCGAGACTATCACCCATATTCTAAGACGTTCCTCCAAAACTTACTCGACTCGACTCCACCTCGACTCAGTCTCTCTCACTACCATCGGTAGTTATAGACATAAACGTCCTCGACTCGAGATGTTTCCTCAGCCGAGATAAGGAATCATCTGTCAAACTCAAGGTACTTCGTAACCTACTTTAAGGAAGGAAGTGTCAAAGTTCGTAGATATGTAACAAAAATGAATTTTCAAGACTTTATCGAATATGTTTACGATATATTATTTGCGCGATGCAGGTAATTCAAATTATGACGTAATGACTCCACTCTACCTCGACTTATTTGAGTACCCCTCAGTCGAGGAACCTCCAAGTTCACTCGAAATTGCGACCAAGAATACAATTTTGAAGGTGTTTTCGAGGCCGTCCTGAGTCGAGTATGAGTCGAGTAAGTTTTGGAGGAACGTCTTAGAATATGGGTGTAAGTATTTCAACCGTCTGAGGCAGAGTCATTTATGTACACATACTTACATAACACCGAGCCTGTATTCCCCGAAGGGTTGGGCAGAGGTGTATAGTAACACCCTCATTTCGCCATTATGTTTAAGTCCCATGTAATAGGGGGCGAGCCTATTGCCATCAACTGGCCACAAATCCAAACTCCGGGCTGCTACTGAGGACTTTCACACGGAAAAAACCTAATAAAACTTTGCCTGACCTGGGGATCGAACTCAGGACCCCACGATCAGCAGTCGTGCTTGCCACCACTACACCAACGAGGCAGTTCACGGAGTAAATAAAAAGGCAGTTACACATACTTTGCTGTCCATTTTCTTTTCTTTCTTTATTCAGACGAAATCATTTGAGTACATTAAAATAGTTTCCAGGAGTGACGCTACTTATGTACATTCGGTGCATCCTGGGCAGTCAGCTATGCTAGCTTGCTGACAGGCTAATCTTTTCTTTTTACCACGGAATGAGTTATTCTCGTCTAGCTCCTACAGACACGACGAGAGAGAGAGGGAGTTCGCATAGCAAGTTGATTACAACTTGATCTGATCTGTCTGTCTAATCTGGGTCTGTTGTATTTCTCCTGAATCGTGGGTGCGTTTACAAACACAAATCTGCACACGCACAAAGATCCAGACCCGAAACAACTATCTGTAGGCCATACATATATTTGTTCCGTGCGGGAACCCACGCACGCCCCTGTAGCGCAGAAGCCAATCGCTCAGCCACTGCACCAAACGTCTCGTCATAACGTCATGTCGTAATAGACGCGTGCTGCTGGCTGCTGTCCAAGCATATCATTTTGCCGCCTTTTTCGACCACCACAGGATAAGATGTGATGCCCTATTTTAAGAGGCTAGGTATAATGAAAAAAAAAAAACAAGTCGACACCATGAAATTTACACACACGCAACTACAATAAACAACAACTAGGAAACAGAAGTCGCTGTAAGACCTGTAAACAGGTTTTTGGGAATTCCATCAGACGGCTTTGTCAATAAATCGTTATATCCTACGAATAGGGCCACTGTCGCTACAGTGGCTATTTATTTTTATTGTGAAAGAACAATGCTCAAAACGTCCCCACCCTTGTAGCACTTTAAAACCTATGTTAATCGAATGGCCATAACCATCTTATCATTTTATTGTATGGCAGCGAAACTGAAATGGCCATCCGAAAAAAGTTATATCGACATGAAGAAACCGGAATCAGTCACAATTATGTTGCCGTTGAATGTTCTTTTTCGACATGATGTAACCCAAAAATACCTACTACATTATAATGACATCAGATTTTGATAAGATTTTTTAATTCAAAACATATTCACGGTTCAAAGAAGCTAGGGTGAGCAGGATATAATGGTTATTAATTGGCAATAGGCTCGCCCCCTATTACATGGGACTTAAACATAACGGTGAAATGAGGGTGTTAATACACCTCTGCCTAACCATTCGAAGAATGCAGGCGTGATGCTATATTATAATATCAGCCTTATGCGCAGCGCAATACAACGCAGAGGGTAGTAAATGCGGGGCATTAGAAGGCCGGAGAGGAGGGAAGTGTGGCCGATTTCTTTGTCGCCTTGTCGCTAGCCTGTCTGCCGCGTGGTTATACTGGTGATTGTTATTTATTACCTTTTGGAACTTCCTTGAGCGTACGCGTATTTGTCTCCTACTTTTGACTGCTAGTTTTAACCTTCTACTTTGGACTTGTTACTGAATTTAGATTTTGTGCCAACGCGTGGTTGGACTAGGTAGAATTGGTTTTCTCGCTTCCGGCCGTGGTTCTGTCCATGGTCGGGAGCGAAGGTGCGTGGGAACTCATCGCCTCCTTTTGCGAGGAGGTGATGGCGACCAAGGAGGGAGCAGAGAGGGGGGGGAGCTGCTCTTCTCCCTTCCCGCGTCAGACGTACCGGGCGCCGGAGGGCGCGCGTATGCGACGATCTCCAGCCGCCCTAGTGTGTGGTCTGCAAGGCCTTTTCGGGCCTGTTACTGGACGGGCGGCGCGGGTCCCCTAACCCGCCGCCCAACCAGTAACAGGCCCGAGAAGGCGGTGCGCAGTGTTTCGTGCGCACTTCTCAGGACGTGGGGCGAGGCCCCACAGAGGAGAGGTCCGCCAGGGGCTGGCGGACCGAGACCTGCCAGGGTTGCGGTGCATGCTTTTGCGAATTTGATTCCAAAGAGTTGTTTGAAAACTCCGACTGAAGGTATTTAATCATCCCACGGTAATGTTTCTCGGTAAAAGAAGAAAAGCATCGTGAGCTGTCACATCTTCGATATTTTTTTGCCATATTTTTAATAATAAATTCAAATTCAAAATTCAAATTCAATTTTATTCAAGAACAAATTACATTGTTTGAAAGTTACATAGTAAATAGTCACGCTTATTAAAATTATAGAACTAACACATTACATTACATACACTACATTAGTACCTACAATAAACCATTCAATTAAAAAACAAAAAATAAAAATTCAATTACCTACATTACAAAATAAAAAAATTCAATATACAATTCATGTCAATCAAATGTGATGTTATGTTAAAAATCGGGGGTCAAGCGCCACTTTGCTGTTTACTCAGCGAGAGTGGACCTTAGCACCACGTGCACACGGCGGTTGTGGCCGTTTACTCGACGAGAGTGGACCTTAGCACCACGTGCACACGGCGGTTGTGGCCGTTTACTCGACGAGAGAGGGTCTTAGCACCACTTGCACACGGCGCCTGTGGTTGTAGCCGTTTAGACAGCGAGAGTAGATCTTAGCACCACTTGCACACGGCGGATGTGGCCGTTTTCTACGGAAATGTTGGATTAGGGTTTATAGGGTATAAAGCACTAATGTTGTTCTTGTCCTTACTCCATGGATGCGGCATGGTATACTCCGAAAAATAAGGGGCGTAATGTTGCTTATTGCCGGAGTCAATCCTTGATACTGCAGCGATTATAGGCATAAGGGACAAAATTTAACTAAAAAATGTTTCAATAAGGTAATACAAAATATTATTTTAACTCTCTCTAGAACACCAATACACAGTATAGGACATTACGTTAATTATCTTCTGAAGGTAATCAAAAAAACCTCCTGCTAAGTACACTTTTTATAATTGCGCCATTCTTCGTAGGATACGACGAAATCACCAATCACCATTTAAATTCTACGTATCCACGATTTAACGAGAAATCTGCTGAATTGGGTAGAGATAACTAACAAAAGTTACTACACAAAATAGTTTAAGAAAACCCACTACAAAAAATTCACGATAACCAACTCACATACGGAAGCTGAAATAATATCACTACAGGGTAATTACGGTAAAGAATCAAAATTTTACGGCAATGTGTAGCCAGAAATGCCCAGCAATTATTTACAGCATCATGTTCAATCTGTTGCTATTACCAGTCATTGCTGTCTACTATCGCCCAGCGACATCCATATTCGGCAACACACGATCATACAAGCAATATTGAGACAATATTGCCGGGCAACTAATATTGAGGAGTAATACGACCATATTGCTGCATTATCGCCGGCTACACATTACCATAAAATGTTGTTCGTTTACCGGTTAAGAAGGATAGTTCGGCGTAGCACAGCAAAGTATTCGTCGACTGTAGCATGCCACGGCACGTAATGTACCGGCGATGTATGCAGATATCAGGCCATCCTGCCAGCAGTGTTATCAGACTGTTAGGTATATCTGCGCTTACGTAACCTTTGTGTTGGCCTTTTGTTGATACCTATTTGGTGGTAAATAAGCTAGTCGATTAGTTTTACATTATTAACTTTGTATTATTGAAATAATTTCTTAGTAGGTACAGTTCAATCTACGTTTTATTGAAACAGTGTTTGATATTGAATATGAAGGGGTTTGCGTTTTTATTTGTGATACGTTAGTATTGATAAAGTTTATAATAATTTAGTAAAGGTTTGGTTTTGGTTTGACAGAGGCACTTTTCATTCTGAGAAGAGACGATAATGGGCTGAGTATATTATGTTATGTATAGTTTTTTGGTTAAGTAATTAGATAACAAGATACCTCCTACGTGCGCGCTTTTATTAGTTAGATTATTGTTATCTAATGAAGTAACTGCCTCGTTGGTCTAGTGATGGCAAGCGCGACTGCTAATCGTGAGGTCCTGGATTCGATCCCCATGTCGGTTAAAGTGTTATTGAGTTTTCCGTGTGGAATTCCTCAGTAGCAGCCCGGAGTTTGGATTTGTGCCCGGTTGATGGCAATAGGCTCGCCCCCTATTAAATGGGATTTAAACATAACGGCGAAATTAGGGTGGTTACTATACACCTCTGACCAATCCTTCGGGGAATACAGCCGTGATGTTATGTGTTATGCTAATGAAGTAAATTTTAAGTTTGTTTTTTATTTGAATGTATACTATTAATGGTATCTTGTAACCCTGTCAAGTTTCACCAGTTAATTCAAAGTAACCCTGTATACATACCTACGTAATATAATTATTAATAATATTTTTTTACCCTCTGCAACTGAGGTGGTAGCATGTCAGATACCGTCAAATAAATGTGGCGTTGCCAACTCGCAATATTGCGTGATATTGCTCGGTCTCGCTTAGTACCTTCCTAAAATGGTTCGCCGCAGCGGGTAGTGAGGCGCGAGCGACAGTGAGATCTACAAATGGTTCGCCGCAGCGGGTAGTGAGGCGCGAGCGACAGTGAGATCTACAAATGGTTCGCCGCAGCGGGTAGTGAGGCGCGAGCGACAGTGAGATCTACAAATGGTTCGCCGCAGCGGGTAGTGAGGCGCGAGCGACAGTGAGATCTACAAATCTGGTGCAACAAGCTGCTGGTGTCCATGAGACGTAAGTACAGCAATAACCTTTGATTCTGTTAGACGTCACATCAGAAAGACCACCGGTACTTCACTAGTATCTCACTCTAGATATAACCTCGGCTTATTATTTTCTCAATCAAAATGTTATTTGCGTCTACCTTCAATTTGTTGTTCTTTTTTAGATGTCGAATTCCGGGAACATGGATTCCGGACATTCGATACGAGTTTTCAATGGAACAGCTAAAATATTGATGCACATTGAAGCCTGTCTCGAGAAAAAAAACGAGTTCAGTGATTTCGACTATTCTAATTTCGACTACTGTAATTCTACTATTCTAATTCACTAAAAAAACTTTAATAAAAATTGGTAAAGTTCAAGACTGATTTGTGCTGCCTAAACCTATCATACGATTTTGTTGATATTTTTATTAAAGCTCCTTAGTTTTATGCTTAAAATTAATATTTTATTTACAAATAATTTAAATTAATTTTAATTTAATTATTCAAATAAAATATATCTTATCTTATCAAAATATATGAAAATGTTTTTCTTGAATAATAAGCGAGGTTAGTTACCAAATGTAGGTATACCATTTTGATCTCGATAAAAGTGATTCTATAACTAAAATCATATTGTTTTTTTTTATAAATCCTGTTTGTTTATTTTGATAGAATATGAACCATTTCAACCGTGCGGATCATATGATTTGCAAGGTTAAGCTACGCTTGCCGCGGTCAGTCTGTGGATGGGTGACGGTTCGTTACACACAGCGAAACCCTTTCGTGCCTCGGAGAGCACGTTAAACCGTCGGTCCCGGGTGTTATACGAATACCTATGACAGTCGTTACGGGTAGTGACAAGCCCAAAAGTTTGACAACCGGTCTAACCTTAGGATATCGGCACTGCCCAGTAATTGGGTTGCGGAGGTCTGATGGCAGTCGCTCCGTGTAAAATACTGGTATTCAGCCGCATCTGGTTAGACTGGAAGCTGACCCTAACATAGTTGGAAAAAAGGCTAGGCAGAACGATGAACCATTTCACGAAATAAATAATATGTAGGTAATTAAACTTCAAAATCTATGAAATTTACACCATTTTAAATGGCTAGTATTTAACTGTAAATCAAAAAATCTTCTTTTTTATATAAAAAGAAACCCAATCCTAATCAAAAATACTGATTGCACAGCAAAATAGTAACGTCAAAATATTAGTATTTTAGAAACAATTTGAGTTCGTGACGCATCGTTATTAGTTGAAAAGTGGAGCTTTTTATGAACGGATATCTAATAATAACTAGCGCACAATAAATATTGTAATTCATTTTTGTTAAAACAAAGCTTCTATTTTTTTAACGCATATGGCAATTTATTTAAATGAAACACCATTTTATCTTGTCATAATAATCTAATTATTCTCTAATTACAACACAATGGAATCAACAATCAAATCGATGGCAGCAAAGTAGAAGAAGACATCTATAAAATCGCAATTTTACAGGAGAGCACATTTTGTAAAAAAATGTGACCATTTTGAGAGTTATGGACCGATTAACATGAAATTTTCTATGACGCATTAAAATAATCTTCTTCATTGATTTTATAACAGTTTTTATCGCTGTATAATTCTTTTACTGTAATAATGTAGATGTATTTTTTTACTCTGAAAAAACTTCGACGTAGAAGAAGACATCTGCCTGATATCCGTTTATACGTTATCATAAAAAATCGCCTATTCCATCTAAAATATCTAATAAACTAAGATAATTATTTCCAGTAATACTTTTAAGGATATTTAAAGAAAATCTAAGCAACATGCAAACATGATTTCCCTTTTTTTGGCCAAATTTTGTAGATATCTTTATTTACTTTGCATTTAACATTTTATACACATCATTAAATGAGTTATCTTCCACTAAACTTCATCTTTGTCTATCAGTTAAACTAATTTATTTAGTTCCCAACCCGCGCAATATACAGGGTGTTTGGTGCATCGTGTGCCAAATTGAAATGGTCGACTGGGGGGGCCATCTGCTATCCTTTCAGACCCCTAAACACTATTCTTGCCCTGTCGATTTTTTTTTCATCGACTTTTTATTATTTTATTAAAAACATACCCAAATTTTACATTCAAATACAAATTAATAAAAAGTATAAGTCGTAGACTCTGAATTTTAATTTTGTTTAGATGTGTATTGTATGGCAGTATTTTTGATATCAAAATTAGTGACAATAGCCATCTAGTTTTTTTTAAATTTACTTGCAAAGTTTCGGACTTCAATTAAAGATTTCCATGTTAGAGCTATTTACATGGCTATAAAAAAAACAAAAGCGACCGGGATCTTTGAACTCCCTCAAAAATTCTCTAGTCTATCCTCTTGCTAGTGATGTGCCACATGCCATAAAAATCTTTTTAGAACTTTGTGAATTCGCTAGAATTGTGAATCGCGTCACAAAATACTAAATTCCAAATTCTAAAGAAAAAAGTCTTTTTGCGTAATTGTTAATTGAGACACATGTAAAATTTGTTTTCTCACTCTCGCAAAGTGAAATCTATCTTATATCTCTTTCTTGCATAGCGTAAACTAATTTGAACAAACGACGAACTGCCGCCGACGCCGTTAATCCGTCATAATTTTAGTCGAGACATCACTGCCTCTGCTACCTGACGTGTGTGATTAGTTCACCGTACTCCGCGTTTTTTTCATTTTGTTACTTTGTTTTGTTGGTTTTTGTTACGTTTTAACTTTTGGTGTTATTGTTAAACTTTGTTGACTTTTTGTTGCTGCAATGGCGACGTTTTCTAACGAAGAATATGCTGACATCATGATGGCTTATGGAACCGCCCATGGTGTCGCTCGTGCAGCGCAACGACTTTACCAGGAACGCTTTCCTGGTAGACGATTACCTGGCCGCAGAGTCTTCCAAGACACATACCGATGCATACGCGAGACTGGCAATATCACTTTTCATGAACCAAGGGGCCATATTGTGCGACATAATGTTGAAGTGGACGAGAGAATACTGGCACTTTTTGAGGAAGACCCTACAAGAAGTATTAGAAATGTGGCAGCACATCTTGATATTTCAATATGGAAAGTGTGGAAAGTTCTTCAGCAAAACGAAAAGCATCCATTCCATTACACCCCGGTGCAAGGTACGTAATTTTAAACTAACTTTAAACCCGTACACGCTTTGTTTGACGATGCCTTTGTTTAGCAGGTAATGGGTATAGTATGACGTCACTTCCAGGTAGTGAATCATTTAGCCCATACAGGCGGTCCTTAAAAATCTTATTGTGCAATTATTTACTGCTCAACAGAAATTTAAGAGTTCTTTGTTTGTAGGTCTTGAGGGTGGCAACTTTGAGAGACGAGTGGAATTCTGTCGCTTTATGTTACACACGGATGTGGATGATCCTAATTTTTTAAAAAGAATACTGTGGACGGATGAATCCAAATTTACCAAAGAAGGAATTCTCAGTCTTCACAATCTGCACCACTGGACAAACAAAACGGAAAACCCACGTGTTAAAAGACAGAAATCATTGCAAAGGAGGTTTAGTGTAAACGTTTGGGCAGGAGTGATTGGGAATGAGGTAGTTGGACCGCATTACCTGCCCGATAACCTCAATGGCGATAACTATTTGGAGTTCCTTCAAAATGATCTGCCCGAATTAGTATCTGAGGTGCCCGTATTTAATGAAAATGTGCCCAAAGTATTCCAGCATGACGGCTGTCCCGCGCATTGAAGTTTGACTGTGAGGGAATATCTCGACGATGTGTTCCCCAATGCGTGGATTGGTCGCGATGGCCCTATTGCATGGCCGGCACGTTCCCCAAACCTAACTCCGCTAGAATTTTATGTCTGGGGACGTGCCAAAGAGCTGGTATACGCCACGGAGGTTCCGACTAGAGAGGTACTACTTCAACGCATTGAAACGGCGTTCAATAAAATTAAGGAGGAAATGCGACTTCGTAAAACAACTGTGGAAATACGAAATAGATGTCGGGCCTGCATTCGCAATAGAGGCCAACAATTTGAGCAGAATATGTGAAAAATAAATAAATATTAACAATGCTTTTTTTTTCATTTCTATTAACCCCCCCCCCCCCCCCAAGAGTGATACGAGACAGATTTTAACCTTATAAGAGTTAGATAACAGATTTAATAAGTATTTCAGGTATCATTTAAGCAAGAATATTTTTTAAATCATAATTTGGAATTGTAGTATTTTGTGACTCGATTCACAATTCTAGCGAATTCAAAAAGTTGTAAAAAGATTTTTATGGCATGTGGCACATCACTAGCAAGAGGATAGACTAGAGAATTTTTGAGGCAGTTCGAAGATCCCGGTCGCTTTTAGTTTTTTTTTTATAGCCATGTAAATAGCTGTAACATGGACAGCTTTAATTGAAGTCTGAAACTTTGCGAGTAAATTTAAAAAAAAAACTAGATGGCTAATTTCACTAATTTTGAATTTAAAAGTACTTTAATACAATACACATCTAAATGAAATTAAAATTCAGAGTCTACGACTTATACTTTTTTTAAATTTGTATTTGAATGTAAAATTTGGGTATTTTTTAAATAAAATAATAAAAAGTCGATGAAAAAAATCCATAGGGCATGAGAAGTGTTTAAGGGTCTAAAATGATAGCAAATGACCCCCCCCAGTCGACTATTTCAACTTGGCACACGATGCACCAAACACTCTGTATATATTTTTAAATAGAAATGCATTACATTACTATGTTTTATTTATTCACAATAGGTCTTTCTTATAGAAAATAACTATGAAATGTATTTTTTTAAGTATTACAAACATATTACAATTACAAAAATATTATAACAATAGGATTTAAAGGCACCATTGGCAAATAGGTACACATCAGAGTAAAATAAAATTAAAAAAAAAACAAAACAATACTTTAAACTTAACAGTAATTAGCACTGTTTTCTTACTACTTCTAATAGAAAAAGTTCAAATGTCCGTTTCTACTGCGATGTTTTTTAAAAATCGAGTGTAGATGTTTTCATTTACGTGCCAGATTTTCTTCATTATTTTGAAATTTGAAATAATTTTAATACAGACTTGTAGATAGGGTTGATATAAGCTCATTTTTGTAAAAAAAGCATTTTTGGAAAAATGTAGATGTCCGTATCTACTTTGCTGCCATCGAGATAATATATAATTGGATACAAATAGTTAGTCTACCTTAGCCTTTTCCCAACTATGTTGGGGTCAGCTTCCAGTCTAAACAGATGTGGCTGGATACCAGTATTTTACACAGAGCGACTACCATCAGACCTCCGCAACCCAGTTACTGGGCAATGCCGATACTTTAAGGTTAGACCGGTTATCAGAGTTTCGGGCTTGTGACTACCCGTAACGACTGTCATAGGTATTCGTATGACACCTGGGACCGACTGTTTAACGTACTCTCCGAGGCACGGAGGAGTCTCGATGTGTAACGAACGGTCACCCATCCACGGACCGACCGCGGCAAGCAACAACCTCGCAAGTCTTACGATTCGCGCTGTTGGTGATTAGCCACGAGCCCCTCCAAATTTAAACACTATCCGATACAAATAGTTAGTAATTTTACTTTATTGTAGTTTTTATTGAATTATTAAAGCAGGTCTGGCCTAGGCCGGATGCCCTCGCTTCCTTTTTTGGCCTATAGGTATATTTTTGGCCTCTGCAAGCGGTGTCACATACTTGAGCCGCATCGCAAACCCGATTACATGCTTGCATATATAATTCTTGAAAAAATAGGGGCAGGTGCATTTACCTTTCATCCACCCGTTTCTTTGCGTGGGCAAGACAACCCTCCAATTATGCAAAAGCATTTTTCTAAATTCATCGATAGAAAGCGCGCGATATTAGTTTTCAGTATATTAGATCAACCTTAAAAAATAATGCTATATAAATAGCAATACTTTGCTATAATGATTATTCAAATTGCTGAGCGTGTTTTCTGAAATTTTAAGACATATACGTAGAGTGAGTTTTGAAATGCTTAATAGAAAACATGTTGCAAAAATAGTTATTTTGTTATATGTGTGAGTATTACGTTGGTACGCTCTGGTTAATTTGATATGCAATCAGTATATTTGATATGAAAATAATATTTTCGTACATTGGATAACATTTTTGTCGCGTATTAGAGGAATAAATATATTGATGCATATTTTCGGATTATTTTTAGTACTAGTTTTGTTAAAGATTTAGTTTGTTTACATTACAATCATTATTTTGATGTAAAAAATATTTAATTGATGTTAATAAATTGACGGGTGATAAG
Organism: Amphipyra berbera; assembly: GCA_910594945.2. Classification (NCBI taxonomy): domain Eukaryota; kingdom Metazoa; phylum Arthropoda; class Insecta; order Lepidoptera; family Noctuidae; genus Amphipyra; species Amphipyra berbera. The sequence continues at coordinate 17,747,395 of OU343140.1, read as the reverse complement.
TTCTTTGACGTGCATTTAAAAATAAGTCATTTTAAATGACGTCTGATAGACTCTACCTCAGTCAAATGTTAACAATAAAGTTTAAATGACGTCTGATAGACTCCACCTCAGTCGAATGTTAACAATAAAGTTTAAATGACGTCTGATAGACTCCACCTCAGTCGAATGTTAACAATAAAGTTTAAATGACGTCTGATAGACTCCACCTCAGTCGAATGTTAACAATAAAGTTTAAATGACGTCTGATAGACTCCACCTCAGTCGAATGTTAATAATAAAGTTTAAATGACGTCTGATAGACTCCACCTCAGTCGAATGTTAACAATAAAGTTTAAATGACGTCTGATAGACTCCACCTCAGTCGAATATTAACGATAAAATTTTAAATGACGTTTGATAGACTCCAGCTCAGTCAAATGTTAACAATGAAGTTTAAATGACGTCTGATAGACTCCACCTCAGTCGAATGTTAACGATAAAATTTTAAATGACGTTTGATAGACTCCAGCTCAGTCAAATGTTAACAGTGAAGTTTAAATGACGTCTGATAGACTCCACCTCAGTCGAATGTTAACGATAAAATTTTAAATGACGTTTGATAGACTCCAGCTCAGTCAAATGTTAACAATGAAGTTTAAATGACGTCTGTTAGACTCCACCTCAGTCGAATGTTAACGATAAAGTTTAAATGACGTCTGATAGACTCTACCTCAGTCAAATGTTAACAATAAAGTTTAAATGACGTCTGATAGACTCCACCTCAGTCGAATGTTAACAATAAAGTTTAAATGACGTCTGATAGACTCCACCTCAGTCGAATGTTAACAATAAAGTCACCTCAGCTGCAGAACGATGTTAATATTAAAATGAAGGCAATTTTATAAAGTATACGTCAATATTTATTATTCGCTTTTTTCTATGTATAATTTGGGTACCTATATTTAGTTTTCGTTAAGTTTACATGCAAATTACTGTATTCCAGCATTGTAGTATCTAGATTTTTTTAACGATATCATTCATGTCTGTTTCGAAAGTAATTTTATTTTTACAGTTAATTATAATAATGTATTAGTATAGGAATTTGAATTTTTTGTCGTAAAGCCTCCTAACCTAGTATTATATTTACAATTTATTTCTTACATTACAGTGCAGTGGTGCGGCGTTCTACATGGAGATAGAATGTATATATTATCTATAATTTTTCTTAATGGGTACACTAAATGCGCGGCAGGATGCCAGAGCCCTAGGCACCGCAACAGGGGTCGCCGCACCCCTGTTGAGCAAGCCGTGGAGGTGGAGCCGTACGAATGGTATAGGGCGGCGAAGATCGCCGTTCAGGCGGCTATCTCGCGGGCCAAAATCGCGGCTCGTGAGCAACTGCTGGCGACTCTGGACCGAGGTCCGTGGGACACCTTATGGTACTGGGCAAACTTCGCCCTTGGCCCGGCATTATTCCAGAGTCTCTGACCTCTTGGTCAGAAGATGGTCCTTGGAGGACGCCACCACTGATGCTTCTGCCTTCCGTTGTGCCCGACGCGGACGACGACGACTTGCCCGAAGTGACCCGGGTAAAAGAGAGAGCGGTGGTGAAGAGTTCAAGGCCAAAAACACCGCCCGGAACACGACGGCATACCTGGCTTTGCTTGGTCTTGCCTCCCAAGGCTCTTGGGCCAGTTTCCGCTCTTAGGTCCTGCTTAGGAAGGCGGGGCGCCCAGCAAATTTACTATCTACTTACCGCTTTGTTGTGTTGCTGGACCGGATGGGCAAGCTCTTCGAGAGAGTAATTGTAGACCACCTCGTTGGGCACATGACTAAGGTGGGGCGCTGGGGCATTCTATAGTGGATGCAATCATGCGCACGAGGGCTCAGGCGGAGGACGTATCACCCCGGGGCAAGGTGGTCTGGGCGGTGTCTTTCGACATCGGTCACACCTTTATCACCTGACCTTGTGGAGTTTCATCAGGGCGGCACTCGAATACCATCGGGTGCTGATCTATCTCCGCCGCATTGTCGGTGCCCATATTACTGATAGAGCAATTATCTGCCCGGGTCGGGAAGGGTGGGGTTTGCACGTAGCAGTCGCACCGGCAGGCGACCATTTTGGTGACAGGTGAGGTTGCGCAAGTCGTTGGTGGCATCCGGCGATTGGGTCTCGAGGTGGCTGTGCAGAAGTCCGGGCCCTGTGTTTTACCACCCTCGGGATGCCACATCGTGATGAGAGTCACCCGCACTGGCGTCGAGTCGACGATGAAGTAACTAGGACTCGACTTCGACAGCCGATAGTACCTTGGGTCGTATTATAGGCACATAGCTCCCAAGCTGATGGGCGTTGATTGGCTGCTTCGGTAAGTATTTACCTGTGTCGCATAGGGTAGGAGGAAACAACCGGTAGTCACCACTTAGATGGGTGCTCGAAGGACACGTTGCAGCACACGCTGCAGGCTACGCAGTGCCGTAACCTAGTCGCGGCAGTCGGTGATGATCTCTCGCTGCCAGCCTTGGTTTTGTCCATGGTCGGGAGTGAGAGTGCGTGGGAAGCCGTCGCCTTCTTTTGCCATGAGGCGATAGTCACTAAGGAAGCGGTGGACGGGGAGAGGAAGCCGCCTATCTCTCTCCCTTCCCACATCTTACGCACCGGGCGCCAGAGGGCCCCAGGAGACCATGATTTCTCCAAGTATACAAAAAGGTACACTATACGCATTATTTAATATTTCTTTCAGAAACGATTCATTTTCGACCATAAGAACGACACCGTCAAGGGACTTTACATACAATCCGAATTACGGTTACGAGCCGTACTGGGTGGATGGCGAATGGTGGGTGACCACTTCAACGGCAGCCCCCGGAACGACGACAGTACCTAAAATGTGTAGCGAGAAGTGTAATTATCTTTTGCAAAGGTACGACAGCGGTTGCTATTTTTTTCGGCTTTACTGAATTTTACAGGTGATGTAGATGAATGAGTGTGTCTACAACAATCCAGAATTTTACAGGTGATGTAGATGAATGAGTGTGTCTACAACTATCCAGCATTTTACAGGTGATGTAGATGAATGAGTGTGTTTACAATCATCCAGCATTTTACAGGTGATGTAGATGGATGAGTGTGTCTACAACCATCCAGAATTTTACAGGTGATGTAGATGAATGAGTGCGTCTACAACCATCCAGCATTTTACAGGTGATGTAGATGAATGAGTGTGTCTACAACCATCCAGCATTTTACAGGTGATGTAGATGAATGAGTGTGTCTACAACCATCTAGCATTTTACAGGTGATGTAGATGAATGAGTGTGTCTACAACCATCTAGCATTTTACAGGTGATGTAGATGAATGAGTGTGTCTACAACCATCCAGCATTTTTGCGAATCGATGCTGATTAATGTGATTAGTACCCAATGCTGATTGCACTTGATACAGCAGTATAAGTTAATAAGTAGACATCGGATTATATGCACTATCGGAATGCCAAAATATGCATGCAAATATGCACTAAAAAAAGGCGAAATATGCACAATCAAAAAACCATTTATTATTAGAATTTAAGTTTATTTTCACATGATATCTACAAGGTTAATCGGTAAGGGGTACTAAGCCGCAGGCCACTTAATGTAGTCACGGCGCCCTCAGCTTCCGGCTGACGCAGGTACTCTCGGGACATGGCTGTTTCGGGAAGTACCTGTGTCGTATAGGCCTGGAGCAGACGCCCGGTTGTCACCACTGCGACTGCCCCGAGGAAACGGCGCTGCACACTTTGCAGGCGTGTCCAGCACGGGGGTTGCAGCGCCGCGAACTAGTCGCGGCGATCGGCGGAGACTTCTCGTTTCCGGCCGTGGTTCTGTCCATGGTCGGGAGCAAGACTGCGTGGGAAGCCATCGCCTCTTTTTGCGAGGAGGTGATGGCGACCAAGGAGGTAGCGGAGAGGGAGAGGGAGGCCGCTTCTTCTCTCCCTTCTCGAGCTAGACGCACCGGGCGCCGGAGGGCGCGTGACGATCTCCGGCCACCCTAGTGAGTTGCCTGCGGGCGGCGGGTTGGAGAACCCGTCGCCCGACCAGTAACGGGCCCAGGGAGGATGGCGCACCGTGTTCCGCGCGCGCCTCTCGGAAGGATGTGGGGCGGGGGAGCAACTGCCCCACCACAGGAGAGGTCCACCAGAAGAAGCTGGTGGACCGAGACCTGCCGGGGTCGCGGTGCATGCAACAGCGAATCCTGTGACCCCGGCCTTAGGTCAGAAGGAGGGACACCGTGGGGTTTTAGCCGGTAAAAGTCCAGTCCGGCACATCCCCCCGTCTTCCCCAGACGGGGGACAGTCCATAAGGATTTCCCCAAGAAAAAAAAAAAAAAAAGGCCACTTAATGTATCACTGATGATTGTTTTAAAGAAAGTGTTATAATTTAAAAATTATGTTTGTTTTTAACTTTTTTTCTTCATTTGGCGGTCTCTAATTTAAGGAATATTCCTACCCCAGGCTAGCTAGTAATAGTACATGGCGTAAATTAAGGATAAAAACAGATTTAAAAAACTTCATACGAGATTATGTATTGAAAGTATATATATATACATATGCAAGGTTAGTCGGAAACAGGGGTACTAAGCCGAAAGGGTGTTAAAGTACCCATAGTAATTTTTCTACAACTTTCCCCAAAAGTCAATAGTACAAGAGAATTAGCTGTTCAAAGATTTCATAAAAAATACGCTAAATTCTATCTATCCTCAGCTATGATCAGCTGTGTTTACATTTTACGTCATATTTGAGGTCACGGATTAGAAACACCATTTTCTGAATTCATAACTAAAGCAAGGATGCAGAATTTTAGAAAAAACAAAAATAAAATTAATTTTTTAATCGAATTTTTAAATTTTAACACTTTCTTTAAAATGGTCATCAGTGATACATTAAGTGGCCCGCGGCTTAGTACCCCCTTTCCGACTAACCTTGCATTATTTGGCAGCCGTGGTAAGAGATTAAAAATTCGCCATCTGGCAACCCTGAGTAGATAGGATTCAGTGCGCTTGCTGAGTTTGTGCCAAAGAGTATAGTAACATTAGGAGTTTGTGCGAGGTGGACGTGTCCACGGCATAATACAACACACCTAACACGTATAACTACTGAAATAAGCACTGTCAATGAAAAATATGCAATAACGCTATAGAAATAGAATTATATGCATTTGCATATGCAAACATGCAAATGCATATAATCCGATGTCTATTAATAAGATATTGACATTGAGTAACTAACTACTCATTCTTAGTTGTATGTTATTATAATAATAGGCTAATGTATTATTATAATCAACCCGCTAGTATAATAAAATATAGGTATTTCCAGTTATTTCTTGGAAGTCCCTTGATTAACTCCAACGATTTAAATCTTTGGGCTACAATAGATTTCGTATAATAAGGAATAACTTAGTAATAAAGTCATATAAATATAACATCTTACTGTTTCACTTTTAAGGTTATTTTTTATTTATTGAAACATATTAATCATTATTATCTGTTTTATATAGTATAAAACACATATGTGCACACCTATCAGATGACAACGAAATTCCGCTCTGTAGAGACTTTTGGCGGTGCACCGGCAGATTTGGAGGCAACCTGACCCCAAAATTAACAACTTTTAACACGTACTGCGCATTTCTTGCAACGAAATGCAAGTCAAGATTCCACTCTAATAGCCGTAAGATTTTTTTGTTTTATTTTGTTTAGTCTCATACACTGACATAAGGGCTCATGGTTAAAATTCGGTTACTTTAACTTTTTGATGTTGATTAACGACATCTGAACACCTACCCCGCCTCGGCTATGCAGAAGCACACCTCTTATAGTTGACTTTTAAGAGCAACTGACGGAGGTTAGATTATTTTCATGTTATTCAAGCTATATGCTTTACGAAAATGGCCAAAAACATGACGATGATATAATCTACGTAAAGTTAAAGGGGCACATCATTTAACTGCCCCTGATGACAAGGCTCTAGACAATTAAAACAATCACATAGTGCAGTGGCAGACACGTGTTTGATGACAAGGCTCTAGACAATTAAAACAATCACATAGTGCAGTGGCAGACACGTGTTTGAAACTCACCATGCTGGCTCAGGGTCATGACTACGGGTTGGTAGCTACTCCTTTTTACAAAAAAGGAGGGTTATGTGTTTGGCCTATATGTATGTATGTCCGTCCCTATGTTCCCTCGTAACTACTAAACGGCTGAATCGATTTTGATGAATGATATGTTGTTAGATTCGTCTTTATTGCGCGAGTGTCAAATGTATATAAAAATTATAAAAAATCAAAATGGCGGATTTTTGGCGCCAAAACGTATGTTTAAAAAAAATCCCAAACTTATCGAGTGGGGTATCAAAAAGAAGGTTCTTAAAAGGTGATTAAAAAAATATATACAAATTATATGTTAAAATTTTCAATAGGTAGGTACTTATAATAAAGCTGTGGTAAAGTTCTTATACAACGTGTTACATAATTCTCCATGAAAAAGAAAATATTTATTAAACCGAAAAAAAGTGCCAAGCCTAATAACTTTGCACGTCAATGAAACTGAATATTCATAGATTATTTTAACAGAAGATAATAACTGTTTATTGCCTACTTTAATAATATTTAAAAAGGTTTGTAATCTCAATACTTCGATCAAGAATAGTACTAGATTCCCGATAAGCGCTTCAAAAACGGCCCGAAAAATAAGAGCACAAATATTTTTGTGTTCTTATTTCAAATTAGTGTGTTCCAATGATAACCAACGTTAAGACGTCAAAATTCCGCAGTGCGTGTTCAAAAATTGTGTAAACAACCACCGTAACACCAAGGTTTTTGAAAGGGATATCTTTTTTTCGATAAGTTTATATCATTAAGTGTTTTTCATAAAATAAAAACAGAATTAAATAGTAAATATTAATCAATTAGCAAATATTATGATTGTTTGAACAATGTTTGTGACAACTCGCCAACTATTCTAACAAATATCGATTGTTCTGGAACAGGGAGTGCATGGAGTAGTGTTGTTATTTTATATGTTATTTTTTTTGTTTGTAGATTTCTTTGCGACCAATTTCGCTGTGTATTTAAACGCATAAATTTAAAAAGATGTGTTTTCTAAACGAACACAACCATAAAATAAGCTTCATGAAACTAATTATAGAAAAATTCATTGATGTAAGACAACATTATATTTGTAAAAAAGAAACCGCTCAAATAAAAATTGATTCTAAAAGATAGCTTTATAACAAGCTGAATCTGTTTAAAGGTAATTAAACATACATTCCGTTTAAACAGACAGATTACGATTGTCCAGATACAATATTTAAAGAATCCACCTCGCACGCACTTTCATGATTGTTTACCATACACTCTTATTTGCAATTGAATTTAAATGAAAATAATAATTTAATTTCAATCAAATTGATTTAATACAAATATTTTTTTATAACTTCTAAATCGCGTACAGCGGGACAAGAGCGATACAGAACATTGACGTCAAGTTCTTACAGAGACGCTCACAGTGCTATACCGTATTAGTTTACGATATGTCAAAACCAAAGTTCCTAGCAAAAATGAATGAGTGGGTCGAGGAACTTCAAATATACTCCACCAAGAAGAACATAGTCTGCTAGTTTTCGACAATAAGATTGACAAGCATATCATTTTGGGACCCAGTGCATAATATCAGCAAGCACATTGGATCACCCGCGCAACGAGGGTTGATGTCAAGCAGGCGGCCGGTCATAAAACAATAAGCCAAACCTCTAACAACATGGATTTACGAAATAAATATTGTGCCGATCCCACCTAGTGTGGGATAACGACAGGAAAATGATGATGAACTTCTAAATCGAGTACATAAGTAAACACACCCATTTCATTATACGGTTTGATTACAATAAGCCAACCCGCACATAATTAATAGCAAAATAACTGTTGTACTATTTTTGTACTACTATTTTTTAAATCGGTCTAATATAACTTTCACCTAAAAAATGTATTCTGCAACTCTATGTCTTTCTGTACTTACTGTGTTCTGAGGACTGTGTTCTGAGTTTCTGAATTTGAAATATAATACCAAGAACTACGTCTAGTTCCAAAATAGAGTAAGCACGAAATTGTCTACATAATGGTTTAAACCTAATTGCTTGGATTTTAAGTTTCAATTTAGAATAAATATTTTTGTACTTATTTAAAAACGACTTTTTATTTTCAAGTGATATTCTAAATTTTTTTGTTTTTACTTTTCTGTGATGACAGACGGACTTAAATATAAATATTTTGCAATCGTAATTAAACTTTATGTTTGAGTGTTAAGGTTTATAATAAACTGAAGTTGTTAATATTATTAAACGTTTTTCTATATTTCGTAGTAAGAAATATAAATGTATAAATGAGTGCAAACGTGGCCACTTGAGCGTCTTATTTTTGTTCCTGATCCTTAATCTAGTACTATTATTGATCGAAGTCTCAATAGAAGGAAATCAAACTACTTTAAGTACTGGCGTCTTAAAAAGACAGAAGAAAAAATATGCTGTCAATTACAGGTCATATCAATAAATCTTCGTCAATATTTATATTAATTAATAATAATAATAATAATAGTTTTATTGTTCCAAAAAATCGTTACACAAATGTAGGATGAGGCAGCCCCATTAAGTTATTAACAATACTTGTGTTGGGGCCGACTCGCTACTTCCCCATATTTTACACTGACACGATGGAGACTAATAAACCTATATCCAAAAGAAAAAATACGAATACAAATTAAAAACTAAGAATAAGAGCATAAATGATGAAAATGGCAGCTTGGTAGTGTATATGCGAGTGTGTGTTGTGTGTGTGTATGTGTGTGTGTATGTGTGTGTTGTGCGTGTATGCGTGGGTGTTGTGCGTGTACATGCGTGTGTATGTGTGTGTGTGTGTGTATGTGTGTGTGTGTGTGCGTTTGTGTGTTTGTGTCAGGTCTGTGATGTATATTATATTTTCCCTTTTAGCAAGGTCTAGTCAAAATTTGTTCGGTTTCCTCGTAAGTTAGGGATTTCAACCACTCAGTTATAATCTTTTTGCATTTATGTTGAGCCTCCGGATTGAATTTTAATTTTGAATTAATTTTATTGTAAACATAAGCAGACTGAGAAACATACTGTCGCTCTGCAAAAGCCGTACGAACCCGTGAGGAGTGCGCCACTATATAGTTGCGTCTTTTTCTTTTTTCCTGGTCTGCTGAGTTGTGTGGGATAGATTTATGGAGGTATAGGGTCATATTTAATATGTATAACTGTCTTACTGTTAGCAAACCATGACAACTATATAGACTATCAGTCGAATATCTGTACGGCTTGAAAATCATTACCTTCAGAAGTGACCGCTGGGCTCTTTCGAGCTCAAGAAGTTTGGTTTTCGCGGCTCCTCCCCATACCGGAATGCAGTATGTTGTTACAGATTGTACCAGCGCAATATATATTTTACCAAGCACCTCCGGAGGCATCACATAGCGCAATGTTTTAAAGATCCAGATCTGTTTCCTAACTCTAGTGATATTAGCTTCAATCTGTGCATGCCACGACAGACGCTCGTCAATAATAACACCCAAATATCTCGTAGAGGTGACCCGTTGTATGTTTTGAAAATCACTGTCTAGGTCAGAACACGACCCATTTTCGCGGATTACGATGTTAAAGTCTACACCTGGTTTAGATTTTGCACTTGGGGAAAAGCAAATGTAATTGGTTTTGGTGATGTTTAAGGTTAGAAGATTTGCTTTTAACCAGTTTCCAATAAAAGTTAGGCCGCATTCAGCTTTTAGATGCACGGCATCCCATGTTTGCCCAGAAAAGATAACGGCTGTATCGTCCGCGTAGGAGAAGATTTTCCCACCACTGTCCCCGATGTTACATAGGTCGTTTATGTACACCAGGAACAGCGTCGGTCCAAGCACACTCCCTTGCGGGACGCCAAATACAACGTCTTCTTCTTCACTGTACGAGTTTTCTATCTTAACCTGTTGTTTTCTTCCCCGAAGATAGGTTTCAAAGAGGGAAAGAGCCGTACCTCTCAATCCTATGGCTTCAAGCCTCTGCACAAGTATGGGGACAAAAACGGTGTCAAATACTTTTATCAGGTCCAGGAACACTGTTACGCATTTACACCCTTTATCCACTTCTCTAACGATTTCAGTTGTCAATGCAGTGACGGCGTCCTGTGTCGAAAGCCCTTGTCTAAAACCATATTGAAAGCTAGAAAGAATTTTGTATTTATTTAAATAGCTTATAAGTCGTTTATTAAGTATTTTTTCTATAATTTTGGAGATTGATGGTAAGACAGAAATTGGGCGATAGTTATTGACGTCGCTTGTGTCCCCCCCCTTGTGCACAGGTGTAATTAAGGAACGTTTTAAAGCAGTTGGGAATATTCCAGTTTCGAAACACAGATTTGTTAGTCTACATACTAAGGGAACAACAAAATCTCTGGACAATTTAAGGAAGTTATTGGGTATGCCATCCCATCCAGAAGCACTCCCCGAGTCAGGGGCCATCAGTATACCATTTAGTTCCCCTGGGTCAGTTTCCAGTAATACAAAAGAGGTAGCTTGTGAGAGTGAATTGGAATGACTTGGTAGGTGACTCATATGTCCAGTCATGATCTCTTCTGCTAATATTCTACCAATTGTTGCAAAAAACAGGTTGATTCTATTCAACGAGTCAAGCGGGTGTAGTGTTTGTAGTAAATGTACATTAGATGATCTTGGTTTTTTATAGTGGGTGATATTATTAATGTTACGCCAGAGTTTTTTGGGGTTTTTAATTGAGTATGCAATTTGTTCTCTATGATACTGTCTTTTAAGTTTTTTAATTAAATTAGAGCAAAATGTGCGAAACCGTTTATAAGTTATTATTATCACTATATTGTGAGGGTCTTTTCTTAATTGTAACTGCATTCTATTTCTAAGCCTGATACATCTTAATGCCCCTGCCGATATCCATGGTTTTAGAATACGCTTGGAGCAAGGGATCGTATGAGTACTAGTGTTAAGAAGAAGGGACTTTCTGATTACTTCTATTAAAGAGTCAGCAAAATAATTAGGGTCCTTGTAAGTATCAAAAACAGATATATCCGTGTATATTAGGTGCGAATAAGCTTTTTTAAAATTAGTTACTTTCTTATTTTTAACAATATCTTTAGTTAGGTACGAATGTTTGACGTTTAATAAGACTATAGAGTGATCAGTAATCGTAGTATTCAAGACAACAACACTAGCAGAGTTCTTAGATTTTTCAAGCTTTAGTAGCATGTGATCAAGGCAACTCTCACCCCTGGTAGGCAGGCAGTGTCCCGGTAGAAAGCCATGAACCGATGTCATATTTAAATAAGATACTCTGTTGGACTTTACTTGCGAGGGTTCCGTGGATCTTTCAATTAAGTTTATATTTATATCCCCGGTAATGATAATGTTTTTATGAGAGTAGATTGATTCGAGATGAGTATCTAATGAATTTATAAAGTTTTCCGCTGATACATTAGCTGGAGACCTGTAAATTCCGATTATTGTGAAATTTGAGATAATAATTTGAAGAGCAGAGGCGTGAGATATGTTAATTTCTATTACCTGGGGTAAATGACAGTTTCTTTCATACGCAACGACACCATCATTTTGATTTATGTGATTTGACGTATAAAATGATGTATAATTATTTAGCAATGGTATCGGTTTGTTCGAGTTAAGTCTACATTCAGATAGGACTATGACGTCAATATCAAAACCTACTTGTGACAGTGTTATTTGAAAATCATCAAAATTGCCGTAGATATTCCTTATATTCTCTGTTAAAACAGTAAAATTGTTGTTATTATGTGGCCAATGAGAAGGTAATTGCTCAATGTTAATGATATCAGAATTTGCAATTTCCACATTATCCAATTCCTGAAATGTACATATATTATTATCCATTATTGAATGTAGTTAAAGAAAGGTGCTTCTCATAATTTACTCGAATGTACGACATGACCGGCGGGAGTATCCATAGAGTTCTAATCATTTTTATTTGTTCATAGAAGAATAAGTGTGTTGTTATTATGTTAATATCTGTGTTGAGTGGGTATGATTGAATATATGTTGAGTGAAAGAGTAGTTTATATAGTGTGAGTGCAATTGTGCTATTTGTGTGAATTATAGGGTAATTGTTATTGTGTGTACAGAAAATACGAGCATGCATAAAGTAATTACATTTTGAAAGAAATCTATTCTTTTCTACTTTGAACTGAAAACTATAAATTAAACTAGTAAAATATGATATTAAAAATATGAAGATAATCGGTTTGGTAATCAACATTATTACAGTTACAGTACGCAATAGTCAAGCACTTTGTAACAAGTGGTGTACCTGAGCTTCACTCCTAATAACTATTGCACGCGAGTTCTCGTCTTTTTTCACTAAGACAAGTCCATACGATGTCCAGCAGAACTTGTAATGCTTAGTGTTTGACAGATCTCGAGCCAGAAAAAACAAGCGCGCGCCTTTAGGTGTCAAATGTTCCGAAATAAATACTGGAGCCTCCGGATTGTTAGTTAATCCGAGTTGTTTGGCCTGAATTTTTGTCTTATTTCTAGTGTTGTAGGACTTTGCCTTTTTTAGTATGTTTGTTTTTAACAAAGTTGAGTCAGTTTCTACAATTATGGGGGTATTAGTGGCTCCTTCCTTCTTGGTAGGAAGTCTATATATGTCTTTTATGTCACGTGACTCCATTTCCAGGCCTATATTTTTAGACAAGTTCAAGACCATATTAATCAAGTCATCACTGCTTTCGTTAGGTGATTTGGGAACATTTTTTAGTTCAATGCAAGTTTTTCTAGAGCCTCGTTGAAGATCTTCAAACTTGTCCTCTAGTAAGGCAATGTATTCACGATGTTTTTTCCCCTGTAGCTCCAGCAATTCTATCTTCTTCCGAAGCTCTTCATTTTGAGTTGTTAGATTAGCAATAGAATATTCAATGTTATTATTGGTTTGTTTAATTTCATTGAGATTGGAAGTTATTTGTTTTAGGTCCACTTGTTGAATATTCATATGGGATTTTAGCATTTGTTTTATTTCATCCTTGAATTTGTTGAATTCCCCGGGTAAGTCTTCTTCTCTCAATCTTTTACTGCGCGTTGCGACGAAATTGGGGGGGGGGGGGGGGGGTGACATCCCCTAATTCACTAATATTTGTTTCGGAAAGCGATTTATCCATTTCGATAAGAGTGAAGTACCAGGACGCTATGAATGCAAAGCGTAAATGGTCTACGAGTTAAGTTGAAGTTGTCAATCACCTGTGGCAGGAGGCGCAAGCGCAAGTCAAAGTGTCCAATGATGCGTTAAAGGGGCAGGGCCTGTCCTTGTGCGAGGCGGCGCTTGACCTTGATTAGTGAAAGTCCTTGTGTTAGCATTAAGGAGGTAATTGCGTGCTTAGCCACTCACAGTGACAATACGTAGCGAGTGCGTTGATTAGTCGAATGTGATTGCAGTACCAGGGTAACAACAGTCTTAGAGAGGTATTCTGTGCGTCACTCACTAAGTTTTGCTTTCGGATTCCAACACCTCCTTGCAGTTGCTGCAGGCTTGGTATTTCACTGAATTTAATTTGATTTAAATTTTTAATATTTTATTTATTTTTAACTATGTAACAGGACCAAAGCACGTCTACACCTTGTGGCGGTCCAGGGGAAGAGGATTAATTATGTCAGTTAAATATGGCAGGTAGGTAAGTTGCAAAAAAATCCGAAATTACTGCAACAGATTTATTACAAAAGATTACAATAAATTCTTATAATTAAAATAAGTGACAATTGTTCGATATTAGAATCAAAAGTGAGGTGCATAACATTGAGATATAATGTATTAATAGTACATTATATCTCAATGGTGCATAACTTGAATTTGATGCCGTCATCCGTTCGCCGGCGTGCGTCACGTTGAGCAGATTCAGCACTTCCACGCTGATTGCCAGGCTGATGCAATATTTATATGAAGTTACAAATGATTTTCCTTAATTGCGGATTCCATAGATAGCTGGTACATAACATCTCCTTCCCAAAGATCAGCGACTATTGGCGGACTAGTTCGAAAATAGCGCTGATAATCTTGGTTGAGCAGCAACGGCATGATTTTGAACTTCAGCATAGATGTCACCACGTTCCATTTGACTACTAGTTCAAATCAAATCAAAAAAAAATATTTCACGTAAACCGATACAGGTGCTTATGAAACGTCGAATTTAGATGGACGGTTCCAATTAGTCGTTTCCTATGGAGAAGAGCCGGCAAGAAACTCTATGGTTACTCTTTTAAAAAGAATATCTTTAACAATTACAGAGTACAATGATTTAGGATAGTGAGAAAACAAATGAGTCCTGACCACAGACCAATGAGTAATATAGTACAAAAATTAACAAATAAAATAAAAACTATATGAATAACAGTAATTTACAAACTTATTTTATTTTATTAAATTGGAACAACAAACAGCTACATTATGGGATATTACAACATGATAACATAAATAACTTAAATAATAATGTAGCCCACAGCGCTGTTCACAGATTACCATTAATGATTAAACATTAAATTGCTAGGAAATAAGCTGTTCATGCAATTAAAACAAATTATAAAAACAAAAAGAGAAGAAGTACTATGCCTACTAATGATGAAATTACAAAGTCAGTGTCTCATACAAAAGTCTTCGAAACTTTTGCATGGAGCATGTAAATATGTCTATGTGTTCGAATTCTGTATTGTATGATGCTGCCATCCGCCGAATTGGTGAACGTGAATAGATGCAGTTGGTTCTGTTACTACTGTCTTTCTGTGATCGTTGTTTCATGTACTTGCGTAATGTGAACCCAATGCCTAGTGCGCTTGCACCGAATAGTAATAAGTACAGTGGTGTAATGGTAGATAGTTGGTACTTAACACATTTCACAACTTAAAGACTATTTCGTGTTTTTGTTCCAATTCTTCATAAATTGATAAACGTGAGCACGTACTCTAACTCGGAGTATTATGAAATGATATTATGTGTAGGCCACGAAGACGGCAATTTAAATCGTGCCGGCGAACTACATCGTCAACGGTTTATTGATGGCAGACCACCTCCTGAACAGCGAAAGTTACCTTCGTATATGGCAAGACGTCTACATTCTACCGGGTCGTTGCATCGTTCTCGTAGTAGAGGACGCCCGAGCACTGCCGATCTCAGGCAGGCCGAATTGATATTACAGCATTTGGAAGAGGAACCAACCACCAATACGAGACGTGCCGCGGCAAGATTCGGAATGTACCATGTTGTAGTGTGGCGAATTCTTCGTAGCGATGTTTAACATCCCTACCACTACCGCCTTACACAGGAGCTGCTACCCACCGATTACGCACCCAGGAAAAACTTTTGCGAGTGGTATCTCGGGCAGTTAGAGGAGAACCCACGTTACGTGAACTGTGTTATGTGGACCGATGAGGCAACATTCACGAGGTCGGGACTCTCTAACATTCATAACGACCACGTTTGGGCTCGCGAGAATCCACACGCTTCACGGGAGAGCAACTTCCAACACCAGTGGCGGCTGAATATGTGGGCTGGTGGTTATGACGGGCGTGTCATCGGTCCCGTGATTTTGCCCTCTCGTTTGAACGGTGGCAACTATTTAACGTTTTTGCAAACCGATTTTGAAGATGCAGTGGACGATTTTCCAGTGACAGAGAGGGCTAGGAGGCTAGGAGGATATTTCCAAAACCAAAGCAGTATGGTGTTCCAATACGACGGAGCGCCGGAGCATTTTGCACGTGAAGTGCGACAACATCTTAACGTTCGCTTCCCGCGAGGATGGATCGGCCGTGGAGGACCGGTGCCGTGGCCTGCTCGTTCTCCAGATCTCACGCCGCTAGACTTCTTTTTGTGGGGTTATGTGAAGGACCAAATGTATTTCACTGATTGCCCAACTGTGGTCGAAATGGAGCAGGGTGAATCTTCGAAATTTTTTAACATTATTTTAACAAATCATTCTTCTCCCGGGTTGTTAACGTTATAGTATTGTCAGATTGTTTTTATTCTTGTCTTATTGCTTGACGGCAGCGGTATAGTTTGAGTTTTCATTATCATAATTATAGTATTAAACATCTGCATTCTTAACTTTGGGATGATGCTAATGACGTTCTCAATGTTTGTTAATATTTTTCGAAGAATGCCCCAGCAACGCGTGAGATCCGTTTTCAGGACAATAACACCTACGATGATTCGAAATGCAACACAGGCCGTATCCCAACGAGCGAGGTTATGTATCCAGCAAGACTGAGCACACTGAACCGCTCCTCTAAATTAGTTGAGTAAACTCGAAAATTAGAACTATATTCAGGTTTCCCGCGAGTCCCTTCGAAACGTGTTTAAAGATATTAGCATACTAACTTTGCCGTCACTTTACATCTTTCAAAATATATTGTATGTTAGAAAAAATTTGCATTTGTTTAATGTCAGGAGCGATTTTCATGATAAAAACACACGGCATAAACATAAAATTGTGGTACCTAAATTTAGATTAAGTAAAACTAGTAAGTCATTTTTAGGAAATGGCGTACGTTTTTATAATAAGCTGCCGAAATCTGTAACTGATCTTACCGAGGGAAAATTCAAAACCTATATTAAACGTGTCCTCACTCAAAAAGCATATTACAAGACTAAGGACTACGTTGACGACAGGGATGTTTGGCATTAGTTCTTGCACATGTGGCTTCCCTGGAACCTCATTAAAAACATATGTGTACGTCTACTAACTATCCTCAATTAAGATTATATATTTTTTATTTTTTTTATTGCTATTTTTACTCTCAAGATATCTTTATCTTATTTTACAATGATTTTTTAGCTAAGTTTTGATGACATTTAATTATGTCAATTGTGTTATATAGTTTAGCTTCCTTTTCACTTTTGTAAATGTGAGAACTTTGTGGACCTGCATCTATAAATTTGTAAATTACTACAATATTATTCATATTACTTTTTTTTAAATTTTATTTTTGTTTGTTAGTTTTTGTACTCAAGTCTTTTAGTACTATATTACTCATTGGTCTGTGGTCAGGACCTCATTGTTCTCTCACTATCCTAAATCATTGTACTGTATCCACTGAAATTGTTAAAGGTATTATTTTTAAAAGAGTAACCATGGAGTTTCTTGCCGGCTCTTCTCCATAGGAAACAACTAATTGGAACCGTGCACCTAAATTCGACGTTTCATAAGCACCTGTATTGGTTTATGTGAAATAATTTTTTTTGATTTGATTTGATTTGTTTTATAAAAGTTTAAAACGAAACCTCTTTTTATTATCACTGTAAATAATCAAGTAGTCTTTTATGGTTGTTGTCATTTACCTCTCAGAGGAAATTAGGTAAGAATGTAAATAACTTCCTGGTTAGTCTACTCTTTAGTTTTATATTTTCAGGGTTGCGCTTCAATGATGATTATTTTATGTTTTATCCAAATTCTTTTTTTTTCGGTCATACTACGGTTTTCAAATATTGCAAATATAGGTAGTTTCTTTACAAGGGACCCTTTAACCACCTTTCGGCTTTAGGGGTATTTTTGTAACACATTGTATTCTCATGTTTTTTTGTATGAACAGACTATTTTTTTAGTTCTGTGATTTATTTCAAATATTCATATTTTCGTTCCTAAAAATAAATATTCCCTATGAAGCCGAACGGAACGAACGGTTAGGGAATCGCACCGCCCAGTCGCACAAGGTCACCCGCACTTACCGTCGCCTTAATGCACTAGCAAACCCCGGTCATACACAGCAGGTCTAACCACGGGTTTATAGAATAGAATGGTTTGTGCCCGATTGGCGTGTGGGGTAACCGATCACACCCGACTCTGTGCAACTAGATCCCGGAGGAACTAATGCTGCAACCAGCTACAATAAATATGAGAATTTTACACTGAGCGACCGCCATCAGCTGTTCTCCGCAAGCCTACTACTAATGATATTAATATCCTTAGATTAGACAGATTATAATCAGACTTTTAACAACCCACACAAACCAGGTCTCGACTTGTAAAAACAATCGCTTATTGCAGTTGGTTGCGGCTTGCGGCCACGGTATAATAAAACAAGATAGTTTTTACCACAATATCACAAATGGTGACGGAATACGGTTCATCGTCGGAAGAGAATACGGAGATTGGTAGATCTTGTAATTTAATTTTAGCCATGAGCTCTTCAAGATCTTATGAAATATTAATATTGTATATTACTTTAAGGGTATGTTTTTCTTTACGTGGGAAAGTGCGAGAATGTTGAGGACACCTTCAGGCCGATGTTTGACAACACGGGAATAATCGATAGGATGAAAAAATGGGTTAAAGAATACAAGTTAGAAGTTCCTACGAAATTCACAGGATTCACAGGAATATAACTGTGATCGGATTAGAAACATGAACTAGCACTTTCATCGATTCAAAAATATTATTTATATTGTATTTTAAGATTCACACGAAACGTTCCAACAGATATTACACTGATACGTAAAGCTGGGTCCAGATATGTTCTTTTGTCCGTACCGTATCTCCGTTTCGTATCAGCGTCGCGATCCAAGAACGCTAGTTTGGACGCCCATTCGGTACGGTACGGTGGTACGGCGTCTTGATACGTAACTATAAGTGTTTGGCCAGACTGGCAGCGCGGTGCGGGGAGCGGCGCGGGTGCGGGAACGCGCGCGATTTACCTGTCCGCAGTGGAGCGTGGCTTCGTTCTAAGCGTTGTCGTGTCGTGTTTGTCAAAATATCATATGGATGAAGAAGACTTATTTTTACTGGAAAATTCTTACTAAAATACGATGTTTCGACATCCACAGTGCAGATCGTGCTTGAATAGCACTTATTAATTCTTCAACATTTAATTTTGAAGACGCCATCACAACAACGCGCGTGGTCAGCTCGAACTAGTTTGAGATCCCCCGCTCCCGCGCGGGTTGTCGCTTGCCGCCCGAGCTCACACTGCGGCCACTTGTATGAACGACCTATGGCATGAGCTACCCGCGCGCTCCCCGCGCTATGTAGCCCGCGCCGCTTCCCGCGCCCGCGTGCCCACTATGGACACTCAAATGAAGTTCCTTTGTTTGAACTCGCCGCACCGCGCCCTCCCTGCGCCCGCGTTTGCAGTCTGGCCAAAGGATAAAAGACACAGGTACAACAGAATCTTATAGGTGTGAATCTATCATTACACTTATAGCTAATATCAGTATGTCAGGATTGGGAGCATGGTAAATAAAGTAAATGAAACCAACATAGACTCCACCACTGAGAGTACTTTTAATTAGGTTAGTGATTAGTTACAGAAGCTAGTTTACAATATATCACAATATAATCATTTACACAAGATCAGAAAATGAGGACAAGCAAACCGGATATAAAAGGCCAGACTTCTTCAGCTGTTCGACATGGAATCCTTTACTCCGTCGAAATACCACTGTTTTTATAACTTCGTGTACGTTGATTAATCTTGACGGTTACCCTCCTATGTCAATATTGTCCATTGTTACCAGCTACTGATAACACAACAGGTACGCTCCGATCCATCGCGTGTTGGTTTTTTCATCCCGTTCAAAGGCGATACGATACGTTGTATGCGCCAGTCTGGAGGCGATCGCGGCATGCGCAAGTCATGCCCATGAATAATAATGAAGCACGCGCAAGAAATCGCCAAATTCTCATAGACTTCCACAGTCGGTGACATGGCCGGACGACACTTGACACAGAAATGAACACGCGATGATCCCAGTGACGTTACGGAGATACGGGCTATTTTGCATTCGGGCGGCTTTGCGTCCAGAGTTATTGGATCGCGACGCTGATACGAAATGGAGGTACGCTACGGACAAAAGAACATATCTGGACCCAGCTTTAGGTTTAATACCGTAATAATGTTGTTATATAATCAAGTCCTCCCGAACTTCTTACCGGCTTAGCAGTCTGCTTCTCTGTTGGTGAATAATGCATAACATGTCCAGTGTGCATTGATCGCTCATGGTATAATAATATATCTACTACGCTAGGTATTCTCTTCCCGTTACAGCTAGGTCACGTGTTTGACCCAAGACTACGTCATCGATATCGATCAATATCAATGCCACACTAGGCATGCATATGATGCATAATGCATTATTCACCGCCAGAGAAGCAGACTGCTAAGCCTATAGTTCGGAGGACATGATTATATAACAACATTATTAGGCTATTAAACCTAATGTATCAGTGTAATATCTGTTGGAACGTTTCCTGTGAATCTTAAAATACAATACACATAGTATTATTATTAATAGTTTGAAAATGAATTACTTACATATGAATGATGTTTTAGTTGTAGTAGTCCACGAATTTGTACACTATTATAGGTACACCATTTTAATTGTAATTTGTGGCACTAAAAGTATTAAATAAAAGTCTGTGCGTTAAATTTACTTCAACGTGGATGTAGCACCGACTTATTAAACTGTTAATTCTATAATATTATGGTTATTATTTCACTCCTTTTAGTTTATTTTGAAGTCGGTTTTTACTTTTTCGTTAAAATCGACGGAGCTATCAGAGTGTCCAACCGAGGCCCATTGCAAACTGTGGTTACAGTTATTTCCCCTTCCAGCGAACAACATAAAACCCAGCGAAAATCTCCCCGCGAGATTTGATCTCTGGACTCCTGGATGGAAATTACTCAACCGCCTGCGGACCCAAGTGGGCCGTTGCAGGCTCAATATGAGCAAGTCGGGGTGTACCGACGAAACGGCGACAGGATTTAGGTACAGAGTCAGCCCTCAAACTATACCGGTCGGTGCAGGCCTGACCGGTGCTGTCACCCATGCCTGCACGATCGAGGCCAGGAGGGCCTTCCTGTCTAGCCACTTTAGCGCCCAACGCGGACCGACCCCACCCGGGACCGTTCGGGCTGGGGCACCAGAGGTCTGGGCGGACACGTTGAATCGGACGTATCTGTGGTCCGATTGCGTCTCCACCTCCTCTATGGAGCGTCAGCCCCGGACACGGCGAGCTAGAGCGGGCGTAGCGAACGAAAGTATACTTACCTAGCCGACCGTCTTAAACATCAAGGTATCTATTTGCGGTAGGTATGTACACCAGATATGCGTAGAAACCTACTAAACTCAAGTTGAAATATAAATACATTTTTTGAAAAAAATATTATTAACGTGGTATAAAAACTATACCAATCGATTCTCTTGGTGATTCTGAACGAATAAGTTTCAGTTTTAGTATATACTAAAAATAACCTTGTATACACCTACAACACCAAGACGACTGCTGATCCGATGTCAACCTTAGAGATAAAGTTAGAAAATCTGATGTGGCCGTAATTTGATCGGCACCCATACCCTTCCAACAGAAACACAGCAATACTGCTTGGCGGTAGAAATAGGTAGGTACTTATGGTGCTAGTATTTCCCCGGTCGAGCTCTTACACAAGAAGCTCTACTACTGTTGCAAGCTTGTAGAATTGCAGATCTGAATCGTTAGCATTTCGTCGACAATACGAAGATTACGATGTAAACAGGAGATATGGATAAGATCATGCAGCTGATACTTCGAGCGACAAGTTATACTAATTCAAGGGAAGAAAATATTAACAACTAATATATACAGGGTTACTTTTAATTCGACGTATATCCGTCAGAAGCTGATGCGGGCCAAAATGCAACAAATTGAACCCATATGGTTGTGTATGGCCGATCATTTTGGTCCCCCTATCAGCTCCTGACGGATATACGTCGAATTACAAGTAGTACTGTATATAGGTATATATAGGTATATCCTTAACGGCTGAACGGATTTGGATGAAAGGACATGGACAAAAAAGTACATTCTATATACTTATACATAGAAAGAAAGAAAGAAGAAAGAAAAAACATTTATTTGTCACAGATACACTTTAACACAAAACATGATAGTATATAAATAATATTAAAATAAAAGACAACTGTGACAAAAAGGTGACCACTCAGCATAATGCTGTGCTATGGCGTGGGCCACAGACACAGCGCTGATTTTCAGTGATCACCTAAAACACGTGCGGACATTCAGCTAGTTATAAAACAAACAAATTATAATATAAATAAAATAAAATAAAACAACAAAAAAAAGAAATTTAACAACATACAAAAATATATATATATATAAAAATATAAAATATATAAAACACCATACACATACACGCATCACCTTTATTGTAGGTAGGTATTTTAAACACCTACCGACAAAACCTAAAAAGTTAACTGTATGCGCCCCGTTTCGTCTCTTTTCCGCACCGACGTAGACTGGTGCACAGGTGTTTGGTTGTGTGCGCGTGCATCATTTCGTCGGCGCGGCGCGTGAGTCACGGTGGTGTGATCGCGTGACTGGAGCGAACATATGGATGGAACATAGTAAATAATATTGTAAAATAGAAATAGAAAAATGAATTAATACGTAGTTTTTAGCCTCTCTGAACTTGTCAGTTTTTATTACAAAATAATAAGTAATGCAAGATGAATTCAAAGTTCCGTTTGTCAACGTCCGCCATAATGGATCATAGAGAAAGATAAAAAATAATAATGGACGTTCCAAACCACGCTTACTACTTGTAAACATGTGTGATATGGATGACAAATGCTCTTATTAGGAACATTTTACTCATACGAAACTATCTTCATTGGTAATTGTTGCATTTAATAAAATTATCTTATCATAATTTATGTTGATGCGTAAGATAGTTTCTTTTTAATATTTCAGACAAAAAATAATACTTAAAACGGAACGCGTTTACTTGTTTGACAGTGTGTTTTTATCTATGTCAAATGTCAATGTAATATCATATGTCATTTCATTGCGGATTCTTCATTGCGTTACTGTTTGAATTTTTGCGATTATTTTCTCAATTTGACCCCCGCTTATCTACTGACCGATACCTTCTACCACTCAATTACCTTGCTATTAACACTGGACTCTGATTTGCATAGCGTTTCGGATTTGTTTTGTGAATCATTATGAAGTGCATGCATCAACTGCGGAATAGCCATACAAAGGTTGCAGAGGCATCGCATATCCTCGCTTTCTGCACACCATCAAACAACACTTTCGCGTTGGATAACCAATGCTCAACCCCCGGTATGAAGTTGGAGTAGAAAAAACTGAATCTGATTTAAGATGAGCCTAATCGTCTTGGACAGTTTATTAATGATTATAATATGAACAGAAGACTAACTCTGCATCGCTGTAATGTATAAATTGAGTTATATAAGTAATTAAAAGCTAACAAAATATGTTTATTTGTTTTTTCTAATAAATAAATAATTATTTATACCTACTCTGTGTTTTATTTTGTGTTTTCCTTGTTAATTGGTAATTAAACTATAAAAATATAGATAAGGATAACCTGTAAAAATGTATTACATGTTACATTATAATTCTATACACTTATTGCCAGCGATCTGATTAAAGGATTACTGAAACTATTTACGTCTAGTCTGTAGTGATGACAAGTTCTATGAGTTTTTTATTTATAGCAATTTAATGTGCCAATATTCACGAATATAAAACACAAAAAATCATTGGTGTACAATAAATTCGATAACTATGCCGACGCCCATACAGAAATTGGCCATGTCCAGGTACACAGGTAGACCATGAACTGGATTAGGACATATAATACTTTTTATCTGGAAACATGAAGTAGTTCCCTAGGGTGCGAAAGAAACCGCGGGCAATAGTAACGTCAAATTAACAACAGATGTTGCTAAGCAACGGCGTTGTAATTAGAGTGCGCGCAACATAACTCTGCGAGCGACGGGGGGCGTGCTAAATGTTGCCATGATCCCTAAAATACAAAGTACTACTTTTTAAGGAAAAGTAATATATTCGTGAGCATTAAAATTAGGCAGCCCTCTTTTGCGGTTTATTATATTTTACTTGAGCTAAGTTATGTACGTTAAAATGTATTACCTACCAATTAAACTAATTAGTATTTTTACGTAGTTTGCAAAAGAAAAGAACTAGGTAAGCTTATAAATGTGCCGTGAATTAATAAGAATGCACTATGGTTATTAGGGTCTGATGAAATCTACTTATAATCTTTATAATTATATTTTCTTTTATTCCTAAAATCAGGTAGGTCTAGTGATAAAACGGCAACACTGGGGTGGACCACGATTAGTTCCGATTTTGGCCGCGCGCAGTGTTATCTTGCGCGCACTCTAGTTCTGTTCTGAGGGGTGGACTGCCAATATAATTTATATTGAAATGAGATGAGATCAAATACCACGGACACAATACTTTTTGAATTAAATTTTAACTTTTGAATATAATTTACTTATCTTTTTTTTTTGATTTTGAAGATATTGTTAGAACACAACAATTATTAAATGCGTTCATTGCGAAGTATATGCGGTGTAACATTGAATTACAGATTGAGAAATGATGAGATTAGACAAAGATGCGGTTTAAAAGATGACGTAGTGACAAACATTTAAAGGAGTATGCTTAGGTGGTTTGGTCATGTTGAGAGAATGAGTGAACGGCAATTTACAAAAAGAATTTATAAGGCGGATGTCAATGGAAACGCCAGTAGATGAAGCCCTAGAAGAACATACATCGATATTATAGGTGATAGTCTTTACAAAGGGCAGGTGCGTAGTATTCTCAACCGGCGTGCGTGTTTGACAAGATGTATGAATTTGGATGAAGCGATAGGAGTATGTAAGGATCGTAGCAGGTGGCGTTTTATAGTTTCTGCCTCCCCCCATGGGAAAAGGCGTGAGTTTATGTATATAATATGTAATAACTATGTACAAAAATTATTGTAGATTGTAGGGTTACGAGGCTATACATTATGCTGCTGAGAATATTCGCTGTCATACTCCGCTCTACTGAATCCCTACCTGTATTTGCGAGGTGTGCTACCGATCTTATGCTGCAATGTACCTACCATTCCTAAAGAGAGAACATGGAACTAGAATGTCTAACACAGCGTGATTGTGCTAGGGTCATTAATTTATTTAAACTACAGACTGATGTCTGGGAGGAACTTTTAGTTGAATGGCGATATAGGTGGGATACGTCTATTAAGTTATTTCCACCCGTTCGTGAACAAGTAATTAACGAGGGTAAAGAATTGATCGTTTAAACTAAATCGGGGTCTTATATTTTGACAAAGGAGATTGCTTAGATTTTCTTGGTATTCAATATTTTCATTTTCTTTTATAAGTTTTGTGAGTACAGGTTTTTATGAAAAAGTGTGTTATTTAAACAACTCTATTGTGGCGGCATCTATCACGCCACATGCGAACTATGGAGCACGAAGAATGTGTAGCAGACTACAGAATGACAACTCTCAAAAATTACGTCACGAATCCTGCATCGCAATATCAAGATTTGACAGCATAGTATATATTATACAACTTCCCAACATCAACCGTTTGGTTTCACACCGTTAATTCAGCCCTCATCAAGCTGTCTCCCTACCAGTCTTCTCGCCAGCAACGCCCTAAGGCGAGGTCCGAGTCCCATTAGGGATCGCCCTTAGTGCTGTAATTACTAGCTAGTCATGATGTTAGTAGTAGTAAGCTTAGGTTAAGTATTTTACTCTCGTCTCCATTGGTTGGAGACCCTTCAGGTCTCGCCAATAACTGCGCAGTTACGTAGAAACGGTCTGCAAGACAATATACAAGCAGTCGAATAGAAAAAAGAAACAACCGTTGGGCAGCAGCCCGCCAGACATAAGACATAAGACCCGCCTGGTTGGAGGATCCTGGACCTTCTCTTTGGAGGAACACCATTCCTCGTTCATTCGATCTGAGAACCAGCTGCTTTTTCTTCACGTGACCGCGGGCACAACTAGTAAAAAATATGGGTAATATCTTCAACCACTACTGACTTTACCTTCGTAAAATACTTTCTCAACGGGATACGGGATTGACGAATTGTTATTGGGCATATGTTCTTACTATTTTTAGTAGTTTAAATAATGTATATATTGCATGTCCATCTCCATACCTACGGTAACACACTTGGAATAACATTAAGATGTACTCACGAGAGGGTCGGGCCAACAGCGCCCACGTGGCATTGTGGCCTGACGATTATTAATGGTATCCCCACAGGAGCTATCTTGTGTCCCGCATGGGTTATTGCGTACATTGGCACCGTCTGCACAAACAAACGACGTGGAATACAATTTAACTTGATATGTGTACTGTGATGATGACAAAAATTTATAGGAGTATGCTTAGGTGGTTTGGTGATGGTGAGAGAATGAGTGAACGGCGTTTAACAAAAGGATAAGGCGGATGTCAGTGGAAACGCCGGTAGAGGACGTCCTAGAAGGACATACATCGCTGTTATTGATGATGTTCTTCACAAAGGGCAGGTGGCTAGTACTGTCAACCGGGTGCATGTATGACAAGATGTATGAATATGGATGAAGCGAAAGGAGTATGTAAGGGTCGTAGCAGGTGGCGTTCTATAGTTTCTGCGTACCCCCATGGGAAAATGGCGTGAGTTTATAACATAACATAACATCACGCCTTGTATTCCCCGAAGGGTTCGGCAGAGGTGTTTTAGAACAGCCTCGTTTCCCCAGTTATGTTTAAGTCCCGTGTAATAGGGGGCCAGCCTATTGCTATTAACCGGGCACAAATTTAGACTTACGTATGTACAAAGTTTACGTATGTATGTATGTGTACTGTGTTGACACCTATCGAATATACAAACGTTAGGTTGACTATTTTTTCCTGTTACAACTCCTGGGTAGGCAGGTATAAACACAACATATTCTATAGGCTTCATACTTTCGATTGGTATGGAATTTGTCTATTAACCACACCAGTGA
This sequence comes from Amphipyra berbera, assembly GCA_910594945.2. Taxonomy (NCBI): domain Eukaryota; kingdom Metazoa; phylum Arthropoda; class Insecta; order Lepidoptera; family Noctuidae; genus Amphipyra; species Amphipyra berbera. The sequence goes on along the minus strand of OU343140.1, from coordinate 17,720,498 downwards.
AATGTAAAAAAAAAGTGATTTATCATATTCTGGACTGAAATTTTTTAGTTGACCCATTTGCAATATATTTATTGACATATATTTAATTTGATATAAAATACTTTTCATCCATTAACCAGCTCGGTGAAGATCGTTCTATACTGGGATCTTAGACTATTATTACATATAATTAAATTACTATACTGTAGAATTTCAGCAAACTTTAGACTTTCTATTATTTCATGAAAAACTGGTTTTACTTAGGTACAAAATAGATCGCCAAGTATTTGATTAACAGTTAAGGTAATGGTAACATTATTTTTTCCTTGTCGGCCGACGAAATAGTTGTCGAGGGTTTTCTTATAAGCGTGGAGTAATCGCTGGCCATACATTAAGGCTTTATCTGCGGGTCCAGCCGCGTGATCGAAGGCCCCGAGGCCTGGGCTTCGGCTGGGCCCCGCGCATTTCTTTCCCCGATATCCGACTGTACTATTGTTAAGAGGACACGCTTTTACATTTTTATTTTCCACGAGGCAATTGGTAAACAGTAAATATCACGTTGAATTTGGTGACATGTTTGTAAATTGATTGTATCCATGTGGACATAAGGGGCCATTCAAGTATTACGTAAGCAGAATTTTAGTAATTTTTGACCCACCCCTCCCCCTTGTCAGCAAAAGTAAGCAAAGCTTTTATTTATTTATTGGCTTACCTACAACTGTTACACTGATACATAAAAATACAAGTTACAGAAATTTAGACTTAGTGTACAATATTATGCGGTAAACACAAAGAGCAAAAATAATATTAAACTAAAAAGAAACAAAAATAGTACAGGAACACAATCAATAAAAAAAAAACAAAACAAGGAATATAAACAATATTTTTTAAACAGATAAAAGTTAAAGGTGCATTACATAATTAGGTTCATCTACGTACTTAGGTGGACCTGGCGCTTGAATTGTTGAAGTGAAGTGCAACAAATATCTATCCTTTCATCGTGATTATTAAGAAGTCGGCAAAGTCTTGGAATTGGGGAATTAGAGCCGGAAACAGTTTTACGGAATGGAGGATGTAATAGTTTAATAGGCTTACGTGGATATTTATGGGGTAGGTTAAAATTTATCTTGCTTAATAATTGGGGGCAGTCAATTTTACTGTGAAAAATTTTGAACAGGAATACCAAATCATTAATATCTTGGCGTTTTTCGAGTGAACTCATAGCAAACTTATTAAGACGTTTTGCATAGCTCGGAACTTTTTTTACTATTTTTGCAGAGTAGGCTAAATGGTTCAAAAATCTCTTGTGGATGCGCTCTAAACGGAGACTATGTGTTGCATAGTGGGGACGCCATACGACCACGCAGTAATCCAGTAGGGTACGAACAAGGCAATTGAAAAGGTAAATTTTGGTTTTAGGTTTGCGAAAGCATTTTGCATTACGTATGACGAAGCCAAGTGACTTTGAGGCTTTTTTGACTATATAGTCCATGTGGGGAATAAATGTTAACTTACGGTCGAGAACCACCCCCAAGTCTCTGATTACATCCACTTTACTTAAGCGCGTACCGTCTATACTATAATTAAAATCAATAAAATTTGACTTTCGTGTAATTGTGATCTGAGAACACTTTTTTATGTTTAGTTGCATTTTGTTATCCTTAAACCATTCCGAAAGTCTATTCACGTCTTCCAAGAGTAATTCTGCGTCTGCTTGAGCATCATTTACACGGATTTTTTTTTAATCGTCTGCAAATAAGAATGGCGTGGAGTTGATGAAGCAATTAGGAAGATCATTGACAAATATAATAAATAGTACAGGGCCCAGATGAGATCCCTGCGGTACTCCGGAGGTTATTTTCTGGGTTTCTGATTTATATCCATTGGCCACCACATAAAAAGTTCTGTCTATTAAACAGGAGCGCAGCCAATTAAGAAGAGAACCAGCAAACCCGTACGCAGCAAGCTTTTGAATTAGTAGATCGTGGGACACCTTGTCAAAAGACTTGCTAAAGTCTGTGTATATATAGCGTCAGCTTGCCGATTAGAGTCTATTGAGGCTGCAGTATTTTCAACAAAAGTGACTAAGTTGCTGCAGGTGGATCTTGCAGCAGTAAAGCCATGTTGGTGGTTAGAAATATACTTTTTAAAATGGCGCTGTATTTTCGGGCATACTATTGCCTCAAAAACCTTTGCCAGTGTCGGAAGGATTGAAATAGGCCGGTAGTTGCTGACCAAATCAGCAGCGTCAGTTTTATGAATTGGAACCACTTTGGCTAATTTCCAGTGTTTATGGAAGATACCGACACTGAGCGATTTATTAAAGATTATGCATAGGGGTGTGGCCAGTTGGTCAACGCACATGGCAATAAAGCTAGGAGGAATTTCGTCGCTGCCCGAGCCCTTAGATATGTCTAATTTTTTAACCCCCCTCCTATGCTTACGTAAACATTGGTATATATATTTTTTAAACTGATCAGGTTTCTTTATCGTTATTCATCAGCAGCAGTTTTTGAATCCAGAAGAATAAGTAAATAAATAAAAAATGCTGACGTAATCATCATCTAGACACCCCCGTCCCCCATGTCATCAAAAATAAGCTAAGCAAAGACCCCCTTACCCCCCTTTCGTGCTGACGTAATACTTGAATGGTTCCTAATGTCAAAATTATCGCCGCTGAATGTTTATGTCCAAGTCAATCGAGATACAACAATAATATATGATGTTCATTGACCGTAAGTATCTATTAATACAATGGAGAAAACAATTTTTTTTAAATTGTTTCCAAGCTTTTACAAAAAACATCGGCAATAATGAAAAAACCAATAAAATACATATTATTTTTAATAAAATGCCCAAGTTATAAGAGACTTAAAATTGTTAACTAGACAGAGACCGCACTACTGAACGATGCGTCGTACTTCATAATTACATAACATTACTCCGTACAATGTCCGTTTCGTGCAACAAGTACAGAAAATGCGCCATACAAAAATTTGAAAAACTTTTGTATGGCACATCTCCTGCATTTTTAGATTGATTTTGTTAATTTTTTCACGGTCTTTTCCTTTATTGATAATATAAACATAACTAGCCCATTACTGTACCACTACTGGGCAAGGGCTTCTTCTCAGAATGAGAAGGGTTTAGGCCTTAGTCCACCACGCTGGCCTGGTGCGGGTTGGCAGACTACACACACCATCGAGTTTTTTTTATGGAGCCCTCTCAGGTGTGCAGGTTTACTCACGATGTTTTTCCTTCACCGTTAACGCAAATGATAATCAAATTCTGATCAGCACTTGAATACGAAAAGTCAAAGATACGGGCCGGGATCGAACTCAGACCCTCCTGCATGGAAGGCAACCGTTCAACCGCCAGGCTATCACTGCACCTTTATTGATATAATATTAAATTATTTCAAATTTTTAAAGTAGTCAACTACCGAATTCACAATGTTGATGCAGTCATTTACAATGTTGATGCAGTAATTTACAATATTGATGCAGTCATTTACAATGTTGATGCAGTAATTTACAATGTTGATGCAGTAATTTACAATATTGATGCAGTCATTTACAATGTTGATGCAGTAATTTACAATGTTGATGTAGTAATTTACAATGTTGATGCAGTAATTTACAATGTTGATGCAGTAATTTACAATATTGATGCAGTAATTTACAATGTTGATGCAGTAATTTACAATGTTGATGCAGTAATTTGGTTCGATTGTGACGTTTTGATGTCAGATGAAGCCATTTATCAGAATTATAGAAAATCTTATATGAAGCACACTTAGGCCGAGATAAATAGTCGTTGCTAAGCAGTAGTCAAAAGTATAACTTTGGAAAGTACTACTTTGGCTTGGCTAAGTGAAGTTCCTCATAGAGACATAAAGTTCTATGAATATTACTTGGCTGAGCACGACTTTAGTTATAGTTCTAGAGAAAGTACCCAGTACCTAGTACTTTTGTATCCTATTCGCCTGTCCCTATTAACAATGTAGGTTCTGCAAAACAGTGATTTTACAGGAGAGCACGTCAAAGTTTAAATTGATTATATTTTTTAAATATATACGACTTTGTTAACATGACTATTTCAAAAACTATGAGAAAAAAATAACTTTTTGTTAAAGCTACTGCAAGACAGTGCTTTTATTAAGTCAATAGTTCAATAAAACCAAAATCAAGAAAATTGCAAATCCGACCTTGTTAATAGGGACAGACGTATTACATAGTCCTGGGGACCCGCTTCGTTGTTTGAATTCGGGGTTTGAATTATAGTAACACGGATTAACTTCAGTTCTTATAGTTACAGTGTGTTTTATTTAACTGAGACCCGTATGGAGAAATACTAAACAAAAGAAACTACAGGAAAACTTTCTTGGAGACATTTGATCATTTTTTATGAAAACAATATTGGCACTAGGATACTTAATTTTTTTGGTCAAGCGTGAACTTTCCATAAAAATTAATAAAGTTGCCAATATTTATTTTACACTAATCGACTCAGTTTCATATAAGGTTCAATTCGTTGTATTCGAGAAATATACGCACTAACTTTGTATCGTCTTGTATCGTGGGTGCGTTTACAGACACAAATCTTCACATTCATAAACACTTAGACCTGGAACAACTATTGGTAGGCCATACAAATGGGTATTTGTTCCGTTCGAAAACCGAACCAACGACCCGTAGCGCAGAAAACCAATTACTTAACCACTGCGCCAAACGTGTCACGTTTATCTCGTCCTTACAAAATGCAAATGCAACAATCTCATTCTATTAACCTGGTATCTAAGAAACCAACTTAAGATAATACAGCTTAACACACGAGTGACGGATGACGTCAGTCTTTCATTACTTAATCTTCCACTAAACGCGTCTATTGTTAAAGGTAAAAAATGACAGACGTGGGCCCTTCGTCACATTTACAAAGGTCTTTTGCCAGGATGAATAAAAACAACGAGCTACCAGCCGTCGTTGATAGAATACTGATTACAGACGAAGAAGAACTACCTCGTGTTACAGAAGTACCATTTTGCTGTCGGTAGCTGGTAACACTGGACAATGTTGATAAAGGAGGGTAGTCGTCAAGATGAATCAACGTACCCGACGTTATAAAAACAGTGGTCATTCGACGGAGTAGAGGTTTCTATGTCGAACAGCCGAAGAAGTCATAATAATAATATTGTCCTTATTTTCTGATCTTGTGTAAATTATTATATTGTGAACTAGCTTCTGTAACTAACCAATAACCCAAATATCTCTAACTCTCGGTGGTGGAGAGTCTATGTTGGTTTCATTTATTGTTTGGCCAGACTGGCAGCGCGGTGCGGGGAGCGGCGCGGGTGCGGGAACGCGCGCGATTTACCTGCCCGCAGAGGAGCGTGGCTTCGTTCTGAGCGTTGGCGTGTCCATTGTTTGTCAAAATATAATATGGATGAAGAAGACTTATTTTTACTGGAAAATTCTTACTAAAAAACGATGTTTCGACATCCAGATTGCAAATCGTGTTTGAATAGCACTTATTAATTCTTCAACATTTAATTTTAAAGACGCCATCACAACAAGGCGCGTGGTCAGCTCGAACTAGTTTGAGATCCCACGCTTCCGCGCGGGTTGTCGCTTCCCGCCCGCGCACTCACTGCAGCCACTTGTATGAACGAGCTAAGGCGTGAGCTACCCGCGCGCTGCCCGCGGCAAGTAGCCCACGCCGCGCACCCGCGTGCCCACTATGGACACTCAAATGAAGTACTTCTGTTTGAATTCGCCGCACCGCGCCCGCCCCGCGCCCGCGTTTGCAGCCTGGCCAAGCACTTACCTTATTTAACATGCTAGCAATTCTGACAGACCGATACCTATAAGCTATAACTGTAATGTAGATTCACCCCTACAAAATTCTGTTGCTTGTCTTTTACAATTTGTTAATCCGATTTTCAATAACATTATTTTGCCAAAAATGTTTTTTGTGCTGAAGTAACTTTTACGTTTTCCATAGATGCAAAATTACATTTAATGAAAAAAGTTTAAAACAAGCAAAAAAGAGTAAGATACGTAATTACCATAATTATAAAATTAATAATTTCAGAAGTTGGTGCTAATCCGCACTGAACCAAATTGAAGGCATCGACTAGGCGACTTATAACATAACATCACGCCTGTATTCCCCGAAGGGTAGTTAAGAGGTGTACAGTATCACCCTCAATTTATTGTTATGTTTAAGTTCCATGTAATAGGGGGCGACCCTATTGCCATCAGCCGGGCACAAATCCAAACTCCGAGCTGCTACTGAGGAATTTCATACGGAAAAACCCAATAACACTGCCCGACCTGGGGTTTGAAACCAGGATCTCACGATCAGCAGTCGCGCTTGCCACCACTAGATCAACGAGGCAGTAGGCGACTTATGTCACTGTTCATTCGCATCCGAGCGGTCGACGAGTCAACATCTCCTGAGGAAGCACCCATGAGGATGATCAACGGAGGGGTGCAACACGTGTCGTATCGGTTTGGGATGTATGTTGCATTACATTACTCGCACCTTCTGCATTTGCATATATATTTGCTTGTGGATGCTGCACACTGCATCTTATTTTGGCGGTATTAACATTTATTGTAATTGTATATTTGTTTGTTATTTATTTTTTACTCAAATGCGGTCCACAAATCTTGAATAGATCGGTGAACAAAAAAAAGATAGGTTTTGATTTGACACCCTGCTACTTTTTGAAGTCGGTTAAAAATGTAACTTAATAGAAGTTAGTCGAAATAGCTATTACTCCGAATCAGAGCACCCAGACTCCACGTGGTCAGACTGTGTCGCACCCCTAGACTGTTAATTTTCAATTTAAAAATACTTGCCTGTTTGCTTGCATGTTTCTATGCGTGCATGCTTGCAAAACAAAAAAAACTGAATTCAAATTTTGGAAATATATTTCTATGGAAAAGCAGCCCCGCCAAAGTCGAGCAGGCACGGTCTTAGGTACACCCCTTTCTCGAAGCAACTGAAGGCTCTTTTAAGACCCCTGTACACATGTAACAAATGAGAGTGAAAGCCTAAAAACTATGTTTCAGAGAGTAGTTAATGTATTTCAATGAATTGCCAAATTACAAGTATCTAACTAAAACAGCTTAGAAAATATCTGCCATCAAAGTTTCGTTATTTCGACACACACTCACTCACTCACCGATCATCAAAATTCTATTCTATTTAATATGTGGTATACAGTTAGTGTGTAGAAAGGAAAGGAAGGAATAATTATGAAATCTTGAAATATTTAGACTATGTTTTACTCAGACTTGACCGATTGTTTCAATTACTTTCACTAAAACACAACTAGATGGCAGTAGTAGAAAAAATAGAAGACGCTTTGGTTTTGTTACACGGCAAACGGGAAAGATAGAGTGGGCTTTGCGGAAGTCTGTAGCCATTCTGCAAGAAATGGAACCGTAAAAACAGAGAAGAAAAACCTACAAAAAGAAATGAGATCTCATCAAAAACATTCATGTAAAAAAACTAAGTTTTGCGTGTTTTTTACTGAAAAGAGTTCTGAGATCTAATATTGAGCTAAGTGTGTTTAATTTATAAAGATATTTTTCGGACTTGGCACACGCCTTGAATCAAGTATAGCATGCGACGCAAACACCTAGGTGCAACGACCGTAACATAGTATACAGAAAGGCGGGAACTGCAAATAGAATTATATTACACAGATAGGAGGGGGGGGGGGGGTGGATTCGGGGAGGGTAGGGTGTTCGGCCAGTGGTGCCTCACAATTAAAGAAAACAGAAGGCCCAAGGTTGGTATGGTTATAGATGTATTTTACTTCAAGAAGATCTTCATCCAAGACCATAATTGATCTATTTTGCCTACGATTGGTACGTTAAAAATATAATTTAAAAAATTGTTAACCTTTTAAGCGCGTGGCTAAATATCAATTGCCGTGCCCCTAGCGCGCGACTACGAATCGATAAAATAATACCTACAATAAATATATTAAACTTTTTCAATACTTAGAGCTATGAAACAATTTTAACTAATTGTTGTAAATCATATCTCTATTGAATAATCGTTTTAGTTGTACCCCGCAGTTCACAGGACGAAAATAGAACAAAAAAACCATGCATGTTCTCAGTCGCAGAAATACGACACGCGCGCTAGGGGCATGGAAATATTGATCGCAGAAATGCGACTCAAGCGGTTAAAAAGTTAAAACAGAAGGAGTTCCATAATAAGCTAAACAAAATCTTAAAATTATCTTTGTTCTTTTTGTAGCTATTTCGAAGCTTTTCTTTTGACTTGAAGGTTGACTGGTAGAGAAAGCCTTATGGTATTAAGTCCGCCTTAAACACATAAATGCAATGCAATATTAGGTAGGTATAGGCAATTAATAAAATTACGTCTCAAAGATGTTCATAAAGATAAAGATCAATTTATTTGCATTAATGTGAGTAGAGTGTGTTTTTCATATTTTAGGTAAAATATAAGGTCCAACCAAAATACCTGGATAAACTTTTACAGTGTTCAATACGTTTAACTAAACATTATCTATGTAAAAAAATGAGATCCAAGTGTTTTTTACTAAACAAAAAATAATAACGTTTTAAATTGCCTGTACTCTTTAATAAACTCATCCATTTTTTATGCATCGAACGAATATAAACAGCGAATAGAAAAACGTTAAAAAAAATTGAATATAAAAATTGGTTACAAAAAAATCACTTGAATCTCGTTTTTTTTTTTGCTATGTTTCGTTAAACGTCCTGAACACTGTGTAGATGTTTGTTCAGGTATTTTGGTTAGACCTTATATAAAAAAACTAAAAAAAAATAGTTCCGTGGACCGACTGGCCGCATTCATCTTAACAATAATGTTTGGGGCAGACGCGCGATTCCTGTTTAACCCTGTCGACGTCTGCGTGATTGTAATTGTGCGGCCTTTTGTACTTAACCTTCTGTTTTTTATATACGTTATGAAGTGCGGATGCGCTTTGTACGGCGGGTGGATGCATTTCACGCTTCACGCGATTGATGTGTGTTACGTCTTACATCCCTGCATCGCTTGACATTGAACCTTGACTATTTAGTTGGAACTTATAGTTTAGTTTATGTTACTTGTTTGAGCTATTCGGATTAAATTAATTTATTAATGTGGTAGATTTATAAATCAGGGACCTACTATTAGTTTTACATTGCTTGTGTATAGAATAAATAAACGTATTTGAAATAAAAAAATATGATACACTTGTTTTCATAAACATACAACATAACATACATAACTGCCTCGTTGGTCTAGTCATGGCAAGCGCGACTGCTGATTGTGAGGTCCTGGGTTCGAACCCCTCGTCGGGCAAAGTGTTATTGGGTTTTTCCGTATGGAATTCCTTAGTAGCAGCCCGGTGTTTGGATTTGTGCCCGGTTGATGGCAATAGGCTCGCCCCCTATTACATGGGACTTAAACATAACGGCAAAATAAGGGTGTTACTATACACCTCTGCCTAACCTTTCGGGGAATACAGGCGTGATGTTATGTTACAACATACATAATGAGCCCATTACTGCCCCACTGTATGGCACTCGGCTCTTCTCAGAATGAGAAGGGTTTTAGTGTACCAAGCTGGCTTGGTGCGGGTTCGCGGACTCCCACCATCAAGACTTGGATGGATGGAACCCTCACAATGTTTTCCTTCACCGTTAATGCAAGTGATAATTATGATCCGCAAATGATTTCGAAAAGTCAGAGGTCAGGGTTGAACGCCAACCCTAGGTTATCACCAAAGATCGGATAATCGGATGCATATTTACCTAAAGTTAATTTTTCGCTACGAAAGTATGGAAACGGTTTCTGAAAATAATTTATTAGAAAAGAAAATCCCGGTATCACGGGATTGCATAACTAATCGAATGCATATAATTACTTGAAGTTAATTCAAGTAATTTTACCCCCGATGCAAGTGTGTATGTAGGGTGTAAGAAAGTGAGGGGTGCATGTCTGTGTTAGTTAAAAAAAGGCGCAACTTTGGGTATGTAAATAAATAAATATGCATGGACAATTCTAGGTAAATATGATTCTATTCTACAGAACACAAAATTTGACGATCCCGGAATCGCAGGATTTTTTCGATACAAAAGTGCATTCCATATAAGCCAACACTTAAACATTAGGTAAATATGCATCCGATTATCCGATCTCTGGTTATCACTGCTTATACTGTTCGTTCTGCTGCTTGTTTTCATACAACTTTATTATTATTCTTCAACATGGTCGCGTTTGGCCCTAGTCACACCTGATGGTAAGTGCAGACAGAAGCTAAAATGGAGCACACAAATCCGAGTAGCAAAGATACAGAGGGACTTCCCTATACCCCTCGAGCTCTCACATACACACGACGGAACACAGTAAACTGCTTGGCGCTGGACTTTAATGTGAGGGTGGTAGCTAGCCAGGCGGACCGGATAGGACTAGCAAAGTACAAATTGACAAACTTGCGATATCTACTTAATTTAATATAAAACTTCCTGCCCTGGTCCCAAGTTACTTGGGGTCGGCGCAATATGTTTTTCTCTTCCACTCTTCCCTGTCAGCCGTCTCATTATCATTTACTCCCTTATCTTTCATATCCTCCCTCACACAATCCATCCATCTTTTCTTAGGTCTCCCTCTCCCCCTCCATCCATCAACATTCATATTCATCACTCTCTTAGTCACATGTGTTTCATCCCTCCTCAGCACATGCCCATACCAAGACAAACGCTTACGCTACTTAATTTAATATCTGTGTCGAAATAATTTATTTTTGTTGAGGAACGAGATATGGTGTTTCTCGAACGAAAAGAGAGGGTCCTCCAACCAGGCGGGTCTTATGCCTGGCGGACTACCACCCAGCGGTTTTTTTCCTATTCGGCTGCTTGTAGATGGTCTTGCGGACAGTTTCTACGTAACCGGGCAGTTATTGGCGAGACCTGAAGGGTCTCCAACCAATGTCTGTCCAGCGGTTGATGTTAGGAAGTTATATATATACTATCTGCGTGTCAAATCTTGATACCCCGATGCAGGATTTGTGACGTTTCATTTGAGAGTTGTCATTGTTGTCACTGTAGTCTGCTAGACAAACATCGTGCTGCGTAGTTCTAATGTGGCGTGATAGATGCCGCCACATTTTCATGACTAGATAAGAGTCATAGTCGGCAATAATAATTTTGGCACAAAAGTTTCTTATTATAGCTAATGAAGAAACTTCGACAACTTAATAGTACTTATCATAGTTAAATTGGTCTAAGTGCACTTTAAAATTGACTTACTTCAGAATTCAAGATGATCAAATGCAATGAGAACTATTTACTGTAAATGACCCTTGTAAACAAGTAGACCTCCTGTGTACTTTAGTAGTAATATAACATAACATCACGCCTTGTATTCCCCGAACGGTTCGGCAGAGGTGTGCACCTTTGTTTCGCCAGTTATCTTTAACTAGCCCATTACCATTTACCGGAGACAAATCCAGACTTCGGGCTGCTGCTAAGAAATTCCTAATGGAAAAACCCAATAACACCTTGCCCGACCTGGAGATCGAACCCAGGACCCCATGCACAGCAGTCGTGCTTGCCACCATTACACCAACGAGTCAGTAGTAATATTTGTTATACCTAATAAGTAGGTATTAGTAGTAGAGCTCCTAATGTTCCGAAACAGAACATTGACATCAAGTTTTTACGGAGACGCTCACTGTGCTATATTAGTTTACAACGTGTCAGAAGAAGATTGACAAGCATATCATTTTGTGACCCAGTGCATAATATCAACGAGCATATTGGATCCCCTGCGCGACAGAGCAACGAGTTTTCCCAAGGATGATGTCAGGCAGGCGGCCGGTCATAAAACAATAAGCCAAAACCTCTAACAACATGGATTTATTAAATACATGTTGTGCCGACCCCACCTAGTGTGGGATAAGGGCAGGGAGAAGAAGACTAGCAGAGCTCCTTGTGAAAGAATTCATCCAGGGGAGTACACGTACTACCATCATACCTATTTCTACCACCAAGCAGCAATACTGTTCCGGTTTGAAGGGTATGGCTGCTGATAAATTTACAGGCACATGAGACTCTTCAACTTTGTCTCTAAGGTTGGCCACCCATTAGCAATCCTCTTTGTACTATAGGTGTATATAGGCCAGGGTAACCACCTTCCATCAGGCCTACCTGATCCCACACATCATCGGCTTGGCTGCCAAGCTACCACATAATCAAAAAATGCTTACAAAAAAGAATGTCGTACTTCAAGAGGACAATGCATAGCAGTGATAGCCTAGTGGTGTGACAGTCGGACTGCTAAGTCATAGGTCTCGAGTTCGAACCCAAGGTACGCACCTCTGACTTTACGAATTCATGTGTATATTGTACGATTATCACTTGCTTAAAATACGGTGAAGGAAAACATCGTGAGGAAACCGGCATGCCTGAGAGATATTTCTCGACGGTATGTGAAGCCAAGCCGGTGACTGAGAAGTTGTGTGGAAACTGGTTGTCATGGTGTGGGCATGTGATGCGGAGGAAAGAGGAACATGTCGTGAGGAAAGTATTGAGTATGAATGTGGATGGTTATAAGAGTAGAGGAAGACCAAAGAAGCGATGGATGGATAGTGTGAAAGATGATATGGTTAGAAAGGGGGTGACTACTGAAATGACGTCTAATAGATATGTATGGAAGAAGAAGACATACTGTGTCGACCCCAAATAAGTTGGGATAAGGGTAGGAGGATGATGATGTGAAGCCAAGTCAGGGTGGCAAAACTCTGACACCAGCTTAGTCACTAATCACAGGAAAAGAAGAAGAAGAAGAGGACAAACATCTTCTTTTGAACTAAGAATAACATACTGCGGTCACCAATATGTCTACCTGTCTTCCAAACGTGGTGTCAATTTTCCCTTTGACCGTATATTGAAGCGATCAACGGGAGGTCTGCGTCCAGCTAAAAATATCTACGGGCTGATATTATGATTAATATGCAAGGCCCCAATTGCAGACACTTCATTCCGTTCTAAATTCCTCGTTGAAAACTGAACACTTTTAGAATACGTCATTCCAGAACGAAGATAAATGGTCAGGATCTTTGAATTGAGTAGGATTCCAGTTAAGCAGGGAATTATTCTCTCTACTGTGTCGATATAATGCCGATCGCTCGTTAGTAGGCTCCCGTGTCGATGGCTATTTAGTTATTCGTGTAGGTTTCATTGTGCGGGAAAGTCTTGTTGTATAGAGCAGTTACCCGCAGGTTGGCTGGAGCAGAACTAACAAGTCTTTCAGTTGGTGTTACATTGACTCAGAATATGTTAAGCAAAGACTAAACTTAACTAAATAGTTACTATTCTTTACTTGCAGATAAAACAAGTAGGGGCTCGTGACTAATTACCGACCGCGCGCATCATACGATTTGCGAGGTTAAGCTGCGCTTGCCGCGGTCAATCTGTGGATAGGTGACCGATCGTTACACATCGAGACCCTTCCATGCTTCGGAGAGGACATTAAAGAGTCGGTCCCGGGTGTCATACGAATACCTATGACAGTCGTTACGGGTAGTCAGAATTCTGAAAGTCTGACAACTGGTTTAACCTTAGGATATCGGCATTGCCCAGTACTTAACTGGGTTGCGAAGGTAGAACTTGCAGATAAAACAAGAAAGAGATGGAAGAATATTAGAGCTATCAAATCAGGTTTAGACGACACCTCATCATATGCTGTGCAACGTGTAGCGGTAGGTAGGTGATTCTAGAAATAAAACTAAGCCGGCAGGGCAGAGTATTTTATCTTTACCCAACGTAAATTCATACGTATCTAGTGGTAACAAAATACAGATTCCAATGTTCAGAGATCGACCACAAGGCATCAAATGGGAGTTCCCTTCGCGGCATTGAAGAGCGTGCTAGAGGATGCCGCGGCGGGCTGCGACGGCAAGTAACAGGACACGATAGGAGGTAACGGCACGGTGCAACGGCATGCTTAGGGACGCGAAGGCATGCTGCGGAACTACAATCGCGAGATCGCGGGGTGAGGCAGTGCAAGCCACACCACATTCGCGCCGCGCCCCTGCCCTGCCGTCCCTGGTGTGCGCTGGCCTTCGGGATGCCGCGGGATGTCTCGGTAGCTGCCGACATGCCACGGTATCTAATAGGCCGCTAACATTATCAGTGTGCGCCGATTGGTGGCAACTTGCATCGGCAAGTGCGCAACCGAATCAGTACTATTGTATGTACATGGCAATTTATAATGTGGTATAATTGAATGTTCTCCTGATAAAGGGATTTTGCTTTACTATCTTCTTGGATGTTGGAGATGGCGTACTATGAAGACTTTCTGTAGATTACGTCAGAATCCTCGAGAATTGTTTATTGTCGAGTTTGTGACGTTTGTCTTCTTGGTCGCTTTGCAGAACTAAAAGGCAGATGCTTTGTGAATAATTACAAACTCAGTTAACGGATTATTATACATATACATAACATCACGCTTTGTATTCCCCGAAGGGACCGGCAGAGGTGTTTTTAGTACAACCTCGTTTCGCCAGTTATGTTTAAGTTCCATGTAATAGGAGGCGAGCCTGTTGCCATTAACCGGGCACAAATCCAGACTCCGGGCTGCTAATGAGAAATTCCTAATGGAAAAACCCAATAACATTTTGCCCGACCTGAAGATCGATCCCAGGACCCCATGCTCAGCAGTTGCGCTTGCGACCACAAGACCAACAAGGCAGTCTCTTATTATCTGGTTTATAAATATGTTATTGTTTACTCGAGCAGTGATAGCCTAAAGGCTTGCCTTTCACGCAAGTAGGTTCGAGGTCTAACCCGGCCTACACATCTGGCTTTGCGAATTCATGTGCGGATTAAAATTTGATTATCACTTGCGTTAACGCTGAAGAAAAACACCGTGAGGAAACTAGCGAACCTAAGAGTGGTCCATAAAGTTGTCGATGGTTTATGTAATCCACCAACCCGTAACATGCCAGCGTTCTGAACTAAAGCTTAAACCCTTCTCATTTTGAGAAGAGTAGAGTAGAGGGACAGTAATGGGCTGACTCTTCTTCTTTTCTTGTGGTTAGTGACTAACCTGGTGTCAGAGTTTATGCCGTCCATGGGCCTCTCACTTGACTTCACATGCCGTCGAGAAATATCTCTCAGGCATGCCGGTTTCCTCACGATGTTTTCCTTCACCGTTTTTAAGCAAGTGATAATTATACAATATGCATATGAATCCGAAAAGTCAGAGGTGCGTGCCTTGGGTTCGAACTCGGGACCTATGACTTGGTAGTCCGACGGTCACACGACGGCTATCACTGCTATAATGGGCCGACTATGTTATCGTATACTCTGATAGGAAATAATTAGGTATTAAGTAATTTGGCCTGTAGTGTATTCACATACGGATCAATGAGATTTATGTACCAACTGCATAGCTGTCTAGGACCGAAGCACTACATAACAAGTACAATGCATTCCCTCATAAAATATTCAGTGTCTGCAGCAACATCGTATAAGTGGCTTACGTCATAAACTTGGACCATGCGTCTATCGGCTTCCCGTTATTCAAGACATCTTGAGAAATAGATCGCCCGTGCATCGCAAGCCGGTCGCACTGTTTGGCACACAAACATCCATTATAACTCGGTAACTGCCAAACAGAATCCAAAATTCTTTCAATTCTAAAGAAAAATAGAATTGTTTTCGTTTCTGCGTACGTAGATATCGGCGCCTCGCCAAGGGTTTCACTAGGATTCACACCAAATCAAACACTTGTGACTCGATACCAGAGGAACAATATTAATTTTAATTTAGTATAAAGTTTAACAATTACATCAGAAAACCAAACTTGCAAATTATTCAAATATGGTGAGACAGACAGAATTAGGCGGAATTGGTGCCAAAACAGCAAAAACAAAATAGACATCAACATACCAAAAACAATACTCCTTTTTGCTTCATCCACATTCATAAATCTTGTCATCTTGTCATTGTGAAGAACATCACCAATAACGTCGATGTATTATGTACTTCTAGGACGTCCTCTACCGGCGTTTCCATTGATATCCGCCTTATAAATTCCAAAAAATAATCGCCTTTTAAATTAATAATTTTATAAACTGTGGAAAGTCAATAAACAAGTTAACTTCAAAATAATATATCAAAGATTCACTAGATGGCGTTGTAGTAAATTAATACTAAATCTGATCGATGGCATAACATGAGCACGCCCATATAGATTAAAATATTTTATGTATGATGCAATCCAAATAAGTATAGGAATGACCTTTCGCCATATTGTGATCTTTAAGCTGTCAAACTATCTTCAATTGAGTCGGCGCACAAGCAACGGGTAGAGACTTTGGACCGAGACCTGTGGGCGCCCATAGCTTATGGTACGGGGAAAATTTCACGGCGCCCCCCACTGACCCAGAGTCTCCGACTTCAGCTTCTGGAGGGAGTGGTGTGCGTTCTGTTCCCTTCGCTTTCGCTATCAATGGCGGAACACACGCCGATGTGACCTGGGTAGAGCTGAGAGTAGTTGTGAGTACTGCTCCAGGGCCCGACGGCGCCTGTAACATCCCACTATTAGGCAAAAGCGTCTTGATTTCCAAAACGTACAATTTTATATCACCTGTTCATGTGGTTCATAAAATATCAGAATGTTATATAGCTCTCACTTTGTTCACTGTTATTTATGAACAAATAGTGCAACAGTAGGTAACAACACTGTCTAGAGTTTGCCAAAATCCTTACATTATTATACATTACTACGTCAAACAAGTCAGCGTGAGGAGTTGCTTGAAAGAAAGACGCGTGTCTTACAACCTCAGCTGACTGGAATAAGGCCAGCTATTCAACATGCGATTTTGCGACAGAAACCTGGAAAGAAAGTGTTTTGCAATGTTAAGATGAATAGGATAGGTAGCCTGGAAATAACGTCGTGTACGCAAAACGTTTTAACGAAATCCAACTATGAGCAATATTGAATTAAGAAATAAAAAATCTCTTCGAACAATGTGGTATAATGTGTCATTTCTGCACCAAATGAACCTAAATAAAAACATCAGTTTAGAATTATTAATTATAAGCAGTACTGACTTGAATATGAATGTAGATGGTTATAAGAGTAGAGGAAGACCAAAGAAACGACGGATGGATAGTGTGAAAGATGATATGGCTAGAAAGGGGGTGACTTCTGAGATGACGGCTAATAGAGATGTATGGAAGAAGAAGACATACTGCGCCGACCACAAATAAGATGGGATAAGGGCAGGAGGATGATGAAGCAGTAATGAGTTCAAATGTGTTTCATCTTTCTCAACATTTTCATATTGTAACATAGACCACTTTAGTTCCAGACTAGTCACGTAGAGTGTATGAGTGTACATCATCATCTCTCTGCCCTTATCCCACACTAGGTGGGGTCGGCACAACATGTTTTTCATAAATCCATGTTGTTAGAGGTTTTGGCTCATTGTTTTATGACCGGCCGCCTGCCTGACATAAACCCTGCTTGGGAATACTCGTTGCGCCGTCGTGCGGTTGACCCAATGTGCTTGCTGATATTATGCACTGGGTCCCAAAATGATATGCTTGTCAATCTTATTGCTGACAACTAAGCAGACTATGTTCTTCTTGGTGGAGTATACTTGAAGATCCTCGTCCCGCTCATTCAATTTTGCTAGGGACTTTGGTTCTGACACATCGTAAACTAATATAGCACCGTGAGCGTCTCTGTAAAAATTCGATGTCAATGTTCTGTATCGCCCCTGTCCCGTTGTATCCCAAATACCAAGCTTGACTTTAACATTGTTCACGTCCACGACTTTACATTTGTAGTCAATTCCGATTGTAGCTGGGATGATGAATTGTAGTCTCACGCTGTGAACGCTAGGATGTGCCGGATTTACCCGCACCTCTCTCACCGATAGCTAGAATCTTTAATGTTGTAACGTAATCCGTATTCAACACAGTTTACAATAGCAGTAAACGATTCCTTTGTGAAGTGTACATTTCTACTAAATTTTAAGTGTAGAATTTAGTTCTTCATGAGTTTGATAAGAATTAATGTTTTAACTGCCTTAATTAATAAAAATATGTGTGCTGTACAAACCAAATTTCCTGTTACTGAAGGATATACCTTCATTTCATATAATTAGCTACCAAATAATTAAACATAATTTTCCATGCATTGGTCTGTTCCGTTCAACAGTTTGAAAAGGTAACATGTGCCCGCGACGTGGGAAAGGAATGAATTTGAAAACTGACGAACCTATTTATTTCTCTACTGTACTTCAATTCTATCATATAGCATATCATTTGGTTCAGTTAAAGATCCCTCTAACTAACACAGAAAGCTCCTCAGGTGCTTGACTCTGATTTGATTAATTTTAAGACACCTATGTTACAGAGCATTAAAAAATAACAGACACGTATTCTTTTTAACCGACTTTCAAAAAAAAGGAGGAGCTTCTCAATTCGGTTGTATTTTTTATTTTTTAATGTTTGTTACCTCACAACCACGTCATTTATAAAGCGATTTGGAAAATTATGTTTTTGTTTGAGGGAGTATTCTTTCGAAGTGGTCCCATTTAAATTTGGTGAAGATCTGATGAAGAACTTCGGAGATAGACAATTGAACTCCTCAATGACGAACAGTACACATAATGCGATTGGGTTACCAGCAGCGTCTTTAGTAGGCCCAACTTTGACGACACGTTTGGTGCAGTGGCTAAGCGATTGGCTTCTGGGCTGCGGGTCGTGGGTTCGATTCCCGCACGGAACAAATATTTGTATGGCCTACAGATAGTTGTTCCGGGTCTGGGTGTTTGTGCATGTGAAGATTTGTGTCTGTAAACGCACCCACGATACAGGAGAAATCCTAGTGTGGGGCAACGTTTAAAAAAAAAAAAACTATATTTTAATGAAAACCACTAAAAATAAATAATGTTTTTTGAAGTCGGTTTTATTTTTGTTAAAATGTTTTTTGTCGGCCCAAATTCATATTAAGTGAGAGAAATTGTCTTTCCAAATAATGCTATTTCGAAGCATGGCGGCTTAAAGCATCTTGTGTACTACCGCTTCTATGAGTACCTTGGTCTTATAAGCTCCGTGGAATACCCACTTTACCTACGTAGGTTAGATATTAAGCGAGTAATATGCAATTTCCGTGGGGTGCGTACTAATTTGCCTCGCCGCGTCCATCAAAAAGGACACTGGCAGACTGCCACGCAATCTACAACACACCCTGCCTACCTACGTATGGACAGGTGGGCGAATATCCGGCTATTGATGTCTGGCGGTAGGCTGTGCTATTTAATGTTATACAAAAGGTACGCAATCCTTCGCTTGTGAAACATTCATTTTGCTCTAAGAAATGTTTAAAAAAACACAATACTTGTAGGTAAATGTAATTTTATAACTGCCTCGTTGTTCTAGTGGTGGCAAACGCGACTGCTGATCACGAGGTCCTGAGTTCGAACCCCGGGTTGGCCAAGTGTTATTGTGTTTTTCCGTGTGGAATTTCTCAGCAGCAGCCAATTGATAGCAATAGATTCGTACCCTATTATATGGGACTTAAACATAATGGCAAAATGAGGGTGTTACTATACACCTCTGCCCAACCCTTCCGGGAATACAGGCGTGATGTTATATTATGTTAGTTTACAAATCTATAATCACTAAGAATAGTTTTCAATGACACGTTGAGCTAGTTTTAATTTAAATGAGCTAGAATTCTATATTACTGACGCTATCTATACTATAACCTATACTAATATTATGAAGAGGAAAGATTATTTGTATTTTTATATATTTATATATAACAAATAAATTTAAAAACTACTGAACCGATTTCAAAAATTCTTTTGCCGTTAGAAAGCTATATTATCACTGAGTAACATAGGCTACGGGCGAAGCCGTGAGGGCACAGCTAGTTTTATTATAAAGCTGTGCCCCTTCATAAATAAACATTACTTTGTCGTAGTTCGTCTTAATCTTGGGTAGTACGAAAAAACTAGTTGGACGCGTGATTCGTTGAGTTACTTGTTTCAACTTTACAAAGGGTAAGTTAGTATGGAGCGGGCTTTTTAATATTTACCTGACGAGAATGCAAGTGGACAACAATTTTTTTACAAAAAATTTAAACCTACTTCAAAAAAGAATAAAATAATTACCATATAAAATTAACAGTTTCAGAAGTCGGTGCTGATCCACGCTGAACCAAATTGAAGGCACCGACTTCTGAAATTGTTAATTTTATATGGTAATTATTTTATTATTTTTTGAAGTCAGTTTAAATTTTTTGTAAATAAGTTTTTATTTTTTTCATTTTAGTGGCCTTAATTAAAACTTGGTTGGACCTACGAAAGACGCTGCTCGTAACATAATCACATCATCACAATATGCGTACTGTTCGTCATTGAGGAGTTCTATTCAATCATCTCCGAAGTTCTTCATCAGATCTTCACCAAATTTAAATGGGACCAATTTCGAGGGTATACCCTATCCATTAAAAAAAGAATCATTAAAATCGGTTCACAATTGGCGAAAATATAGATGAACATACACAAAAAAAAACATACATACAGACGAACATAGTAACCTCCTCCTTTTTGGAAGTCGGTTAAAAACTCCTACAGGCCTAGACACAAGTGCTGTCGAGTTACTAACGTAAACATAACGTTCATGTAAGTGAATTTTGAATCGGAAATACTCGTTTCGCACATACTATTTAATTAAATTGAAAGCCTTATTCATATAAAAAAACTTGGGGATCTTTATGGACAAGAACTTTTCATGGGATCCGCAACTGCAAGAGACCAGCCGTAGGATGTATGCGTCGGCCGGGTCCTTGAGAAGGCTTCGTAACTTTCTACCCACTGCCACTAAAACTGCGCTTGCGAAATCTCTTCTTCTTCCCATCCTTGACTATGCCGATGCCAGCTATCTCGATCTCACTGAGGACCAGTTTAACAAACTTGAGCGACTTCAAAATTTTTGTATAAGATTCATATTTGGTTTACGCAAATATGATCATGTCTCAGAATTTCGTGCTAAACTCAAGTGGCTTCCAATACGCTTTCGTCGGGATGCTCATATTCTTTCCCTATTATACAGTGTTCTGTTCAATCCCACTACCCCTCCCTATCTTAAAGAACGTTTTGAGTTCATGCGTGATTCACACTCACGATCCTTGAGATCATCGGAAAACTTGAAACTGAAGATGCCTATGCATTCCACAAGATTCTTTGACCATTCCTTTAAACTGTTCAGGCCGTACGCTTGTGGAATACATTACCTGTGTCTGTGAGGCGTGCTCAGTCGTTGGTTTCGTTCAAGAGAATGGTAAAGGAACATTATCTTGTCATATAGTCGTTTCTAAACTATCGATATTTATAATTAAATATGTATGTTCTTTATTTGAGTGTATGTGTATATTATATTTATATATATATATATTTAAAATATGTATATATATTATATTTATTTTATTTACTTACTTATTTCGTTTATTCATTTATATTTACATATTATTTACATTTTTAAATATTTCTATAAAAAATATAAAAAAACATTTAAAAATATAAAAAATAGTAGCCCACCGGCATCGGGAACAGGGTCCAAGTTACCGGTGGTCAGGGCCTCAAAGAGAGGAACTTCCTAACAATACGTGCCGTGTCCAGAAGTACCGCTTTCTGTATCAGGCCCTTGACCCAGCTGCCCAACGCGAGCCTCGTCAGATGTTGGTCGAGGCTCTTGGCTATTAAGCCATTGGCCGTCACGACTATCGGCACAATGACTGCTGAGTCAACTTCCCACATGTCGACAACCTCGTGTGCCAAGTCTTGATACTTAATTTCTTTATCTTTCTCGGCTTTCACAAGGTTCTCGTCATGTGGGACAGTGATATCAACAATCATTGTGAGACGCTCTGATCGATCTATCACCACTATGTCAGGCTTATTGGCAACAATAGTCCTGTCGGTGATGATAGATCGGTCCCAGTACAATGTGATATGACCATTCTCGAGAACTGGGTCGGGCACATACTTGTAGTATGGTACTTCTGCGTCCACAAGGTTGTATTTCAGAGCAAGTTGCTGGTGGATAATCCTAGCCACTAGGTTGTGTCTGTGCAAATACTCGCCGTTAGCAAGACGAGAACAACCAGAAATAATATGTCGAATGGATTCACCGGGACAGTGGCTGATTAACTTATATTATTATTATAATATACTTAGTGATTTAGTTGATTGTCGATTTTTATTAGGTTATACGTTTGTATGCTGCAAACTGCCCTATATATTTTTCTTGACAATTCTTTCCATCCAAAGATTGTCTGGAAGAAATTGCTTTAAGCGATAAGACCGCCATTTGTACTGTTCTTAATAATGTGTACCTACTCCTTCTGTTTTATTTCTTTTAGTGTACAATAAAGTATATCTATCTATCTATCTATCATATCCTACGTATGATACAAAATGAGTATGTCACCAAAAAAAAAAACCGTCATTTTATAGGAAAGTTGTATTTTCAATTCAAAATTCGCTTGTAAAGGGTGTTAGGGTAAACACCGTTATTCTTGAAACCAATGGTTTGGTTTCATTTATAGAACGTAAAATCAATGAAAAATAAAAAATCCCAATTTCAATACGAAAGCATTTCACCCTATGCGCAAGGGCAACAAACTCGCATCTGACCACGGGAGAGGGGCGCGGGGTGGCGCCACGCTGCCGGCGCCCGCGCCCGCGCGGCATTAGTCAGTTATCCGCTGTTACGCTAGTGACCGCACGTCGCGTCGTTGCGTATGTACTCGTGTCATGTTAGCTGAGCGCCGGTCATTTTTCACGCGTAAATTGTGTAACCTACTCAGTGCTATGTCGTTGTGCTACCCATGGTTTGAGTGATAACGGTGTTTATCCTTATATCCTGTAGAACGTTAAACCAATGAAAAATAACATTCTTTCTCGAGTGCGAAACAACCTACGGAAACGTGCGGAAGCATGCGAGGCCGTAAATGGATCCCATTTTGAACATTTGTTAAGATTTATTTAGGTAAGTCCTAGTTATTTAATCAATGTAAATTTAACCGATAATTTTTAATCAATCTGTACGTAAAATTGTGATGAACTTTTTATATACTTACGCCAAAAATACCTACCCAATGGTTTGGTTTCTTTTTCATTTTCTTTATTGTCAAAAGACTCGTCACGCAACACCTAAGGTAGGTATTTTTGCCTGTCCTAAGTCAGGAAAAGTATGAAGGGAAATTTGCATCACAGTTTATGTGTACCTATTGTGTAAGTAAACGTACGAGGGCGGGTGAACCGAGCGGGAAGACGGTCGTTGCAGTGGTCACCTGACTCGGGCGCGTATTATCCATTAATTGGCGTACGGTGTCGGACAAAAATATTTCAAAATTTTACGATCATGTATTTTTATTTTTAAGTTACCTACCCATGGTTTGAGTGATAACGGTGTTTACCCTTACATCCTGTATTAGCGGTACGTTTACGATATTATACCTATACATCAAATGTTCGTGGTAGGCGTACTGATGATGAAACAAAACACGCATTTAAAACCTTTGCTACTTCTATAGAACATTTTAAGAGCCTGTTCACACAGCGGGTCCGTTTTAACGGATCCGTCGGTACTGGATGTGTTGTTCACATCTGTACCGACGGATCAGTTAAACAAATGGCAGCTGCGTCGCATCTGGCAGGCAGGATACGATAAAAATAACGGACCCAGTATTTTTTACTGGATTCGGAATACTGTCGTGTATGTGAACTCGCTCATACAACTACAGGCGCCATCACCAAAATAAAGGATCTGATAAAACGGGTTCTATAAACAGTTTCTGTGTGAACTAGCTGTAAGACCTGTTCATCAAAATTTCACAACAAAAAATAATCTAAGTTGATTCACAGATGACGTAATACATTCTTCCACTGAATTAAGCAACATTCGGGTTCCAGTACGCCTCATGGCAGGTGGATCTCATTATTTTACAAATCTCAGTGTCTATATAATCCGGGATTAACGTCCTCTCCCAAATGAGCAGGCTGTCGGCGATGATTCGCGTTTTTCTGGTGCCTTCTCACATTACATTGACTTATGTTTGGTTTTTTTCTGGTGCCTTCTCACATTACATTGACTTATGTTTGGTTTATTTTATACTAGCTGTTGCCCGAGGTTTCAGTCGCATTGAAGGGGAACTGCTATACATATCCGGATAAAAAGAATTCTATTTGGTAATCTCGGATATGACCTATATGTGCGCCAAATTTTATCCAAATCCGTTCAGCCATTTATGTATGACTAGCTGTGTCCTCACGGCTCCGCCCGCGTAAGAAGTTTTATGCCAGTAATAAATATAGCCTATGTTACTCAGTGATAATGTAGCTTTCTAACGGCAAAAGAATTTTTGAAATCGGTCCAGTAGTTTTTAAGTTTATTCGTTACATACAAAAATACAAATCTTTCCTCTTTATAAAGTAAGATTAGATTTTTAAGATTAAGTATAGATTAAGTAACATACATAGAGGCCATAGAGCTCATGGGGCTCATGGCTAATTATCAACCACGTGGATCACATGATTTGCGAGGTTAAGCTGCGCTTGCCGCGGTCAGTCTGTGGATGGGTGACTGGTCGTTACATATCGAGACCCCTCCGTGCCTCGGAGAGCACGTTAAACAGTCGGTCCCGGGAGTCAATTGAATACCTATGACATTCGTTATGGGAGGTCAGAAGCCCTAAAGTCTGACAACCGGTCTAACCCTAGGATATCGGCATTGCCCAGTAACTGGGTTGCGGAGGTCTGATGGCAGTCGCTCCGTGAAAAATACTGGTATTCAGCCGCATCTGGTTAGATTGGAAGCTGACCCCAACATAGTTGGGAAAAGGCTAGACAGAACAAGTAACATACGTCCATCCATCATTACAAACTTTCATATTTACAATATTAGTAGGATTTTCAGTTAGGTTCTTACTGGGTAAATTTTTAGCATATCTAAAGATAGCATAATTAGGTTGGGTGGCTACACACCATCAATACTTTTTTGTAGCCCTTTTTTGTGTTGTTTTCCTTCACTTTAACGGAAGTGGTAACCAACTTCTGATCCGAACATGAATTCGAAAATTCTGTGTGCGGACCGGGTTTGATTTCAGACCCTCCTGCATGGAAGCCTAGCTAACAACCGATAGGCTATCACTGCTTCATATGTTTTGTTCCATAACAGCAGGTTCAGACGGGTCGAATCGCTTTCAACAAATGACTTGATCAACAAAAGTTGGAACGTTTTTGTTCCTTCAATCTGATTGAAAGTCTGGTCAGACGGTTCAAATCGCATGCGAATTAGCAGTTGATCAACTAGAATCGAACCATGTGAATCCGCTATTAGAAAGCATTGAGACTTAATCTCATCAATAAATTTTTCCACATAATTTCTTCAAGCGTGAAACCATAATATGCTGAATTATCATACAAAACATATTAAGGGCCAATGATTGCCGCTATCTTTAACACCAAAAGGAAATATACACAGCCTTAGAACAGTCGTATATCATATTTATCGTACATTCGGCATTCTCGGTGAGATGTATGCACGCGCCGATATACGGTCTCTCGGAACCATGAATATAGCTGGAACCACATTATCCATTGACAAATGTCTTACCATAACTGAAATTTATGCAAAGAACCCGTCGATGGGTAGGCAAATATTTATTTGTACCGCTTTTATCAAACACTTGGACATAACGAATAGCTTTCTCATGTATGTGAGGCTTTATGTATGTTTGTGTACAGACTTTGGCTTTTAAAATGTGTTGTGTTTTGACGATGTGCCTAATAGACACAGTGAAGTTAAGATAATGTTTTCCCCTTATTTATGTTGAGTTTCCTTGTTTTTCTTAGTAAAAGCTGCGAGTGAATTGATAACATGTTATTTTTTATTTTATATATTTATCTAAGTAGTTATGAGTACGTGAAATATGTTTTGCTTGAGTAAATGAAGCCTTTGAGACGGTAAAATTCAATTGATTGACTAGTTTTGTTATTGATCCTTATAGGCGGCACCACTGTCGTTGATTGCAAGCATTTCTTATAATGTTTGCGAGAAACTGCGTGTCCAGCTGCGGAGCGGTTGATCGTAGAGTGTAGCGCGTAGCTCGTAGATTGTAGCTCAAACGCGTAACTCGTAGCTCGTAGAGTGTAGGTAAAGCGCGTAGCTCGTAGAGTGTAGCTAAAGCGCGTAGCTCGTAGCTCGTAGAGTGTAGCTAAAGCGCGAAGCTCGTAGGTTGTAGCTCATAGCACGTCATTGGCTATTTTGTACGCTTGTTTACAACATTAAATGTACCAATTTTTTTTTAATAATAATATTATAGTTTTCATAATTCATGAAAACTGTGTCAACATACTAACATAATTCCTTATGGTATATTGACTTCTGCAACCGACTTTCAAATTGGACACACTCTGCAAGTTTAACGAACTGAGCGAGAACTTGCAGCAATAACTTGCGCAATAAAACGTGCTAGTGGATTTGGGGCTAAAGGCTATTAATTGCATTTTATAATTTCTATCTAGAATTAAGAACTGCCTCGTTGGTCTAGTGGTGGCAAGCGCGACTGCTGATCATGAGGCCCTGGGTTTAATCTCCGGGTCGGGCAAAAGGTGGTATTGGGTTTTTCCGTGTAGAATTCTTCAGTATCAGCCCGGAGTTTGGATTTGTGCCCGGTTGATGGCAATATGCTCGCCCCCTATTACATGGGAGTTAAAACATAATGACGAAATGAGGGTGTTACTATACTCCTCTGCCCTACCCCTCGAGAAATACAGGCGTGATGTTATGTTTATGTTATGTTATCTAGAATTTCTATCTATCCCTTGAAATTACACTTAATTTCGCTGTATGCTAACAATGAAACGGAACCGCGCCAAAATGCAATATACCTAACATAATATTATTGCATTAGACGCCGTACTTACGGTCCCCTGCTTATACGATCAACTCCAACAGTACATAAAAGACAAAATTCAATTTCGCAGGACAATATCAAAATTTAATTAGTAACCAACCAAATTCTGTTGCATTGCCGAGTGTCGGCAAAATGTTAGAACAAGTTTTGCTGATACCAAACGGTTGGAATTGGAGATCGGACATCGATACTTGTGTCGATGTATCGATTTGTCAGTATAAATTGTCCGAGATTGTCGATGGAGCGACAATTTAATCGTGGGTATGTGATTGATAGGTTTTAATGGCCACAATCATAGAGAATAATGATTTATTAGGACCGGGCGAGAGTGGGAAGTTGTTTTTATAAAAGTGCAGGCAAATTTATGTATGACTAGTTGTGCACCTGCGGCTTTGCCTGTATAAATATTTTTTTTTTTTCAATTAAATCTTTTGCACCCCTTTACATTATAGAACATGTTACATAATTCCCCACGAAAAATTTAAATAATCAATAAGACTGAGCACACTTTGAACCGCTCCTCTAATTTAGTTGAGTAGACTCGAAAATTAGAACTTTATTCAGGTTTTCTAAAAGTTTAAAACGAAACCTCTTTTTATTATTACTGTAAATAATCAAGTAGTCTTTTATGGTTGTTGTCATTTACCTCTCAGAGGAAATTAGGTAAGAATATAAATAACTTCCTGGTTAGTGTACTCTTTATTATTTTATGTTTTATCCAAATTCTTTTTTTTTGGGTCATACTACAGTTTTCAAATATTGCCAATAGACTCTTTACAAGGGAACTTTTAACCCCCTTTCGGGTTTAGGGGTATTTTTGTAACACGTTGTATTAGAAAACTAGAATTACTGAAGAATATGTGTTAAGGTTTTCGATATATATATGTGTTTAATGGATTCTTTATTAAAACTGAATGTTGTGTGATCTTCATCTTTTTGTGTGGTTAGTGACTAACCTGGTGTCAGAGTTTATGCCGTCCGTGGACCTCTGACCTGGCTTCACATGCCGTCGAGAAATATCTCTCAGGCATGCCGGTTACCTCACAATGTTTTCCTTCACCGTTTTTAAGCAAGTGATAATTATACAATACGCTCATGAATCTGAAAAGTCCGAGGTGCGTGCCTTGGGTTTAAATTTGAGACCTATGACTTGGCAGTCCGACCGTCACACCACTAGGCTATCACTGCTATATGTTTTTCGATCAAAAGTTTGTTTACTTTTTATACAGAATTTAAACAGCTGAGCTATCATGTCTTCCACAGCGGTTGATGTGTAAATAATAACGTGGTACGGGGCTGTAATTAGCCGCGCTCGCCGACGGCTCATTTGTCACAGATGTCTCAATGAGCTGACTGACTTTATTTACATCGACGCGTAACATGCTCCCAGAATGATCGCTGCGTCAAAATGTTTGATTGTACTAGAGTATCTATTGTATTTTGACAGTACTAAACTAAACTAAGGGTGTTTGTCTCTTTCCGTTTTAGAAAAAGAAAGTGACAGTTGCGTTTAGTCTAGTTTAGTACTGACAAAGTGCGCAACAGAATCGACACCATTGAGTCTTGTTGTGCACTAACTAAGCTTAACTGAAACATATAGCTATCTTTTATTAACAGGCAAAACAAGAAAGAGACAAACATTTTAGAGCTGTCAAACTACTTTATTTGTTGAACATTACAGTGCGCGTCAGATAACTAGAACCAAGATGGCGTCAACTGCGTGATCTCTGTGAGGTTTGAGTTATATGACTCGTTTTGATGAGTCCAATAGATTGCACTTGGTGTTCAGGGTCTGGTGATGGAGCTAGGGGGTGGATAGTGGAAATCTTCAGTGGCTACTAGTAAACCCCTCAAGTTTGGCAGTCGACGCCATCTTGGTTCTAGTTATTTGAAGCGCACTGTAGGTACCGTGTTTTCATGCAGCATGTGCTGAGATGTCGTCTAAATCTGTTTGGAAATTTTAGTTCAACTTAGACAGCTCTAATATTCTTCCATCTCTTTCTTATTTTATTTGCAAGTTCTGTTCTGCCTAGTTTTTCCCAATTATCTTGGGGTCAGCTTCCAGTCTAACCAGCTGCAGCTGAATACCAGTATTTTACACGGAGCGACTGCCATCAGACCTCCGCAATGCAGTAACTGGGCAGTACCGATATCCTAAGGTTAGACCTGTGGAGAAACGAGGTATGGTGGTTTCTCCAACGAAAAGGGAGGATCCTCCAACCAGACGGGTCTTATGCCTGGCGGGCTACTGTTTCATTTGCAAGTCATCCTCCTGCCCTTATCTCAACTTATTTGGGGTCGGCGCAATATGTCTTCTTCTTCCATACATCTCTATTAGCCGTCATTTCGATAGTCACCCCCTTTCTAGCCATATCATTTTTCACACTATCCATCCATCGCTTCTTTGGTCCTCCTCTACTCTTATAACCATCCACATTCATACTCAATACTTTCCTCACGACATGTTCCTCGTTCCTCCGCATCACATGCCCATACCATGACAACCGGTTTCCACACATCTTCATTTGCAAGTAAAGGATAGTAATATTTTAAATTAAGTTTAATCTGTGCTTAGCAGAAATGAGGCAGATATGCGGTCTGAAATTGGATTATGTAACGGTATCAATAGACTGAATATTCAGCACTGAAGCAGTTAATTACATGCACAGCGCAGGATATGAGCAGCGGATAAGTTTTGATGGTCATTGAGCTGAATATCTGTTAGTACAGTCACGCACTCTGCGCTCGTGGCTAGTTATCAACCGCGCGGATCATACGATTTGTGAGGTTAAGCAGCGTTTGCCGCGGTCTGTCAGAGGATGGGTGACCGTTCGTTACATATCGAGATCCCTCCGTGCCTCGGAGAGCACGTTAAACAGTCGGTTCGGTTCCAGTCTAACCAGATGCGGCTGAATGAGGACTCCATGCTCAGCAGTCGCGCTTGCGACTACTAGACCAACAAGGCAGCTAACCTGCTTATACTCTCACGTAAATAATACACAAACGTATTTTCTGTAAACTGGTGCAATGAACAATCTTAAAACTTGTATATTTCTGCCTATCCTTTTTTCCCAACTATGTTGGAGTTAGCTTCCAGTCTAACCAGATGCGGCTGAATACCAGTATTTTACACGGAGCGACGGCCATCAGACCTCCACAACCCAGTTACTGGGCAATGCCGATAACTTAAGGTTAGACCATTTGTCAGACTTTTCGGGCTTCTGACTTCCCGTAACGACTGTCATAGGTATTCGTATGACACCCGGGACCGACTTTTTAACGTACTTTCCGAGACACGGGGGGATCTCGATGTGTAACGAACGGTCCCTGGATGGGTATCCAGGGACCGACCGCGACAAGCGCAGCTTAACCTCGCAAATCGTATGATCCGCACGGTTGGTAATTAGCCATGAGCCACTCCGAGCTAGAAAAATACAAGAACGATGAAGCAAAAGATATTAATATACTTTACAGACTCAAGTTTATCTTTGTAAGATAAACTGTAAATAATCTTAGGTCATGATAACTTCCAATGGACTCGGTGTTTCAGAACTCAGTTACAAATTAGTTAAGGATAAATTCTTGTTGATTTAAACTGAGTTAGAACTGAAGCCTGCATTTTAAACAGTTGTGATGTGTCCTTTTGATTCGTAAATGTTGTGAAGAATTGAGATTCTCTTGGGAACATCTGGGCCGGCCCGTTATGTAGCTTATTGTGGGCAATGTTGTTCGTAATTTTATGTGTAAGGTGCTTTAGGGTAAAGCACCTTACACATAAAATTACGAATTTCTACTAAACCAGGCAATATTTTTTGCTTTGGCAACATTACATTATATTGAATTACACATTCTAGCAATATTACGTTGCCAGACAAAAAAATATTGCCTGTTTTAGTAGAAATTCGTAATTTTCGGAACATTCCCATGTTCTTTATTAACCTAAAGCAATTATTTTGGGCAGATTTTAAACTTATTTTGAGTTTTAATTCACTGTTTCCTCTTGTAACATTCTGTAGCCCTCTCCTGCCTGAAGTGAAAGTTAACCCTGATGCTTCTTGAGAAAAAAAGCTAGTATCATTGTCTGCACTTTTCCATAAAGCATCGAGGTCAGCTTTTTTAGGTGAAATTCTAAAAAAATTGTGAACAACACAACCTAAATAAAGCTTAATTACAATTTTTAACTAGACCCAAACAACACTGCTACAATAAATCGCCTAACAGGTGTTCCAGTTACTTAATATAATTCCAAAATATCAGTAACGAGTACCTTTGAAAGTTATATTAAAATATTCGCATCAATTTCGGTCAGAATTTTAGCGTTACCAACTTGATTAAATTTGCAACCGCAGCGCGCAAAGCATTTGTGTATTTTGATTTAACAAGGCTGGGAAACGTTTTGTTATCGACCTACGCACGACTTTGGTGCGTGGCGTGGGCGGGGCGGCTGCGTGGCGTGGTGGGAGCGTGTAAGAGCCCGTTCACACAGC
Source organism: Amphipyra berbera (assembly GCA_910594945.2). NCBI lineage: Eukaryota > Metazoa > Arthropoda > Insecta > Lepidoptera > Noctuidae > Amphipyra > Amphipyra berbera. The sequence continues at coordinate 17,689,026 of OU343140.1, read as the reverse complement.
GGATCTGTCGGTACTGGATGTGTTGTTCACATCTGTACCGACGGATCAGTTAAACAAATGGCAGCTGCGTCGTATCTGGCAAACAGGATACGATAAAAATAACGGATCCAGTATTTTTTACTGGATTCGGAAAACTGTCGTGTATGTGAACTCGCTCATACAACTACAGATGCCATCGCCAAAATAAAAATGGATCCGCTAAAACGGATCCTGTAAACAGTTTCTGTGTGAACTAGCTGTAAGGTATTATAGACACAATAATATTAATATTCAGAAAATGTTTGATGATGCGTTATGTGAGTGGTTTTAGGAATTCATCAAATTAGTCAGGTGTTTTTGAAACGGTTTTAGCTTCACTTCATATATTTGTTTGTTTGATTCAAATCTTAAACAAATGTTATGAATGCAGTTTTACTTCTTTTAAAAACTATAGGAATGTTTCCTTTGAGTAAAATTGGCTATCTCAAGAATTTAGAGGACTTTCCCTCCAGATGTTGTTAAAAAATTCCACCCTGTATACTATCTGCGTGTCATATCTTGCAATCGCAATGCACGATGTTGTGACGTCATTTTTGAGAGTTGACATTATTGTCACTGTAGTCTGCTAGACAATCGTCGAGCTGCGTAGTCCGCATGTGGCGTGATAGATGTCGCCACATCTTACATAAGTGAATCTAAAAAACCTTCCAGCGTTTTGCCCATTACCTGTGAAAGTTGGCATGATCACACGATCACGCACACGCTTTCAGCTGCAAATTCATTCTGTAGCATGCGCAACCGTGCTGAAGCATGTGAAAGTTGGATACATGCGAAAACGTGATAGGATGCTTACCTATATTCATAAAAATACCCATTTTATATGAGTAATATGCGAATTGATGCTGGTATGTCTGTTTCATACTAATGGTGACGATAATTTATTATTATTTATGAACAATGTTAATATTTAATAATAATAATAAGGGGATATTATTTATGTTGGTGCCGGTGACGGTTGCCGGTATCCAATTCATCCTAGCTTTTATTAGGAGTCTTTTTTTATGAGAGTAAATAAAGCACAAAATTGTTTTTTTAAACTTTGCCCTACACTAGGAATACTCCGGTGAAGCGGTTATGTTCATAGAAAAAAAATCCCATGGTTGTAAAGCGGTCACGATTCATGCGTCTTTTTCTTAAATTTCATAGAGAATAAGGATCCAGCTGACTTTTATTTATTTATAATGAATTTCTTTTTTGCACCCCTTTGGAGTTTTCTAGACAACGTCGCGGCAGACCCAGGAGATGGAGGGACGAATTAGACACTTATTGGAAGGACTGGCCGCAGAAAACCTTAAGCTGAGATGAGTGGAAGGAGGGTAGGGAGGCCTTTGCCCTGCACTGGGATAGTAATAAATAAGAATAATAATAATTAGGGGAGGAATTTTGAAAAATCTTTCCTTAGCGGATGCCTACGTTATAAAAGGAACCTACTTTTAAAATTTCAAGTTTTTAGCTCCAGTGGTTTAGGCTGTGGGTTTATAGATCAGTCAGTTTCTCCTTTTATATACTTATACAGACGTTCTTTAGTGTATTTATTTTTTACAGAGATTCTCACGGTGCTATATTAGTTTACGATGTGTCAGAACCAAAGTCCCTAGCAAAACTGAATGATTGGGTCGAGGAACTTTAAGTACCTATACTCCACCAAGAAGAACATAGTCTGGTTAGTTGTCGGCATTACGATTGACGAGCATATCATTTTGGGACCCAGTGCATAATATCAGCAAGCACATTGGGTCAGCCGCGCGATGGCGCAACGAGTATTTCCAAGAAGGGTTGATGTCAGGCAGGCGGCCGGTCATAAACCAATAAGCCAAAAACTCTAACAACATGGATTTACGAAACATGTTGTGCCGACCCCATCTAGTGTAGGATAAGGGCAGGGAGATGATGATGATGATGTTGAAAGAAAAGGTTCGTCAGTTTTTAAATTCATTCCTTTCCTCCATCGCGGGCACATGTTACCTTTTCAAACTGTTGAACGGAAAAGGAATATAATAATAATAATAATAACCCCATCGTCGTATCCCTACGTTGACGTCGTGATGGGGCTTGCGTGCTCCAATGATTCTTAGGACTATTCCGGCTATTCATGCCGGAATGGTCTAAGTTGAGGAGACGAACCAAGAGGGATACAATCCAAGCCAAGGTGGAACAGCATACGCCAGGGCTCCATGGCTAGGGGAGAGCTTAGTCACTAGTATGCGAACTTTGGACAACGGGGGACCTCCAGTTTTATATACCCTTGCCACGGTGAACGCAGGGCTCTGCCGTGGTCGACTTATTAGGTCCCTAGCTACTCGTGGGAATAAAATGATTACTAGATCCAAAATAAAAAAAACTATTCAGGCAAATTTGCCACATATTGATGATGAAACTACTCAAGTTTCTTTGTCATCCTCCACGAAATCTCTTTTTCCATCTATTCCATCATCATCACCACCATTCTGCATCTCTCCATCACAATCATCATCAACCAGTATACAGTCAGCGGATGTTGCACAGGAGACAAACTCTGTCATAGAACCTGTGCCCACCACTAGTACTGCAACAGCTCGTAGGAAATGGAGTATTGAAATGAATAAATTCATCCTACGTACTTACCTGCATCTTACCAATATGGAAACAGACACCAACGCATATCTTCCACCGCTTCACACAAAATTTTTAGAAAAATACCCTAATATGCAAGTAAGCCGACAGAGAGTAGGTGATCAGCGTAGAGCGATAATTCAAAAGAAATTATTACCACAGAAGACAATAGATCAAATTTACGACGAAGTAAGATCAGAATTACAAATCATACAAACTCAAATACAACAACACCCCACACAATATACAACACCAGTCAACACACAATCAGGAACACGCATGAAATGGACAAACGAATGCAATGAATCTATAATCAGAATATATTACAGGATAACACAACTGGAAACCAATAAAACAGCTTATAGAAAATATTTATATGAAGAATTTATTAATCAATATCCCGACCTTTCACATATAACAGAGCAACGATTAGCTGATCAAAGAAGAGCAATTATAAATAATAAGTATATTAAAAACGACAGATTAGCAGAAATAAAAAAACAGGTCGCAGAGGAATTGCGGCATACAAACACCCAGACAGAAAACACAAACAATGAACCGTTGAACATACAACCAGAGAGTAACATAGAATATCCTGATGAATACAGTCATACACCAAGCACTTTACATATAAATACAATAAACTCTTACACACTAACAAACACTCTTACAACAGATGTACCCCTAAACAACAGCGCATATACTGACCTCATAACTCAAACACTCACGGACCCCCAAAATACAAGTGAAGAGAAACTCTTGAACAACATATATATTGAACAAACTGACCCCACGCAAACGAATCTTGATGTTGCCCCAGAATCCAATCCAGAAATAGACGACACCTTTCAACAAGCCCAACAATACTTTACTGATACACACCCCACTAATAGGCCATACATCCCTAAACAAAAAACGTCCAGAAAGTTTTCCGCCACAGTAAAATATATAAATACTATCATTCTTCCCAAATACGTAAATGTGGATACCGACTTCAATACCCTGCACAACGCAATTTACTGCGCAGCCTGGACGGCAGCTAAATGTAATGGAGCAAAATTATCACACCTTGCACAAAGTGAGCATCGAACACGACCACATAGGAAACCAAACTGGCAGATAAGATTAGAAAAGAAAATAGGAAATCTAAGAGCGAATATAGGCAGACTAACACAATTTATCAGGGGCAACAGAAATCGAAAAGTAGTAGCAGCAGTAGAAGCAATAAAGATAAAATATCAACTACACGCACAACATGAAAACTCAAACACACAAATCGATCATTTTTTGGACACTTTAAAACAAAAACTAAATGCAGCATCCAGTAGACTCAAAAGATATAAAACGTGCACAGACCGCAAAGTACAAAACACAAAATTTATCAATAATGAAAAGATCTTCTATAGAAATTTAACATCTATGAACAAGGACGCCAGCAGCAATCAAAACATAGAGACACCTTCTCCTGAATCACTTCGAGAATTTTGGGCTAACATTTGGGAAATCCCTGTACATCATAATACTCATGCAGACTGGATTAACGAAACATCTTCACAAATTCCAGAAATGGAGTTTGAATTCATACCAATAGACACATTCATAGACGTCATCAAACGCACACACAATTGGAAATCACCAGGCACAGACAACATTCACAACTATTGGTATAAAAAGTTCACTAGCATACATCCATACATACACAATCACATAAATACATTCATTCGATCACCACACTTACTACCACCATACATAACACATGGAATCACATACATGATACCCAAGGACATCAATGATACCATAAACCCAGCCAAGTATCGACCAATTACTTGCTTACAAACTCTATATAAAATTCTAACAGCTTGCATAAGTGAAGTAGTCTACAAACATTTAACCGAACATAACATATTAGCAGAACAACAAAAAGGATGCCGTAAGAATAGTCAAGGATGTAAAGAGCAACTGACTATTGATGCAATTGTTATGAATACCGCAGTTAAAAACAAAAAAGATATCCATACAATGTTTATTGATTATCAAAAAGCCTTTGATTCCGTCCCGCATAGCTGGCTGTTACATGTTCTACATCTGTACAAAATTCACCCAACACTCATATCGTTCCTACACACTTCCATGCAAAATTGGCAAACTGTACTTAAAATAAATCAGGCATCAGCAACACTAACTACTGAACCAATTAGTATTCAACGCGGAATTTTCCAAGGGGATGCTTTGAGCCCTTTGTGGTTCTGTCTGGCACTCAATCCTCTCTCAGACCTATTAGATAAAACGGACGTAGGATTTACATTAAAAAATAACGACACACAATACACCTTAACACACCTAATGTACATGGATGATATAAAGCTTTACGCAGCTGACAAAACTTCAATATTCAAATTAGCAGACACAGCACAACAATTTTCTCAAGATATTCATATGCAGTTTGGAGTTGATAAATGCAAAATTTTGTCAATTACAAAAGGGAAAATCCAAAATAATAGTTACACACTCGGATCTGGTGAATCGATTGAGCCTATGGATGAACAAAGCACGTATAAATACCTAGGTTTTAAACAGTCTAGACAGATACAACAAAAGATAACAAAACAAGAACTGCTCAAAAAGTTCTCATATCGCCTAAATCTGATTTTAAAAACACACCTTAACTCCAGAAACACAATTAAAGCAATCAATACATTCGCAATACCCATTCTCACATACTCTTTTGGAATCATACAATGGTCCAAAACAGATATCAAAAAACTACAACGCACTATCAATACACACTTTACTAAACACAGGAAACACCACCCTAAATCATGCATACAGAGACTCACGCTACCACGCCAAGAAGGAGGCAGAGGATTGATAGATATACACAATTTGCACAACAAACAAATACTTTCACTCAGAGCTTACTTCCATGACAAATCTGAACATTCACCACTACACAAACATACAACAAATTTAGACAAAAAACTAACACCACTAAACCTACAGGATAGAAACACGCAAACAAATGAACACATTACAAGCACACAACAAAAAATTACTGCATGGGCTGACAAAGCTTTACACGGACGACACCGAGCCTATCTGAGCCTATCACATGTCGACAAAGAAAAATCGAACGAATGGCTCAGACGAGGGGAACTGTTCCCGGAGACCGAAGGTTTCATGCTTGCGATCCAAGACCAAATTATAGCAACTCGTAATTACAGAAAGTACATTATTAAAGATCCCAATCAGCCTACTGACTTATGCAGACATTGCAACACTGCCTCTGAAACTATTCAGCACATAACAGGAGCTTGTAAATCTCTAGCACAAACTGATTATAAACATCGACATGACCAAGTTGCCGCAATCATACACCAAAATTTAGCGTATAAAAATAAACTCATTAGCGAGATGAATCCTTACTATAAATATAAACCCGAAACCATATTAGAAAACAGAAATCACAAAATCTACTGGGACAGAACAATCATTACTGACAAAACTATTCATTACAACAGGCCCGATATCACAGTACACGATAAAACGAATAAAACTGTTTACTTAATAGATATAGCCATACCTAACTCTCATAACATCCAAACCACAATATCGGACAAGCTTAGTAAATACCAAGATCTCGCCATAGAAATAAAAACACAGTGGAAAGCACAAACTGTTCACATTGTGCCTGTAGTCCTGTCATCCACCGGTATCATACCGAAGTCCCTCACACAAAGTCTAAACACCTTACATATGCCTACCTACACACTCCACATGCTGCAAAAAGCCACTATACTTAACACCTGTCGTATCACCCGTAAGTTTCTGACATCCTCTACACTAGCATCCACATACTCGATATAAATTTCACCTCACAAGCTTGGCTCCGGCCCGCATGTGAGGTTTCTTAAACTCTCTCATAAAGAGAAGAAAAATAAATACCTAAGAAATAATAATAATAATAGAAATAAAACATCTCATGAGGCTCTCGTTGGGTGGCTGGATCAAGGGCCTGATACAGAAAGCAGTCCTCCTTGATACGGCGCGTATTGTGAGGAGGTACCTGTCTCTGGAGCCCTAACTGCCGGTAGCCTGGACCCTGCTCCCGCTGCCGGTGGAACCCTATTTTTTATATTTTTAAATATGTATTTTGTTTTCTTTTTATATGTATTTAAAAATGTAAATAATATGATACAGTGTGAATAAAGGAGAAAATAATAGAATTCATGGAAAATTATGTTTTATTATTTGGTAGCAACGATCAAAATGGCCTTTTGCCTCCATATGACGTAGTAGTGCCATGTAATGAGTTTGATTTGGTTTAAGGAGTTTTGTTGTAAAAACCATGACTACCATCAATTCGATGATTAAATAAATTCACATTACTAGTCTCTCTCGTCATGTCACCATTATAATTCTTAATACCTTGTCAAAAAATACTTTTATTTTTTTCTATAATGTTGGCAATACGTTGTCGGTTTAATAGTTTGTTTCTTGTACTGTGCAAGCAAAAATAGACCTGAAGGTGTATAACCTTTTCATTCCCCTACTGTACCATACTAAACACCAAATAAATAAGAGTCCAGTTCACATTCCATTTTAAACATTAGAAACGATATAAGCCGTCTGTGTTAGAACTTCTTACACTTAAAGTATTCTCTCTGTATAACAAAACTATGTTTAAAACACCTGCCATAGTGGTAAAGCCTAATATTTAATCCAGTGTCTAAGTGGCAGGGCCCACAAAAGCTAGACTTTGTTACGATGGAGGCCTTGTGATTACGATATAGGCGTTGTTAGCAAGTGAATAAATGATGTATGTAGACGGGCGGAGCATCGCATTATGATCGTAGTTTGGGAGCTCAGACCGAACTCAGCATATCATCTGACTGAGACAAAAAAATACTACCGGACTGCTTGTCGTCTTGTGGACCGTTTCTACGTAACCGGGCAGCTATTGGCGAGACCTGAAGGGTCTCCAACTAATGGGGACGAGTAAAATACTTAACTTAAGCTAACTACTACTACTAACATCATGACTACTAACAACAACAGCACTAAGGGCGACCCCTAATGGGACTCGGACCTCGGCTTAGGGCGTTGCTGGCAGGAGGACTGGGAGGGAGACAGCTTGATGAGGACTGAATTATCGGTGTGGCAGACATAATGACAGTGTCCGATCATTAAATAACGAGTATGTCATTGGATGTGGCTAGTAGTAGTCGAGCTCCGTGAGAAAGAACTCATCCGGGGATGTACTACCACCATAACTATTTGTATAACTTTAGGGTGGCTTTAGGAGTCAACCCTCAACTAGCATGTGCACATAAAATTTAGCAGGCGTGTACTTACGGGAGGATAAAGAATAACACTTGTAACCGTACACTAAATACATTTAATTAGAATTTCAAATAAATCAACAGGGCGTGGTTCGTAGCAATGCTAGGAGTCCAGGGTCTTCTTGAGCAGGTGTGGCACTTAACTGGGCAACTGCAGCGGCGCGAGAGGGCCGATCTACAGTGTGCCCGACCTTTTATAGGTTCGGGCCCCCGCCAGTCAGCCACCACCCGTCACATATTTTACCTATTTCTGCCGTCACGCAGCATTGCGGTGATCCGGTTTGAAGGGAGCTGGTGTTTTTTTTGTTTGTATAAAGTCATTGCCCCAGTTTAGGATTTCTCCTGTATCGTGGGTGTGTTTACAGACATAAATCTTCACATGCACAAACACCCAAACCCGGAACAACTATCTGTATGTACATCTTAGAATGTGCTAAATTTTTCAAAGAACATCCAGAATTATTCACAAAAGCTATTGATACATTTCCGAGGAGTATCAGGAATCGTAATAGAATTGTGTTGCCAAAAATTCCAAAGACAACGTTATTTAACAAAATTAGCTTTGTAATCTGCGGACGTGTATTTAATGCCCTACCTAGCGATATTAAGGACCCACCCTTCCAGAGATTTGTTAAAAAATTGAAAGCTTGGTTGAGTGAAAAAAACTTTTATTCGGTAAAAGACTTGTGTATTAAATGTCATTGACTTTATCTAATACTCTTTAATATTAAATTTGTTAATGCCTAATTATAATTTAGTAATGCATGTAGTCTTATTTTATAAAATTTATAATAACCAGTATGCTTCGTAAGAATAACAAATATAATTATGTACAATTTAATATTTGCATGTCACCACTATGACTAAGTGTTTTGGATCTAAGTATTTAATTAAGACCGAACTGTACCAATACTTATCGCAAATAAAGATTCATTCATTCATTCATAGGCCATACAAATATTTGATCCGTGTCAGAATGGAGCCCACGACCCGTAGCGCAGGAACCGATTGCTCAGCCACTGCACCAAATGTGTTGACAAATTGCGTGACGACGCTCGTGATGATAGACACACGATGGCAGACGTTCGTAACTTGTCGGCTCTCTTCGATTTGATTCGGCCAGTACTATTTGTTTACAAGTGAGTTCCGATTTTCGCATCTGCCAAGCGAAACGCGACAGCTTAATTTTTTTTAAATATTAATATAAAATATTTTTATATTTTTTATATTTTTATAAATATTTTTTAAATATTAATAGTGGTGGCAAGTGCGACTGCTGTGCATGGGGTCCTGGGTTCGATCCCCAGGTCGGGTAAAGTGTTATTGGGTTTTTTCATTAAGAATTTCTCAGTAGCAGCCTGGAGTCTGGATTTGTCCCCGGATATCGGCAATAGGCTCGCCCTCTATTACATGGGACTTAAATGTAACTGGCGAAACGAGGGCGTACTAAAAACATCTCTGCCGAACCCTTCGGGGAATGTAAGGCCTGATGTTATGTTATGTTACATAACACACAAGTTTGAGTCTAATAACTTAACTTGCTTTCAAAACTGATTCCTAAAAAATACTTAACGTTTTTATAGATCAAGCAGACGTCACAAAAATAAGAACCTAATGATAGTTCCAAAAATAAATAATAGTCTAACGGGTTGTGATAAATAGGTAGTGAGTTGTAATCCAACTTCGAAATGCACTTTTATCAGATCACCTAAAAACATTGTATGTAAGCTCTCGCACTACCAGTACATGGATAACGCTCAAGTGAGTCTTCACAATTCGCTCGTTAATCATCGCGTCGCGTCGCATCGCACCGCATCGTACCGCAACGCGTCGCACGTCAATTACTCGTGGAGCATAAACTGTGCTACACGTATTAATTCCGTATACATTACAATACTGAGTACAAAGTTTTTCTGAATAACGATATAACTTAAATGGTGGCTAAAGGTCGTGAAAATAGTATTTATGTAGTCTCTGTTTATAATTGACGACACGTTTGGTGCAGTGGCTGAGCGATTGGCTTCTGAACCACGGGTCGTGGGTTCGATTTCTGCACGGAACAAATATTTGTATGCTCTACAGATAGTTGTTCCGTGTGTATGTGATGATTTGTGCCTGTAACGCACCCACGATACAGGAGAAATACTAGTGTGGGGCAACTATTATAAAAAAAGTAATTGATAAAGTGAACTTCACAACTTTTTCTTAAGTAGGTATTTTGGTTTGGTTTAAATAACGGTATTACAAGTTTAAAGTTAACCTGTGTTGTTTCCTTAACTTGCTTTCAAAACTGATCCCTAAAATATACTTTAACCTTTTTATAGATCAAGCAGATGTCACAAAAATAAGTAGGTAATGATAATTCCAAGAATAAAATATAGTAGTCTAACGGGATGTGTTAAATAAGAATGGCTCGTGCGCGGATCATACGATTTGCGAGGTTAAGCTGCGCTTGCTGTCTTGCAGTCCGTGGATGGGTGACCGTTGGTTACACATCGAGACCCCTCCGTGCCTCGGAGAGCACGTTAAACAGTCGGTCCCGGGTGTCATACGAATACCTATGACAGTCGTTACGGGTAGTGACAAGCCCAAAAGTCTGACAACCGGTCTAACCCTAGGATATCGGCACTGCCCAGTAATTGGGTTACGGAGGTCTGATGGCAGTCGCTCCGTGTAAAATACTGGTATTCAGCCGCATCTGGTTAGAATAGAAGCTGACCCCAACATAGTTGGGAAAAGGCTAGGCAGAACAGGGTTGTGTTTAATAGGCAGTGAGTTGAAATTCAACTTCAAAATGATTGCCTTAACTTTTCCAAAACATTATGACAGGAATACTTTTTTTTGACTGCCTTGTTGGATAGTGGTCTCAAGTGCGACTGCTAAGCATGGAGTCCTGGGTTCGATCCCTAGGTCGTGCAAAGTGTTTTTGGGTTTCTCCATTAAGTATTTCTCAGTAGCAGCTTGGAATCTGGATTTGAGCCCGACTAATAGCAATAGCCCGACGAAATGACGAAATGAGGGTGTACTTAAAACACCTCTGCCTAACCCTTCGGAGCCTATAAGGCGTGATGTTATGTTTACTTAATTAACAAGCCAAACTAAAACCCATATGAATGAATGTAATTTGGACACAGCATTTAGAGACAGCTTAAATAATAATGAAACATAGAAGTAGAACAATACAGATTAAAAATAATAAAAATTTATAGTGCGGATGTCAATGGAAACGCCGGTAGAGGATGCCCAAGAAGGACATACATCGATGTTATTCTTGATGTTATTCACAAAGGACAGGTGCGTAGTACTCTCAACCGGCGCGCGTGTGTGACAAGATGTATGAATGTGGATGAAGCGAAAGGAGTATGTAAGGATTGTAGCATGTGGCGTTCTACAGTTTCTGCCTACCACCATGGGAAAAAGGCGTGAGTTTATGTAATAAATTTATGATACTAATAATAATTCATTTAAGTGTAGGTATTGTCTCACGGCTGGACCATGTCCAGATCAGCTTAACGCCAAGCATAAGTACTTGGCGAAGGTTTTTATCTGGATCCTTTGTTCACTACATAATAATATAACTTTATGTTACTCCACCAAGTTTACACTATAACCCTTGGAGTCCTAACTTTCGGTCATTTTAACACAATTTAGCTAAGTGACACAGACTAGCCTCGTAACACGCGTCATCTTAGCCGTATACTTAGTTGGAGCAAACAAAAGATTGTTTAGAAAGGACACAGCATAAGAAAATTACAGAAGTTCCATCTCATACAATGGACGATGATCAAGGACGCCGGAAGACATAAGAATATGGCTGTAACTCGTAAGGGTGCGTTCCCAATATGTCGGTTAATTAACGGTTAATTTATCGTCAGACGACTATCGTCTCTAGCTGTTCCATTATAACGACTGTTAGTCGTCATTTTTTTTATCGTTTAGCGACTATCGTATCTAGCTTTACCCATTGGATCGCGATGACATTTTATCGTTTCACGCCAGTCGCTTTGTCGTTTGCACATCAGTAGCAAGCTACAACTCAGCAGTGTATTTTTATCGTGGCCACGATAGATAGTCGCAACAACGACACATGATCTGCCGTCATGATAAGTCGTGACGTTTTCTTATCATTTTGCGACTGTCGTACTAGTCGTTCCCATTGACTTGACAATCTGTCGTCACTGCAAAAAAATGTCATGAACGACAGTTAATCACGTCGTCTTATATGTGAACACCTCCATTTAAATATATAAGCCACGACACTTAAAACTACACGATTATCTGTCGTCACGACAAAGTGGGAACACGGCCTAATAATCCAATTGGTCAGTCATATAGTTACCGCTGCAAAACGTGCAAAACGTGTATTTTGCTATTACCTACTGGTCTGCTGGTAACAAAGGGCAATCCATTCTGCTTGAAAGACTCTTCTTCCTGCTAGCCTTTTCCAATTATCTTAAGGTCAGCTTCCAGTCTAACCAGATGCGGCTGAATAACAGTATTTTACACAAAGCGATTGCCATCAAACCTCCGCAACCCAGTAAGTGGGCAATGCCGATATCCTAAGGTAAGACCGGTTGACAGACTTTTGGGCTTCTGGCTGCCAGTAACGAAAGTTATAGGTATTTTTATGACACCCGGGACCGACGGTTTAACGTGCTCTCCGAGGCACGAAGGGGTCTTGATGTGTATCGAACGGTCACCCATCTACGGACTGCCTACGGCAATCTTGCCAATCGTATGATCAGCGCGGTTGTTAGTTAGCCCCTCGGGGCTCGTACTCAAGCCCATCGAGCCCATCATTCTTCTTGAAAAACCTGCTTCGCTTAATGGGGCTAACGCACTACCGTGCATGATGGACGTCACAGAAGCTTGTAAGCGTTGGATGGGCGATTCCACATGGTCGTGCAAGCTCGTCGTACAAGTCAGAAAAAACACGTTGCTGCGGCAGCGCTGCCTTCGTAGACGAGACCGTGCCGCAGCGCTCTGCCGCAGCGACGTGTTTCTACTTGAGATTCACACTGCAGCATGCGTAGCATAACCACCGTAGACAAGGGTTTTATTCACGGAAGAATTGACATACACAATGGATATTAACACACACATGCACTACTCATATTATATACACACATGTTGGTTTAAGTGAACGGACATGGCCACTGAGACATCCGTAACTAAAGGTGAAGAGTATTATTTTTTATTTATTTAAGCACGCACTTTATTTATTTAGAACTGGTTTACACCAGTTACGTCACAATGGGTTCAGTTGAAAATCAGCGTCAGACACTAGTGGTCTGACATTTATGCTGAACTGAACCTATTTGGGCGCAGCCGCTAGACACACAGCTACTTTTTTTTGTTTTCTCTCCTATGAATTTTTAACCGACTTCCAGAAAAGGACGAGGTTCTCAATTCGACTGTATGTTTTTTTTGTATGTTTGTTTCGCGATATCTTTACTAATTGTGAACTGATTTTAATGATTATTTTTTGTTTGAAAGAATATTCTTTCGAAGTGGTCCCATTTAAATTTGGTGAAGATCTGATGAAGAACCTCGGAGATAGACAATTTGAAGTCAGTTTTATTTTTGTTAAAAAGTTTTATAAGATTGTCTGACTGCTTCCGTGCTAAATAAATTTCTTTCTTTCTTCCTTTTTCAATATTCATTTTGTCTACTCTTCAGTCGACAAAACCCTTGTCTATGCTGATCATGCTAGTGCCAAGTGCTGACGTCCAGCAACTATCAGGCTGTTGATGACATGTTGTAGTGTGTTCTGATGTACGTTTTCTGCGTGTTGGCTTCTGTACTTTCTTTATTTTAAACGATTGTTTAGTGTAGGGCTGGTAAATATGAAGGTGTGAGCTAAGCTCGCGGCCCGGTGTCGCGTCACGTCGTGTTCACATTAGGTGTTGTGAACCTTGATGTGTTGACGCCATTAAATCAGCGGTAGGAGCGGACAGGGTAGAATCACAGAAGTTTCACAAACACAGAAATTTGTCTTACTATTTAGATTTGTGGTTATAAAACTTTTATTGTTATTACAATAATTAAAAGTTACGGCAAAAATGTATTGGCAAAAATCTACCGGATTGCCCATTAGTGCTTTGTTTTTTCCTTGGCTGGGATCCGAACTCAAGACAAAGTTTGCAGAAATGATAGCTACTATTAGAAAAACAATTACTATTCTAACAATTTAACCTCTCGCAGAATAATATAAAGAAACTATAAAATTATCTACTACATTGCACTCTAGTGTTATGGTACAATCAATAAAACCAAATCCTTAAAACTCGGTTTACTTACAGCACTACTTTAATACCACAAACCATTACAGAAACCCGCACTAATCGGTCTAGTCGTTTCGGAGATAAATGGCAGAACTAATAAACATTACTTTGTTACATTCCAACGTCTAAACTTCAGCCATGAATAATAAAACAGAATCCATCAATCTGGAACAAAGACGATTTGAAGCCGAGTATGTTTCGAAAAAAAAAACTGCCGGAAGGCGGCTGGCGGCTCGTTGACATTTAGCGTGACCCGAAGGCTGGCCTTTACTTTCGCTAAAGCTTAACGTGGCCATGTAGCCAATCTTCTGGGCATGTTAGCGCCCGTTCACACAACGGATCCGTTTTAACGGATCCGTCGGTACTGGATGTGTTGTTTACATCTGTACCGACGGATCAGTTACACAAATGACAGTTGCGTCGTATCTGGCAGACAGGATACGATAAAAATAACGGATCCAGTATTTTTTACTGTATTCGGTATAATGTCGTGTATGTGAACTCGCTCATACAACTACAGGCACCATCACCAAAATAAAAACGGATCCGTTATAACGAATCGTGTAAACAGTTTCTGTGTAAACTTGCTGTTACCAGTTGATAACGATGCGGAGGAATATTTTGATGCCTTTTAATTTATAGTTTTGTATTAGGATATTATTTTTCTTTATTTGTATAATAGGTAACTATTTAATTTTGGTTGTACAAGAAATTATTCGATTCTTGAATTTTACTAGCAGTAGTTCACATTATATTGTGGGTGGGTGATCGTCATTTATGGATTAAGACCCCTCCGTGGATCGGAGAGCACGTTAAGCGGATAACCATCCAATTAACCAAACCAAATACTCGGGTGGGCTCTCGTTCATCAATCCGCTAACAAATTGTTGCGAATACTTCTTCTTTTCGTGTAGTTATTGGCTTACCTGGTGTCAGAATGTATGCCGCCGATGGACCTCTGACTTGGTTTCACATGCCGTGACAAAATTCGAGAAATATCTCTCAGGCATGCCGGTTTCCTCACGATGTTTTCTTTCACCGTTTTTAAGCAAGTGATAATTATACAATAAGCACATTAATCCGAAAAGTCAAAGGTGCGCTCCATGGGTTTGCACTCGAGAGCTATGACTTGGCAGACCGACGCGATGGTAGCCACCATCTACCACTAGGCTATCATTGATTCAAGTTGAAGAGACACTTTAAGAAAAAGAAATACATTCCGTTGTTCTAGTGGCCCGACGGTTAATCTGCTGTCGTACTTAAGCAGAGCTCAAGGAGATTAATATCGCAAAGGATTGAGGTAAGTGCGAGCTGGCGGTGACGTCATCGTTTACTCACGCCTAGCACTTTAAAGGTGCAGCAGATGTGTGCTACATTACTGTACCTACAGTTATGTACCTACAATTAGTTTCGTCGATTGTGGTGATTGATGAATGATGTGTATGTGTGTATTGATAAGGTGCTTATTACATTACCTAGTTGTGTGAATTGGGTTTGCTAATAGTTTCTTAATAGGTCTAATTAGCTACTTGACCCTCAATAATTACCCTCAATGTATATTATAAATGATACATTTTCTTTTTAGCGTGTCCATGGCAATCTAAATGGAGTCGGCCCAGAACTCAGCTATGAGTTTAGCGTTATCAGTAGCGTCCATTAGTTCCTGTAACGTGCAGGTATCAGGGCACGCATAGCATGATGTCAGGTGTCCCATCGTTTGTGGAACAGCACCACATTAATTACACTCCAAGTTGGAATTGTCTATGAATCTCCACCTGAGCGGGATTTCCTTGCTTCGACCAACCTGGGTCCGGAGTCTGTTTAAAGACTTCCAGGTTAGCCAAGGCAACTCATGTCCAGATGGGAGATTTTCAGCGGGTGGGACAAATGGGATGGGATGGAATGATAAATGATTTTTATTTCTGTAAATAAATCTGTTACAGACACTTTTACAAGTCACTATAATGTATATTTTTTATGACGGTATTTTCTTTCTAACTCTAAGAAGAAAAGCCGAAACAAACTCAGAGATCAAGGTCTCTTTTAAAGTCCAGACATTGTGGTATAAAAACTTTGTGAGTGTAACAATGTAGCGAAACGTTTGGAATGGCCTTTTGAGGAAAGTGCCATAGCAGGTTTGAGTTGATCTGCCCTAACAGACGGCACGCATGCATCAGTCATCGTGTAGTTCAAAGCGGCTGTTAAAAACCGGCATCAGGCACCATTTGTCTGGTATTTATACTGAACTAAACCGATTTGGAACAGCCGCTATGCAAACAGTACCTCTTTCGCTTAGCCATTTCCCAATTTAGTTGGGGTCAGTTTCCCGTCTAACCAGATGCGGGTGAATACCAGTATTGAACACGGAGCGACTGCCATCAGACCTCCGCAACCCAGTTACCTACTGGGCAATGCTGATATCCTAAGGTTAAACCAGTTGTCAAACTTTCGAGCTTCTGACTACCCGTAACGGCTGTCATAGTTATTCTTATGACATCCGACAGTTTAACGTGCTAATGGATGGGCAACCGTTCGTTACACATCGAGACCTCTCCATGCCTCGAAGAGTACGTTAATTAGTCGGTCCCGGGTGTCATACGAATACCTATGACAGTCGCTACGGGAAGTCAGAAGCCCGAAAGTCTGACAACCGGTATAACCTTAGAATATCGGCATTGCTCAGTTACTGGGTTGCAGAGGTCTGATGGCAGTCGCTCCGTGTAAAATATTGGTCTTTAGCCGCACCTGGTTAGACTGGAAGCTGACCCCAACATAGTTGGGAAATGGCTAGGCAGAACATTTTTAAAATAACATAACAACACGCCTTACATTGCCCTGAAGGGTTCGTCAGAGGTGTTTTAGTACACCCTCGTTTCGCCAGTTATGTTTAAGTCCCATGTAATAGGGAGCGAGCCTATTGCCATTAACAGGGCATACATCCAGACTCCAGGCTGCTACTGAGAAATTCCTAATAGAAAAACCCAAAAACACTTTGCTTGACCTGGGGATCGAACCCAGGACCCCATGCTCAGCAGTCGCGCTTACGACCACTAGACCTAGAATACATAAATGTAAATACATATATAACTACAACCATAACAAAACAACCACTATTCAATATCACAGTCGCGTTATCTCTCCACATTAGCACTCTTGATATAAAGTAAGTTACACTACAAACTTCCCCCACACATAAAACTCGCAGTAACGAGTTAGTTGAGTGAGTGTGATATGAAAACGAGTGGATGTTACGTCACAAGTTGGTCAACACGCCGAGGACTGGACGTGTCGTAAAGTTATGTGGGCTGTGGAGTTAGGAGCCTGGAAAAACGGTCTCAGCATTCCATAATACTGTAACAACAAACAAAATCATGTAATTCCTTCACACCTCGTGATGTAGGTACTTCCTTACATAGATTAACCAAGAACAAGAAACGTTTGGATTCAATAACAAACAAATTATAAGAAGTAAACATATTATGTTCTTAACGTGAGGCATTTTAGTGCTCCGAGCTAATTGCGCGGCTGTTGCTTGCCGCGCGGTCATTTAACACGGGGCGCTAAAATGCCTCACGTTAAGAACACAGTCATGTTTACTTCTTGTACTTTTTTTATTGAATCCAAAAGTGTCCCGTTCAGAGTTAGTCTATGTCAGCAGTACATCACGAGGTTTGAAGGAATTAGATGAATTTGTTTACACCGTGTATATTTGACAAGATATTCTACTAGTATTTCTTCATGAATCTCAACATACCTTCAATATTTTACTGATATCTTCAATCGCCTCTTTGGTCTAGTGGTGTCAAACGCGAATGCTGATCGTGAGGTCCCAGGTCGGGTAAAGTGTTATTGGGTTTTTCCATTAGCAATTTCTCAGTAGCAGCCCGGCGTCTGGATTTGTGCCCGGTTAATGGCAATAAGCTCGCCCCCTATTACATTGGACTTAAACATACCTTTTTTTTTTTTTTTTCTCACGTGGGGAAATCCTCATGGACTATCCCCCGTCTGGGGAAGACGGGGGGGTGTGCCAGACTCTTACTGGCTAAAACCCCACGGTGTCCCTCCTTCTGACCTAAGGCCGGGGTCACGGGATTCGCTGTTGCATGCACCGCGACCCCGACAGGTCTCGGTCCACCAGCTACTTCTGGTGGACCCCTCCTGTGGTGGGGCAGTTGCTCCCCTGCCCCACATCCGTCCGAGAGGCGCGCGCAGGACAAGACGCGCCATCCTCCCTGGGCCCGTTACTGGTCGGGCGACGGGTTCCCCAACCCGCCACAGGCCACTCACTAGGGTGGCCGGAGATCATCACGCGCCCTCCGGCGCCCGGTGCGTCTAGCGCGAGAAGGGAGAGAAGAAGCGGCCTCCCTCTCCCTCTCCGCTACCTCCTTGGTCGCCATCACCCCCTCGCAAAAGGAGGCGATGGCTTCCCACGCAGTCTCGCTCCCGACCATGGACAGAACCACGGCCGGAAGCGAGAGGTCACCGCCGATCGCCGCGACTAGCTCGCGGCGCTGCGACCCCCATGCTGGACACGCCTGCAAAGTGTGCAGCGCCGTGTCCTCGGGGCAGTCGCAGTGGTGACAACCGGGCGTCTGCTCCCGGCCTATACGACACAGGTACTTCCCGAAACAGCCGTGTCCCGAGAGTACCTGCGTCAGCCGGAAGCTGAGGGCGCCGTGACGCCTCTCCAGCCACTCCTCCATCACGGGTCTTACCGCCGCTATCGCGGCGTGCCCCGACTTAAACATACCTGGCGAAACGAGGTTGTACTTAAAACACCTCTGCCGAACCCTTTGGGGAATACAAGGCGTGATATTAATGTTATGTTTTTAGTGGCCATATAATATCGCGTCATAACTTAAAATAATCGCTTAAAAAATCTTTAAGTTAAACGGTTTTATCTTGCAGTATCCCTGCAGCATCAGGATTCGAGTATTGAAGGTTGATGTTATCATAATGTTGTATTGTCATGGGAATTGAATTTGTGTGCGAAGTTTCAGGAGAATCGGTTAAGCAGAAGTAGTTAAAAAATGTGTCGCAAGATTTGAAACAAACAAACAAACAAATGTATGTAGTGAAGCTATATTCCGCGCGGAACTAGTTGGCCGCGGCTTAGGTATGTGAGCGGCAGGAGGGGGGTGTGCGCGGTAGACAACACAGAGTAAACTGACAGAGCGTGTCTATTGTTTCGTACCCCCCTCTTGCCGCTCACATATAAGGCCCATATTACACTATCATTATTCAACATATAAATATGATGTCATATCTGTCAAATTCTATCAAATCAAATCAAATATCGTTTATTTGTCAATGTAGGTATATTACAATAGATGGTAAGTAAGAAATTAGTTCGCTACATTGTATCCATACAGATATACAAATTAGTTTGGTTTTTGTAATTCTAATCTAGGTACTTAACGCTAGTGAATTTATAATTATAATATCTATTAACACCAATTATGTCTATCCTTGTAATTATATTAAACATATCATTATAGAAACATAAATATAATTGTAACAGTTTTATTATTCTACATCTATATATATATATACTATGATCATAGTTATATGATGCTGTTCATATCTACATATAACACTTATGATCATATAAACGTCATACTTAATCAAGATGGATAACGATTTAGCCGTGTTTTCCGTTGCTATGAGTGCAATTTTATTAATTGCATTAAAAAAGAAGATAAAAACGCTTAAGAAAAAAACAAAAAATAAAAGATGTATTTGGGTTAGATCATGGGTAGCAAGGCGATCAAAGAGAGGGGTCCATAACACCTTACTCGAAGAACTTAGATTGGAAGATAAAAATGTAATAATAATAATATTAATTAATATTTTGGTTGTTTCGATATTCCAGTCGAAATTCTTGCATTTTGACGCCATTTTTGAGATTCGACGGATATGTGATCATATTTGTACGCTTGCTGTCAAATAGGATCCCATAACTATGATCATAGATATATGAATCATATGTAGTTATTATACCGTCATAGGTTCTTCATATAAAAATGACTCATATTTCTATGATAGTGTAATATAAAGGCCTAAAGCGTGGCCAACTAGTTCCGTGCGGACTATAATTAAAACCGTTTAAAAAAATATACGTTTTCTTTTTCTTACATAAAATCTCTTTGCGTGACGTGAAAATTGAATCCAAGATCGCATACTCAAATGTCACGCTTACAACAACTGGACTATTGAGGCAGTTTTTTTTTACATTTAAAGTCAAATTAGAACATCCGGCCCGCATCTCTGGCTTTTCAAATTCATGTGCGAATCATAATTAGATTATCAATTGCATTGACGGCGAAGGAAAACATTGTGAGGAAACCTGCATAATTGAGAGGACTTCAAAAAGTTCCCGACGGTGTGTGTAGTCCGCCAATCCGCACCACGTCAGCATGGAGGATTAAATAAAAAATTAAAACAAAAAAACTTTTATTTCAGACTGAAAGTCCATGTGGTTAGTATGAAGTAACTAAGAAACTAATGTTAGTACTTACATCTACCAGAAAATATAATGAACTTGATTTAGAATTACGCCACATTGGCATGTAGGCGTATCCAATGTCCCAGTATGGGGCTGTCCCACCTGTCTGCAATAGTTTGCAGGATGCTGTTGGGGCTAGCGCGTACTCTGCGCATGATGGAAACTCATCGTTTGCGCATGATGGCATGAAAACCATCTATTCCCGCCTCTGTGAATATACCTTAAGCACTGAAGTAGCACGGCGCGGATTAAAGCTTATATCCTTCTCATTCTGAGAAGAGGCCCGTGTCCAGCTGTGGGACAGTAATGAGCTGATTATATTATGTTATGTATCTCTATATGTATACCGTTAACCTATGTCTTCTGTGTATATCGTTCTGCCTAGCCTTTTCCCAACTATGTTGGGGTCATAATCAGTCTAACCAGATTCGGCTGAATACCAGTATATAACATAACATCACGCCTGTATTCCCCGAAGGGTCGGACAGAAGTGTATAGTAGCACCCACATTTCGCCGTTAAGTTTAAGTCCCGTGTAATAGGGTGCCAGGCTATTGCCATCAACCGGGCACGAACCTAAACTCCAGGCTACTACTGGGCAATTCCACAAACCCAATAACACTTTGCCCGACCTAGGGATCGAACCTAGGACCTCACGATCAGCAGTTGCGCTTGCCACCACTAGACCAACGAGGCAGTTACCAGTATTATACTGGTATTATTATACCAGTATTTTTACGCAACTCAGTTACTAGGAAATGCCGATATTCTATGGTTAGACTGGTTGTCAGACTTTCGGGTTTCTCACTACCCGTAACGACTGTCATAGGTATTCATATGACACCCGGGACCGACTGTTCAACGTGTTCTCCAAGACACGGTGGGGTCCCGATGTGTAACGAACGGTCACCCATCCACAGACTAACCGCGGCAAGCATAGCTTAACTTAACCTCGCAACACGTATGATCCGCACGGTTATATTGTTTTTTTTTAAACGTTGACCCACTCTAGGATTTCTCCTGTATCGTGGGTGCGTTTACAGACAAATGTTCACACTCACAAACATCCAGACTCGGAACAACTATTTGTAGGCCATACAAATATTTGTTCCGTGCGGGAATCGAACCCACGACCCGTAGCACAGAAGCCGATCGCTCAGCCACTGCACCAAACGTGTCCAAGCCCCTCTTATGTATTCTGTTTATAATGCATGTATATCGTCGTGATAAACTTTAACAAAGTTCCAACTCGTGCTACCGTTCATAATTCTCATAACAAGAGAGAATTTGTTCTCACCCTCTACACTTTACCCGTTAATTTTATTAATAATTATGTAAATAGGCGACACGTTTGGTGCAGTGGCTGAGCGATCGGCTTCTGCGCTACGGGTCGTGGGTTCCCGCACGGAACAAATATTTGTATGGCCTACAGATAGTTGTTCCGGGTTTGGGTGTATGTGCATGTGAAGATTTGTGTCTGTAAACGCACCCACGATACAGGAGAAATCCTAGTGTGGGGCAAAGATTAAAAAAAAAAAAAAAACTTTCTCTTTTAATCGGGATCACTTCTTTTCACATAATGTTTTTTCCTAATATACGTTGACATAACTATTTTGGCATACATTTTTTTGATATAATAAATCTTTGCCGTAATTGTTTTTTGGCATACAGTTTTTTTAACATAATTATCTTTTAGGCTAATTTTTTTTGGCATAAATTTAATTCGCATAATGTTACCAGGCATAATGACTATTAACTTTATTAAGTTAATAGTCATTATGCCTGAAACACTATTGTGTTTAGGCATTAAATCAATAGGAATAAAGGAAACAAATTGCAACAGGACTGCCTTGTTGGTCAAGTGGTCGCAAGCGCCGCTGCTGAACATGGGGTCCTGGGTTCGATCCCTAGGTCGGGCAAAGTGTTATTAAGTTTTTCCATTAGGAATTTCTCAGTAGCAGCTCGGAGTCTGGGTTTGTGCCTGGTTAATGGCAATAGGCTCGCCCCCTATTACATGGGACTTGAATATAACTGGCGAAACGAGGGTGCACGTAAAACACCTGTGCCGAACCCTTCGGGGAATACAAGGCGTGATGTTATGTTATGAAACAAATTAATTTTTAAGATTTTATGCAAATGGATAGGGAACCCTTTTAATCCCATTCAATCGCCACGGCATCTCTTATCTCAATTCCACTTAAAGTCGAAACAAGAAGCGGCATAAATTCCTGCATTCTCCTGTTACGCATTCATGGGTATAACCGAATTCCATTATCGGGTATAAATCAAAATCCGAATACTTCCGAGTGGCCTTATAACCAAAATCCAGCTGCAGTTCAAAAACCAATCACCGCATGAAAATCGACCTTATGATTTGGGTACTAAAGATTATGGTTAAGATTTTCGATTGTAGAGATTGTTGTTAAGATATAAACAATTTCTTCAAAGGAAACAAATTGTTCTCAATTCAATTACTGTAATGGGAACAGGATCGCGGTGGTCGACTTGTGCGATAGAACAATGATGGACGATATTGTATCGATACAATACAATTTTTGCCCTACTTGAATGCACTCTGGAGAATTGATATGTAGAACACTGAAATGTTTTGTTGTTTATGGATAAATATTACGTTCAGCGATGGCAGGAACACGTTGTGAGTTATTGCACTGCGCTGAAGCTCCGATGGAACATAACACACCTATGTAAACATGGTTACGTAAACAATGTTATTTTTAGTAAGTATACATAATAACTGACGACACGTTTGGTGCAGTGGCTGAGCGATTGGCTTCTGCGCTACGGGTCGTGGGTTCGATTCCCACACGGAACAAATATTTGTATGGCCTACAGATAATTGTTCCGGGTCTGGATGTTTGTGTGTGTGAAGATTTGTTTAAACGCACCCACGATACAGGAGAAATTATAGTGTGGGACAATGTTTTAAAAAAAAAAAACAGACACCTCAAAAATATTTTCACCAGAATAGCCAGTAGTTATAACCGTCTCGTTGGTGTAGTGGTGGCAAGTGCGACTGCTGGTCGTGAGGTCCTGGGTTCGATCCCCAGGTCGGGCAAAGTGTTATTGGGTTTTTCTGTGTGGAATTCCTCAGTAGCAGCCTGGAGTTTGGATTTGTGCTCGGTTGATGGCAATAGACTCTCCCCCTATTACATGGGACTTAAGTGTAACGACGAAATGAGGGTGTTACTATACACCTCTGCCCAACCCTTCGGGGAATACAGGCGTGATGTTGCAATGCCGATATCGTATCGGTCTAAACCGGTTGTCAGACTTTCGGGCTTCTGACTTCCCGTAACGACAGTGATAGGTATTCATATGACTCCCGGGACCGACTGTTTAACGTGCTTTCCGAGGCACGGAGGGGTCTCGATGTGTAACGAACGGTCACCCATCCACAGACTGACCGCGGCAAGCGCAGCTTAACCTCACAAATCGTATCATCCACACGGTTGGTAATTAGCCATGGGCCCTTATCTTAAAACTTGTATAGTACCTAAAATATTAAAATTTTACTTGAAAAGAAGGCGGAGTCACAGCGTCCTCGTTGTAGAACATGTTCATTAAATTCCTTGTTTCCCTCAAATAGACTGTGAGTTTCACTGAACAACAGAAACCTTACATTAACGAACGTAGTTGGTTGTAAACTCTAGTAAAACTAACCCCTCGTTTACCTACATTACAACCAGATATAAAAATACATACATACATAAACTCACGCCTTTTTTCCCATGGGGGTAGGCAGAAACTATAACTGCCGGGGTTGCGGTGTTTGCTTGAACTCCGTTGGTTTTTAGCCGGTAAGAGTCCGGCAGACCCTCTCGCCTTCCTCGGGCGAGGGACATCCATGAGGATTTTCCAATGATAAAATAAAAGGCAGTAACTATAGAACGCCACATGGTACGACCCTTACATACTCCTTTCGCTTCATCCATATTCATACATCTTGTCATACACCCACGCTGGTTGAGAGTACTACGCACCTGTCCTTTATGAAGAACATCTCCAATAGCATCGATGTGTGTCCTCTACCGGCGTTTCCATTGACATCCGCCTTATAAAATACTCAAAAATATATATAGGTATATATTTAACATGTATAAGTAAATTAAAAAAAAATGATACTACGTATCTAATTTGTAGCAAACATGTTTAAAACACTAGTTTTAAATAACTTATACAGGTTTATTACGTGTTAAAAACAAGAACGAACGAACACGAATATCTGGAACCTAATTGTAATCTAGGGCCAACCAAATGTACAATCTATGTTCTAGCAAATAAAGATATCACATAATATAACATCACGCCTGTATTACCTGAAGGGTTAGGCAGAGATGTACCTATAGTAACACTCTCACTTTGCCGTTATGTCTAAGTTCCATGTAATAGGGGGCGAGCGTATTGCCATCAACCGGGCACAAATCCAAACGCTGCTATTGAGGAATTCCACACGGAGAAACCCAATAACACTTTGCCCGACCTGGGGATCGAACCCAGGATCTCAAGATCAGCAGTCGCGCTTCCCACCACTAGATCGACGAGGCAGTTCTTGATCTTCTGAATTGAAAATGTTGTACCATGGTACATTTTACCTTTATGCAAAATTTAATCCAAACGTGTTCTCCCGTTCCGACGTCATTCTTCTTATTTTCGTGTGGTTAGTGACTAACCTGGTGTCAGAGTTTAAGCCGCCCATGGGCCTCTCACTTGGCTTCACGTGCTGTCGAGAAATATCTCTCAGGCTTGCCGGTTTCTTCACGATGTTTTCCTTCACCGTTTTTAAGCAGGTGATAATTATACAATACGCTCATGAATCCGAAAATTCAGAGGTGCGTGCCTTGGGTTTGAACTGGAGACCTATGTATGACTTGGCAGTCCAACGGCCACACCACTAGGCTATCACCGCACACGACGTCATTGAGGAACAAACACTACGTTGGCTATAAAAAGCAAAAATATTTATATACTAAAATAAAATTGCGAAAACATCAATTTACTACTGATCTCTATGTAATAAATAGATATCGTTATATCGAACGTTATAAATGACTATTACAAAGGTCGGAAAGTAATATAAGATGGTCAATAAGGTCGCACAAGATATTTGTTTAATATCACTTTTTCTGCGAACCTCTGAACTATTGGGATGATTTGTGATCGCGAGCGTACCTGTAATTCAACCTACGATGTCGTATTCAGCATAATTAGTTAATAAAATTACTGTAATATATGTATACCTACGGATAGAACATAGCTCAAGTATTATTTTGGTATTTAGTATGCAACGTGTTACATAATTCCCCATGAAAAATGTAAATAATCAAGTAGTCTTTATGGTTGTTGTCATTTACCTCTCAGAGGAAATTAGGTAAGAATGTAAATAACTTTCTGGGTAGTCTACTCTTTAGTTTTATGTTTTCAGGGTTGCGTTTCAATGATGATTATTTTATGTTTTATCCAAATTCTTAATTTTTTTTTGGGTCATTCTACGGTTTTCAAATATGGCCAATAGACTTTTTACAAGGGACCTTTTCATCCCCTTTCGGCTTTAGTGGTATTTTTGTAACACGTATATGTATGCTATGTAAGCAACGAAATAAAATAATAATTAATGTTAAAAAGACTGCCTCGTTGGTCTAGTGGTCGCAAGCGCGACTGCTGAGCATAGGGCTTGGGTTCGATCCCCAGGTCGGGCAAAGTGTTATTAGGTTTTCCTGTGTGTAATTCCTCAATTGCCTGGAGTTTGGATTTGTGCCCGGTTTATGGCAATAGGCTTGCACCCTATTACATGAAACTTAAACATAACGCGAAATGAGGGTGTCACTATACACCTCTGCCCAACCCTTCGGAGAATACAGACGTGATGCATGTTATGTTACTTTTTTTTAAACGTTTCCCTACACTAGGATTTCTCCTATATCATGGGCGCATTTACAGACACAAATCTTCACATGCACAGATGCTCAGACCCGAAATAGAATAGAATAGATTTATGTATTTGCAAAACAACTATTAGTTTTAGTTTACAGGTAGGAATTTCCTCATGGTATGAAATCCGTCTTGTGTATTAAAAATATTCATAGAAAAAAATAACAACAGCTGATAAACCAACAACACTCGTCCTAAATGATAAGACATAACCCCTCTTCGAGAATTACAGATTCTATCAAACAAAATTGTATCAAATCCCTTCAGAGTTAGTACAATTTGCTACAAAGGCAAAACTTGTTCGTGGAACCCGATCCCATAATATCAATGGTGTTTCTAATGTCAAACGGCACAGTTTCCAATTACCATTAAAGTAACATGATTAGGGTGCTGTCGGACGGGTCGGGTATTCGTAACCGTGGCCGCTGCCTAACGTGCGATAAAAGTGTCGTGGTATTCCGAGCTGCATTCGTTCCGCGACTGGATTCCTTTCGGCTTTAATTGTATACAGAGTTTTTTGGGAGCTAGTTTGTTTTTATGTAATTTAACCAGTGTATGTGATTTTATTTCTGTTTTCAAGAATTTTTTTTGTTGGTTTCCAACATTGTTCCAGGGATGGTTATTTTTTTATAAAAACGTCGCCCCGCACTAGGTTTCCTCCTGTATCGTGGGTGCATTTACAGATACAAATCTTCACATGCACAAACATCCAGAACCGGTACAACTATCTGTGGGCCATATAATACAAATATTTGTTCCGTACGGGAATCGGACCCACGACCCGTAGCGCAGAAGCCGATCGCTCAGCCACTGCACCAAACATGTCGTCATCTTCTTTTTTGTCTGCAGTTCCTCATAAAGACATTGTTTAATCGCAGTATATAATTTGAACCTTATGGCGTTGTCATAAAAGGCACGACGCACCTTCGCGAAAATGTTAAGATAAGATAATTTTTATTTGTTCAAACATGAGTGTACATACGAAACAATTGTCAGCATGCAAGATGTTAAAAGTAACAATACAGATCATCATGTTTGCCTTGATCAATGGCATACAAATTAATACAATAATAAAATACAAAAAAAACTATTATTATTATTATAATTACATTAAATTATCTAGAATGTCAAAAACCTTTAGCCAAAAACTCATTAAAATTATAATAGGCTTTATCTGCTAGAAAATTCTTTACTTTATTTTTGAACGCTACATCACTTAAATGCTTCCAACTTTTTGGCAGTTTACTATAAATTTTTGGTGCCATGCAAAAGACACTTTTCCGCATAAGTGCCGTCCTATATTGATGTAAACCAATCTTAGTATTGTCACGCCTATTATAATTAATTATAAATTAAATGTTTAATGTATTTAGTTACAATAAAACCTCGTAAAACGAATACAATTCCACCAATTTTGCCAGCAGGTGTATGTTTTTACACAATCCATCAATCAATATATTGTGTCAATTAATATAAAACTTCTGTTCAGCTATCCGTAAAATTTATTCTCAAAAAGACAAATTAATAACAAAAAGGTTGTATATAAAATAATATTAAATGTCAAATACAACGAAAAAGCTGCAATATCATTTGCAATGTAAAACAGTAGGTATACAATAAAATGTGGAATATTTCGAATATTTACTATTCGTTTCGTATTCAATGCGGATATAGCGGTTAGCAGGCACATCGAAACGAATTCTACATACCTAAATAAATGCTTTTTTAAAAATTGCACTACATGTCGATGTGATACAAAATACATGTTAATTACTGTTGTCGGTAGCTAGTAACACTGGACAATGTTGATAAAGGTGGGTAGTCGTCAAGATGAATCAACGTACCCGACGTTATAAAAACAGTGGTCATTCGGCGGAGCAGAGGATTCTATGTCGAACAGCCGAAGGAGTCTGACCTTTTATATTTGATTAGCTTGTCCTTATTTTCGAGTCCGCTACGTGACCTCGAAATATGAAACAACGAATAACACGCCCCCGAAAGTTTGCAATAACGAATAATGAAACAACGAAGTACGAAGCAACGAATGCACGTTACAACGAAATACTTCACGCCTAAACTACGCGATCTCAATAAAACGAATTAACTGATGAGTCTTACGGTTACGACAAATCAATGTAACCGTAAAATTTACATAAAAAATTGTACTTCATTATCAATTACCAATTATTATATTTATATAACCATTGTTTAAAATAGCACAAGTATACGAGGCCATTTAAAAACGAAGTTAAGTCGATGCTTGCTTTCTTTTCGAGATAGTTTTTTATCATGTGTTCCCTCATCTACTTTTTTGTTGCTCTTTCGGTGAACTGAGAATATGAATTTAGTTTTTCTAATATTGTTTCTATATTTTTTGTTCTTTATAGAACTCGTCAGTGATTTTGTACAAATTCCATTTTCTTTTGACTAGCAGACCGTTCCAGCGGTGATGCCACGACTCAATCTTATTTTGAGTTATAGGAACACAGGTCCCAATTGAGTCTTGTAACTAGCAGATTTCAGGTGGAAACAGCGGTGGCACTTTTTGAAATTTTGGCCTTAGTGGTAAAAATTTATTTAATTATTTATTTATTTATACTTTCGCACAAAGTTTGTACAAAGGCGGACTTAATGCCTTAGGCATTTTCTACCAGTCGACCTTAGGGTGGTGCAGACAAAAAAACATGGTAGGTGCACTAAGTAGTGTTGTGTATGTGAGGCAATACCAAATTAAAAATAAACAAAGCTTACTGTGAAACATTTGAAAAATAATATTTACACTTATAAATTATACGAATATATTAAATAAACATAACATACATAAATATATATTAATAATCAATACCTACATACATACATACATATATATACATAGTATTATATAATACCTACAAAAATATAGTAAAGAATAAATCAGTGCTGAGATGATTCTACCAATTTCTTGTGGAGATGTTCACGTAATTTAATTTTGAAGGAATAGCGACTGTTGGCCATCCTGATATGTATTACCTAAAGAAGGAACGGTAGTCTCTGCCTGGTTTTCAAAGTATTGCGTCGATAGAACTCATGAATATTGTACAACCAGCAAAACTCAGGAACCACTAAGGCCAAAATTTCAAAAAGTGCCACCGCTGTTTCCACCTGAAATCTGCTCGTTACACGACTCAATTGGGACCTGTGTTCCAATAACTCAAAATGAGATTGAGTCGTGGCATCACCGCTGGAACGGTCTGCTAGTCAGAAGAAAATGGAATTTGTACAAAATCATTGACGAGTTCTATAAAGAACAAAAAATATAGAAACAATATTAGAAAAACTAAATTCATATTCTCAGTTCACCGAAAGAGCAACAAAAAAGTAGATGAGGGAACACATGATAAAAAACTATCTCGAAAAGAAAGGAAGCATCGACTTAACTTCGTTTTTAAATGGCCTCGTATACTTGTGCTATTTTAAACAGTGGTTATATAAATACAAGAATTGGTAATTGATAATGAAGTACAAATTTTTATGTAAATTTTCCGGTTACATTGATTTGTCGTAACTTACGGTAAGACTCATCAGTTAATTCGTTTTATTGAGATCGCGTAGTTTAGGCGTGAAGTTTTTCGTTGTAACGTGCTTTTGTTGTAAGGATATTCGTTGCTTCGTACTTTCGTTGTTTCATTATTCGTTATTGCAAACTTTCGGGGGCGTGTTATTCGTTGTTTCATATTTCGAGGTCATGTAGCGGAATCCCAAATACAAGTTATCTGAGTGGTGGAGAGTCTATGTTGGTTTCATTTACTTTATTTACCATACCCGCAATCCTGACAGATCGATATTAGCTATAACTGTAATGATAGATTCGCCCCTACACGATTATGTTTGTGTCTTTTAATTACTTATCTAACTTGGTTTGATAGCAATCACTACAGCTAGAATCTTTGTCCCATTATTTATTTAAAACTCGTAACAACAGATTCACCTGTTTACTTTACTAAACATAAAAATTAACAATTTTACAGTAACATAAAATAAACAAACAAGTTTAAATCTTCCGAATTTAATTTTCTGTTCAACTCTCAACTAAATTGAAATTATAAACCTGACGTCACACAGAGCGTAATATCTTAATTTTCCATTTGCAACAAAATTTATACCACAAAGAGAAAATAGTAGGTATTTTAATATGAAAGGTTTAAAAATACATTTAAATTGCTCGCCGGTCCGCTGATGTAAATCCCTGGAGTTTAGAACGTCGTTTAAGTAAAACAATATGGGAAAAGGTGTGTGTACACTAGCGATGAAAAATGAAAGATACGTGAATTTTATACTAAGCAGAAATCTTTTTTTTTCGTGTGGTTAGTGACTAAACTGGCGCCATTATGCCACCCATGGGCCACTGACTTGGCTTCACACACCACACACAAAAAAAGGAAAATCTAGTTGTCCGATTGCGGCTGTGCCTGTGTAAATAGTATTTTTTCAATTAAAACTTTTTCACCCCTTTACACTATATTAGACAATTTTAATTACTGAAGAATAAGTGTTGAGGTTTTCGATAAAATATGTGTTTAATGGATTCTTAAAGAAAACTGAATGTTTTTCTATTTTCTTCTTTTCGTGTGGTTAGTGACTAACCTGGTGTTAGAGTTTATGCCGCCCATGAGCCTTTGACTTGGCTTTACGTGCCGTCATGAAATATCTCTCAGGCATAAGTATCCTCACGATGTTTTCCTTCACCGATTTTAAGCAAGTGATAATTATACAATACGCACATGAATCCGAAAAGTCGGAGGTGCGTGCCTTGGGTTCGTACTCAAGACCTTATGACTTGGCAGTCCGACGGTCACACCACTAGACTATCACTGTTGTAAAAAAAAGAAATAAATATTGATTGATAAAAAGTAGAAATATTGATACAGTACAATATGAATGTTTCATCGAATGTATCTTTCAGATTAAGGGTGTTATAAATTGAATTAGGTATCAAAGATACACTTTTTTTGATATAAGATAGCATCACGCCTGTATTTCCGGAAGAGTTGGGCGTTGAGTTGAAGAGGTGTATAGTAACACCCTCATTTCGCCGTTATATTTGTGGCGGCATCTATCACGCCACATGCGAACTACGCAGTACACCGAATGTCTAGCAGACTACAGCGACAACAATGACAACTCACAAATGTGACGTCACAAATTCTCCATCGCGATATCAAGATTTGACACGCAGATAGTATTTATACAACTTCCCAACATCAACCGTTGGGCAGTAGCCCGCCAGGCATTTGATCCACCTGGTAGGAGGATGCTCCCTTTTCGTTGAAGGAACACCATACCTCGTTCCTCCACATGAAGTTCCATGTACGAGGGGGTGAGCCGATTGCCCTATTGCCATCAACCGGGCAGAAATCTAAACTCCGGGCTGCTACTGAGGAATTCTGCACGGAAAACCCGATAACAATTTGCTCAACCTGGGGATTGAACCCAGAACCTCACGATCAGTAGTCACGCTAGCCACCAGAAGACCAACGAGGCACTTTTTTTGATATTTTATTTAATAATACGGTATTTCTAACACTATATGAGAGGACTTGGCATCCAGACGACCTGGATGGAGACACCTAGTACATATAAATGGTAATGGTGTATTCACGTGCCCACGCTGTAATCGCACCTTCTTGGCTAAGATCGGATACACCAGCCACCAGCAAGTACACCCTCGAGCTGATGTGTTACAGTATATCTGAGTTCTACTGGAAGCCGTCGCTGTGGCCGGAATCGGGGCCTGACAAATCTATAACATCATCATTCATGTAAAAGACAACAACAGAATTATGTAGGGGTGAATCTATCATTACAGTTATAGCTAATATCAGTATGTCAGGATTGGGAGCATGGTAAATAAAGTAAATTAAACCAACATAGACTCCCCACCACCGAGAGTACTTATATTTAGGGTAGGGGTTAGTTACAGTAGCTAGTTAACAATATAATAATATATACAATTATACAAGATCAGAGAATAACGACAAACTATGCTAAGCTAAGCTATATTTATGATTGTTTACGGTACTTACGTGCATTTTTCAGGATATCCCGACTAGTTTGAAACCCAAACGAAGCCCTTAATCATGAGCTGAATACGCGTCGAGGTCGTCGTTAATTTGCCGTTAAGTTCGTGTCGTCACTGTCACTTCACCTTAAAGTGACAGTGACAGCACGAGTCTTGGGTCCGAAAACAGTCGGGCAATCCCGAAAAATGCACGTGAGTAAACTGTCAACCGGGGATGCACAGACCGTGGCCCGCGGGCCGCATGCAGCCCTTCGTCAGTATACATGCGGCCTGCCAGCGAATTAAATGATTAAATGCATTTGTATGAAAATACTGCAATATTTTTAAAGTTTTTTAAATGCCCAATCTTCTTCTTCAAATTCTTTTATCTTTCTTCTTTTCTTTCTTTTCTTTCTTTCTTTTCTTTTCTTTTATCTTTCTTTTTTCTTTTCTTCTTTTATCTTCTTCCAAAATTCTTCAGTAAACTGAATTTCAACTTTTTTGATTGTTTTTAATTGTGGTGGCCCGCTTTTCGCTCATAGTCTGCCCGAGTGGCCCCTAGTCCTACTAAGGATCGGTTGTTTCACGCGAGTGGCCCCTAGTCCTACTAAGGATCGGCTGTTTACTAACGGGTAACAATTAAAAATGGCGTCCATATTGGCTCACCTAAAGTTTTTTACCCGAAATTGTTATTCCTACCGATTTGTAATCCGAATTATCACTCTTCCTAAAAATTTTAATCCTAAAGTTTTCAGTCATACAATTTGTAATACTACAGACAATGTTCATAACACTCATGTTTCCGAAAATTGTAATTAATAATATCACTAATGTTAATTTATTTAAACTCCTACTGTTGGTTTTTAACGTTTTTATGCCTAAACATAATTTCCATAATATTTTTACTCATTTGTAGGCGTATGAAATGGTCGACAGGGGCTCCTACTTCTGGGTGGTTTATAAAAAAAATTACCACGAAGGGGATGGCGGGGTCTATTTGCTCGCTTCGTTCGCTCACACGACCCCGCCATCCCCTTCTAACCTAACCTGTCCGAGTCGGGGTGCCCTAAAGTCCGGACTGTATTAGACGAATAAACAAAAAATTACCAAAACTGTAAAAGTTGCTCAAAATTAATGTAGATATGTAATGTTGATTATTATGAATAAAACAAATCTAAATAAAAAAGATATGACTTTGAATAATACCTAGTGTAAAAGACGGTTTTGTTGAGAAAATATAGGAAAACAAATAATAGTATAATAGATGTTTATTGCCACTGACATTATGAAAAGGAATGATTCGGAATTATGAACATTAGAAACAGAGCAATTAGGAATTACGATTATTAGGATGAAAAATATTAGGAAGAACATTTTCGGAGTTCCAATTATCGGAGTAGAAACTTTAGATGAACTTTGGCGCACCCTCAAAAATGGCGTTAACGATGGTTAAATAAAATAAGCGTTGTTTCACGCTTTGTCGTTCTTGGCATACGTCATAGTTTGCTTTGGACTACTATCCCTAATAACTTTGACGAAACGTCTTTTATGCCATGAAACAACGCTCTGCGTTTGACGGACGTCAAACGTCCTACGTAATAGTTAATATTTGACTAACGTAACATACTTTTACTGATCGTTTGAAACAACCGGCCCTAAGTCCGTGCATCCCTGCATAATTAAAAATAAAATATGTATGTACATTTATTGTTGTGGGTAACCAGATACACATTTTTTAAAAAAGATTCTACATATTTTACATAAAAAAAATCATCAAAAGAAACAATACAAGCATGTTTCTTTCTCCATTTTCATCGCTAATGTAGACTGGGTCAGGGTTTCTGTTTACGTTTTCCCGTAGTCGTTACGATAATGGTTATGGCCGCTCTTTGGGATGACGACGAACTGCGGAATGGGATCGCGACATTAACTTTTGTGGTACGCTAGGAATCTATGTGTAGGACAGGTCGTATAGAACGTTACTGGCCGTGACCTTCCGAACAGACTGTTACAGCAAATGGTTATGAATTCGTGATACTTCATAGTTGCAACGATGTCTCGACACGACAGCAAAATTGTTCTACCTAGCCTCTTCCCAGCTATGTTGCGGTCAGCTTCCAGTATAACCAGATGCGGCTGAATACCAGTATTTTTCTGCAACCCAGTTACCGGTTGTCAGACTTTCGGGCTTCTGACTACCCGTAACGACTGTCATAGGTATTCGTATGATATCCGGGACCGACTATTTAATGTGCTCTCCGAGGCACGGAACACGACAGCAAAATGTGTCGTGTTAAGAAAAAATGCGTTCGGCATTTAGTACATACAAACGCATTCCGCAGTTTCCTACTTGGATAATGTCACTAGAGCAAATATTTTTTACCATATGATATATATCTACCACCACTAATGCCCCTATGTTTTGATTTTGTCAATAAATTAATTATTAAAAAAACTAGAAACGTTTAAATTTTACTAAAATCGGCCGGTTTTACTACCGTTTTCAGACATCTATCTGGCAAACAAATTTGACGAATACAAAAAATTAAAGAAAAATATACAGACATAACCAAAGTTTTTCTTAAATGATTACAGAAAAAATATTAAAATCGGTCCAGATTTGAAGAAGGAAACAGGGAAATACGAAAGTACGATTTCGCTAATACTGCACAGGAGAAATCAGTCCGAGATGCAGGAGTCTCTTTCGCGCTCAATTGGGAACATTTGCGGGAGGGGTGGGACGGAAATAAATCGCTTAAAAACCTATTCTGGAAATATTTTGCAGCCCGCGTTTCCTCTTAATTATCGACTACGACACTCGTTGGGTCGTGTTGTTTTGTGAGTAAAGCTCGTCACGCACCTAGCTATAATAGATAATTAAGAATATAAGTTAATAAGTTATAGCAAGACATATTACGATATATTTAATAATAATCTTTGAATGGACTGTCATGTTAGTATAGTGGTCTCAAGCGCGACTCCTGAGCATGGGGTCTTGGGATCGATCCCCAGGTCGGGCAAAGTGTTGTTGGGCTTTTCTATTAGGAATTTCTCAGAAGCAGTCCGGAGTCTGAATTTGTGCCCGGTTAATGGCAATAGGCTCGCCGCTTATTACATGGGACTTAAACATAACTGGCGAAACGAGGGTATACTAAAAACACCTCTGCCGAACCCTTCGGGGAATACAAGGCGGGATGTTATTTTATTAAATAAAGCAATAGGTATATTTTGGCTTATTAATATAGCTATAGCTATTTATGTGACGGGTTTAATCAG
Source organism: Amphipyra berbera (assembly GCA_910594945.2). NCBI lineage: Eukaryota > Metazoa > Arthropoda > Insecta > Lepidoptera > Noctuidae > Amphipyra > Amphipyra berbera. The sequence goes on along the minus strand of OU343140.1, from coordinate 17,653,006 downwards.
TGCATAGAAATATAATATACCAGCGACCCGCCCCGGCTTTGCACGGGTGCAATGTAGATACTAATGTGGGGCATATAAACCTTCCTCTTGAATCACTCTATCTATTGCTGAAAACTGCATTAAAATCCGTTGTGTAGTTAAAGAGATCTAAGCGTACAGACAGCGGGAACGACTTTGTTTTATACTATGTAAAGATGACGCTCGGAGTCGTCAGCAGCTCCTGTCGTGTCGTGAGTCGCAGGCGTTGTCGCAGCCAAAGACTGGGGTGATCATATTAACAGTAAACTAAGTTGAGCACATTAGAATTTATTGCAAAATTTTTTTTGTTGTAAATTATCTATTTTTAGGACGTTTCTCAATTTGACGTGTACGATTGGGGGGGGGGGGGTCATGACCCCTACGAACTCCCAAGTCCCTACGACTTCCGAGTCCCCCTCAGACCGCCACCAGTGAGACCAATGGAAAAACGGCTTTAGCAGATTCGTGATTGTCCAATAAAGTTATTAGAATTTAAAAAAGTATATCAAAATCTTTATGTGTAGTAGGTACTTTCATTTCATAATTTTCCCTAACTCGATTCCATAAATATGATGCATGAATATTAGAGGGACGCCCTGTACCTCTGTGGCTCTCACAGGGATACGACATTTAGTTCCAGTGTGAGACCGGTAGGTAGCCAGGCGGACCGTATAGCTGCCGGGGTCGCGGTGCATGCAATAGCGAATCCCGTGACCCCGGCCTTAGGTCAGAAGGAGGGACACCGTGGTGGTTTTACCCAGTAAGAGTCTGGCACACCCCCCCCGTCTTCCCCGGACGGGGGATAGTCCAAGAGGATTTCCCCACGTGAAAAAAAAAAAAGGCTGACCGTATAGAGATCTTACCACCAAGCGTGCTGGGTTTTGTGGAATCTTACAACATACACACGTATACATAAACTCACGCCTTTTTCCCATGGGGGAAGGCAGAAACTATAGAACGCCACTTTTGTACGATCCTTACATACTCTTGTCGCTTCATCCATATTCATACATTTCGTCATACACGCACGCCGGTTGAGAGTACTACGCACCTGTCCTTTGTGAAGAACATCATCAATAACATCAATGTATATCCTTCTAGGATGTCCTCAACTGGCGTTTCCACTGACATCCGCATTATAAATTCCTTTTGTTAATAGTCGTTCACTCATTCTCTCAACATGACCTAACCACCTACGCATACTCCTTTCGATTTTTGTCATTACATCATCTTTTTAAACCACAACTTTGTATAATCACATTATTCCTCAATCTATCATTTAAAGTTACACCGCACGTACTTCGCAAGGAATGTATTTAATTTAATTGAATTATATTATTAGCGTGTGGTGAGGAAAGTTAATATTCTAGAAAAATATCTCTATGTAATGTGCAATTGGTAGAATATTATTTCTTTGAATTTATAATGTACAACTAACTTCAAAAAGTTCGAATTACCATCTTTCGTAGAATTCAACCCGATTCAATTGTTAATTCGCTAAGTTTTAGATATAGCATGACCTCTTTAGTCTGCCTAGACCTTAGCCCGACTGGGAGTTAGTTAGATTTCTTTATTACGCAGACAGGCTGATTTATTTGTACTTTATTGACTTTTTATTTGGTTTCGCTGAAACTAAATAGTAAGTTTCTTGCGAGAACGGCTATAGAATAATGATTGCAAGGGTTCGACCGCAGTTTGGGTTTATTTGTTGTTGAATTTAGTGCTAGAAGAAAAAGAAAATTAAAGCAGAAATATTGCTAATGGTCTGGCTACACTGTAAAAAAATGGCAAATTTTTATGTCTGTATTAATGTTTTATGTACATATATGCTTAGTATTGCTTACTTTTACTAATTTAGTTTGCGCAAATAAAGCGTTTGGGCAAAACGCTGGCGCGGTATACCGTTTTGCCGTCATACATACTTGTGCAAATTAGAATTTGCGTAAATAAGATTGAGCGTGTAGCCGGACAATAAAAAGAAGACATGTGGTTTTCAATTTCACAGGCTATGAATCTGTTGGGCGAATCATTGAACTCAGACTGGACCGCACAATGAATGGTGTCGTTATCCCAGCTTATTTTAGACGTTAGGTATGATTTGCAGGCATTGCAGCAGGTGATTCAAATTGAAGATTAAGTATCAGTTTGTTGCTCTAAAAATACCGGAACGGGGTGCAAAGTATTGTTCAATCTAACAATCTAAACTGTTTAAAGCTTTTTACCACCTTACAGACTACGACATAAATTACTGCCTCAGATATTTTCGTGTTTCCAAAGGAGATGTTTCATTTTCGGCCATAAGATGTACATTTATCAAAAAAAGGGGAAAAAAATCCAAGAATTGACGAAAAATATTCTTTCGTGAATTTAAACCTGATTTGATGTGCACAAAATATAATACGTTTTCAATTATTGCCATATTCTATTCAACATGGCGTCCTATAGTTTGCATAGCCTGCTTTCGTTCTGAAATCATGTCAAATCAAAACATAATTCACGTAGACGTTAAATATGAAAGGTATGTGTTCTTGTACAATTAATAATAATTATTATTCTCTTAGCTATCTTTTTCGACTAATTCTAAGCTAGTGTGACGATTTCATCGTTAGAAAAATATTTATTCTTCTTTTTTGACGTGTACTTCTGAACGAAAAATTCAAAATGTCAGGTCACAGTCAGTCAGTAATTAATAAATATCAATTTCTAGGTTAGGTAAACGTCATCTTTACAACCTCTCACTGCTGTAATAACTCTCACGACAAACGTCAAATATTTTTAACTTTTATTTTGTGCATAAAAAACATTTGATATTATGAAAAAATGTTACTGTAAGCTATTCAGGGTTTAGTTTCCCAGCTTTTCTAAAAGGTACACCTTATGGCCGGAGTCCCATACAAAAATGAAACATCTCCTTTGTACGAATTATGCGTAGGTAATCTATCCGGAATTGATAAAAAGAAGACGAAGCCGGTAATAAAAACACGCAAAGAAAAATTAATTAGGTCGCATAATGCGTAAAAAAATCGGAATCGCAAAGATTGCCGAGGCGCAAAACTTATATTGTAGTACTGTACACATTGCTTCTATCAATCAAACCGATATACTGCGGTCCACTGATGGACATAGACTATATTGCCCTACAACACTCAGTCCTTCGCCATTCACATGTAATAGGGTATATGAACATTATGATTTTATTAGTAATCTCGAAACTGTTACACAAATGATAAACAACAGTGAAAAAAATAATAAAACATTGAATAAAATGCCCAAGTTATAAACGATTGAAAATGATTCACTAGACCGAGACAGCACTACTACCACAATGACGTCATAGCTTAAAAACTTCATAGTTATAGGTCTACCGGAATCTGATGGCAAATAGGGAAATTAATTTTTTTTGTGGGTAACACAAGAGTAATTTGAATAAAGTCTTGATACTTATAATTTTTTTCTTTAATTTCGTCTTCATTTCTTCCTGCCCTTATCCCATACTAGATGGGGTCGGCACAACATGTATTTCATAAATCCATGTTATTAGAGGTTTTGGCTTATTGTTTTATGACCGGCCGCCTGCCTGACATAAACCCTCCTTGGGCATACTCGTTGCGCTGCGTTGGGTGACCCAATGTGCTTACTAATATTATGCACTGGGTCCCAAAATGATATGCTTGTCAATCTTATTGCCGACAACTAAGCAGACTATGTTCTTCTTGGTGGAGTATACTTGAAGTTCCTTGACCCACTCATTCAGTTTTGCTAGGGACATTGGTTTTGCCACATCGTAACCTAATATAGCACCGTGAGCTTCTTTCATTTCTGTAATTATTATTGGTTTTTATTCACTTCCTGTAGTAATATATTATTTACTATAGACTGCAATATTGTATCATGAATATCAGTTCTTCTTACGTGAATTAAGAGAAAGACAGGGTACAGCAGAGCTGACTACTTACAACCTGTCTTATTTATTTCTCATAACAAAATGCAGTTTATGCAATTTTATTGTAATGGAAAAGGAAACCTTGTTAAAATAAGTATGTTTATTAAAAATGTTTGAACAAGAAAACATTAACTTGAAAATGTATCAACTACAGTCATACTCGTTTTGACAAGTGACATGTTGACATTGCCATATGAAAACCACTATTTGTTATTAATTTTTAATGCCATGAGATTCCGGTAGACCTATACTTGACATCACTCCGTACAATATCCGTTTCGCGCGACGAGGACAGAAAATGCCTCCTCCACAAACGCAAGCGTGTAGCTCCTCTATTTTATCATCGTTTTTTTTTCACATATCGAGTTCTATCTATATTTTCTTTAAATAAATACTAAGTTATTGTACATTTTTAATAGTATTCAAATACTCTATTGTAACGATTTGACTGCATTTGGTGTAACAAAGTAAAGAAACGTAAACTTAAAACTTGACATTCAGAATTGACATGGATGATACTAGTGAGGTTAATTACTAAGTACTCGTGGTTAATTACCAATGACGTGTATCATATGATTTGCGAGGTTAAGTTGCGCCTGCCAAGGTCAGTCCGTGGATGTGTGACCGTTCGTTACACATCGAGAAGAGCGCGTTAAATAATCGGTCCCGCGTGTCATACGAATACCTATGACAGTCGTTACGGGAAGTCAGAAGTCCAAAAGTCTGACAACCGGTCTAACTTTAGGATATTGATATTGCCCAGTAACTGGATTGCGGAAGTTTGATGACAGTCGCTCTGTGTAAAATATGGGTATTCAGCCACATCTGGTTAGACTGGAAGCTGACCCCAACATGGGAAAATGCTAGGCAGAACAATACTAGTAAGGAAAAGAATGAAAATAAGTAATAGGATCACAAGTATTTCCTATTTAAAACGGTTGTACAAACGAATGAAAACACTCAGGGAGTTGATTATACACTATTTATTTATGTCAATAATTGGACAGAGTATTGGCTTATACTCTAGTGTACATACAGAATCACCCATAAAATGAGCTCCCCAGACTATATAATCATAATCCCCCACCCTAAAGCAGGCGATATGGCGATGGTAAGCCGGTTGTGACGTCACCACCAATCAACTGCAGGCTTGACGTATCTTCCTGTCGTGGCTCGGCCTGCATATGGCGAGGCGTTACAGTACCGTCAAACCTGGCAACTTTGCCCTTGAGGTATGACTTTGCCCAGCTGTGCATTTTTTTAAAAATTTGATGCATAGCAAATTTGTCTATAGTTAGGAGTATTCTTTTGCCTGTGGTAGAAAATTGATTATTTTTCTGACAATACCAAGTGACGTAATGTCACCTATGTTACTTCCGTTGGCTGTCAGGAACCTTTAAAAGTTGGTATTGTTTTTAGCGGGCAAAAACCAGTCAAAAAACTTTATCAAAAAGTGATAGTTGCAGATACAGTAGGTAACTAATTTTTTTGCCACCGTTAATATGTATGAAATGAATAATATAGACTGGTATTTCACACAAAACATCTCATAAAATTGTGAAATATATTGATGGGCAAAGTCACATGCATGTTTTTTGAGCATGGTTGACGACATTGCCCACCAATTTTTTTTCCGTAGGGTTGTCACCTGTAATTTTTAAATTTATTATAATTTTAAGAGGTACCTATGCACAAACTAATAGAACGCTAAAAGAGAAAAACTTGTAAATGTTTTGGTGGCTTCTGATGAATAAGGTTGTCCAATGACCAAGTTGGACTAGAAAACGCTAGTTTTTAGCAAATTGGAAGAAAAGAAACCTGATGTTACATATTTAATGAAACAATTCCCAGCAATACATGTGTAGAACTATTTATAAATAGGCATTCATCGAATTTGTTAGTTCGAACAGTATCTGCAACTGGTGACTGTCTTCCGACATATTGTGTAGATGTTTAGTCACATATTTTGTCTTTTGGCTACCTTAAAGTTAGTAATATATCGTAGCAATATAACTTAACTGGCAATATACCGTATATCTTCATTTTGTATCCATTACATACTTATTGAATTTATGATTATCTCAATAGAAATATTCCACATCAAAAACTTTATCATTAAGTATTTAAATGTAGCATTTATTCAATGATGACAGCCCTTAGACATTGACCATTATGGTAAGAAAAATGTACTAGGAGGCTTTTTGACTTTGCCCACTCAATTTTGAAGGACAACGAATATGTTCATTCATCTCATAATTTGATACTATACTTTATGGCCCTGTATTTATATTCAGCCATTTTTAAAATAATGATACGGTTTATAGTATCTGAAATATTACAAGTTGGCAAAGTTGCCAAAAACCTGTGATTCTTTGCCCAACAATTATAATTGTGTTTTTTACACACACAAATTCATTTTTATGGAAATTTTCAATAATAAATATCGAGATATGAACATATAGTATTGTGTGGTACAAAAATAATATGAAATACATTAACGTTTTCGGAAATAACTCAACTAATGCAAAAATACTCTGATTTTTTGGGCAAAGTTGCCAGGTTTTACGGTACTTAATATAGCACTGCATTATCAGTTATCAAAAAATATTATACTATAACTTGTGCTGAATAAAACTGTGGCCTCGTGGCTAAATAACAACCGCGCCGATCGTAAGATTTGCGAGGTTAAGCTGCGCTTGCCGCGGTCAGTCCGTGGATGGGTGACCATTTGTTACACATCGAGACCCCTCCGTGCCTCGGAGAGCACGTTAAGCCGTCGGTCCCGGGTGTCATACGAATACCTATGACAGTCGTTACGGGTAGTCAGAATTCTGAAAGTCTGACAACTGGTCTAACCTTAGGATATCGGCATTGCCCAGTTACTGGGTTGCGGAGGTCTGATGGCAGTCGCTCCGTGTAAAATACTGGTATTCAGCCGTATCTGGAAGCTGACCCCAAGATAATTGGGAAAAAGGCTAAGAGGAAGACTTGTGCTGAATAAAATGCGATGCATATCAACGCTTGACCTCATCAACTGGAAGGAGTCCGTCAGATATTAAGCGTATTTATGTTAAGTGGAGAATGCGTCTTGAATATTATGCGTTTATTAAGATCTCTGTTAATGATGAACAAAATGTAATAAAAATGCATTCATGCATTACCTACTAAACGTAACCATGCAGTTTAATCAGTTTTAACGAAGATGAACTGCCTCGTTGGTCGTGAGGTCCTAGCTTCGATCCCCAGGTCGGGCAAAAGTGTTATTGGGTTTTTTCGTGTGGAATTCCACAGTAGCAGCCCGAAGTTTGGATTCGTGCCCGGTTGATGGCAATAGGCTCGCCCGCTATTACATGGGACTTAGACATAACGGCGAAATGAGGGTGTTACTACACACCTCTGCCCAAGCCTTCGGGGAATACAGGCGTGATGTTATGTTATGTAATGAAGATATTTTGTTGATCAACTCGCAGCATGAAGTTATTATATACACTAATGTCTGTTCTCCGAAGGGGTAGACAAAGGTGTTCTCCTATTACAGGAGTTGGTACACCCGCGTATCGGATCTGGTATTTAGTTCCAAGTAATATGTGTCAGCGAGCGTATTGCCATTTTTCGGGCACAAATGGTGTTTGATCAGAAATATTTATTTCCTAGCGTTGGGATTTTGGAAATGAAGTGATCATTACAACGACTTATTAAAGATTCATGTTTGGCGGTGGACTTTTTATAAGCTGATATTATGATGGATAGGGTTTTGCAAGCAAGAATTGAAGAAATTCTACTATGTTAGAGCCCGTTCACACAGCGGATCCGTTTTAACGGATCCGTCGGTACTGGATGTGTTGTTCACATCTGTACCGATGGATCAGTTTAACAAATGGCAGCTGCGTCGCATCAAGCAGGCAGGGTACGATAAAAATAACGGATCCAATATTTTTTACTGTATTCGGAATACTGTCGTGTATTGTATGCGAACTCGCTCATACAACTACAGGCGCCATCACCAAAATAAAAACGGATCCGCTAAAACGGGTCCTGTAAACAGTTCCTGTGTGAACTAGGTGTTACAAAAAAAAATTGTGGCTTGAACCAAAATAATTTTTAATACACTCGGGAGCAATGAATCCGGCTCACCAACATAAAACAATGTTTAACAATATTTTCCGAGATATTAAGGTTTATGTTCGTGACCCGGATTCATTGCTTTCGAGTGTATCTGTATTGAATTGTGACAATGTAATAAACAAGTCAATATTTCATGTGAAGATATTGTTGCTACGCCAATGGGGGCTGAAAATTAAATTGTCGGTAAATCACGTTCCTAGAAAAATGGGACGATGACCAATATTCTGTGTCAATAGGAGTTACTCGATTACTTTGAAAATATTAATATCCTATACAGAATTTTGTAAGTATATATCGACATAGCTGAGTGAGATTCTCAGACAATAGTGGATAACCCATAGCATAAGCATAATCGGATTATTCCACTATGTTCACCTGGGTGATATCACCCGGGTGAACAAAGTGGAGTTTATAGTGTCCTCGTTTCACCTCGGAATCATTTCACCTGGGTGATATCACCTAGGTGAAATGAATCGACATAATTGGTGTAGTTTGTTCACCTTCGGGCTATTTCTACCCCACTGCTGGGCATGGACCTTTTCTCTTAATGAGAAGGGTTTAGGCCTTAGGGTACCACGCTGGCCTGGTGCTGGTTGGTGGACTACACACACCATAGAGAACTTCATGGAGCCTTCTCAGGTATCCAGGTTTACCCATAGATATAATTATTATAGTTTTTTTTACTGTTGTATTTTTTTTCTAACATTCCTAGCACCTGACTGTACGATTGGCGTAATGGCTGAGGGCTTGGCTGCTACGTAACGGGACGCAGATTCGAAGCGCAGACCGTTTCCCACGGCCCAAGACACGGCAAGATGTGAAGATGACTTCGAGCGTTATACATAACATTACGCCTACATTCCCCGAAGGGTTGGGCAGAGGTGTATAGTAACACCCTCATTTCGCCGTTATGTTTAAGCCCCATGTAATAGGGGGCGAGCCTATTGCCATCAACCGGGCATAAATCCAAGCTCCGGGTTGCTACTGAGTAATTTCAGACGGAAAAACGTAATAATATGCCTGACCTGTGGATCGAACCCAGGCCCTCACGATATGCTGTCGCGCTTGCCATAACTAGACCAACGAGGCAGTTATATTATACTACTAGTGGCCCGTCCCGGCTTCGCATGGGTGGACATTTTTCCCATTTTTGAAACATTTTTCATTTATGCTCCGCTTCTATTGGTCTTAGCGTGATGTTATATAGCCTACAACCTTCCTCGATAAAAGGACTATCCAACACAAAAATACTTTTTCAATTCCAACCAGTAGTTCTTGAGATTAGCGCGTTAAAACAAACAAACAAACTCTTAAACTTTATAATATTAGTATAGATGAACCGTTTACTATGACACTTGTATCGTCGTATCGAATCGTCACCACATTTTCACGTATGGCACTGCACAAAAGTGCGACAGAATTTTCTACACAACATAGCTTAATACATAGTATTTCGTTGTGTCTCTGTATCTGTTTACCCCAGTGAATGCTTAGCGAGACATTACTTCTTCCCGCTGCATGTTAGGCGCCGCAAAACATTCCTGAAGCGCTTTCAATTTGGTCCAACTACAAGTACAATTTAGACTCTTGTACAATGCCATTCCTGGGGGAATCAGCACAAAGCAACCCCCTCCACCCCTCCCCTGTCTTGACCCTCGGGTCTTAGAACAAAGCGATTAGAATTAACTATTCGGATGTAGTGGATCCGAAGTTGGGCACTTACTGATCTGGATGGAATGGGTCTGGCGTCCATAACTCTCAATGGTACAGTGATTTTTACGACACAACTGGACGTTTCCGTTCTTATAGTTGTGTTTGTGTTTGCATAGTGGTCATGTGTGTGTGATGGTGTGTCTTTTTGATGGTACACAAAAAACATATTGTGTTGTCGAAAAATTACATACAATAGTTAATAAATAACATTGTTCAGTAAATGGGTTGCGGTGGTCTGATGGCAGTCGCTCCATGTTAAATACTGGTATTCAGTCGCATCTGGTAAACTGACCCCAATATAGCTAGGAAAAAGCTAGGCAGAACAGAACAGTTCATAATTAACTACTTACAGCAAGTTCACACAGAAACTGTTTACAGGATCGGTTTTTATTTTGGTGCTGGCACCTGTAGTTGTATGAGCGTGTTCACATACACGACAGTATTCAGAATCCAGTAAAAAATACTATGCCGACATTTTTACATGTTCCGCTTTGTCATCAAAAACAGAATGACGGAACAGTATAAAAAACGGATTCGTACATAAAGAGGTATGAAGAAGTATGGGTGCCTTCACACACGATCCGTTATTTTTATCGTATCCTGCCCGCCAGATGCGACGCAGCTGCCATTTGTTTAACTGATCCGTTGATACAGATATAAACAACACATCCAGTACCGATGGGTCCGTTAAAACGGATCCACTGAGTGAACGGGCTTTTATTTGATATTTATCTTCATTCAAATACAGATAATATTATGAGTTATTCCAAACCTGTGTTGTGTTTTCACAATAAAAAAAAATAGGAACTCGACATAATACAATTTAGAACTGGCAATTAGATAAAATATCGTTATAAGTAAGTAATTACTTAACATTTAACAATTGCTATTCTTTATAAAGATTTTTGACATAATATGCTGTAACATTTTTGAAACTATAACTATTCAATAGTTATTAATATTTTAATAACAACTTCGATTTTACGCAGAAATTCCAATTAAAAGGATTTTAATTAAAGTCACAGATGATGCCCAAATAATAATAGCATAACCTTTAGCATAAGGAATGATTGAATAAATAAACTCAGGACTAAGAAATTTAATTTAACTGCCTCATTTAGTGGTGGCAAGCGCGACTGCTGATCGTAAGATCTTGGGTTCGATCCCCAGGTCGGGCAAAGTGTTATTGGGTTTTTCCGTTTGGAATTCCTCAGTAGCAGCCCGGACTTTGGATTTGTGCCCAGTTGATGGCAATAGGCTCGCCTCCTATTACATAGGACTTAAACGTAACGGCGAAATGAGTTACTATACACCTCTACCCAACCCTTCGGGCAATACAGGCGTGATGTTATGTTTACACTATATGGACTCTGTGTCTGAAATAAAATAAAATGAATTTAGTATAAAAAATTACAACATTGTTTAGCGTGGGTAATGAACCCACCTCTAATCAAGTCAAACGCTAACAATGTATGCTCTAGCTAAGCAAGCGAGTTGCTAGCACGCTTGCTAATCGGCAATACAGCGCTAAAGCGGCTAACTGTTGAGCGCAAACTATTCAACTTTGTCTAGGAATTGTTGCACGGTTCTATTTTAAATGGTAGTCCTGAACTGTGAAGCGAATTTAATATAGGTACAGTCGGGGAACGAAAATGTGATGCACCGTAACGTCTATTCTCACTTGCACAGTGCAAGAAACGTACTATTTTACCGACTATGTATTGCCAACATTATAGAAATGAATACAATGATTTTTGACTGGATATTAAATTAAATTATAATGGCGACATGTCATGGTGACAGATACTAGTAATGTCAATTTATTTCATGATCCATTTGATTGATGTCACGGTTTTTACAATAAAACTCCTTAAATCAAATCACAGACATACTATGGCACTACTACGTCATATGGCGGCATAAGGCAGTTTTTATCTTTGCTACCAAATAATTAAACATAATTTTCAATGCATTTGTCTAATCCGTTCAATAGTTTGAAAAGGTGCCATCTCAGATCATGTGCCCGTGATATGAGATAGGAATGAATTTGAAAACTGACGAACCTTTTCATTTCTCTAGTGTACATCTATAGTGCCTTTCAATAGAATCCGCTAATAATGTAAACAAACCAATTTAAACACGATTACTCCGTAATTACTTACATTTGAATATCAATCCTGATCATATTCACATTTCAAGGAACCATACATTGTTCTTACAATCATTTCGACACCAAATAACTTCTTTATGATAGTTATTTTAATAAAAAATACACGGACGACGAAAATTTCAATAATTTCTCAAAGTAACATATACATTTTTTACTCATCAAAGTCTTGTTTGTCTTTGGAAAGTTAGTGTTGTTCATCGTTGTTACTCACTAATTGATTTTAAAAAGATTTAATCGAATCAAAAATAACTTTAATAATGATGGCTAAACCCGCTGTAACAAAGCCTTTTATAATATCTGTGACCGGTGACATATCAAGTGATGATGAATCTGACACAAGCGAATGAGTCACAAAAAGTCTAGTATAATATTAATAATATAAGTTCCACCTTGATTTGAATTGCTTCATAATTATTTTGGATTAATTAAAATACTTAGGATGAAGTAATGAACAGTGAGTGAACTCTATCTCAATGATCAATCCCTCACTTTGACATCAGTATAGGTACAACACTATGATCATAGACAATCATATACAACTGATAGACAACTGTCAAAATATTATCTTGTTTACATTATTGGCGGATTCTATTGAAAGACACTATATATACACGACACGTTTGGTGCAGTGGCTGAGCGATCGGCTTCTGCGCTACGGGTCGTGGGTTCGATTCCCGCACGGAACAAATATTTGTATGGCCTACAGATAGTTGTTCCGGGTCTGGATGTTTGTGCGTGTGAAGATTTGTGTTTGTAAACGCACCCACGATACAGGAGAAATCCTAGTGTGGGGCAACGTTGTTTTAAAGAGAAAGAGAGAAAAGAGGTACAACGTGGGGATGACATAATGACATTAAATGATACCATTTATTCTATGATCCATTCTACAACCGATAGTACGACATAACTAAGAAATAACATCGGCAAACTTGATCGAACAAACAATGCCAGTCGTGCAAAAAAGAGCATACAAAAGAACCGTGTAGGGGTGAATCTATCATTACAGTTATAGCTAATATCGGTATGTCAGGATTGGGAGCATTGTAAATAAAGTAAATGAAACCAACATAGACTCTCCACCACTGAGAGTACTTATATTTGGGTTAGAGGTTAGTTACGGTAGCTAGGTCACAATATAATAATTTACACAATTTACACAAGATCGGAAAATAAAGACAAGCTAATCAGATATAGAAGGTCAGAACTTATTCGGCTGTTCGACAAAGAATCCTCTGCTTCGTCGAATGACCACTGTTTTTATAACGTCGGGTACGTTGATTCATCTTGGCGGCTGCCCTTCTTTATCAACATTGTCCAGTATTACCATATACCAACAACATTCGCTCTTTATCGCGCTTTTTTTTACTGCAGTACTAATAAACATTCGAGGTCTTAAAGTCTCACTCAGTTCGGAAGTGATCGGTTTTACGAAGTTTGGCGATGCGATTTCTTAGTTGTGTCGTACTATACAAAAAATATCAATTAAGTACAACTCAAAATGAACTTTATTCACACGTGTAGAACGATATAGCTGACATAAGATTCCACCTAGACGTCTCTTCACCTAGAGACCGTTCTGCCTAGCCTTTTCCCAACTATGTTGGGGTCAGGTTCCAGTCTAACCAGATGCAGATGAATACCAGTGTTTTACACGGAGCGACTGCCATCAGACCTCCGCAACCCGATTACAAGGCAATGCCGATATCCTAAGGTTAGACCGGTTGTTAGAATTTCGGGCTTCTGACTACCCGTAACGACTGTCATAGGTAATTCTATGACACCTGGGACAGATTATTTTTATACCATCAATAATAATAGACTTTCTCGTTTTTTATTTTGTGGAGGTGCGAGGTGTGGTGTTCCTCCAACGAAAAGCGAGGATTCTCCTACCAGGCGAGTCTTATACCTGGCGGGCTACTATCTCTTCACCTAGAGAAATGAGTGAATTTCGAAAACAGTGCAAAAAAAACATACTTGAAAATAACTGATTTTTTGTGTACTGTCCTAGAACACATCATAGAATATGGTATCATTTATGCCCAGTTTTGTAAAAAAATGAATCGTTTTGCTTACTAGTAGTAGTGTGGCGGCATCTATCACGCCACAGGAGAATTACACAGCACGACGGTTGTCTAGCAGACTACAGCGACAACAATGACAGCTGACAAATGAAACGTCACAAATCCTGCATCGCGGTATCAAGATTTGACACGCATATAGTATGTATTTTATACAACTTCCCAACATCAACCGTTGGGCAGTGGCCCGCCAGGCATAAGACCCGCCTGGTAGGAGGATCCTCCCTTTTCGTTGGAGGAACATCATACCTCGTTCCTCCGTAGTAGCATTATTTATTGTCAAACTGGCCATATTAATAGACTTGTAAGCTAATTTTCCCTGTGATAGCTACTTCTATATAGGAGGGTCTACTATTCAAAGCCAACGAGGTCTTTGCTTCATTATTGATAAAGATACAAGAGTTTTAACCAATAACGCTGTGTAAATTATAGGAATCCGTCATCATATAAACCTACTCTATGTCCGTCATCACGTCAACCTCACTTTGTATACATTTTAAGCTCACGGCTGTTGCTCTCGAAGAGATAAGCAGAGAGACTTCTATTTTGCCGATCACCGTATTAAATCTCATGGCTAAATAGCGCTCAGTAACTTCTTCTTCTTCCTGGCCTTATCCCACACTAGGTGGGGTCGGCACAACATGTATTTCGTAAATCCATGTTGTTAGAGGTTTTGGCTTATTGTTTTATGACCGGCCGCCTGTCTGACATCAACCCTCCTTGGGAATAATCATTGCGCCATCGCGCGGGTGACCCAATGTGCTTGCTGATATTATGCACTGGGTCCCAAAATGATATGCTTGTCAATCTTATTGCCGACAATTAAGCAGACTATGTTCTTCTTGGTGAGGTATACTTGAAGCTCTTTCAAAGAGATAAGCAGAGAGACTTGTATTTGCCAATCACCATATTAAATCCCGCGGCCAAATAGCACTCAATAACAAAAACGTTTATGTTCCATCTTCGGGCAAAATTAAGAACCTTATGCTGGTACTGAGAATTTCTTAACAGAAAAACTCATTCTGTTTTTGCCCGACCTGGAGATGGAAGCCAAGACCTCATCCATGCTTGCGATCACTAAAGCTAACAAGACAGTTTAATATTAATTTCACGTTTCAATCACGCGCATTAAACAAAAAAAAAAACAAATTTAACTTTCTGAAGCAATTCATTGGAAACTAGCTCAGAAAATATTTGACGAATGAAATTGAAAGAAACTTTTCCAATATTGCAACTGAACGGTACCTATATAACTATGAAACTGAAACTAAGGCTTCAGGTCTTTCAATTATTTAGCCTTTGAAGTTGAACGAATGTAGAGAAAACAAGATTATCGCGATGTTATAAACATTTGTTGTAATCTAGAAATTGGTTTTAAATTGATTATTTGGAGGGTTCATGAAATACTAACCTTGATTGTTGAAAGTTTGACATTATCAATGTCGGAGGTTCTTAATAAAATATATACATACATACATAAACTTACGCCTTTTTCCCATGGGGATAGACAGAAACTATAGAACCCCATATCGTCGCTTAAGTTCTAACACCGTGTTACTCAAAATAGTTAACTTTTCAGGAGAGCAAATAATATATATTTTTCTTCATATCATGTGATTGTTTTTAATCTACGATATTCCATTTAAATATATCTATTCAAATCATAATTATCTTTATTTTTTTCGACGGAGCACTTTCGCGACACGATCCGCTATGGAACTCAATGGAACTCACCTGACTTACGCGCTGTTTTAGTTTTTACGTAGCTTGACGGAAAAAAATATGGCATACGCTGTTGTTTTTGTTTTTGAAATAACGCGTTGCTAATGGATCTAAAGAACCATTGCTTGTGATTGGTCAAACGATGCGTTTTTCGATTCCCTATCGAATGACGTGCTTAACTCAAAACGACTATTTTCTGAGTTACGCGGTGTTAGAACTTAAGCGACGATATGCTGCAATCCTTACATACTCCTTTCGCTTCATCCACATTCATACGTCTTGTTATACACGCACGCCGGTTGAGAGTATTACGCACCTGTCCTTTGTGAATAAATGAGTAAGTTATTCTCTAAGTTAGGTGATCATCGAGGCTTTTGACTAAAAGCCATTGGCCTCAAACTTAACTAAAGATATTGCTATCTTTTACTTGCATCTAAAACAAGAGCGAGATGAAGAATATTGAGCTTTCAAATTAGGTTGTACTAAATATTCCATACAGATTATGCACTAACGGTTTTCTTCTTCTTTTCGTGTGGTTAGTGACTAACCTGGTGTCAGAATTTATGCCACCCATGGGCCTCTAACTTGGCTTCACCGTCGAGCAATATCTCTCAGGCATGCCGGTTTCCTCACGATGTTTTCCTTCACCGTTTTTAAGCAAGTGATAATCATACAATACGCACATGAATCTGAAAAGTCAGAGGTGCGTGCCTTGGGTTCAAACTCGAGACCTATGACTTGGCAGTCCGACAGTCACACCACAACGTTATCACTGCAAAGGTTAGCACTAATAGTTAAAATTAAGACCCTTGTATATTTAACAATAATGAAGCAAAGATCCAAAGCTTTGAATAATAGGCTCTTCCACACGTTAGTACTTATCACAGGTAAAATTAGCTCACCAGTCTATTTATATGCCCAGTTTAGTAATAACTGCCTCGTTGGTCTAGTGGTGGCAAGCACGACTGTTGATCGTGAGGTCCTGGGTTCGATCCCCAGATCGGGCAAACTGTTATTGGGTTTTTCTATGTGGAATTCCTCAGTAGCAGCCCGGAATTTGGATTTGTACTCGGTTGATGGCAATTGGCTCGCCCCCTATTACACGGAACTTAAACATAATAAGGTCGTTACTATACACCTCTGCTGATAAAAAATGCTACCATTGGTAAGCAAAACGATTCGTATGTAGCCTTAGGAAACCGGCATTCGATTTTTCGTCTTTCTTGTTTAGCCTGTTAGTAAAACATAGTAACATTTTTAGTTAAGTTTACTTAGTGCGCAATTGACAGCTAGTTCACACAGAAACTGTTTACAGGATCCGTTTTAGCGGATCTGTTTTTATTTTGGTGATGGCGCCTGTAGTTGTATGAGCGAGTTCACATACACGATAGTATTTCGAATCCAGTAAAAAATACTGGATCCGTTATTTTTATCGTATCCTGTCTGGCAGGTGCGACCCAGCTGCCATTTGTTTAACACATCCAGTATTGATGGATCCGTTGTGTGAACGGGCTTTGAATCGGTACTATTGAAGTATTGACGTCTAGTCTGTAGTAATGACAAGTTCTATGAGTTTTTTATTTCTAGCAATTTAATGTGCCAATATTCACGAATATAAAACAAAAAATCATTGGTGTACAATAAATTCGATAACTATGCCAACGCCCATACAGAAATTGGCCATGTCCTTTGAATTTGACGACAAGTTTGGTGCAGTGGCTGAGCGATCGGCTTCTGCGCTACGGGTAGACGCTCCCCTCATCACTCTTTCGATTTCTCCTGTAGTATCTTGGGTGCATTTACAAACACAAGAAATTGAAGCGATACTTGGACGACCTTTTTATTTAGATGTTCCCCTCACTTTTTCGATTTCTCCGACTGTGTGACCTTTCGGCCACACCGGCCCAACACCGGCCCTTCGGACATTAGTTGTTGCGGGTCTGGATGTTTGTGCGTGTGAAGATTTGTGTCTGTAAACACACCCACGATACAGGAGAAATCCTAGCGTGGAGCAAAGTTATTAACAAAAAAAAGAAAAAAGAAATGAGCGGTTATATTGATAGGCAGTATATCAGAGATAGCAGACACGGCCTTAATGAACATAATTTGGGACCCATCAAAAGAAAATTAATCAAAAGAACCACTTGAACACACCCTTACAACCGCAACCTTTGTCAAACGCGCACGTAACATGACGTCAGAACATGCTCTAAAGCCTTGCTCACGCGTCGAGTGGTGGGTAAGGGAGCGAGCACACTGCCGTAACGATGTGCACTAATTATGTAAAACACAGATGAAAAGATTGTCGTCATCATCTTCCTACCCTGTTCCCAACTTACTTGTGGTCGGCGCAATACATTTGTCTCTTCCATTCTTCTCTGTCAGCCGTCGCCTCATCATTTGATGAAAAGATGAAAAGATTGTATGCATGTGTGCATTAGTATGTATGTAACCTTATTGTTGTTCAGGGAAATAAGATATTTTTTTTACACTATGTTTAAGTATGTAGTTTGTTATTCAATGGAATGTGTAATATTTTTATAATGTTTATTTTAACTTCCCCGTTGGTCTAGTGGTGGCAAGCGTGACTGCTGATCGTGAGGTCCTGGGTTCGATCCTCAGGTCGGGCGAGGTGTTATTGGGTTTTTCCGTGTGGAATTCCTCAATAGGTAATCGGTTGATGGCAATAGGCTCGCCCCCTATTACATGGGACTTAAACATAACGGCGAAATGAGTGTGTTACTATACATTTCTGCCCAATCCTTCGGGGAATACAGTCGCGATGTTTATGTATGTATGTTATTTTAAAAATTTTTTGCTTACAAATATAAAATTCTGATCACAAGTAATAATATGAGAGACGAACAATTATTTTCAGATGGAACTGTAATATTTATTAATAACCTCCACAATTTTAGTATCAATCTTAGGACTATACAATCACGCCAATTTACGTATAGTGGAGCCTTTTAAATGTAGCCCAAAAGGTAAACAAACTTGATCGTGAAACATTCTTTATGCCAAAAAATTCCTTTAAACATATACATGTCTAGAAAACGTTAACACTTATTAATCTTCAATTATTTTTCTTTTGTAAACATGTAATATTTTCAATGGACTCAAAGATAATGTCTATCAAAAGTTTGTTTACCTTTCACCATATACAACATTTAAATGGCCGGTATATAAAAACATGCATAATATATGTAGATTCTCTTTAAATCCAAACTATGCCCTGACTAGTAAACAAGTTAAAATAAATTAACAAACTAACTTAACGCCCACAGCTTATAAAATAAGATAGCACTGTTGTGTAGGAGTATGCTTAGGTGGTTTGGTCATGTTGAGAGCACGAGTGAACGGCGATTTACAAAAGGAATTTATAAGGCGGACGTCAATGGAAACGGTAGAGGGCACCCTAGAAGGACATACCATCGATGTTATTGATGATGTTCTTCACAAAGGACAGATGCGTAGTACTCTCAGCTAGCGTGCGTGTATGACAAGATGTATGAATGTAGATGAAGCGAAAGGAGTATGTAAGGATCGTAGCATGTGGTGTTCTATAGTTTCTGCCTACCAAAATAGGCGTGTGTTTATATACGTATGTATATGAATGTCCATACAAAAGCTTGAGATTGCAAAATACAAAACTTCTCAATACACAAAAAACAAATAAATGCATTTTTCCAATTCCCGATAGCTTTGTACAGTGGTATTACAAAAGGCAGCATGGGTTATACTGCCTATTGTGAAAGTAATAGAGAGGTCACAATAGGCGACAAACAATTGGAGTTATTTAATATTACATCATTGGGTTAAATAGGACTGCGTAGTTGGTGTAGTGGTCGCAAGCGCGACTGCTGAGCATAGGGTCCTGGGTGCGATCCCAAGGCTGGGCAAAGTGTTATTGGATTTTTCCATTAGGAATTTTTCAGTCAGCCTAATTAATAAATAAAATAATAATTTTTTCATTGATGGCAATAGGCTCGCCCCCTATTACATGGGACTTTAATATAACGGCGAAATGAGGGTGTTACTATACACCTCTGCTCAACCCTTTCAGGAATACAGGCGTGATGTTATGTTAAAATAAAGCTGATTGAAAAACCACTAATTCTTCATTTTTCAGATGACGCTAACAGCGGTACGCATTCTTACTACGCGGCACGCGGTCTTTTACTATAACAAAGAGGTTTATTATAATGTACGTTAAAACTTTAACTATATTCAGCGTTTATAAGTAGGGAGTATGTATTTTATAATGTAATAAATACATTGTACATAACACAAACTAACATAACAAGACTCTGTCCATTTGTGTGTAAAGTAAAGCTTTTAACCCATTTTCTGGAAATGCATTAATTAAATCGTAGCGTTTTCGTAGCGCCCGCTACGCCTGTCGTAGACAACGTCTACGAGTGAGAATTGTTTTACAAAATTATGTTTAATTTCACCGAATTACTCTAGTGTTAATTTTGATTAAAAACTATTGTTTTGGTGGTTAGGTTGCCTAGTTTATGAACTGGGTTTGTTTCGTATGTTAGTTTGTTTTGTCCAGTTAACTGGTTTGGACACAGTTTAGATACGAAGATAATTTATTCTATACCTGTTAGTGTCAAACGTAGTTTTAAACTTGATATGTGATTCTCGGTAGAGAACAGCCGGTCCACTCTCCTCCCAGTTTCGTAAAAGGTGTAAATATCAGTATCATATCCCGCGTGGAGACTACTTGTACTTGTGCCTTTTACTATTTTACACATAACATCACGGCTTGTATTCGCCGAAGGGTTAGGCAGAGATATTATTTTAGTACAACCTCGTTCTGCCAGTTATGTTTAAGACCCATGTGGGAAGTGGCGAGACTATTGCCATTAACCGGGCACAAATCCGGACTCCGAGCTGCTACTGAGAAATAATACTTTGCCCGACCTGGGAATCCAACCCAGAACCCCATGCTCAGCAGTCGCGCTTGCGACCACAAGACCAACAAGACAGTCTATTATTATACTACATTGAATAAGATTTGGAAACCCTAAAAATCGTGTAATGTAATAAGACCTTTTGTGTGATTAGTATTGTTCTACCCAGCTTATAGTTGGGGTCAGCTTCCAGTCTAACTAGATGCGGCTGAATACCAGTATTTTACATGGAGCGACTGCCATCAGACCTCTGCAACCCAGTAGTTAGGCAATTCCCATATCCTAAGGTAAGACCGGTTGACAGACTTTCGGGCTTCTGACTACCCGTAACGACTGCCATAGGTATTCGTATGACATCCGAGATCGACGGTTTAACGTGCTCTCCACGGCACGGAGGGGTCTTGATGTGTAACGAATGTTCACTCATCTACAGACTGACCGAGCCAACCGCAGCTTAACCTTGTAGTTGTTAATTAGCCACGAGCCCCTCTTTAGTGTGATAGCATAAAAACCACATTCAGAATATTTTTATTTAAATTCCGGCCACATACAGAAACCATCTTACATAAATAAGTCTAACCTCATATTTCAATGAGGACGTAGTTTTTCCACATTTGTTATAACGCGTCGGCGTGAGGGATATTTTATAATGACGCTAAGGGGTGAAACGGGGTGAACGGGGGGTGAAGAGGGGTGTCGAGTGTCTAGCTAATGATGTCGCCTGGCTGCATCTAATGATCGTTTGTCAAAGGTACACTACCTTTTGTAGCGTGTGGAGATGAGCGAGCGTGTTGCTATGTTTTTGTGTTTAACTCTTAAGTGGGGTGTGGTTGTCTTTAATTAGTTTTGGTTTAGAGGAAGCTGTGTGGTGGTATTGAGAGGAATTCTGCATGATCTGAAATTAGGAAAAGGTTTTATGTTAACACACAACATAACATCACGCCTGTATTCCCCGAAGGGTTGGGCAGAGATGTATAGTAACACCCTCATTTCGCCATTATGTTTTAGTCACATGTAATAGCGGGCGAGCCTATTGCCATCAACTGGGCACAAATCCAAACTCCGGGCTGCTACTGAGGAATTTCACATGGAAAAACTCAATAACACTTTACTCGACCTGGGGATAGAACCCAAGACCTCACGATCAGAAGTCGCGCTTGCCACCATTAGACCAACGAGGTAGTTAACACAATATTAATATAATACAATATTAATATATGCCTTATAGCATATATAGTGGTGGCAAGCTTGACTGCTGATCGTGAGGTCCTGGTTTCGATCCCCAGGTCGAGCAAAGTGTTATTGGGTTTTTCCGTGTTGAATTCCTAAGTTTGGATTTGATGGAACACAATATAATGCTTGGGGCCAGACTTTCACGGCAGGGTGGTAGCTAGCCAGGCGGACCGTATATATCTTACCACAAAGCGTGCTGGGTATTGTTTAATCTTACAACACTCGTCTGTTCCCAGCGTGCAGTAAATACGTTTTAAATTCTAACCCATCCTCACACATATACATTTTTAATGAGTGACCTAATAACACCCTGACTCTAATGTCGCTACTCCAGACTTCACTTAATTATTACTCAAACAATAGTCTAGCAAACAAATTAATATTCTATGATCCTAATGAATAACTCCTAAATCCTTGACCTGTAACATTACGAGAACAATAGAATATTCAAGCTAGATTAAATGAATTGCATTAAGAAGTTTATTGTGTCTAACATTTTAGTTTAGTTTGTTTAAAAGCCTCATTCATCTTAGTGTTTTCTTCACTTATTGCTAGTCCATACTAATATTATAAAGAGGAAAGATTTGTATTTTTGTATGTTACGAATAAACTTAAAAACTAGTGGACCGATTTCAAAAATTCTTTTGCCGTTAGAAAGCTACATTATCACTGAGTAACATAGACTACGGGCAGAGCCGTGAGGACACAGCTAGTAGTTTATAATTTTATAATAACATAACATCACGCCTGTATTCCCCAAAGGGTTAGTAACAGCCTCATTTCGTCGTTATGTTTAAGTCCCATGTAATAGGGGGCGAGCCTATTGCCATCAACCGGGCACAAATCCAAACTCCGAGCTGCTACTGAGGAATTCCACACGGAAAACCCCCAATAACATTTTGCTCGATCTGAGGGACGTATATAGGACCTTACAATCAGCAGTCGCGCTTGCCACCACTAGACCAACGAGGTAATTTTAAAATGTATTTTGATATTTATCTCGTGGATAGAGTATAATGGCATGTCCACATTAAAGCGTACCCGAAGCGTCCTTTGTATTAGCAGCGTATCAGTGTACTCACTTCCCGTTAGCACACGTGCACGAAGTGTTCACGAACACGTTGCTTGCCGACCACAAAAACTGTTGACGCAATTGTCAATTAAAAAAATATTGTCCAATTAATTATTGACTGCCTTGTTGGTCGACCACTAGATCACAAGCTAGGCAAGCGCGACTACTGAATATGGGATCCTGGGTTCAATCCACAGGTCGGGCAAAGTGTTACTGTGTTTTTCCATTAGGAATTTCTCAATTTCTCAGCCTGGAGTCTGCTACTATAGGCTACTGCTATAGGCTAACCCCCTATTATTACTAGAAACACCTCTGTTCATCCAAAGGTTGTCTGGTAGATATCGCTATCAGCGATAAGACCGCCATTGTACCCTTTAATGTTTGTTATTGTATAAGAGCTGTGTTACAATTTTGGTGTACAATAAAGTATATTCTATTCTATTCTCTGACGAACCCTTCGTAATATAAGACGTGATGATATGTTATGTTACTGTCCAATTAAAAAAAATACACCCATCCAACACCTCCCAACGCTTGATCACTGGCCCATTAACATGTCCACGCATCATTTCTGGCGTGAAGTGTGTTACAAGTATATATCCAGTTTATCTCCCTCCAGGTGGAGGTTAAGTGAAGCACCGTGTTTCTGATGTTCGATTTAAGTTAGCGAAGTGTAACAACCTGTCGTATCCCACTTACTTAAACCGAACAAACGGAGGAAAATAAAGTGAGATATTTATTATTGTTTGTTATAGGTACAATACATAAGAGTAGGAAAAATGGGGGCGCCACTACACATAAACATAACTAGCCCATTATTGTCTCACTGCTGGGCACGGGCCTCTTCTCAGAATGAGAAGGGTCTAGGCCTTAGTCCACCACGCTGGCCTGGTGCGGTTCGACAGACTACACACACCATCGAGCACTTTATGGAGGCCTCTCAGGTGTGCAGGTTTCCTCACTATGTTTTTCCTTCACCGTTAACGCAAGTGATAATCAAATTCTGATCCGCCCATGAATTCGAAAAGTCAGAGGTACGAGCCGGGATCGAACTCAGACCCTCCTGCATGGAAGGCAAGAGTTCAACCGCTAGGCTTACATTTTTTTTTAAATTTAAATTTAGATGTAGAATAGAATAGAATATACTTTATTGTACACCAAAATTGTAACACAGCTCTTATACAATAACAAACATTAAAGGGTACAATGGCGGTCTTATCGCTGATAGCGATATCTACCAGACAACCTTTGGATGAACAGGAAGTCAATGAATAAGATAGAGGGGGTAGTCCATGGTGTACTGCTGCAAAATATATACTACACACATAATACTGACATATAGGTATATATATATACATTTATAAATATTGTAATATATATATATTATATAATTATGTGATAGGGAAAACAAGGTAGATGTAGAACATTGGATAGTCTTATTCATTTTAAAGGAGTCTGCCCACTACAACATATTGTACGGTGACCGTAATAGGAACATGTCAGAGCCCGTTCCTACCGTGGATCTGTTTTAACGGATCCGTTGGTACTGGATGTGTTGTTGACATCTGTACCGATGGATCAGCTAAACAAATGGCAGCTACGTCGCATCTGGCAGACAGGATACGATAAAAATAACCGATCCAGTATTTTTTATTGGAATTGGAATAATGTCGTGTATGTGAACTAGCTCATACAACTACAGGTGCCATCACCAAAATTAAAACGGATCCGCTAAAACGGGCCCTGCAAACTGTTTCTGTGTGAACTAGCTGTCAAGCACGGCAAAAACCGCTTCGTTCACTACTACGTCCACTGCAACGGGTCAACCGCGTTCTATACGCGTGTACAACGCGTATGATGACAGCACCATTTTTTTATCTTCGGAAAATCCTCATGGATGTCCCTCGCCCAGGGAAGGCGAAGGGGTCTGCCAGACCCTTACCGGCTAAAAACCAACGGTGTCCCTCCTTCTAACCTAAGGCCGGGGTCACGGGATTCGCTATTGCATGCACTGTGACCCCGGATGATGACTATACCATGACCTTTCGGTATGCGTTCAATGGGCGTTCAGTGCCTGTTCTAGTACATGTACTGTTGCTGTACATTTTCATAAATTTTATAAATAATCGTATTTACAATCTACTAGATATTCGTTCTCCATTTCTATGCGCACATGCATTTGTTCATAGACTAACAAAATTAAATAATTAAGGCAGAGTCAGTGCGAAAAAGAAATTGTTATATAGTGTTTTAGGGTAATTACGAATATAGAAAAATTCCGAAAATTACGAATTTATACTAAACCAGACAATATTTTTTGGTCTGGTAACTTTACATGCATTATTATATTGACAGAGCAAAAAATATTGCCTGGTTTAATAGAAATTCGTAATTTTCGGAATATTCCCATGGTCTTAATTACCTTAAAATACCATAATTATTTTGGGGAAATAATGAGCTGGGAAAAATAAAATCTTGGACTGCGGATTTAACGCTGAAAGTATCAAATTTGCATCTCTGAACAAAGAGAATCGATACAGCTAATGCACTATCTGCCTGGCAATCTACAGTCCAGTTCCTCAAATGTAAGGTCTGAAACTTATCTCCCAAGATTACATGTGCCACATGTATTATTATAGGAAAATGACAGTTTATGATATGGTGTATACAAATAGAAGCTCGTTCGACACATGTCGCGTCTATATCCCGATATAAAGTAGTGTAACACCTAACATATTCATAGTGCGTGGCAGCCCTGGCGTGACGATAATACATGGTGCCACCACCATTGAAAATTCAACCTTACGACTTGATACAAAGGTTTCTTTTCCAGTTGTGAGGTGAGGTCTCGATATTGAATATGGAAGGTGAACCCACCAATATTTCGTGATTTATCAGAACGTATTTGCGGCTGTGACGCTTGTCCTCCGGAATAGAAAATAATATAATATATAGGACATGAATATAGACAGGGTATATTGGATAGCGATCGCCTGCGGGTATGCCTGCTAACTGGAACGGCTACTGTCCTCAATCTTTGAAGTTGTATTGAAATCAGAAATATCTGTTTCTTTTAGAGTTAATAAGAAAGTGTGTAATAATATTTTTTTTTTGTTTTAAAAACGTTGCCCCACACTAGGATTTCTCCTGTATCGTGGGGGCGTTTACAAACACAAATGTTCACACGCACAAACATCCAGATCCGCAACAACTATCTGTAGGCCATACAAATATTTGTTCCGTGCGGGAATCGAACCCAAGACCCGTAGCGCAGAAGGCGATCGCTCAGCCACTGCACCAAACGTGTCGTCAAATTCATAGGTCTCGAGTTCGAACCCAAGGCACGCACCTCTGACTTTTGAGATTCATGTGCGTATTGTATAATTATCACTTGTTTAAAAATGGTGAAGGAAAACATCGTGAGGAAACCGGCATGCCTGAGAGATATTTCTCGACGGCATGTGAAGCCAAGTCTATGGACGGCATAAGCTCTGACACCAGGTTAGTCACTAACCACACGAAAAGAAGAAGAAGAAGTGTGATAAACATTTTTTGTGTCGTGGAAGCTAAGGCTTTCTCTCATTTAAGAGATCCCTCTTAACTGTAGTTTTAACAAGACATGAGAGGTATCTATTTAAAAAAAGCCAATTCAATGGAATTCTACTTTCTGGTAGCTGCTGTGGCAACATCTCTCAAATCTTCTTCTTTTCGTGTGGTTAGTGACTAACCTGGTGTCAGAGTTTATGCCGCCCAAGGGCCTCTGACTTGGCTTCACATGCCGTTGAGAAATACATCTCAGGCATGCCGGTTTCCTCACGATGTTTTCCTTCACCGTATTTAAGCAAGTGATAATTATACATACAATACGCGCATGAATCCGAAAAGTCAGAGGTGTGTGCCTTGAGTTCGAATTCCAGACATATGACTTGGCAGTCCGACGGTCACACCACTAGGCTATCACGGCTAGATCTCTCAAATGAGAGCTGTTTATTAATACGGGTCTTAGTATCCTGATTCTATTACTGCTGTAATTATAACAACACAAAGTAATTAATAGAAAAAAAAGTACCTATGTTATAAGAAGTGTGTCTTTATGTTTCATTAATATAATTGGCCCTAGACCATTTTAATTAAAGATAAATAAGAAGCCGTGTTTTTTTATTAATGCCTCGTTGGTCTAGTGGTGGCTAGCGCGACTACTGATCGTGAGGTCTTGCGTTCGATCCCCAGGTCGGGCAAAGTGCTATTGGGTTTTTCGGTGTGAGATTCCTCAGTGAACTTTGGATTTGTGCCCGGTTGATGGCAACAGGCTCGCCCCCTATTACATGGGACTTAAACATAGCGGCGAAATGAGGGTGTCACTATACACCTCTGCCCAACTCTTTGGGGAATACAGGCGTGAAATTATGCTTATATTAAAAATTCAATTCAATTCTTCTATCGAATTACCTTTTTAACATTAAACCCACACGACGCCTTATACTTCAAAAACAAGTTAAACTTTCCAAACATCCTTACCAACATTATGCATGTTCGTCATAACTAAATCACCTAAACGGATGGCGACCAACTTTGTTCTAAGGAAGCTTACGACGAGGATATAACTTCCAGTGGACAGGCCCGAGGGACAACGGATGAAATATTACGTCTCTTTGTTACACAATCGCCTCTTACAGTCAATAGTTTTGGAGCAATCGATGGGGGACCAAGTGTTTGTGATTTGGGAATCAACGAAAATAATATTAGTACTAGTCATTACCTCTAACTTTTCGAATTCATGTGCGGATCAGAATTTGACTATCACTTGCGTTAACGGTGAAGGAAAAACATCGTGAGGAAACCTTCACACCTGAGAGAGCTCCATAAAGTTCTCGATGGTGTGTGTAGTGTGCTAACCCGCACCAGACTAGCGTGGTAAGACCTAAACCTATCTCATTCTGAGAAGAGGCCCGTGGCCAGCAGTGGGACAGTACCTTACCAGTACCTAGGAACTTTATGCGTGCTTATACTATATAACATAAAATAACATCACGCCTGTATTCCCGGAAGGGTTGGGCAGAGGTGTATAGTAACACCCTCATTTTGCCATTATGTTTAAGTCCCATATAATAGGGGGCGAGCCTATTGCCATCAACCGGGCACAAATCCAAACTCAGGGCTGAGGAAATCCACACGGAAAAACCCAATAACACTTTGCCCTACCTGGGGATCGAACCCAGGACCTCAAGATCAGCAGTCGCGCTTGCCAATCGTCGTAATAACCTTTAATCTAATACTTTTTTTAGTTCACTATTTAATTATACATAGATGGATGCAGCAGCCCTACATCCTCCTGCTTTGTTATTTGTGGCCTGCATGGAGTAATTATACATTAATGGTCTATTTGATGGCAATAGCAACTTACTCACTAAATTACCAATTAGTTTCTATCGCTTTGCATAGCCATGCAATTACAAATATAGAACGAAACTTCAGTTTGAAAATTATGTGTTTCAAATTCTAAAACCAATTTGCCATACGTACACATTGTTCCGAATTTCAATTCATTCGTTCCAATATTGGATAAAACAGCTTTCGCAAATACTGTTTTAGTGTTGATGAAACCCAGAAACTAATCAACACCTTTCAACTAACTGAGCTGGGTTTTCAGTTTTATTTTTCGAGTATTGCACGCCAGTGCGACTGCCTGACCGGTCTTGAGTTCGATCCCCAGGTCGGGCGAAGTGTTATTGGGTTTTTCCATTAGGAATTTTTCAGTAGTAGCCCGGCGTCTGAATTTGTTACCGTTTGATGGCTATAGGCTCGCCCCATATTACATGGGACTTATACATAACTGGCGAAATGAGGGTGTACTAAAAACACCCCTGCCGAACCCTTTGGGGGATACAAGGCGTGATGTTATTTTATGTTTTTTTACTGTTTTGTGGATATGTTTCATTACCAGGTGCAATTTGTTTTTTGTCGCAGTACTGCACATATTTTTATTCCATTGCCCAGTAACTGGGTTGCGGAGGTCTGATGGCAGTCGCTCCTTGTAAAATGCTGGTGTTCAGCCACATCTGATTAGACTGGTAGCTGAACCCAAAATAATGGTGAAAAGGTTAGGAAGAAGACTGCAAATATTTGCACTGTGAGTGTCTAGGCCGTCCGCACGTAAATATCCTGCAAATGTCTTTATGTTTAGCAGTGATAGTCTACTGGTTGAACGGTTGCCATCCATGCAGGAGGGTCTGAGTTCGGTCCCGGCCGTACCTCTGACTTTTCCAATTCATGTGCGGATCAGAATTTGATTATCACTGGCGTAAACAGTGAAGGAAAAACATCGTGACGAAACCTGCACACCTGAGAGGGTTCCATAAAGTTCTCGATGGTGTGTGTAGTCTGCCAACCCGCACCAGGCCGCGTGGTGGACTAAGGCTTAAACCCTTCTCATTCTGGGAAGAGGCCCGTGCCCAGAAGTGGGACAGTAATGGGCTAGTTATTGTTTTTTTTTAAATGTGTTTATGATTAGTTACTGTTTACTCAGGTGCATTTTTCGGGATTGCCCGACCTGTTTCGGACCCAAATAGAGGCCGTAATCATGAGCTGAACACGCGGTGAGGTCGCGAGTCGAACTGTGCAAATGCGTCCTTAGTTGTCCCGTACTGTTTAACTATGTTGATTTCAAATACTATTTAGTCAAAATATTAGTTTAGAAATGCTCAAAACCATCTGGCACTTGACGAACTTCGCAGTAGTAAATCTATTTTGAATCATAATAATTTAAGTCGCATTTCAAGTGACATTGGTATCAAACTTAATTTACTTATAGAACGCCAAAATTGTATGAAACTAGTAATCGAAATTTCACAGTAAACATTTAATTTAATTTACAACAAATAAATAAAATAGTAAAATAGGACAGGTGCGTAGTACTCTCAACCGGCGTGCGTGTATGACAAGATCTATGAATGTGGATGAAGCGAAAGGAGTATGTAAGGATCGTAGCATGTGGCGTTCTATAGTTTCTGCTTACCCCCATGGGAAAAAGGCGTGAGTTTATGTATGTAAATAAAATAGTCTGGTACTATTCACACTTCACCAACCGTTTCATATTACCATCAGTAAAGTGAACGAAATTAAAGATATAAACCAAACGAGACCACAAAACGCTAGTGTTCGCCGAGATTATCACACACGAGTATGTTTGAGTAAACGAGTATAAGTAGGCACACACTCAGGCACGAACACAGGCCATATCATGCAAAACGCTGTAATACTCGAGCGCTATTGACCGCTGTAATTTCGCATAAATAAACCAAACATCGCTGTTGCTCATGCGAATAAAAATATTAATACAAGTCGGGTAAGATGTCCAGTATGAGATATAGAAACTAAAGCTATGTGATGCTAGTTGACACTAAAACTATTCATATTTAACTGCCTCGTTGGTCTAGTGGTGGCAAGCACGACTGCTGATCGTGAGGTCCTGGGTTCGATCCCTAGGTCAGGCAAAGTGTTATTGGGTTTTGCCATGCGGAATTCCTCAGTAGCAGTCCGGAGTTTGAATTTGTGCCCGGTTACTTAAGCATAACAGCCAAATGAGGGTGTTACTATACACCTCTGTTCAACCATTCGGGGAATACAGGCGTGATGTTATGTATGATAATTATATAAATTATACACACTTCCGACAGAATAATGTCACAAATGGTTCTGTATAACATTTTATATCTTCAAATATCTTCCAATATCTCCGCATCTCAGTACAAAGCCAACCCTTTCTATCGCTCCCTGCTGGTATAATGTAATGTTTACGATCTGCGCCATAGGGGCCTCGTGCTTGGCACCGCGTCGCATATGTGGCTATCATTCCACGAATATCAAATGGGCCCTATAAAAAGATTCTCGTAACCCGTTTGCGAAGGGCCCGGCCACTTTACAACTGATTTACGTAATGTCGGCTGTTGAATGAATTAAGTTATTGCGCTGGTTGATTTTTAGAGCCGTTCTGTTGTTTTTGCTCTGTTCTGTAGCAGTTTTTTTAATTTATTATTTTCTTTTGATATGAATAAGCCCTAAGAACTGCCTCATTCGTCTAGTGTTAGCAAGCGCGACTGCTGATCATGATCGAATTCGATCCTCAGGTCGGGCCAAGTGTTATTTGGTTTTATCGTGTGGAATTCCTCAGAAAAAGCCCGGATTTTGGATTGGTGCTCAGTTGATGGCAATAGGCTCGTCCCGTATTACATGGGACTTAAATATAACGGCGAAATGAAGGTGTTACTATACACCTCTGTTCTACCCTTCGGGGAATACAGGCGTGATGTTGTTATGTTATGAATAAGCCGTAACTGATTTTGTTGCGACCAGCGCGGGTCACTTACAGGGTGAAATTGATCATCTTTTTTTTTAAATCTCATTTTGTTTAGGGTATTATGGTCACAAATACGACCATGTCAGCCCAATTGTAACCTAAACAAAACATGTCCACACTTATTCTAATATGGATCACTCACATTCGCACGAATACGCGAAGCCACAAATCGTCGGTAGGCAGTGAAAACCACGTATGTGTAAAATACAAATTTTTAAAAGAGATAGAAATAATTGTCTCCTGCCAAAAAATGGCCGATCAAATGTTAACACAAGTTTGTCATCGTACGTCATAAATAGCGTAGAAGTATTTGAATTGAAAGTTTGTTGAACTAGTACGTGTATGACGAGTTTATCAATCTAAAGAACAAATAAAACGCTTTTGATGATTTTTTTATTAACAAGGGTTCCACTACCGAGCGTCGAAATGTGGGACTGACATTCGCAATGACTATGCGAACATTTTCCATACAAAACGGAAAACATTCGTACAATGTACGAATATTTGCGCGCATGTGAGTGACCGGAGTAAGTTATTAACTATTTTATAAACTAAAATGGCTGCTTCTGACAGAGGAACTGACAGAATACTTTGAAAAATACCTAAATCTATCAAATGTATCTTTAACCTATTCATCAAAGCCTCATTGATCATCATAATTTACGTGTTTGATGATACGGTCGCACTCTGTGCTATGAGCCCTGCTGCCTATCTTGCTAACTGGATAATCTTTTTACCCCGACAGGAGCTATTCTCGCGAAAAGTACACTTGATACCTTCCTTGCCTTCGTAAGAAAAGTTATAATAAATACAGAAAAAATATCCGACCCGAATTCAAACAAACTTGGGTGAATAAAAGTGAGTTCGTAACTTTTTGGCTCATTACATAGCCATTCCTTTTCTACAAGAAAAACGAAAGAATTATACAAATCGGTGTAGTTTTAGATAGGTATTATGTGGAACAAAGGAACTATAGTACTTGTCAAGAGAACTTGCAAATAATGTAAACATTAGCCCAGGTTCTGTTGAGTGCCGACTAAACTAAAAATAATGTTATTTATTTTTTGCAGATAAAACAAGAAAGAGATAGAAGATAATTAAACCTGTAAAATTTTGTTGAATTATGTTTAGAAGAAAAAATACGACTCCTCAGAATATGCCGCTTTAAAACGTGCTGGAGTAATTACATTTACTATCCGTCCCTTTCTTGTTTTGCCTGTTAATGAAAGATGGCAATATAATTAGTTAAGTTCAGTAGGTTCGACTCTATAGAATCGACGCCAATATAACATCAACGTCAGCTAAATATTTTTCTGTTTCTTTTTTATTCTTGTCTTGGTCGCGTTTGGCTCTAGACTCACTGGATGGTAAGCGCAGACAGGGTGTAAGATGGAGCACGCGAATACAAGTAACAGATATATAGAGGGATTCCCCTATACCCCTCTGGCTTTCACATACACACGACGGCACACAGTAAACTGCTTGGCGCCGGAGTTTAGTGTGAGGGTGGTAGCTAGCCAGGCGGACCGTATAGCTCCTACCACCAAGCGTGCTGGGTTTTATTGAATCTTACAACACGCGTCTATTCCCAGCGTGCGGTGAGGAAGTTTTATATTCTAACCCGTTCCCACCCGGGGTAATCACCGTAATTGTGGGATCCCCACATTTATTTCGGAATAAATATTTGTATGGCCTTAAGATAGTAGTTCCAAGTTTGGGTGATTATGTATGCGAAGATTTGTATCTGTAAACGCACTCACGTTTCAGTAGAAATCCTAGAGAGGGGCAACGTTTGATAAAAATAAAACAATTTTTTTTGAAGAAGCATTGATAGCCTGGCGGTTGAACGCTTGCCTTTTATGCAGGGGGTCTGAGTATTTGATTATCACTTGCGTTAACGGTGAAGGAAAAACATCGTGAGGAAACCTGCACACCTGAGAGGGCTCCATAAAGTTCTCGATGGTGTGTAGTCTGCCAACCCGCACCAGGCCAGCGTGGTGGACTAAGACCTAAACTCTTCTCATTATGAGAAGAGGCCCGTACCCAGCGGTGGGACAGTTAGTTATGTTATGTTATTTTTTTGTAGTAAACTAAAAAGTTTGTTTACATTGTTAGAATCTTCTGTTTTAGCGTACTTTAGTCACAATGATATT
The DNA here is from genome assembly GCA_910594945.2 of Amphipyra berbera. Classification (NCBI taxonomy): domain Eukaryota; kingdom Metazoa; phylum Arthropoda; class Insecta; order Lepidoptera; family Noctuidae; genus Amphipyra; species Amphipyra berbera. The sequence goes on along the minus strand of OU343140.1, from coordinate 17,619,501 downwards.
GTAGCTACTGTATAATTTGGTTTCATTTTATTTGATAGCCATCTTAAATATTCTATTGGAAATTCAGATCTAGACGGAGAAATGTTTTTATTGTTGTTACAGTTTCAATTGTCTGATGTTGTAATGTTTAAGTGTTATGTTAGTGTTTATTTGGTTACGAATATACTGTTAGTAATAAACATTAATGTTTCGACTTGATGTTATTTCACTAGATTCAATAGACTGCTTAATTTTGTTTTTGTTATCTACGATGTCAAAAGCCTAGGAAAATAATGATTGAACAAGAAGGTGGATCTTGAAGAAGTATTTATTTAAAACAATGTATTTGTAGGACAACACACACACGCAACACAGAAAACAGTCAGAAGGAGTGTAGTCACAAACACGATAGGCACACACACAGTCCAATAGTGTGTCCAGTGGCAGTGATAGCCTAGTGGTGTGACCATCGGACTGCCAAGTCATAGGTCTCGATTTCGAGCCCAAGGCACTCACCTCTGAATTTTCGGATTTATGTGCGTATTGTATAATACAACATACAACCTCGTGAGGAAACCGGCATGCCTGAAAGATATTTCTCGACGGCATGTGAATCCAAGTCAGAGGCCCATGGGCGGCATAAACTCTGACACCAGGTTAGTCACTAACCACACGAAAAGAAAGAAGTTCAATAGTTACGTCACAATGATAACAGTTAGTTAATAACAATTTGGCAAACAAGGTGTCACATAATCATGCGTAGGCGAGCGTCATGCTAATTAGGACTTACTGAGGTCGCAGCAAGGTGAATGACCGCGCGCTTCCTTACTACGCTACGTCATTGTGACGTAGATCGGCGTTACGTTAGATACGTTACCGGTGATTATTTGTTTACTTATAAATATTTAATATAAATAAATGTAAATAAATATTATGATTGTGTTTGTATACAAGGTGTAAAAAGACCCTTCACGAAGCCGTCAACCATGCATTCAGTACATCAAACTAAGTAACCCTACGCAAAAATTGTCACTGGGAAACGACTTTCTTTTTTGGGTGAAAAATTTCGTTTCATTGTAAAGCTCAATGTAACGCACTCAAAACCCTGTCCTGATAGATGCAACGAGTAGTTAACGGGTAATTGAGGTATTTCAAGTACATTTGCAACCTTTAAAACTGGTATTTTTTAAAAAAGTTGTGAATAAGTTGGAACTTTGACGTCCAATATCTCCGTAACTAGAAGGTTCCCAGGCATAGTCCGGAACAAAAAAAAAACACAATGACGCGGAGAATAAGCGCCTTTCGGCTTCGCTAAGTGTCTATTTACACCGTTTATACATGTGTTGTGTTATGTATGTTTATAACATGAATAAATAAATGGTATGGTGTAGGTATGTACCCCTCAAGTTCTAGTCCGTCCAAGTCCCAATATTCATCATCCCTAATTGAATTATTTTCAATGTCCTTCACAAACGTCCCAGGCAGACCTAGATTTGTAATCTAGGACAGTTTGACTAACTTGGCGCCCATTCGACCCCGCTAAAGTTCCTGACGTACGGCTGCGTAAATGGAAGGTGTTGGTGGCAGTAGCGGGCATTGTTTGGGTCTAAATGGCCCCCACTCATGACAGTTTGTGACGTCTTGCTTAGCTTTTTGTACGGACCCGTTTGTTAATGATTACTGTTATTTTAGCGGTCACCGCACAGGGGTATAATTTTCGTTTTTTTTGCTACCGTACAAACATTTAAAGAAAGAAAATACATTTATTTACCACAGACTAAAAGGCACACAAAACATAAAGCAGAAAAATAAATAAAATAACTTACTCGAAAAGTGCGCCTCACGGCTGCACCAAAAAGGCCCAGTTCAGCAAAAATGCCAGACAACTAGTGCCTGACGCTGGTTTTCAACTGGACCTGAAGTGTGAGGTGACGGATGTAAATCTGTTTTATGGCACAATGTGTGTATGCATACTTAAATAAAATAAATTTGTGTAGATAATAATAATAACGATGCCCAAGTATTTGTAGGTTTCGGTTGAGGAGAGGGATCTGAGGTGTATGGAATCCGAGAGTTGTGTTCCCACGGATTCCATAATCCCTCCTCGCTTTACATGCATGACTGCACATTTGTCCACACCAAATTCCATCCTGATGGATTGGCTTGGCTTCCATCTTGGCTTAATAGCCAAGAGCTTCGACCAACATCCGAAGAGGCTCTCGTTGGGCAGCTGGGTCAGGGGCCTGATACAGAAAGCGGTACTTCTGGACACGGCACGTATTGTCAGGAAGTTCCTCTCTCTGAGGTCCTGACCACCGGTAGCTTGGACCCTGTTCCCGATGCCGGTGGGCTACTATTTTTTATATTTTTAAATGTTTTTATATATTTTTTTATTGAAATATTTAAAAATGTAATGAGATATGTACATATAATGAATAAACGATAACGATATATTAATCGATCTATTACCACTATATCAGGCTTATTGGCTACAATAGTCCTGTCAGTGATAATAGATCGACCCCAGTACAATGTGGCATGACCATTCTCGAGAACTGGGTCGGGCACATACCTGTAGTACGGTACTTCCGATTCCACAAGGTTGTATTTCAAGGCAAGTTGCTGGTGAATAATCCTGGCCACCAGGTTGTGTCTATGCAAGTACTCACCGTTGGCAAGACGAGAAAAACCGGAAACAATGTGTCGGATAGATTCTCCCGGACGGTGGCATGCCCGACAGATGTCAACCGTGAAAGGCAATAACGATATATTATACGAACATAGTGGGATTTTGGATAAAACTGCAACAAAAACAAAACAAAAAAGACTAATAACTTAATGACTTCATGATACATGATTTCTTTATTCTTAGAAGTTCACTGAAAATTGGGCGCGATATTTGAGACTCAGTATTTCTTGTATCCTACTCAAAAGATCGCTAAAGGCGGGTCCACAATATATCATTGTGGCGTATCGCATCCCCGTATCGTATCAAGCTCCGTATCTAGATGTGGATGCCTTATTTATCTCCGTTTCATAACTTTATCGAGTTTCGTAACAAAACCGGACAACGAGGTGTAACCGGCCATATAAGATCGGCGTATCGAGACCGCGTATCATCTTCCGTCACTACCGATCATAATAAGCATTGGCGATACGGATACGATAATTGTATCGCCTGATTGATACATATGTGGACCCACATTTACACGTAAAATAAATTAACATAACATCACGCCTGTATTCCCCGAAGGGTTGGGCAGAGGTGTTTAGTAACACCCTCATTACGCCATTATGTTTAAGTCCCATGTAATAGGGGGTGAACTTATTGCCATCAACCGGGCACAAATCCAAACTCCAGGCTGCGTCTGAGGAATTAATTTCACATGGAAAAACCCAATAACACTTTGCCCAACTTGGGGATCAAACCTAGAACTTCACGATCATCAGTTGCGTTTGCCACCACTAGACCATCGAGGCAGTTAAAATAAATTACGTTTCTAATATTTTCAACTTACTTCAAAAGTAAAGGAAACCAGGAATCCCTTCTTTGGTAACCAAACTATCATTTCGACAATACAGTTTCACTTTAACCCATACTTTGGGACCTTAACCCAACGTTAAAAGGATCGCAAGAGAGCGGTTTATCGATAAACGTTTCAATTTGATTTGATTGTCCATTTTAGATAGGCTTGCCTTTATCTATGTAAACCGAGATAGGTATCCGAATACAATTAGTTAATTACATCGTGAAGGGCTATCGACGGATTGTCTCTTTGATTTTTCCTCGATTTACACTCATATTCTAAGACGTTCCTCCAAAACTTACTCGACTCAGGACGGCCTCGAAAACACCTTCAAAATTGTATTCTTAGTCGCAATTTCGAGTGAACTTTGAGGTTCCTCGATGGAGTCATTACGTCTAATTTGAATTATCTGCATCGCGCAAATAACGCCGCGATAAATAGTTGTAAAGATTATCGTAAGCATATTCGATAAAGTCTTCAAAATTCATTTTTGTTAGGTACATATGAACTTTGACACTTTCTTCCTTAAGGTAGGTTCCGAGGTACCTTGAGTTTGACATATGTTTCCTTACCTCGACTGAGGAAAGATTTCGAGTCGAGGACGTTTATGTCAACTATAACTACCGATGGTAGTGAGAAAGACTGAGTCGAGGTGGAGTCGAGTCGAGTAAGTTTTGGAGGAACGTCTTAGAATATGGGTGTAAGAATGTGTCCAGGGTACTGACACGATCTCATAGATACTTTTTACAACATTCACAGGAAGACGGGGGTGGCTTAGGGACTTTTATTTTAATTCTTTCATTTAGTTTGACCCGAGTATTCAACATTTATTTTATTGGTGGATGGAGGGGGAGAGGGAGACTAAAGAAAAGATGGATGGATTGTATGAGGGAGGAAGATAAGGGAGTAAATGATGATGAGACGGCTGACAGGGAAGAATGGAAGAGGAAAACATATTGCGCCAACCCCAAGTAACTAAGGACCAGGGCAGGAAGATGATGATATGGTTTGATCTGAGTCGCATCCGATGGTAAGCGCAGACAATCTAAGTTAGTGCACAAGAATCTAAAATGTAGAGGGACTCCCTTATACCCCTCTGGCTCTCACATATACACGACGGAACACAGTAAACTGCTCGGTTGGACTTTGATGTGAGGATGGTAGCTAGCCAGGCGGATCGTATATATCCTACCACCAAGCGTGATAGGTTTTATTGAATCTTACAACACACGTCTATTCTCAGTCTGTGGTGAAGAAATTTTCTATTCTAGCGTTTCCCTACACGAGAAGCCTAATACTAGACCAATATCATATAAATCAGCATCAATTCACATAAATTCTGGCCGTGAAATACAGACAGACAGAAATCGGACAAGGCGAAACTATAAGGGTTCCTGGTGTGACTATCAAGGAACCCTACAAAAGGAATGGCAGTGTGGCGACATCTACCACGCCGCATGTAAACTACTCAGCACGACGATTGTTTAGCAGACTACAGCGACAATAATGACAACTCCCCATTATGACGTCACAGAATCCTGCAACGCGGTAGCAAGATTTGACACGCAGATAGTAATACAACTTCCCAAGTTCAGCCGTTGGGCAGTACCCCGCCAGGTATAAGCCCCGCCTGGTTGGAGGATCCTCCCTTTTTCACACCGATAATCCAGCCCTCATCAAGCTGTCTCTCTCGTAGTCCTCCCGCCATCAATGCCCTAAGCCGAGGTACGAGTCCCATTAGGGGTCGCCCTTAGTGCTGTAGTTGCTAGTAGTCAATATGTTAGTAGTAGTAGTTAATTTAGGTTAAGTATTTTACTCGTCCCCGTTGGTTGGAGACCCTTCAGGTCTCGCCAATAACTGCCCGGTTACGTAGAAACGGTCCGCAAGATCAACGACAAGCAGTCTAATAGAAAAATAAATAAAAAAGGATCCTCCCTTTTCGTTGGAGGAACACCTTATATTATCTCGTTCCTTTACAGCAGCAAAAGAGCACATCGAATCAATGTCACTACCACTAACTCAGTTAATGGGAATATGAATTCAAAGTTTAAACATTGCAGCATTGATTCAATAAATCGCGATCCCGGAAAACCGCTCGACTACCAATTAACTAACTTTGTCGAAGTTAAACGTGAACGCAACTGAAACAAAACGCCCCATTTACCGTTCGACGTTCGTCTCATTTTATGTCATGAACCCGTTGAAGGAAAACTAAAAAAGCTACCGAGGTTACAAAAGCCGAAGAATCATTGTTTTCATTTTCCTTTATTTTTCTATCGAGTGCATACCTCTCCAGTGGTATGCCACTCGGAAAAACTCTCCACAATCAAAACTGCACCTTATTTTATTAGTAATAAAGTTGTTATTTGATTAGTGGTGTCCCCAACATACGTAAGCTACGGAGCAACAAAAGAACGCGGAGTTGCATCGGGAACAATGCGGTTGACGCGCAACCGTGCGACATGGCGACACAATGCTGCGGGACGCCACCGTTATCATGGACGGACTGTCCCCCATGCATTGTGCCTGAGATATGTCAAGGATTAAACACTGCAGTTTCATTCGAGAGCTTTCCTTCTTAACTGTCGATACGGTTATGGCTTGAAAGGCAGATTTAAAAAAAACAACACATATTCCTGTATTCCCCGAAGGGTTGAGCAGAGGTGTATAGTAACACCCTAATTTCGTCGTTATGTTTATGTCCCATGTAATAGGGGTGGAGCCTATTGCCAAATTATAATATACTAGCTGTGTCCTCACGGCTCCGCCCGTAGCCTATGTTACTCAATGATAAAGTAGCTTTCTAACGGCAAAAGAATTTTTGAAATCGGTTCAGTAGTTTTTAAGTTTATTCTCTCTTTATAATATTAGTATAGATATATATTATATGTTTTTACTTGCTGCACCGGTGGACATCTTCATGTTAACGCCGGCTGTCGCTGATAACCAGCGCTGTGGCTCCGTTTCTCACGTGAGACACAGCATTATGCTGAGCGATGGCCGTTTTGCGCAGATGTGACGCATATTTTTCCCAATAGTTTCTTTTTGGTTTTGTTTTAAACTTTTATTTTATTTTTGTGCGTCATGTTGCCGCGAATAAACAACTTTCCTTTTTTCATGTTGGAATTTTATAAGTTTTCGTTTCGACTTCAATTGTAAAATAACAATATCTTTACATAGTATAAAAAAAGTCACTCCCGCTGTCTGTACGCTTAGATCTTTTAAACTACGCAACGGATTTTAATGCAGTTTTCAGCAATAGATAGAGTGATTTAAGAAGAAGGTTTATATACCCCACATTAGTATCTACATTGCACCCGTGCGAAGCCGAGGCGGGTCGCTAGTTCACTATAATTTAATTTTAAACTCTAATATCTTATTCTACGAGATAGCAAAATGTACCTGTATTTAAAATCTTGGTATAACAGATTTTATTTCTAAAATTTCATCATCATCATTAACGAATAAATTTCCACTGTGAATAGACTTTTTTTGCTATCAGTACTCTAACAATTCAATTTGCAAAGGTCAAGGGAAACCCGAGGTGGCCCACACATTAACAATGCATCCTAATGGACTGAGAATGGCCAAAGGTCTCGGCGTGTCACCTCCTTCCATTCAACCATTGAGTCACCTTGTTGAGAGGCATTATGGTAACACTTCACTTGTACAACAATAGACTGGAACACGTAGGGTCAGCATATTAGGAGCTAAATGTTAATTTAAAATATTTGATGACACGACTAGTGCAGTCTTCTTTTTCTCTTCGTGTGGTTAGTGACTAATCTGGTGTCAGAGTTTATGCCGCCCATGGGCCTCTGACTTGGCTTCACATGCCGTTGAGAAATATCTCTCAGGCATGCCGGTTTAATCACGATGTTTTCCTTCACCGTTTTTAAGCAATTAGTAATTGTACAATACGCTAATGAATTCGAAAAGTCAGAGGTGTGTGCCTAAGGTTCGAACTCGAGACCTATGACCTGGCAGTCCGACGGTCACACCATTAGGCTATCACTGTTGTTAGCTGTGCTGGTGTAGTGGATGAGCGCTTGGCTGCTGCTCTATATGTCGTCGTGTTGGATTCCCGCACAAAATAATTATTTGTATGGCCTACAGTTATTTTTTTCCCCGTATGGGAACGGGTTAGAATATAAAATTTCCTCACCCGACGCTGGGATTGAACTCGTGTCGTAAGATTCAACAAAACCCAGCACGCTTGGTGGTAGGATCTATACGGTCCGCCTGGCTACTACCCTCATATTAAAGTCCGGCCGCCAAACAGTTTACTGCGTTCCGTCGTGTGTATGTGAGAGCCAGAGGGGTATAGGGGAATCCCTCTATATCTCTGTTAAGGAACAAGGGGATCCAAGGGAATTCGTGTGCTCCATCTTAGACGCTCTCTGGGCTTACCATCAGGTGAGACTAGGGCCAAACACAACTAAGTCAAGAACAAAAAATAAAGATTTGTGTCTGTCCACGCGTCCAACTTTCAGGAGTATTCCGAGAGTGGACCTGCATCTATAAATTTGTAAATTACTATTATTCATATTGTTTATTTTATTTATTTTTGTAAATTTTTGTACTCAAATCTTTTAGTATTTCATTACTCATTGGTCTGTGGTCAGGACTTCATTGTTCTCTCACTATCCTAAATCATTGTACTGTATCCACTGAAATTGCTAAAGATATTATTTTTAAAAGAGTAACCATGGAGTTTCTTGCCGGCTCTTCTCCATAGGAAACGACTAATTGGAAGCATGCATCTAGATTCGACTTTTCATAAGCACCTGTATTGGTCTATGTGAAATAAAAATGATTGATTTTGATTTTTTTGAGTGAGGCAAGGTATTAAGAAGAAAAGTTTCTACCAATAAAAATCGATTCCTACGAATTACGGAGCGTTATCGGTTAAAATTAAGACTTGTACATATCTTTACCAATAATGAAGCATAGACCTCATAGCTTCGCAAAGTAGACCTCGCATATCTTAGTAACTATCGCAAGTAAGATAAGCTTACAAGTATGTTAATATGTCCAGTTTGAAAAATACTACCGTTGGTAGACAAAACGAATCGTTTTTGGCTATAGGAATCGTGCATAAGTAATCAAAAATGGAGTTTAAAGTACCTTGTACACCTAGCGGAGCGCATCGTAGCGGATGGAAAATGCGCGCCGCTGCGCTCCGTCGTGCTGTGTTAGGACGATGTATCATAGTTTTTTAAAGTCTTTATTTTAGTTTAAGGACTTTTATTTAGAACATATTTATGTCAGTCCTATTACAACAAATTTTAGCCAATTTGTGGTGTGTGTTTTTGGAAAATCTTTAGCACTTCATACGATGTACTTGATGTTGATCGGCGCAGTGGTGAAATGACGACAGTCACAGCAGTGGCGAAGGCTCCATACAACTCGATTCCTATCGGCTTCCCTTTCGAAATATGGCAAATACTAGTATCTGTTATTTTCAATTATCATTTAAACAAATAATTATTTATGAAGTTACATTGCAGGTATAACATTTGCTTATGAAGGTAACAATCAAAGAAATAAGTTATAATATATTTTGAGTTTGGTCTGGCTTCCCTTTTAAGAAAATTCACCCTTCGCCACTGAGTCACAGTGATAAAAATTTCAATATTCCAACAAACGAGACGTCCCGTCCGTGTTGTTTCTTTTGCGTTAAGAAAATACTGATATTTTTATTTCTGGTAAACTGAATTTATAAAAATGTCAATCGCAGTTCAAAAGAGTCAGTATGTAGGTACCTACACTTACATAAAGGATTCCATTCTACTGTACGGCATCATCACTAAATAAGTGTTATAATAATATTTAAATTCCAATACCTTCCACACCATCAAATATGGGTAGCAACGAAGCGCCAAAGTGTTCAACACATATGGCGCATGAATTTGAAGCTAGTCTGTTAAAGTTAGGCTTAGTTACGGTGAAGTTGGGATTCCCGGTGGTATTCCAAGTTGGAGAGGATCGCGGGATCGGTGTGGTGAAATTTAAAGCAGGTATTGAGCACCAGTGGTTAAAATTTTACTTGTTCTTGCTAGGGATGTGCCAACTCAGGTTTTCCGGTGGGAAAAAGGTAACTAAAAGGTTATTTCGATGTTTGTCCAAAGTCAGTTCCGGGTTCCGTTTTGACCTTTTCGGTATGAAACCCTATAGCTTACAGTATTTAGGTACTGAAATTACCGATCTTGCATTGTGTGTAATAGAGAACCTGACGATTAAAGATGATAATAGTTCTTAATTTCTTTTTGGTAGCTTTGTGGTTGAGCGCTTGCTTTCCATGGGTCTAAGTTCGAACCTGGCTCGCACCTCTGACTTTTCAAATTGATATGCCGATTAGAATTTGCGTTAACGGAGATGGAAAACATCGCGAGGAAACCGTTATTTTTTCGTTGGAAAATCCTCATGGATGTCCCTCGCTCGGGGAAGGCGAGGGGGTCTGCCGGATCGCGAGGAAACCTGCACAACTGAGAGGGCTCCAAATAGTTTTTGATGATTTGTGTAGTCCGTCAATCCGCAACGGACCAGCGTGGTGGACTAAAGCCTAAACGCCCTTCTAATTCTGAGAAGAGGCCCGTGCCCAGCATTGGAACATTAGGTACAGTCAACGACAGGTTGACGTGGCAATCGGGTATGAGGTGAGTCGTGAAGGGGGGACACCTCGCACACCCACACAGCACCCGCGCCATCTTAGTCTTAGCGCTGCACGAGTCCGCATCGACCGCGTTTATCGATTTTGATCTCGCTCACATTGTTGCTTGTAGTTGTGTATTGAAAATTACTAGAAAATTGCCATGTCGACCTGTCGTTGACAGTATGTAATCTAAGACTTTTCTATTAAGTAGAATGTTTTAGGATACTGTAAGAATTTTTGCTAAGAAACCAAAGAAAATAAATAACTAATATTACTTCGGAGAAGAAGTTTTACCTAGAATTTGATTACATAATTAATATTTCCCTGGAGTAGGTATTCTTAGGTTTTAAAAATATTGCCTGTACTCCAGTTTCTTCTAAAGGCAGAATTAGATGGTTCATTTTCCGTTCATTTAAGTTTTTCATTTTGCTTTCATTCAGTCACTTTTGCTTGGAATGAAACGTCTAAACACAAAGTGAACATAAAATGAAAGAAAAATGAACATTCACTCAAATTAATGTTTCCCCAAGCGAACGAAAAATGAAATGTCTAATTAGTGACCACATTTTGTCGTTCGAAGCAGTGATAGCCTAGTGGTGTGACCGTCGGACTGCCAAGTCATACGCCTCGAGATCGAACCCAAGGTACGCATCTCTGACTTTTCGGATTCATGTGCGTATAATTATCTCTTGCTTAAAAACGGTGAAGGAAAACATCGTGAGGAAACCGGCATGCCTGAGAGATATTTCTCACGGCATGTGAAGCCAAGTCAGAGGCCCATGGGCGGCCTAACTCTGACACCAGGTTAGTCACTAACCACACGAAAAGAAGAAGTCGTGTCGTGTCGTCAACAGTGGAAAACGACCTCAACCCAGTTTTCCTTTCAGCCTATCTACCCGAAGCTTCACGACAATGTGAACACAGTCCAAGTAGAATCGCCGAATCTGTCCCGAGTCCCGTGTTATTGTGCTCTGTAATCTGTCGGATTGTTGGCGACGCCGCCATTATGAATTCAAATGGGCTATCTGGCAACATGCGTCGACACGGTACTGTGCCGACGACACGATGACACGCGATAAGGCACGTGATCGGACGAAGATTTTTTGGTATGCTTGGTTAGTTTGGTCATACAACTTTTCTTGTTTTATTTATCTATTTATTTTAACACTAGCGACCCACCTAACTTCGTACGGGTGTAATGTAGATACTAATGTGGAGCATAATATAAACCTTCGTCTTGCATCACTCTATCTATTGCTGAAAACTGCATTAAAATCCGTTGTGTAGTGTAAAAGATCTAAACGTATAGACAATGGGAGCGACTTTGTTTTATACTATGTAAAGATAACATAACACAATACCACGCCTGTAATCCACGAAGGGTTGGGCAGAGGTGTATATTAACACCATCATTTCACCTTTATGTTTAAGTCCCATGTGTCGCCCACTATGGGTGAGCGTATTGACATCTACCGGGCACTAATCTAAACTCCAGGCTGCTACTGAGGAATTCCACACGGAAAAACCCAATAACATTTTACCTGACCTGGGGATCGAACCCAGGACCTCACGATCGGCAGTCGCGCTTGCCACCACTAGACCAACGAGGCTATTATTATTATTTTATAGGAGCACTAATAGTAATTGTAAAATACGTAGTTGTGTGTCTTCTACTCTCTCATGTCGGCACGAGCTACCGCTAAACGATTACCCAGTCAGTAAGGTTGGCAGCGGCGCTGACTGGCTAGGGTGCGCTGGACGTGCAGCATCGTCATACGTGGAGGCTGTATTAATTACAAGGATTCATGTGAATACTTATAGCTTAATCGATTGATTAGTACATTTAATACTAAAGTCTGTTATCTGTTCTGATACCATTAAATAGGAATAGGTGTACCTCAGATAAAACAAAAAATATTCACGCTCTATTTTCTATTTATCTGGAGTAGAATTTAATTTCATGCAAAAATAATATTCTAGTCTTCTTCTTTTCGTATGGTTAGTGAGTAACCTGGCGTCAGAGTTTATGTCGCCAATGAACCTCTGACTTGTCTTCACATGCCATCGAGAAATATCTCTCAGGCATTCATCATCCGGTTTCCTCACGAAATTTTCCTTTACCGTTTATAAGCAAGCGCCAGCTAGTTCCCACTGAAACTGTTTACAGGATCCGGTTTAGCGGGTCCGTTTTTATTTTGGTGATGGCGCCTGTAGTTGTATGAGTGAGTTCACATACACGACAGTATTCTGAATCCAGTAAAAAATTCTGGATCCGTTATTTTTATCGTATCCTGTCTGCCAGATGCGACGCAGCTGCCATTTATTTAACTGATCTGTCGGTACCGATGTAAACAACACATCCAGTACCGACGGATCCGTTAAAACGTATCCGCTGTGTGAACGGGCTCTAATAATTATACAGTACGCACATGAATCCGAAAAGTCAGAGTAACGTGTCTTTGCTTCGAACTCGAGACATATGACTTAGCAGTCCGACGGTCCAACACTAGGCTATCACTGCATCGTGAAATCTGCTTCAAATTAAAAACTTGAAAGTAAAGAATCTTGATCACAATTTGTAAAGAGAATGGCTTGGCTTTTTAAATTATTTTTATGGCTTTTTAAAGCAAACCACTTTGGATATCACTATTACAGGACTTTCACAAAGTCCTCCTTTGAAAATGATACAGTATTTTTAGCTTTCGATGTGGTCAAAAGTTTTAGTACTCTTTTAAACAAGCTTTCTCCATGATTACTCAGAATTTGTATCCATAGCATAACATAATCAGCCACTTATTGTCCCACTGCTGGTCACGGATCTCTTCTCAGAATGAGAAGTGTTCAGGTCTTAGTCGACTACGCTAGCCTGGTGCGGGTGGTTGGACTTTACACCATTGAGAACTGTATGGAGCCTTTTTAGGTGTGTAGGTTTCCTCACGATGTTTTTCCTTCACCGTTACCGCAAGTGATAATCAAAATAATTCGAAAAGTCAGAGGAGGGATCTAACTCAAAACTCATTTGTTTTGTATTTATTGCTACCAATGCTACCATCTATCTATTTACTTAAGGATTATTTTCACCAAACGGCTCGCATCGCATCGGATCGGAAGGGATTTTAGAATCTTTAAACAATATTAAATCGTGTACACAGTATTTAAAATCTATATTACCAAGCCACGCATAGCAACTTGACCACGGGCGTCTTCCGTGACACGCGATCGTAGCCGAAAGTGTGCTGCGACGCGCGATTGGCTCCGTTCGCCTGTCGTCGTATCCGATCGGATCCTTTCGGATGTCAACACGGTAAGAATGAAACTATTTGACTAGGCGCAGAAACTGATACGTTCGTAAGTGACGGTACGGAGCCGATCGTCTGCGTCGAGATCCTGCCGGACGCGATCGGCTGTCGCCGCATCCGTTCGTATCCTTTCTGATATGATGCGATGCGAGCCATTTGGTGGAAATCATCCCTTACACGTGTATGATTAAACAAATGAATAATTATCGTAATTTATTTCTACTTCAAAATAAAACCGTCTGTAACTTTGTATAAATAAATTGTCAGTACTCCGTATCGCTTTGATGTCCAAATTAATATTTTATTCAATAACTCACGAAGGTTGTTAAATAATTCGTCTTATTTATTTTCTATTAAAGCATCTGGAACTCGAGGTACTTAGCTTGACGTCATAGTAATTTTATTAGAGACCTTTCAGAGAGTAAATCTGTTTTTGTGTGATACTGCGAATGTGTTTATGTGTAATTTCGTACACATTTTGGAAGCCTACAGAAGAACGAAAGACATTTTGTATAATTTCACATCAATCCGATTATTTCCAAGGGAGGACATTGAATATAATAATCCTATGTAATAGGGTGTAACGCTATTCTCTTTTAAGGCTAAGGGCGTACCTAATCACATCGATCAGCATAAATTCGTACGGACGGCGCGGGGGGAACTTCACTTCAGGACCCGTCTGCATTCGACTTGCAAGCCTACCGTACATGGAATCCACAGTGTTCAACTTCAAATACAGACTATATGGACTTCATTTGACACCTCTCTCTCAGCAGTTGCGACAAGTGTACAACTACTTCTTCAAAATATGCTGACATAAGCACATAACGCATCATAAACGCCATTTTAATTAGTATAAAAAGTAAATAAAACTTTGTACGCGAGGTTGTTTAAAATGGTTTGTAAAAGCAGATTTTTAAATTATTATTTGTGTCGCAGTGATAGCCTAGTGGTGTGACGGTCGGACTGTCATAGCTCTCGAGTTTAAACCCAAGGCACGCACCTCTGTCTTTTCGGATTCATGTGCGTATTGTATAAATATCACTTGCTTAAAAACGGTGAAGGAAAAAATCGTGAGGAAACCGGCATGCCTGAGAGATATTTCTCGACGCCATGTGAAGCCAAGTCAGAGGCCCAAGGGTGCCATAAACTCTGACACTAGGTTATTCACTACCCACACGAAAAGAAGGTTCGTTTACCTTTTATACAAAACTTTAATGGTCATACTATAAAAACAAGCTCACTCCAACTTGAAAAAAACTCAGTGCATTGGAACTCTTATTAGTTTGAGCGTTGCTACTCAACTATAACAAGCGTTGGAGCTAATTTTCCGGTCTGACGCCGCGCGGTGTGCCCCCGCCTATTATTAAGAAATTATAGATTAGATTCCCTATCGTAGGTCTGTTCGAGGTGGGTGAAATGGGAAAAGTTCGGACTAATCAGGACGTGCCATCTTTTGATAACGAATTAAAGAATATGATCTGGGAATTTTGTAAAATCCACATTGAGAGAACAAGAGACAAAGATAGATAAGAGAAACCAATCTGTACTAATATTATAAAGCTGAAGAGTTTGTTTGAACGCGCTAATCTCAGGAACTACTGGTTGGAATTGAAAAAATGTTTTTGTGTTAGATAGTCCATTTATCGAGGAAGGTTATAGGCTATAGAACATCACGCTACGACTAATAGGAGCGGACCATAAATGAAAAATGTTGTAAAAACGGGAAAAATGTCCACCCGTGCGAAGCCGGGACGGGCCGCTAGTGAATTCATATTTGGAATCTTAGATTTTTTTATCATTGGATATCTGCAAAGTAGCTGTGATAGTCTAGTGGTTGAACGTTGCCTTCCATGCTGGAGTGTCCGAGTCCTATCCCGGTCTGCACCTCTTCTTTTCGAATTCATTTGCGGATAATTTGATTATCACTTGCGTTAACGGTGAAGGAAAATATCGCGAGGAAACCTGCACACCTGAGAGGGCTCCATAGAGTGCTGGATGGTGTGTGTAATCTGTCAACACGCACCTGGCCAGCGTGGTGAACTAAAATCTGAACCCTTCTCGATCTGAGCAGAGGCCCGTGCTCACCAGTGGGACAGTAATTAACTGATTATGCTTATACCTGCAAAGTAAGCCTAGTATTGCCGTTGCAATTCTATTCTATGATTAAGCTAATTTATATACCTACTTGTAAAAAAAATGTAGACAACGTAGCTTATTAACACTCAACCATTTCTTTTTCTCTCCGAATAGAGGGGGTAGTGTCCCACTTTTTCGAGGGAGATGTAAGGAGTTAACTGTAAATTTCGTAACTCAAGGTTGTTTGTGCTATAAGGTACGCTGTGCTGTATCAGCATACATGCACATCAATAAAACATGTACTTTGTTCATTATTTTGGGTTATAATAAATCTACCGTGAAACTGATCGGACGTCTTACAGTATCCTACGCCTACCTAATACTACATGGCATCTTCGTTAAGACTGTTTTCTTTTCAGAAACAAAATAACCTTGATCCGTTCTGCATACATAACATCACGCCTTGTATTCAGAAGGGTTCGGCAGTGGTGTTTTTAGTACCCCCTCGTGACGCCAGTTATGTTTAAGTCCCATGTAATAGGGGCAAGCCTATTGCCATTAACCGGGCACAAATCCAGACTCCGGGCTGCTACAGAGAAATTCCTGATGGAAAAACCCAATAACACTTTGCCCGACCTGGGGATCGAACTCAGGACCTCACGATCAGCAGTCGCGCTTGCCACCAGTAGACTAACGAGATCAGTTCTGATAGAAATCAAAATTGAATATGTATTGTATTCAACACGAATCTACATACATATTGGTATGTATCTATACTAAAACGTAGGCCCGGCAGGTTAATTGCCCAAATTACTTAACATAATGAGACCCAGAATACCAGGTGTTAATCCGATCTTCATTAGTTACGGTACGTACTAGTACATAATGTGTAGTATGCAATAATCATGCCGACTCGGTTTATATTGTGATCTTGTCAGCATCAAGTTATACATACTACAACCAGAATTGATTTGGTAAATGTCTGGTTAAATCCATGGAATAATACATACATGGAGTGATAACGTTGCAGCATGCGCGCTGCACACGGCGCATTTGCTCGGGATAGTTGCCGATGACCAGACACGTGACGGTTCACGCTCGATCGTACAATGACAGATTTTTTTTTCACTCCATTTGATGGACATAGTCGATGTAGTGATAGCGCAACTGCTTAACGTGACGTCCTAGGTTTTAGTCTCGAGTCGGTTAAAGTGTTTTTTTTTGTTAGCAAATTTTCAATAAAGGCCAGGTTCGTAGCATCCTAAACCGACACGCATGCTTGAGAAGGTTAATGAATGTAGATGAAGCGAAAAGGGTGTGTCAGGATCATAGCAGGCGGCAATCTATAGTCTCTGCCTACCCCAATCGGAAACGTAATTGTATGTAGGTATGTATGAAATTCTCAGCAGCAGCCCAGAATCTGGTATTGTTCCCGATAAATGGTAATAGGCTCCTCCCTCTTCATTTTATGGGTATGAATACCATATCCATACAACAGAACACCTCTTGGCTACCTTTTTTGAAATACACGCACACACACATTATTAAATACCTATTAATAATTATGTCACTCTCTGTATTTCTTATTTTACTGTGTACTTCGTAATTGGCGTAATGTTTGGAATAATAATCATGTTATACTTACTGTCAGCTGTGAAGCTACCATGAATAAATAAATAAATAATTGTAGGTTTCTGATTTTAGGATATTAGAATTTCATTTGCTCTTTAATCTGTGAATAAATCCAACAATTACGGGGAATGGAAGCCACCAATATTCAATAAACTAATGCCCGTAAAGTACAGTACTATTGGAATTTAGTGGTACCAATAATTAAAGTGATTTAAATTTAATTAGAACGTTTCCGAGAGCGGCTCCAATTCAGTACAGTGTAAATTGAAACTGTAAGGCTATTATTATTCACCAGTGATAAAACTAAAACATTTTCCTATTGGACGCCAAACGTAGAAATAGTGAAGTAAAATTGAATAAAAGATTATAAATAAAGTAGGTCCAAGGTCTTCTTCTTTTCGTGTGGTTAGTGACTAACCTGGTGTCACAGTTTATGCCGCCCATGGGCCTCTTACTTGGCTTCACATGCCGTCGAGAAATATCTCTCAGGCATGCCGGTTTCCTCACGATGTTTTCCTTCACCGTTTTTAAGCAAGTGATAATTATACAATAAGCACCTCTGACTTTTCGGATTCATGTGCGTATTGTATATAGGTAATTATCACTTGCTTAAAAGCGGTGAACGAAAGCCAAACCTTGGGATCGAACTCGAGACCTATGACTTAGTAGTCCGACGGTCACACCACTAAGCTGTCACTGCTTAAGGTCCAAGGTAAAAAGCATAATCAGCCTATTTCTATCCCACTGCTGGGCACGGAACTCTGCTCAGAATGAGAAAGGTTAGGTATAGGTCTTAGGGCCAAGCCACATCTGACGGAAGATACGTCGCCGATCTTCCGCCGGTACACATAATTCCATACAAACATCTCACACCGTACACATTTGACCGAAGATGCGTTACTAAAATTTCTCTAGTAAATTACGCGACGGAAGATCGGCGACGTATCTTCCGTCAGATGTAGCTTGGCCCTTATTTTACCACGTTGGCCTGATGCGGGTTAGCGGACTATATACACCATCGAGAACCTATTGGAGCCCTTTCAGGTGTGCAGGTTTCCTCACGATGTTTTCGTTCACCGTTAACGCAAGTGATAATCAAATTAGAATCCACACATGAATTAGAAAAATCAAAGGTGCGGGCCAGGATTGAACTCAGATCCTCCCGCATGGATCGCAAGCGTTCATTCACTGCTGTCACTGCTACCTATATCGTAAAATAATATAAAATTGTCACTTACCAATGTTCACTTACTGACTTGTTATATTTAGTTTTACTATATAGACTTTTATTTCTTTTGTTGTTATTTTTATAAACTTTTATTTTGTTTTTTCTAGCCGGTACAAATACTCTCTTTTAATGTTGTTTTAAATTGAAAAAGCTATACAACGTGTTACAAAAATACCCCTAAAGCCGAAAGGGGGTTAAAAGGTCCCTTGTAAAGAGTCTATTGGTAATATTTGAAAACCGTAGTATGACCCAAAAAGAAAAATAGTATAGAACATAAAATAATCATCATTGAAACGCAATCCTGAAAACATAAAAGTAAAGAGTAGGTAGACTACCCAGAAAGTTATTTATATTCTTACCTAATTTCCTCTGAGAGGTAAATGACAACAACCCTAAAAGACTACTTGATTATTTATATTTTTCATGGAGAATTATGTAACACGTTAGATAATATACCCATAATATTAGATTAAGCAAAAGACAAAATGTATATGCTGTTTGTGTATTTTTACAAATAAATAAATGTTGTCATGATAGGTTCTATATTCCGCCCATCTGAATCAATATACCATGCAGCTGGTACTGTTCCCCGGATCAATTTAGGAAAGGTCAACCTAATGTCCCCTGAGAGATCTCAAATCTTCTTGTGAAGATACAATGGTATCTTTTGGGGATACAATCCTTGTTATGGGCTGATTTTATCAATAGACAACACCAAACGTTGAGTTAGTTGGTTGCTATGCTACGAATAACACGAAATGAGATATAATTTGCTTTTAGACATATACGCTAAAGGTGGGTTTACACAGAGATGTATATTTAGGTACCGAAGAACTTTGAATTTCGAATTTTAAATAATATTTATTTCGTAGCCTTCTGTGCCTCTAGTGGTGGCAAACGCGACTGTTGATCGTGAGGTCCTGGGTTCGATCCCCAGGACGGGCAAAGTGTTATTGGGTTTTTCCGTGCGGAATTCCTCACTAGCAGCCGCGTTTGGATTTGTGCCCGGTTGGTGGCAATAGGCTCGCTGCTTATTACATGGGACTTAAACATAACGGCGAAATGAGGGTGTTACTATGCACCTCTGCTCAAACCTTCGGGGAATACAGGCGTGATGTTATGTTATTTAATTCGGTCTGTGTAAAGTCAGCAACAAAGTATGTCAAATGAATGAACCGTACTTGGACATCTGTGCACGAAAAATAGTAGCAATAAGAATGATCTATTTCGGGGTTGAATTCTAGCACACATGCATCTCCCTCCGGTTGTAGAGGCTTACCTCGTATCCCAATACGTCGACACGTGATGTCAATTATACGATTGCGATTGGACGCCGCAAGCTCCGATAACGACTACAGTGTCCTTATGTACCTGACTATGTATGTTACTTGTACCTTACACAAGTTATATGGCTGCAGAAGCCTCACTCGTAACAAAAGAAAGTATATTTGAATCTATGGGTAACCCAAGTAATCACCAAAAAATTACAAAAATGGGACCATCTCGGGATCGGTGATATGTCGTAGGATAATCGGAAAAATCGGATCTTTGCGATAATCCTCGGACGATTGCAAAGGACGGGATATTTGGAATCTTAGACAGATTTTCGTAATCAACCGAGCTATTTTCAGGATCATTGAAAAATTGCGGCTCATCTTAGGTAAGTCGCAAATAACCACTCACGTTATGAGCGCTGATTGGCTGATATGAACGTTATTCCTTTTATAGGCCTTTATGAAGAGCCATTTTCTGACCAACCAGAATAAAGATGTTATAAATCGATTCTTAGATTAGCAAATCAGAGTTCAAGTTTCCAATTGTCCTAAACAAACTGAAATTTTTGCAATGCTCGGATGATTAAGAAAATATGAATTTTCAATCATCCTAGGATTATAGGAAAGATCCGATTTTCATGATTATCCTGCGACATATACAACTTCCCAACATCAACCGTTGGGCAGTAGCCCGCCAGACATAAGACCCGCCTAGTTGGACGATCCACCCTTTTTGTTGGAAGTATACCATACCTAGTTCTTCCAGACCATAACGACACCCATTAGAGGGACGAATTCTTTGAGATCTAGAACACCAATCCGTGATGTATAAGTTTTTTAACCGACTTCCAAAAAAGGAGGAGGTTCTCAATTCGTCTGTATGTTTTTTTTTTTGTAACTCCGTCATTTATAAACCGATTTGGATAATATTTTTTTTTGTTTGAAAGGATATACTTCCAGATTGGTCCCATTTAAATTTGGTGAAGATCTGATGAAGAACTTCGGAGATAGACAATAGAACTCCTCAATGACGAACAGTACGCATAATGTGATGATGTGATTATGTTACGAGCAGCGTCTTTAGTAGGTTCAACCATGTTTTATAATTAAGGCCACTAAAACAAAAAAAATAAAAAACATTTTAACAAAAATTAAACCGACTTCAAAAAAACGATGATAAGAATAAAATAATTACCATATTATAAAATTAACAGTTTCAGAAGTCGGTGCCTTCAATTTGGTTCAGCGTGGATTAGCACCGACTTCTAAAACTGTTATTTTTCTCACACACGATTTATAAGCACGGAACTTCTGCATTTTTTTGTCTTGTGTAATGTGAACACAATGCAATCGATGGCCGTACGTCATGTGCGGTGAATAATATAGGGTTTATGTACAAGGTGAGCTCTGAATAATCTTAGCCAGGTAGCAAACGTTATGCTGGACTGACTGTGGGATAATCTGATAAATTGGTTTTGATACCTTGTGGAAGAAGCAACAAGAGTCAGTAACGCGCGTAGTGACGTGTTTAAATTAGGACACGTATGGTTTGAACATGTGGCTACAAGTATGGTCACAGACATTGAATGTTGAGCCACCTTCACTATTCTTAATTTTGTCGGCTTATACAACGTTCTGTCATTGCGAACTGACAATTTCTTCTTCTTCCTGCCCTTATCCCACACTAAGTGGGGTCGGCACAACATGTATTTATGAAATCCACGCTGTTAGAGGTTTTAGCTTATTGTTTTATGACCGCCCGCCTGCCTGACATCAACCCTTCTTGGGAATACTCGTTGCGCTGTCGCGCGGATGACTCAATGTGCTTGTTGATATTATGCACTGGGTCCCAAAAAGATATGCTTGTAAATCTTATTGCCGACAACTAAGCAAACTATGTTCTTCTTGGTGGAGTATACTTGTAGTTGCTCGACCCACTCATTCAGTTTTGCTAGGGACTTCGGTTCTGACATATCGTTAACTAATATAACACCATCAGCGTCTCTGTAAAAGCTTGATGTCAATGTTCTATATCCTCCTGTCCCGCTGTACCCCAAATACCAAGCTTGACTTTGAACACCTTTCACGTCCATGAGTTTCATTGCGAACTGACATATCATTTGTTATAACGTGTCAATAATTACAATAGGGTAGTTGACTACTATTAAAAATGTACAACAATGTAGTATTATTTTAAAGAAAGTATAGATACAAATTGATATGTGAAAAAATAAATAAGATCGATGAAAAAATAGAGGAGCTACACGCTTGCGAAGTTTGTGGAGGGGGCATTTTCTGTCCTTGTCGCGCGAAACGGATATTGTACGGAGTGGTGTCAAATAATTATGAAGTTTGCAAGGTATGACGTCATTGTGGCGTCATGTTGTCTCTGTCTAGTGAGCAATTTTCAATCTTTATAACTTGAGCATTTTATTAAATATTTCAGTAGTTTTTTCACTGTTGCCTATCATTTTTGTAATAGTTTCGAGATTTCTAATAAAAAAAAATATAGTCACATACCCTATTGCTGTAACTGATCGCAACCGTCGACTTGTTGGCTTGAGCGTACCCAAAGATGTAACCAAATGTTATTAATAAATGTAGATTTCTTTATGAAGTATAAAACCAAGTTGGATTGAAATTATGAATGGTAATTTGTTCTTTTAAGTGAATCGTCATTGGAACTGGATAATAATTTTCCGGTTTTAAGAAATTCCTTGTAGAATACATCTTTTAATTTATGTATTTAACAATAACGTTCAAGAGTCAGTCTATTCCAAGTGGTCTCAATAGTGTATTCAATAAAGTTGAACAAAATATAACTATAGAAATAAAATAAACTTTATTCCTGAGATCCAGTTATTCCTTTGAAACGCTTTCATGAACCCTGACAGGTTAACTTAGGTTAAGTAAAGTTATAATTACCGTCAAAACTACTTGGAACTTTAAGCTACGTTCTGCATAAATATGGAGCTGGTTTAAAGTTGATAAATTGCATTACCATGAAGTAGGTAGGTACAACAGTAAGTTTTCCCTCAGACTTTATGGGTAGAGAAGGTCGGCTTGATAGTGGCTGAGTGTTGGATTTACGCTCTGCGAGTTAAAATCCCTTACGAAACAAATATTTGTATGGTCGACAGATAATTGAGTACACGGTGCTGCATTGGGTGGTATTTTCACCTAGATAACCATCCAATACCTCAAGCCCTCGATTTAAAACCTCACGGTAAGTCAGTTATCGGTATCGATTCGGTTTGTTAACTAAAAATTTATGGGAAACGAAAAATCTTACTCATCAAGATATTGATGATACAACCCGCTTGCTTAGAGCTTTTCCTCATTAGTGCGTTGCGTTGCGTCGTCGCAGCGTCAACGCTGCGTCGTTTTCCATATATTTTAACTTTTTCATCACCACCGTACACAGAACAGATGCCTCGCCAGTGCCAAGCTATAAATGTATAACGAAATATATAGTAAATAGTAGTGATGAGCTGATGACCTATTAAATACAGTAAACTTATTTTTATAACATAGTTAAAATGAAGAGCTTCTAATGAAGTTGTGGCGCTGAAAGCACGAAAATCTGGAACTTCTATTGAAGTCCGTGGCGGTGAAAAGGTTAAATGACATGCCACATTAAAGCGTTGCGTCGTCGCAACGCAGGTGTGGCATACAATGCGTGGATCCGTTGCGACGACGCAACGCAACGCACGAATGAGGCATCGCCCTTAGTATGGTGCCAACGAGTGAACTATAATCCTGTATTCCACGAAAGGTTCGGCAGAGGTGTATAATAACACCCTCATTACACCATTATGTTTAAGTCCCATGTAATCCGGGCGAGCCTATTGCCATCAACCGGGCACAAATTCAAACCCCGGGCTGCTACTGAAGAATTCCATACGGAAAAACCCCATAACACTTTGCCCGACCTGGGGATCGATCCCAGGACCTCACGATCAGCAGTCGCGCTTGCCACCACTAGACCAACGACCCAGTTATAAACTAGCACTATTATAAATGTAGTGTTAATTAGACTTACATATATTTAATTAATTGCAATTATTTCCAACAATAAAAGTAACAAGCCATGTAAAACTGATAAATAAAATTGTTTTTAAAGCGCATCAAATTCTAGTGGGTAGTTCAGGTTACTGTTAAACTGACCATTCGATTAATTGAGTGTTATTTGCAACGACAATAATTAAACAAATTAATGCTTTGTCAACAATAAATACAACTTATTTATTGGGAAACAGGCCATTTGAGTGCGACCTATAGGTTCCTGGTAAAGTGAGTTTCCATCCGGCTAAGATTCGTGGTAGCGCTCAGGGTAAGGGTCAATTCATACTAGAGCAGAGTCGAAGCGCATCGAAGCGTCAAATTCTTCACAAGTAAAGCGAAGAACCAAATCATCAAATCATTTTATTTGTGTTAAACATGGGTGATAATACAATGTTAAATAGTATTTTTGATTTTTAGTAAGTAATTATAGTCCAACATGTTTTACCTATAAAGGTGTACAAATGAGTAATCTCCATTGAAAATTAAAATAATAAAATCAATCAAAATTAAAAAATTAAATAATGAATAATAATTAAAATGTCAACAATAAAAATACATCATGCATAGGTGATAAGTCTAAAGTGAGTCATTCATAAAGTCTTTTAAATTATAATAACATTTATTAATTAGAATCTTTTTCAATCTTTTTTTGAACAACATTATATTTAAAGTTTTGAGTTCTGTTGGTAATTTATTAAATATTATAAGACCCATGCAAAAAATACTCTTTCTCATGATCTCTGTCCTCGCCGCATGTATTCTCAACCTATTGTTATCTCGGCGGTTCCTAACTACTGTGTCAGATAGTCGTGGGAATAATTGAGGATTATTTCTAACAAATAGTGCGATCTCTAGTATGTATATTGATCAATCAGCGTTGGTTGCGCTCCGACGCGCGAATTCTGTGGAATGCGAATTCGCACGTCTTTTTTATCTTAGAAGAAATATGTGTATTATGTTGAGGAGATAGGGGTGAATATGCTATGTTAAGTTTCAGATTGACGCTTCGATGCGCTCCGACTTTGCTCTAGTATGAGTTGACCCTAAACGGAATACGGCGAATTCAAGTTCACCCTATATTGTCATCGCCAAGTACATGGTGTCGATTGTCGGCAAGGCGTTGTGAGATGCATCAATATTCAACGGAGGGACGCGGAATGGCATTGCAGGTGCTATATTTTACTGAGTAAATGGAGTAGGGCCACGAAACTAGAGGGTGCAGTATGGTAATTTGGCAAATTGTGCAAATTGTAAACTTGAAAGCTTGTGGGTACTGTAAACTTGATTTGAACATGGTTCCTTAAGAGATAATGATGTTACAGATGTTTAATTTGCTTGGCAACCTCATATTCTATCTATTGGGTGCAATTGGGTGTCTAAGATTTGACTAATGTCATTCGATACAGCATCCACATTTAAAGACATTTAGGTACAGTTACAGTTTTAACATTTTTTTCAGAATATCTCTATTCTTTGTAACAGCTAGTCCACACAAAAACTGTTTACATTACCGTTTAAGCGGATCCGTTTTTATTTTGGCGATGGCGTCTATAGTTGTATGAGCGAGTTCAAAAAAAATACTGGATCCGTTATTTTTATCGTATCCTGCCTGCCAGATGCGACGCACTTGCCATTTGTTTAACTGATCCGTAGGTACAGATGTGAACAACACATCCAGTACACTAGTTCACACAACGGATCCGTTAAAACGGATCCGTTGTGTGAAATAGCTGTATTCTTTAATTGGTCAGAGACTAATGACTAACCCATGAAAATCGCTACGTTACGTGTTGCTTTGTCCTCTTGACAAATTTTCATAAACAGAGCTGACTCTGGAAGGTTTAATAACTGCAAGCCTGACAAAAGAATCTACGTTATAAGAACCAGATGGCAGAAACAAACTCAAAAATACTTACAGACAAGTCCTCCACCTTTGTTATACTAACAATGTTACTAAAAAGATAATGTAAAGATTAGCGCCATATATCATTCCTAAATCGGATATTGTGCACGCTTGGCAGAATCCCATGAAATATGGGGAAGAATGGAGAACCAACAATAACATTATGATATTTGGCTAGCTCATCCTTTCAGCTAAGTTATTCATGTCGATCTTGGAGAAACAGTTGAGCAATAAATTACGTTATTTATAGGCTTCGGTGAACTACACATAAGGAAGCATGGAAGTTTGTTCGTAGAAGTAAGGTTTTGGCGAAGAAACATGTCCTTGCACGTAAATGTTGACTCAGGATTTACAACAGAATCCACCTAGAGAAGCAGATTTGTTTCCTAGTGTCCTAATTTCATTGTTACTAAATCATAACAATTATGCCCTTTTAATTTTTTATATTTACTCTGAGAACTTCAAGGATCTATTTGTCTATACAGACGCTAGATCTTTCTTACGACACCTTTGTAAAGTATGTGCATCTGAACTGATGGATCAAATCTTAAATCCTTGCAAAAAAACTTGATGGGGTACTCCAAAAATTTGTTAAACGCGATTTAAGAAAGTTATGGTCGAACAACTTTATCATTTAGTTCAGACGGCCGAAGTTAGAAGTTATGGACTGGAATAGATTTATGGAGGGGGGTCTATCCAAAAACAAAATCAGAATAAAAATGCAAATCCGTAGACGTGCATTTAAATATTCTCACAGCTATTTCGCTCGTTTCATTGCCTCGAGAGTGAGTTGGCACAGCGATGTATGACGTATTCTACATTTAAATTTCATACTTCTTTGCTCTTGCTACAATATGTTCTCCTGGTACTTCAGCCCCGTTAGTATTGTTTATAGCCGATTTACCTACTCTCCCTTTTACACTTTTACTGTTAGCCGGCTTTATTGCGATACAACTGTTTAATATCATATCATGGAGAGTACAAGGTAGTAAGTTTATTAGCGTGCGATGTACTCCAATATTGATGGAAGTGAATGATGTAGCGTGTTTTCTTCGCTGGAAGCGTAGCAATTTGTTTGTTTTTTTGCCGTTTTGTTTTTGTAGTAGAGTCTGTGTTGCTGTGTGTTCGTACTCTTATTACATTTTGGTTCGGTCATTCACAAATATTTAATTCGGTTTTCTTTTGTTTTCAACTCCTACACAGCGACATCAATCAATTTCATACCTAAATGGCGGACACAGGCCTGCAGTAAGTTGATTAAGGTAAATTATAGTACTATTTGAAAGCGCCGGCGCTAATCTATAATTAAAGTTAATAACAATCTTGAAACTTGATAATGAAGCCCTAATTATGTTGAATGGAGTAATTATATTCTTGTTTAATTACCTCATTGGCTCGGTTATGGGCTTCGTCGGTCCGGTGCTTGAGAGTAGGTAAGAAATGATTAAGTTTACTTATTAGTTAATGTTTTTTCTTCCTGCGCTAAACTTTCGTATGGTAAAAAGATTAGGTACTATAGGTAATCAGCCCATCACTATCCCACTACTGGGCACGGGCTTCTTGTCAGAATGAAAAGAACTTAGGCCTTAGTCCACCAAGCGGGCATGGTGCGGGTTGGCAGACATCACATACTATCGAGAATTTTTTGGAGTCCTCTCAGATGTGCAGGTTTTCTCACGATGTTTTACTTCACCGTTAACGCAAGTGATAATCAAATTCTGGTCTGCACATGAATTCAAAAAGTCAGAGGTGCGGCTGGGTCGAACTCAGATTCACTAGCATGGAAGGAAAGCGTTCAACCGCTATGCGCTCACTGCTTGAAAAGATTATCGTCGCCGCGCCTGCAAAATCTGCTATGTATTTTTTTTTGAAAATCGGTCATTGATGCTATTATACAATCTTTCTTTTTCTCAAAGCCACGTGCACCTGTAAAATCCGTTTTCTAATAATTTGTTTGGTTAATAAGATAGCGAAATAAATTATTAGAAAACGGATTTTACAGGTGCACGTGGCTTGAGATGTATTATAAAACAGCATTAAAGACCGATTTAAAAAAAAAAGGCGGATTTTGCAGGCGCAGCGACGTTATGCAGTCAGCAAGGTTGGGAGCGGGGCTGCCCAGGGTGCGCCGAACATCTTTTAACGCAGCCCGCCTTTCTCGAGGTTATTTCTACGACTATATATACCCAGGTATCTTACACACCTGTTTGAAATGAGAGGTATTATGGGACAGTCACGTACCAAATTGGTTCTGTTCCGGATTAGGATTTAATTTATATTATAGCCCTCGTACCAAGAATTTAGATCTGCAGTAGCCTCACAGAGTTCCTGTGTTTCCTGTGATCTAACATTCTGTAAGCAGTTCATTAAGAGGTACTAGATCAAGAAAATGTTTTAACTAAGTATTCTACTATGCTGATTCTTGTGTCCATTCTTTCAATTTGAGTAAAGCCATTCACTAATAAACATTTGTTTAAAACAATGTTTCAGGAACAAAAACCGTGTTTTTGAAGCATACATGGTGTTTTAGAAAATGCTGGCACCTTGCATCCGAAATTGTTTACTAATTAATATGGCTTATTATTGCTGAGGTTTTTGTAGCAGTAAATACTTATGTTTTTGTTAAAATATCCCCCTTCTGTGTGCTATTACCACATCTTTTTTTTCGTGTGGTGAGTGACTAACCTGGTCTCAGAGTTTATGCCGCAAATGGGCCTCTGACTTGGCTTCACATGCAGTCGAGAAATATCTCTCAAGCATAGTTTCCTCACGATGTTTTCCTTCACCGTTTTTAAGAAAGTGATAATTATACAATACACACATGAATCCGAAAAGTCAGAATGCGCCTCTGACTTTTCGGATTCATGTGCGCCTTAGGCTCGAACTCGAGAATTGGCAGTCCGACGGTCACACCACTAGGCTATCACTGCTGTTATTATCAGATTAAAGCTGTCATCAATTCGCTAAACCTTACCAATAGTGGTTAATATATTATGACATTTTTCCCTAACAGCCTTTTACTGTAGTAGACTGTCAATTGAAAGACATGAAACAGTAGTTAAACAATAGTTCACAAACAAAAATATAAATATTAGAACATGCACCAAACACTATTTTTTTTATATCAGCAATAAGTTTTTTTAAACATTGTTCCACACTCCTGTATCGTGATTGAAAAATCTGTAGGCCATATGAAAACTTGTTCCGTGCAGAAATCAAACATGTTGCGTGACATTCAAACGCTCAGCCACTACGCCATGGTCGTCAAGAATGTTTATATGTCAGGTTCGTAGTTGTCAAGCCTTCCACGACACTACTATCGTAACTTAAACTACAGTTTAACGACTACAGCCTAATGTTAATGGTTCACAGGTGTACGGTTCTTATTCCCCATGATTACACCTTCGAGAGCCATAGAGGTACTGTTTCGGAAGCCACGAAACATCTGTTATGATACTTTTGAGTCTATCCTACATGTTTAATGGTCATTGCAAATAGAGTTGTAACGGATATTGTTTAGACCGAGAGGATGCAGATGTGGATGAGGACATTCCTTTTTGAGAATGTCGATACGGATCAAGATGTGGATGCAGATGAGGTTAATGATGTGGATAAGGATGATGATGCGGATGAGGGTGATGAATTAATGATGCGGATAGGGACGATGACGCGGATAAGGATGATAATGCGTATAAGGATGATGATGGGGGTGAGTATGAGGATGCGGATGATTGCGGATGACCATGTGGGTGAGTATGATGATGCAGATGGGGATAAGGATGATGATGCGGTTGAGTATTATTTTGCGGATGCGGATGAGGATGATGGTGCGGGTAAGTATGCTGATGATGCGGGTGAGGATGATGATGCGGGTGAAGATGATGATGCGGGTGAGGATGCTGACGCGGAGGATGAGACGGAGGATACCGATGAAGATGTGTATGAGGATGCGGTTAAGGATACGGCTGTAGTACCAAATAAATTCGGCCAAGGGAAAGTCGGACTCGCTCACTAAGGGGTCCGTACCACCACACATGCCATACACTAAATATAGGATTCAATTTTTTTTTATTTGTTGTTATGCGCTACAATCATACTAAGTTTCATGCTTGTATGTCTTACCATTTTACCAAGAATCAAAAATGCTGAATGAATACATGTTTTTTCGAGGTTTCTTGTATGAGGACCTCCTTTGGGTGTAGACTTTTTTATTATTTGTATTTGTCATGGTATAAGCTATAGTAACATTTCATATTCTGTGAAAGTTTCAACTGACTGCCTATTATAGTTTAAAACATACAGCCCTGTGACAGACAGACGGATAGACGGACAGATGGCGTAGGCCTAGTAATACAGTCCCTTTGACAAAATTGAGGATGGAACCCAAAAAAAGTGACTCGCACACCGGGCTTGCTTATTCGGCTTGGCGCGAGTTTTTAAATTGTCACTGTGTGAGGAGCACATCCTCATAGAAATTAAGAGGATCGCGGAGGTTTTAATATCAATAGTTGCGGATGTGAATGTTTTGCGGATTTATGAGGATGCTCTGTTGTCTGTACTAGTAGTAGAGCTCCTTGTGAAAGATCTCGTCTGGGTAAGTACTTCTATTCCTTCTCCTTCCTATTCCTGCTTGGTAGTGTCGGTTAGGCGTTGTAAAAGGCCACGTAACAATTTTAAACCGACGTTAGCTATTAATTTCACGTTGTAATTGAAAAGGTGTGAAGATAGACTAGCATTTTGACGTAATTACTCACAATGAAGGCTCGAGGCACTATATCTGCCGAGCCCCCATCTTAACAGCGAGCACTCAACAGTAATGGAATCTTCAAGAATTAATTAAGTGCGCATTATTATCGCGGATGAAATATAATTATTGTTTTATGTATTGCAATCTCATTCAACTTAATTATTTTTAGCGTAGACCCGAGGGCGATGTGTGAGCGATTAGCGGATTAGATGAAGAGGAACGTTTATGACTAAAGAGAAAGATAAGATCGGATTTTTGATTTCAAATCCAAAAAAATAGAGATGGTAAATGCAATATTTAAATGACTCTTATAAATAAATTTAGTCTTATTTATATGCCTTTTGAGTAACTGCTGATACATGCATATCCCTTTGTATTGCGTGTATTAAAATAGACCGAAAGACAGCAAGCTTAAAAAAATGTACTTACTCGAGAAGAAAACCATTAGCCACAGAATAAGGAAATAGTAGGTTTAAACTAACTAAACCTGTTTATTCTTTCGATTCTATGATTTTTTCATGATATTATGATAAGTTTCAAAGTTAGTTATTATTTCACGAACATTTTAATCCTAACTTCAAACAGAATAATCAAATTGAATTAACAAAAGTGTTACCAACAAAATCATTCTAAAAAGTATAAAAGAACGACGGTTTAAAATAAAAGAGTTCTACAAAAAAATTCTTGTCTTTTTCTCTAGCTCAAAAGTATTAAATGTTTAATTCAAAGAGCTGGGACTCGACCGAGGACGTCCGCTCTGTGCCCGCATAGTGACACAGCTGTAATGAGGTTCGACGATTGTTTCTATGGCGTACTACAAAGCTGTGTGTAGAGGGTAACGAGGCGTGGATTCTGTTAATGGTGTATTGCTTCGTATTTAGTAGGTATATACATAGTTGCTGTTGAATATTTCCTGCTCGCATATCTACAGGAAACGACAGGTAATTTTCTAGCCGTTTTCAATACACAATTCTATAAGCAACACGTGAGCGAATTCGACATCGATAAACGCGGTCGATACGGACTCGTGCACCGCTAAGACTAAGATGGCGCGGGCGCTGTGCGAGTGTGCGGGGCGATTAAAAATAACGACTCATCTCATACCCCGATTGTCATGTCGACCTGCCGTTGACAGTACACATGATAAAAATACCTACTTAGTGAAATGGCGAACTACACAACTCAAAATGCGTAACAATTAGACCGCCACTTTTTAACCACAATACAGTTGCTGTTGATACAACGATTCATTCATCGGAGACGAAGATTGCTTCCACAGCCCGCTCTCCGCTATCAAAGCGACCTAGCCGTAACGAGGAGCCAGGCACATTACCGCGCACTGGCGTATTGTTTCAACGGCGTGGCGTACTATGAAGGTATGTATAATACATAGGTATGGTGTACTTAGTGCTCTTACTGTTTACGTTTACCAATTTAAATGCAGTAACTTTAGTGATATTATATCGTTTTATTATAATATTTTGTTGACCTCAATGTTTTTATAAGGTCCAACCAAAATATCTGGAGAAATTTTTATACAGTGTTCAAAACGTTTAACTAAACATATCTATGCAAACAAAAACGAGAACCGAGTATTTTCTTTCCTAACCAAAAAATATTAACATTTTAAATTGCCTGTACTCTTTTGATTTTTTATGCATCGACCACTGCCGGGGCGCGCCCTACTCCGACGCTGTGTTTAACGTAAACTGCGAAGTGAAAAATATTGAAAAATAAAGTACCTAATTAAATTAAAATGAAAGTAGAGCAAAGTTGAAAAAGCATTTTGGTTACGAGAAAAAAAAAACACTTGGTTCTCGTTTTTTTTACGTAGATATGTTTAGTTAACCGTACTGAACACTGTGTAAAAGTTTTTCCAAGTATTTTGGTTGGACCTTATATAAGAAAAAATATATTAAGGCATCTGATTTCTGTATCAAATAAAATGTTACTGTGATCACGGATCCACGAACCGACAGCGGTGCTTATGGCATTACCTCATGAGTCATGATAATCGATCGTTGACACTTCGATGGATGGACTAATTAGTCGAAGAAGGCAGCCTGGAAGCGGAATTCAGAGAACCGGGGTGGCTCCCTAGGGGAAGGCATTAGACTAATTTGTGGGCGGTGATAGACTGAGTTGATTGATCAATTAACTGAATCGTTTTGTCTATCAGGAGGCCAATTGTACTAACAAAATTATCCAAAATCGCAACTGGATCGCAGTTGAAACACGGCCGGTCGACCATTATCTCTATAAAAAGTCTATTGACTGTTGTTCAGCTGCGGTGCGATTGCGATTTTTAACCGACTTCCAAAAAAGGAGGAGGTTATCAATTCGGCTGTATTTTTATTTTTATTTGTTTTTTTTTAATGTTTGTTACCTCACGACACCGTCATTAACAGTTTCAGAAGACGGTGCCTTCAATTTGGTTCAGAGAGGATCAGCACCGACTTCGGAAACTGTAAATTTTATAATATGTTAATTATTTTATTCTTTTTTTCGTTTTTTTGAAGTCCGTTTTATTTTTGTTAAAATGTTTTTTAATGTTAATAGAATAGAAGATAATTTGAAGCTGAAAATCCACCAGACGGCGCCATTTTGGACTGAGGTGCAGGTTCATTGCAGTCCACTGCTGAACATAGCATCTCCCAAAAAGTCGTCATTTTGTTGTCTCGTTAGGCACCCACAGGCACTTACACTTTGTTCGCTTTTTTTAAATAATCGAACAAGTCTTAAAAAAACATTACATTTACTTGTAAAAGGGTCTGTAACAGATTTATTTACAGAAATACAAATATATAATAGACTGCCTTGTTGGTCTAGTGGTCGTAAGCTGACTGCTGATCGTGAGGTTTTGGGTTCGATCTCCAGGTCGAGCAAAGTGTTATCGGATTTTTCCATTAAGAATTTCTCAGTAGCATCCCGGAGTCTGGATTCGTGCCCAGTTAATAGCAATAGGCTCGCACCCTATTACATGGGACTTAAACATAACTGGCGAAACGAGGGTGTACTAGAAACACCTCTGCCGAACCCTTCGGGGAATGCAAGGCGTGATATTATGTTAAATATATATATAATTTATCATTTACCGATATTCACGCGAGAAATGGGGATGGTCTCTACTTTCTTGTAAATAACCTACTCAAAATAACGTGTACCCTTTTAATTAAGTAATACACTGCATACAATTTCAAGTTGTGCTTCCAACTTAAGTGGAGAATCGTAAACTGTACGTCTAATGAGCCCACAACTTGAGAAGCACCTTGCTTGTGTGCAAGAAGTACTTCACCTTAACATAATATTAACGAAAATATTTACGTTTACGTAGTAAGAGGACGTTTTCATATTTTTCTTAATAAGAAAAATCTATACTAATATTATAAACCTGAACAGTTTGTTTGTTTGAACGCACTAATCTCAGAAACTACTGGTTGGAATTGAAAAAATATTTTTGTGTTAGATAGTCCATTTATCGAGGAAGGTTATAGGCTATATAAAATCACGCTACGACTAATAGGAGCGGAGCATAAATGAAAAATGTTGCAAAAGCGGGACAAAAATCCACCCGTGCGAAGCCGGGACGGGCCGCTAGTTAAGTGATAAGAATGAAAAGATTTATGGCATAACGTTGTAAGAATTTTGAATTGAACTGATTAAAACAATTGTGTTGGCAACGCATGCTGGGCTAAAATATACAGGGTGTAAACGGAATCATGTAATTCTATCAAACCTCGTGATGTACTACTGACATAGATTAACCTTGCACGGGATACGGTTGGATTCAATAAAAAAATACAAGTTATAAACATGTGTTCTTAACGTGAGGCATTTTAGCACCCTGAGTTAAATGACCGCACGGCGAGCGCTAACGCGCAATTCACTTCTTCTTGTATTTTTTATTTAATCCTGAAATATCCCGTTCAGGGTTAATCTATGTCAGCAGTACATTACGAGGTTTGAAGGAATTACATGATTTCGTTTCCTCTTAATCCTCTTAGCCCTTTCCCAATTATCTTGGGGTCAGCTTCCAGTCTAACCAGATGCGGCTGAATACCAGTATTTTACACGGAGCGACTGCCATCAGACCTCCGCAACCCAGTAACTAGGCAATGCCGATATCCTAAGGTTAAACCGTTTGTCAGACTTTCGGGCTTCTGACTACCCGTAACGACTGTCATAGGTATTCGTATGACACCCGGGACCGACAGCTTAACGTGCTCTCCGAGACACGGAGGGGTCTCGATGTGTAACAAATGGTCACCCATCCACGGACTGACCGCGGCAAGCGCAGCTTAACCTCGCAAATCGTAAGATCGGCGCGGTTTTTATTTAGCCACGAGCCCCTCGACATGATTTCTTTTATACCCTATAATTTAAAGCTTCTATGGTAGACCACTCGATTTGGTCTAATTATGTTGAAAGTTATCTAATGACACTACAGATTAATGGCCGATTGCTATAATTTGACGAGCGTTATTGGTTAAAATTTAGACTTGTATCTTTACCCACAATGAAGCAGAGACCTCATAGCTTTGAATAGTAAACCTTACCATACGATATTACATATTACAGGTAAAATTGGCGAACAAGTCTATTTATAAGCTTTGTTTGGCAATAAAAACTGCTATCATCGGTAAAATTATTTGTTTTTGACTATAGAAACCAGGCATGAGCCAGGACTTGCGTGCAAGAACGTGCGCAATAGAACTTGTTAGTAAATTTTGCGCTTTACAACCCTCCTTAGGGAAAATTAAGACTACCTTCGTTAGTGTCAGAAATCATAGCTACACTAAACAAGTGTGAGTTGAACTCGCGCACCGATGGATCCGTAGTTTTTTTTGTGATGTATCTATAAAACGGTTTTCGGAGTTTCCCCTTTTCTTGCCAAATTTCATGATCCTAGGTCAATGGGAAGTACCCTATATGTTTTGATTCCCTTGCGAGTGTCAAAATATGCGGCATAAACGGTCGTATCTTTTGATTGAGTTGACTTAGAAGTTTGATTTTTTCACAGCTCCAAGGGATTACAGACTTTAGTATTTGATATTAATTTCAACTTGATACCTTTACGCGTTCCTGAGAAAAAGGGTCTTGACAGACAGACAGATGGACATGGAAGTGATCTTATAAGGGTTACTTTTTTCCTTTTGAGTTACAGTACCCTAAACCAGCATTCACCCTAAAATAAAGGTCATTCCCCTTACATTTGCACACTACCTACTAAGACAACAGCAAAGAAGGCGAGGTGAGCTCTACAAATGTTTGCGCGGTAGTTAGCGCAGTCTATCGGTTCTAGTCCGGTAGCTCTTGTCTAGTGTTTGTGCTGATAAGTGGGAGACCGACACTTAGAAACGAAGTGCAGGTTTGTTGATAGAATATTCTAGCACCTAGGGATTTTTTGTTAGAGTTTTTTTTATGTTGTAATTATAAACATTGTGTTTTGAAAGATGAATGTTTAACAAAAAAGGCCATTTAACTGAAAATATCATACTCGTACATACATTACATCACGCCTAAATTCCCCGAAGGGTTCGGCAGAGGTGTTTAAGTCCCATTTAATACGGGGTGAGCCTATTGCCATTAACCGGGCACAAATCCAGACTCTCGGCTGCTACTGAGAAATTCCTAATCGAAATCCAATAACACTTTGCCCGACCTGGGGATCAAACACAGGACCCCATGATCAGCAGCCTCGCTTTCGACTTCTAGACCAAAAAGGCAGTCCTGATTGAAAATCAGTACTTTTTAAACGTCTTAATTAAAATAGGTAGCCCCCAAAGTCGCATTTTTCACCGCTTCATAATGTTTATGCTGGGAAGAAAAACGAATTTAAGGTATCATTAATAGTCATCGCCCAAGACCTGAGGGGCTCGTGGCTAATTAACAACCACGCCGATGTTACTGCGAGGTTAAGCAGCACTTGCCACGGTCAGTCCGTGGATGGGTGACCGGTCGTTACACATCTTGATGTGCTCTCCGAGGCACGGAGGGGTCAAGACCCCTCCGTGCCTCCGTGCCGTTAAACCGTCGGCCCTGGGTGTCATAAGAATGCCTATGACAGTCGTTACGGGTAGTCAGAAGTCTGAAAGAATGACAACTGGTCTAACTTTAGGATATCGGCATTGCCCAGTAATTGGGTTGCGGAGGCAGCCGCTCCGTGTAAAATATTGGTATTCAGCCACATCTGGTTAGACTGGAAGCTAACCCCAACATAGTTGAGAAAAGGTTATGTGGATAGTCTCCTCCGGTCCTATTTTTTGTTTCTTTGATAGAATAGAATGTCTTTATTTGCCAGAAATATGGTACATGAAAGGATATTGTTAAAACATTTAGTTCAGCAAGCTTCGCCGACACAGCGGCATGAAATACAATACAATAATACAATACCATTAACCGGAACAATTCAACTAAGAATGGACACAATACAAATCATATTAAATATCAATAACTGTAGATCAGTGTCTATACCTTGATGCAATTTTGGGTTTAACCAGGTGTGGATGAGTACCGGTTTTAAAAACACCGATGCTTTATTGGTTTTCATTGAGGATGATGAATAAGCAGCGCGAGCGTGTTTGTACCTACAGTTAATCTATCATATTGAACATGAATCACTATTAACACGAGTAAGTGGCGTATCAAGGTCAAAGACTTTCATCCTTCATATTACCCAATCCCTTTCTTTCCAACACTCGTTTTCTAAATTCCTCCTCAACTTTAAAAAGAATTTAACATAACATCACGCCTTTATCCCCAGAAGGGTTGGGCAGAGGTGCATAGTAACACCCTCATTTCGCCGTTATGTTGAAGTCCCATGTAATAGGTGGCGAGCCTATTGCCATCAATCGTGCACAAATTCAAACTCCGGGCTGCTAGTGAGGAATTCCACGCGGAAAAACCCAATAACACTGCCCGACCTGGGATCGAACCCAGAACCTCACGATCAGCAGCCGCGCTTGCCAACGAGGAAGTTAAAAAAATAAATGAAAAGGAATTTACTTTCTATTTTTAAATAAAAATCTCAAAATAAAGCCATGTTAACACTAAGGCGACAACTACACGCGACCGCGCGATACGACACATTGGGCGCTCGTCGTTTATCGCGTTATCGTCCGCGAACAAGCAATACAAAACACGAAACAAAATATCAGCCGAGCGACTGTGAGGAAACGCCGAACATATATAACGGGAACTTTAATAGTCCACAATATTTTACAAGCCGATTCCGTGGGTTATGAATGTGACGTTTGCGCGAAAACAGTGGTTCCTGTCGTTTTGAATGAACAATGGTTTATGTGACATTTTAGGTTAGGTTATAGTTGAGGCAGCTATTTATTTGTGTTGGTAACAGATTCCGTTAGCTCGTATTTTTATAAAAAGTTTGTTATGGGTTTTGATAGCATGTTTATGGTAGCAGTGATAGCTTAGCGGTTGAACGATTGCCTTCCACGCAGGGGAGTATAAGTTCGATCCCAGCCCATACCTCTGAGTTTTCGAATTCATGTGCAGATCAGAATTTGATTATCACTTGCGTTAACGGTGAAGGAAAAACATCGTGAGGAAGCCTGCACACCTGAGAGGGCTCCATAAAGTTCTCGATGGTGTGTGTAGTCTGCCAACCCACACCAGGCCAGCGTGGTGGACTACTTAAACCCTTCTGATTCTGAGGAGAGGCCCGTGTCCAGCAGTGGGCTAGTTATGTATGTATGTATAAATTAATCCATGATTTCCATGAATATAAATGTGATAAAGTTAGCTGCAGTACACTTAAGAATTGCACGGCATTTTTTCAAATGTACAATTTTGATGGCAATGCGATACGGTCGCGCATTCGACGCCCGTTTGACTGTATTTATGCAAAGTGTATCCGTGTGGTGGAACCTTAAAGCTAACACATTATTCTTTACGATTTTCAAATACCGCCACTGCACTTCGTGTTTACTGTACGTTGAATTTTATTCGTTTATTGAGGAAAACACACAAAGGGGCTGTTGTAACAAGCCTATAAACATGAAATTGTAACGTTAATCGCTTAATCGCGCGTGCGTGCTTGACTCAGTGCACTCATACCTTAATTGAAGACTTAAAAGAGTTATATTAATACAAGGTGTATTGTGTGTAAGCTAAAAGTTATTACGAAACATATATTAAAATAATTTTATATATTTTCACTTTTATGCAATATTAATAAAGTTACTTTTTGTGCGAATTAACTCGATAGTAATAAACTTTAATAATAAGCGTACCTAGTATAATGCAGCGATATTTATCGTTCCAATTCCTGGGTACCGTGTTGCAGCTAGTTCACACAGAAACAGTTTACAGGACCCGTTTTAGCGGATCCGTTTTTATTTTGGTGATGGCGCCTGTAGTTGTATGAGCGAGTTCACATACACGACAGTATTCCGAATCCAGTAAAAAATACTGGGTCCGTTATTTTTATTGTATACTGTCTACCAGATAAGACGCAGCTGCTATTTGTTTAACTGATCCGTCAGTACAGATGTGAACAACACATCCAGTACCGACGGATCAGTTAAAACGGATCCGCTATGTGATCAGGCTCTTACGTGTCTTGTTCATTGTCAACTTTGTATACTCACTAACCTATAATGTTAATTACTTAATCGAGTGGATAATCAACGGTATCACATGTTATACGCAGAAAGTAAAACGCGCTTCGTAAAATACACTCATGTATCTCTTATGTACAAAGCTTGTGAAACGTTTGTGAGACGATTGGGCTGTTTTGAATTTTATTACCATGTTTCTTTATTTGATAGATATAACATCACGCTTTGTATTCCCCGATGTATTCAGCAGAGGTGTTGATATATGTTAATGCACTATTAGACAATTCACGTGCTTCTTTTTCTGCTGACGCTTCGGCACGAGCTATACGAGAATAGCTCATGTCGTGGTGAAAAGATTACCCAGTCAGTAAGGTTGGTAGCGGAGCTGACTGCCGTGGGTGCACGGGATGTAGGTACCTACTAAGAAGCATCGTCACTCGTAGAGGCTCTTAATACACCCCAATACCTGCGATAGAACAAAATAATATTACTTGAAAAAAAGAACACTATAAAAAAACATCACGCCTATATTCCTCGAAGTTATGTTTAAGTCCCATGTAATAGGAGGCGAGCCTATTGCCATCAACCGGGCACAATTCCAAACTCCGTGCTGCTACTGAGGAATTCTGCACCGAAAAACCCAATAACACTGCTTGACCTGGGGATCGAACCCAGGACCTAACAATCAGTTCTCACGCTTGCCACCACTAGACTATGGAGGCAGAATATTATTATAATGTCTTGACTAATTGACTGATTCATCAACGCAGAGCCTAAACCACTGAAGCTGGAAACATGAAATTTGGACAGTAGGTTCCTTTTGTGAAGTAGGCATCCACTAATAAAGGATTTTTGGAAATTCTACCCCTAAAATAAAATAAAATAGAGGATGGAAGTTTGTGTTAAAATTCACGCGGACGAAGTCGCGGGCTAAGTGTTAGTAAAACAATAACAAAATCTTCTCGTGTGGTTAGTAACTAACCTGGTATCACAGTTTATGTTGCCCATGGGCCTCTGACGTGGCTTCGCATGCCGTCGAGAAATATCTCTCAGGCATGCCGATTTCCTCACGATGTTTTCCTTCACCGTTTTTAAGCAAGTGATATCAATACAATAAGCACATGAATCTGAAAAGTAAGAGGTGCGTGCCTTGGTTTCGAACTCGAGACCTACGACTTGGTAGTCCCACGGTCACACCACTAGGCTATCATACCACTTGTAATAATAATAACGTTATCACAGAACTGACTGCTTTGTTGATCTAGTGGTCGCAAGCGCGACTGCTGAGCATGGGGTCCTGGGTTCGATCCCCAGGCCGGGCAAAGTGTTATTGGGTTTTTCTATTAGGAATTTCTCAGTAGCTGCCTGTAGTCTGGACTTGTGCCCGGTTTAATGGCAATAGGCTCGCTCCCTATTACATGGGACTTTAACATAACTGGCGAAACGAGGGTGTACTGAAAACACCTCTGTTGTACCCTTCGGGGAATATAATTCGTGATGTTATGCATAGTTTCACTCGCATAGTTTTTATACTACAATGTCTGGACTTTAAAAGAGACCTTGACCTCTGAGTTTGTTTCGGCTTTTCTTCTCAGTGCTAGTCAGATAGGAAATGCCGGCGCCATCTAGTCTTAAAAAAAACATTACATTGACTTTGTTGGGAATCGAACCCAACAAACACGCAGACGGCATGCGCTGGCGACGTGACCGATCTACGCGTCATCGTCATCGGCGAGCGAGCGTAGGTGCGGCGCGGATGAGCCGGCGCGGCTGACGGACACTCGCTTTCTCGGAGACCACCGCGACGGACGACACTCTTAAAATGTTTATAGAAATTATCTTGGTCCGGGACTTTTAATTGTTACTTAGAAAACGGCAATTCACCAAACCTTTAAAATAATATACAGTCCACTTTTATTTACTCCCAACGAGCAATTTGAACAATGGTCCTTCGAGTCGGGTTTAAAGTGTCTGTAACAGATTTATTTACAGAAATAAAAATCATTTTTCATTTATGATGTTATGTCATCACAGAAACCGCTCAATCGCGCGTCTACAATATCAG
This sequence comes from Amphipyra berbera, assembly GCA_910594945.2. NCBI lineage: Eukaryota > Metazoa > Arthropoda > Insecta > Lepidoptera > Noctuidae > Amphipyra > Amphipyra berbera. The sequence goes on along the minus strand of OU343140.1, from coordinate 17,578,469 downwards.
CGTAGTGTGCAACCACCTCACGTAGACACTTAAAACCGTCATACTTGTGCACACAGTTCAAGTTAATTGGGATCACTTACGGGTGTCATAACTTGGCCGATTGTGTACCATTCTCACGTTCGTCATACAAGTTGGGCGTCTAATTTAGTTTGACGGTAACTTGCGATAGGTGGTTTGCAGTGTTCCGGTATCTGATTGTGTTTTGTGTGTGATGACGTATGTTTAGATTTATAAATAGATTAGTGATGTTGATTTGAAAGGTAGAGTATGTTTGGGGTATCAGTAGTTAGGTATCGTGCACGTATAACTAAAGAGATTTAGTTTTGAAATGCCTTGAACTCTTCGTTCTTCGTGGGGTCGTTCAATCCCCGGGTCGGGCAAAGCGTTATTGGGTTATTTCGTGTGGAATTCCTCAGTAGCAGCCCGGAATTTGGATTTGTGCCCGGTTGATGCCAATAGGCTTGGCACTATTACATGGGACTTAAACATAACGGCGAAATGCGGGTGTTACTATACACCTCTGCCCAACCCTTCGGGGAATACAGGCGAGATGTTATGTTATGTTATCTGCCTTGTTGGTGTAGTGGTGGCAAGAACGACTTCTGATCGTGGAGTCCTGGGCTCGATCTCAAAGTCAGGCAAAGTGTTATTGGGTTTTTCCGTGTGGAATTCCTCAGTAGCAGTTCGATGTTTGGATTTGTGTCCGACTGATGGCAAAAGGCGCGGCTCTATTACATGGGACTTAAACATAACGGCGAAATGAGGGTGTTACTATACACCTCTGCCCAACCCTTCGGGGAATACAGGCGTGATATTATGTTATGTAGTTTTGAAGTACTACCACCATACCTATTTCTACCGCCAAGCTGCATTGCTGTGTTGCGTTTTGAAGGGCATGGGTGCTGGTGAAAATACAAGCACATGAAACTTTTCAACTTTGTTTCTAGGGTTGCCAACGCATCAGCAATTATTTGCCAACCTACCTATTACATAAAGCTTCGATGTTACTCCAAGCAGTTCAGTAAAAGATACTCTAGAGTCTAGAACAGTGTTTCTCAAACTTTCTGCAGTCACGGACCTCTTCTAGTGTTTCAAAAATTCTACGGATCCCTTTCAAAGCATATTTTAGGAAAAAATAACAGAACTTATATTAAAAAATCACTTTTATTGGTAGTTTACTTACACTTACTAATACTTAATCAAATGTTATCAAAACTTAGTTAATGAGAAGGATGCGTGAGTTTACTGCACATAACATAACATCATGCCTGTATTCCCCGGAGAGTTGGGCAGAGGTGTATAGTATAGTAACAGCCTCATTTCGCCGTTATGTTTAAGTCCCATGTAATAGGGGGCGAGCCTATTGCCATCAACCGGGCACAAATCCAAACTCCGGGCTGCTACTGAATAATTCCACACGGAAAAACCCAATAACATTTTGCCCGACCTGGGTATCGAACCCAGGACCTCACGAACAGCAGTTTACTGCACAATTTCTTAATAAATAAGTTAAGGGTTAACTGAGTTGCTCCGGACCCCTAGCACACATGATACGGACCCCTAAGAGGTCCGTGGACCCCACTTTAAGAAACACTGCTCTAGAGTCTGTTCGAGCTTAAAACCGCTCGTAAAAAAACACTTCAGATTCCACCAAAATTATTACAAAAATAAACAGCTTTCAAAGCCATTCAAAGGGCCTATTATTCCGCACGGTGCTTCATTGATGATCATATTAGATAAAACAATATTAATTTAAAATCGTATTTCCGATAAAAATTCACAATCTCAGCGGAGAACGTTTATCAGCTTATTACGGGCCGGAGCGGTTACGTGACGAGAATATGGTCCTATGCCATCATGTTTACGTTCTATAGAACTTTGGCAATCCAATTGCAAATATGTTTCACATAATAAATATGTCAAAGGAACGTAGGTGTTTTGGAATGTGTTTATCTAAAGTTGCAAAGAAATGGAAATCATTGAGGAAGTCTTTGATGAGAAGAGTGGTTCAAGCTATCAGTAACAAAGTTGAAAAAGAAATGTGTACAACCGATTACTCAAAAGAATAGTTGTCGCTTCTTGCCTCTCGCTCTAGCCCGTTCTCTGTGAACGAAAGGCAAATAGTACATCTGCCATTCCTAATCCCATTATATAAGTATAGAGTAGTAGTAAGACACAACTAAGAAGTCGCATCGGCAAACATCGTATAACCGATCAGTTTCGAACTGAATGCGACTTCAGGAACACGAATGTTTATAAGTAGGTACCGCAGAAAAAAAATTATCTTTACGCTGATGTAATAAGTGTGCGGCGCGAAAATAGGCGACTGCCATTGGTTGTTCGATCAATTTTGCAGATGCGACTTGCGTCGTCGCAGCGTCAACGCTGCGTCGTTTTCCATATATTTTAAATGACATGCCACATTAACGCGTTGCGTCGTCGCAACGCAGGTGTGGAATATAATGCGTTGATCCGTTGCGACGACGCAACGCAACGCAATAATGAGGGATCACCCTTAGTTGCGTTGAATTATATTAAAGATGGAACTTTAAAAATACAGAATCAAAAAAAATGCTTTAAAATATGCAATGTTTTTGATCTTTTAACATAAAAGCCATAATAAGACTCAAAGTCAAACAAAATAAAATAATAAATTTTCGACATAAATCTATGGAACTCAATCTAATACATTTTATTTTCGTATTAGCGAATTGAGCTTCTGAAAAATGTTTGGGCACGTGCCTCTGACGTGTATTAGGCTCGTAAAATTGTAAATATGTTCAAATAAAAGTACCTACATATTAAATGTATGGAGCATGGTCGGTAGCTATTTCATTATAATATGAAACATTTTGTAGGTTTAATACAAAGTGATTTTTAAAACCCAGCACTTTTTATTAGTGATTTTCCACCATAATATCCAACTGGTACATTTTATCTATTCATTATAATTAATGAAGCATTTTATTTAGCGCACCTATTTGAATAGCACCAGTTCGAATCACACTAATGGTACCTAATAGGAACAGGTATACTATTGATTTGATTCGAATTGGTGCTATTCAAATTGGTGCTATTCAAATTAGTGCGCTAAATGGAATGCCTCTAATTAATTACTTTTGTTTAATATACAGAGCCTTGTAAAAAAACATCAAGCTTTCTTTTGCTTCGCATACACTTCGTAACATTTAGACCGTTCAATTTAAATATTTTTATTTTTGTATGAAAATTTGATGAACTAAAATATGATGAATTTTTAAAAGTCATAGAACAAAAGTTGTTGATTGTGATGTTAGTAACATATTCCTGAGAGGTTATCGGTGTTTTACAAATAACCCTGTATAGCATATAACCTTCCTCGATAAATGGACTAAACTCAAACTCAAAATATTTATTTACTATCCAACACAAAAAAAAATGTTCAATTCCAACCAGCAGTTCCTGAGATTAACGCGTTCAAACAAACAAACAAACTCTTCAGCTTTATAATATTATTATAGATTTATGATTACGTACGGTTTACTCACGTACATTTTTCGGGATTGCCCTTAATCATGAGCTGAACAAGCGGATCAGTGTGTTCAGCTCACATTTAAGCCTAGGCGTATAAGGAGGTGCAGACCGCGCAGGCGACACAGATCGGCCACAGTTCGGCCACAGTTTTTCAATCCACACAGTTGGGTAACGCCTGCACGGGCGGTGGCATCGCCCGGCGTCAAAGAACACACTCACCCGCTTCTTAACCTCATGATTAAGGGCTCCGTTTAGGTCTGAAACTGTGGAACAATTTAGAAAAAATTTACTTGAGTAAATTATAACTAAATAACATAAATATAAATGTGTCTGACGAAAGTTATATACCTATATATAAAAAAAATTGAAGTGTTTCTTTGTAATGTCAAAATAACAGCTTTTTACTAAATGCATATGAAAATATTATGGTAAATATAACAAAAAAACAATTTAAAAAAAATTATCTGTCTGTCTGTCTGTTTGTTCCGGCTAATCTCTGAAACGACTAGACCCATTTTGACGGGATTTTCACGCTAGCTGATGCTATAAGGAGTAACTTAGGCTAGAATTAGGGTGCTGGTGGACCGAGACCTGCCGGGGTCGCGGTGCATGCAACAGCGAATCCCGTGACCCCGGCCTTAGGTCAGAAGGAGGACACCGTGGTGGTTTTAGCCAGTAAGAGTCTGGCACACCCCCCCGTCTTCCCTGGACGGGGGATAGTAAATGAGGATTACCCATCATGAAAAAAAAAAAAAAAAAGAAGGGTTCCGTGCAAAAAAATTTAAACCCAACCGAAATCTACGCAGAAGTCGCGGTCACATCTAATAAATCATAAATTCAAAAGAATTTGATCTTTCAAAATAATAAATCCCTTACAACAGTCAGCTGTTCATGTTCCCGCAGTAAACGGCGCACATAATCTATGTCTTTAACTCTAATGCAGCATTTTATGGCCACTGATGATGGCAGATGAACAACGCTATCAGTACAATATTATGATGTACACAAACAAAAACAAAGGAAGTGTTTTCGTGTACTGTTATTTTGTGAAAAATGTGTTTGTGTTGGAATTGAGTTATGAAGGCGGGAGAAATGTTTGTGACTCCTGTTCTTAGTGGGTAATGTTGAACATAGTTCGTCTTTAGTATACTAGGACAGGCGTCATTAAAATGTTGAGTAATAACATAAACATAACATATCATCACGCCTTGTATTCCCCTAAGGGTTCGGCAGAGGTGTTTTTTAATACAACTTGTTTCACCAGTTATATTTAAGTCCCATTTAATACGGGGCCAGCCTATTGCCATCAACCGGGCACAAATCCAAACTCCGGGTTGCTACTGAAGAATTCCACACGGAAAAACCCAATAACACTTTGTCCGACCTGGGGATCTAACCCAGGACCTCACGATCAGCAGTCGCGCTTCCGACTACTAGAACAACGAGGCAGTCAATCAGAGAGTCTATAAGTTTATATTTTTTCGTATAATGTTAGTGAGGCGGTCCCCCAGTCTAATGGACGGAAGATATCGACCAGCAGGCGATCACTTGACGAGGTTGACACAGAATCACAAAACTGTCTAGAGTCCAAATGGTGTGACTTATTAAGGTCTAAAGCAGTGGTTCTTGAATATTTACGGCCACCCACACGAACCACTCGCCACCGCCACAAGAGACCGGCCACATGATATTTCGTTATATTCCTAGGCACCATCAAAGACCCGGATCACAGATCTTTTATTATTTGAAAAATACTACAGACCCCTTGCGTTGGGAATTGTAGGTAAGAAACAGTGTATTTTTAGAAACAAGTGACTATAGTTACTAGCTCCATCAGTACGTTGCACTCATGTCATCTTCTTGTTTTCGTGTGGTTAGTGAGTAACCTGGTGTCAAAGTTCATGGGCCGCCCATGGGCCTCTGACTTGACTTCACATGCCGTCGAGAAATATCTCTCAGGCATGCCGGTTTCCTCACGATGTTTTCCTTCACCGTTTTTAAGCAGGTGATAATTACCTTATACAATACGCACATGAATCCGAAAAGTCAGAGGTGCGTGCCTTGGGTTCAAACTCGAGACCTATGGCTTGGCAGTCCGACAGTCACACCACTAGGCTATCACTGCCATTTAATTTAACTGTCTTATACTTAATTGACATAATTATAGGATACTAACACTTTGCTTGCGACTTTGTCCGCGTGAATTTCCATACAAACTTCCATGCCCTAATTTCCGCCTTAGGGATACAATTTTCAAAAATCCCTTGTTAGTGGATGTTTACGCCTACGTCACAAAAGGAACCTACTGTCAAATTTCATGTTTCCAGCAGAAACAAGTGACTATAAATAGTTACTAGCCCCCTATGTACGTTGCACTTATCTCATAGACCACTAAAGGGACTATGGGCTACACTTTATAAATCCCTGGCCAATGGGTACCCAGCAGTGGGTTGATGTAGGCTAACTAGGTAAATAGATTAATATCCAAGAATCATCTATTTCTTGCGAAAGGTATACACTCCATCAAAACTGACGTCACTGTTCTATAATTACGAACCTGTATTTTCGCCGTTATGTTTAAGTCCCACGTAATAGGGGGCGAGCCTATTGCCATTAGACGGGCACAGATCCAAACTCCAGGCTGCTACTGAGGAATTCCACACGGAAAAACCCAATGGCACTTTGCCCGACCTGAGAATCGAACCCAAGACCTCACGATAAGCAGTCGCACTTGCCACCACAAGATCAACGAGGCAGTTTATCAGAATTGTCTCTCTCCCTCAAACACACAATCAATACCTACCAATTTACATATGAACGACATAATTAAAATTAAATTCCAACAAAACCAATTCAGTAAGATTCATAATTAACAAAAGTAACAACCATACATACCAAGTTATCGAAAACTTCACCCGCACAGACTCAAACCCGACACTCATCTGAAAACGTACATAGCTGCTGTAAAATCACTCGTTACATAAATTATTGAAAGTCTCCAAGTTCCTCCGTGTTTAACTTCAAGTATTTCTAAGTAGATGTGTTTATTTAATATGTAACTTTTGTCTTTGTTAATGAAACAAGTTCGCTTTATGAATTTCTCATGGATTTTTTGACAGTTTGTTCACGTATGAGGTTGTTCGTAGGAGAATATTAACTCTAATAACGTAACAGCCCACACGCCCTAATTCTGAAAAGAGATCAGCGAGGGTGTACTCTTGTGCCTACACCGACAGGTTACCTATAACTAAGTTTTTCATATAATAGAGGGCGAGCTGAAAGCCTTTTTTACCGAAATCAAAAAAAGAGGAGGTTATCAATTCGACTGTATTTTTATTTAACCGATTTATATGATCATTTTTTTGTTAAATAATAAATTATTTTTATTTCTGTAAATAAATCTGTTACAGACACTTTTACAAGCCAATGTAATGTTTTTTTTAAGATTAGATGGCGCCGTCATTTCCTATCTGACTAGCTCTGAGAAGAAAAGCCGAAACAAACTCAGAGATCAAGGTCTCTTTTAAAGTCCAGACATTGTGGTATACAGACTGTGAAATATAGACTGTGTATAAAGAGTGTAACAATGTTGGGCAATGTATGGAATAGCGTTTTTAGGAAAATGCCATAGCAGGTTTGAGTTGACCTGCCCTAACTGACGGCACGCAAGCATCAATCATCGCGTAGCTCAAACCTTATTTTAGGGAGCTCAACAACCTGACTGCCGCACGACGCCACCAATCAGCCGGACATTTGCGATGGTCAAAAAAAAAAAACTCAAACTCTGTTTGAAAGAGTATTCTTTCGTGGTGGTCTCATTAAAATTTGGTGAAGATCTGATGAAGAACTTCGGAGATAGACAATGGAACTCTTCGTTTCGTGAGAATGTTACTGAGAATTTTCGAAAAAAAACATTTTCAGTTATTCAAACTTACATAGCATACGTATTATTAGACTCACGGGGTGCATTAAAAGAGCCTCCACGAGTGACGATACTTTAGTAGGTACCTACACACACAGATACTTTTACACAGATACACTTTAGTTTTGGCGCAGCCGCTAGATACACAGATACTTTATTTTTTGTTTATTTTTTTATTTTGTTTTCTCTTATGAATTTTTTGTTTGTGTGTCTGACTGCTTTCGTGCCAAATAAATTTCTTTCTTTTCTTTCTTTCTTTCTTTAGGTCCGGCGCACCCTAGGCAGTCAGCCACGCTACCAACCTTGCTGACTGGATAATGTGTTCACTACGGCATGAGCTATTTCCAATTAGCGCTATCGACATAAAATAAGTAGATTATAGTCACGCCTGTAATCCTGAAAAGAGTAAACAGAAGTGTTCTCCCATTATAGGAGTCTGTACACCTACATTTCACCTCTTATAATAAGTCCCATGTAATGGCCTATTGCCATTTTCCGGGCACAAATGGTGCCAGGTTCGTTTCAGACTCGCTTGCCCAGCGACAAAAAGGAATTGTATTAATAATCCGTCTTCCCATGGGTGCTTTTGCACTGTAAATTATATGGCGCGTAATTTTAGGCTTGGTGTGTCTTTGCGATCGAATAGGACGACACGTAAGATTAGTAACCGAAATTCGGTCTCATCAATTCTAAAATTCTGTCATCGAGTAATGTGAACACATCCGATCAGAGAATCGAACCCAAGAATCTCACGCGTCGCAGTCGCACCTGTAGCTAATAGACTTAAATAAGTTGTATAAAATGATTTGGCAGTGTTATGAATATTAAACTTGTTTGAAAGCACCATGTGGCGGTAATGGTAGTCTGAAACTTAGATCTCTGTTTATTGTCCTGAACTTGCGTTGATTCAAATGTGTTTATCTCATTATAGAAGACCTGGGAGGTTAATCTTCTTCTTCTTTTCATGTGGTTAGTAACTAACCTGGTGTCAGAGTTTATGCCGCCCATGGACCTCTGACCTGGCTTCACATGCCGTCGAGAAATATCTTTCAGGCATGCCGGTTTCCTCACGATGTTTTCCTTCAACATTCTTAAGCAAGTGATAATTATACAATACGCACATGAATCCGGAAAGTCAGAAGTGCATGCCTTGGGTTTGATCTCAAGACCTATGAAAAATATGGGAGGTTAATAGTACAACTACATTAGGCTGTTCTAGAATCAATTTGATATGAGAGGTGGGCAAAAAATCAAAGAAAGTGATGCAGGTGAATTATAAATATGGGGAAACGAAACGCAATGAGCGAAAGAGATAAGTGATGAAAGGAAAACGAACGCGTATGTTTTAAATAAGTTTAAAATAAGAAGGGATAATGTTCTTTTAACATAACATAACATAACATCACGCCTTATATTTCCCGAAGGGTTTGGCAGAGGTATCTTTAGTACACCCTCGTTTCGCCATTTATGTTTAAGTCCCATGTAGTAGGGGCCGAATCTATTGCCATTAAACGGGCACAAATCCAGACTCCGGGCTGCTACTGAGAAATTTCTAATGAAAAAACCTAATAACACTTTGCCCGACCTGGGAATCGATCCCAGGACCCCATGCTCAGCAGATGCGTTTGCGACTACTAGACCAACAAGGCAGTTGGCAGATGTTCTTTTATTAAACTTGTAATTTTGTTTTGACGAAAAATAACGATACGGAGTTGGACGGTCACGGCGCGGCGATCAGTTGCTTTCTGTTTTTCTTTCTCTGAGCTTTTCCCACATATATTTCGTTCATTGATACCGCATCGTAACTGCAAGCGGACTACACATCCAGTCAGCCAATTGCACTGGTTACATCTTAACTGCCTTCAAATTTCATTTAGCAGTAGCAGTTGGGGTCGGGTTGCAGTCCGTCTGTCTATGCTCCTACAAATCCATTTCTGATATGAATGAAAATGGTTCATAATGTGACGTAATTAGCCTTCGAGTTTTCAAAAGGCTCACTAATGCCCTGTTCATATAAACAAATACGAATCGTTTTACTTACCAATGTTAGCATTGTTTATTGCCAAACTAGGCATATACTCGTAAATAAACTTGTTAGCTACCTGTGATAGCTACTTCCATATGAGAGGGTCTACTATCAAGGTCTTTGCTTCATTATAGGTAGATAGATAAAGATACGAGAGTCTCAATTTTAACCAATAACGCTCCAATAGTCAATTTAGTAATCTTAATATATTATGTACTAGCGACCGGCCTTGGCTTCGCTCGGGTGCAATGTAGATACTAATGTGGGGCATATAAACCTTTCTCTTGAATCACTCTATATATTGCTGAAAACTGCATTAAAATCCGTTCAGTAGTTTAAAACATCTAAGCGTACAGACATCGGGAGCGACTTTGTTTTATACTATCTATACTTATAAAAGGAGAAGCTGACTGACTGATTGACTGATCTATCAACGCACAGCCTAAACGGCTGGGGTTAGAAACTTGAAATTTTGACAGTAGGTACATTTTGTGACTTAAACATCCACTAAGAAGGGATTTCTCGAAATTCAACCCCTAAGGGGGTGAAATAGGGTTTTTAAGTTTGTATGTAAGTCCGTCATTTTTGAAGTAAGAAGCTTGAAATTAAATATTAAGGTTTTTGGTTAGAAATAAATGTACACGTGTTTGAGAATTTTTGAAAATTCAACCCTTAAAGGGGTGAAATAAGTGTTGAAAGTTTGTATGAGAAATCTGGTATTTTTGAAGTGAGAAATATGGAATTAAATATTTAGGCTTTTGGTAAGAAATAAACGTATAGGTGTTTGAGGGTTTTTGGAGATTTCACCCCTATGAGGGTGAAATGCGGGGTTGAAGATTGTATGTAAGTCCGTCATTTTTGAAGTAAGAAAGATGAAATTAAATATCTGGGTCACGGCAGTGCCCCTGCCATGTCTCGAGCAAAGCACGGCCGTAACCATCTTTTCTCGAAGCGATTCGCGGCCTTTTCACCCCCCCTATATCTTCGCTGTGGACAAAGTTAGCAGTTTGAACTTTTGGTAATCAAGAGTAATCATTATAACTAGCTAAATTTCCAAATTAAATGATATTTGAACTTACAGTTTACGAGTTATCATCGACTAAAATTACATCATATTGTCACTCACTGACTGACCGATCATCAAAAATCTAAGATACTTCTAGCAGACCTAGAACCTTGAAATTTGGCATCAAGATAGATTATTAGGCACATATAAAGGAAAAATTATAAAAACATTAATAAATAGTTACATATAGAAAACAATTTCATATTTGCCATTTTGCAGGAACATGGTGTATGAATTTCGACTGCATTGTTAACTTTGTTCTTTGTTTACGTACAAAAATATTGAATTGGTGTAGATTATTTATAAATTGTTATTTATTAAAGTTAAAAATAAATTTAATACATAGAGTTAACAATTAATTTAATAAATAACTAACTAAAAAACTTGATTAAAATATCAATGTAATGCAATAAATTGTCTGTGCTCGCTCGATGTATGGCGTTATACCTGATTTCTAAATCGCACTATGGTTTTGTTACAGGGCGTAGTAATACTTTAAAAAGTCTCGGATATTCTCGTATGGTAGCGCCATCTATCTATGAAAAAAAACACTAAGAAACTAAAAAATTATAATATTAGTTTAGTTACTTAAATAGTTAGTTATTAAAAATATTAATTTATATACATTGTTGTGGACGTCAAGCCTAAATTAGCTATATGGGTGTTGCTATACCCTCTGCCTAACCCTTCGGAGAATAATTATACAGGCGTTATGTTATAAAGATACAAACAAGGTCATAAAATACGTCATAGTATAAAGCACAACATGACCACTAGCTACAGATCATGAACTTTAGAAAATATTCAGATGGAAGATGGAAAGTATCACGATATGTATCATGATATGTGCCCCACGGGGCACATCATACGCGACTTGTGCCTCCCTGAACGGTACTTAACGAGCAGCATCCGCTGCATTTTTACTGATCCACTGACCACAGTCGACTGGCACTGTACTGTACGAACTACAGAATCTGAACACCGAACCGTTCTAGCAGTGACAGTCGGCTGGCACAATCTGTACGATCTACACGCGCTGAACACGAACTATTCTGGCAGAGGCAGTCACCGGCACTCATTCATCGAACATGAAGAACTGAACCCTGAACCCAGAAGCCTGAAGCTAAAAATGAAACTGAACCCTGGACCCAGAAGCCTGAAGGTGATAAATGAAACTGAACCCTGAACCCTGAAGTTGAAAAATGAAACTGTACCCTGAACCCTGAAACTGAAAAATGAAACTGAACTCGAACCCTGAAGCTGAAAAATGAAACTGAAGCTGAAAAATGAAACTGAACTCTAAAGCCTGAAGCTGAAAAATGAAACTGAACTCTAAAGCCTGAAGCTGAAAAATGAAACTGAAATCTGAACCCTGAACCTGAAAAATGAAACTGAACTCTGAACCCTGTAGCCTAAACCTGAAAAATGAAACTGAACCCTGAACTCTGAAGCTGAAAAATGAAACTGAACCCTGAAGCTGAAAAATGAAACTGAACCCTGAACCCTAAAGCTGAAAAATGAAACTGAACCCTGAACCCTGAAGCTGAAAAATGAAGAACGTATAGTCGCTTAGGTTTCTACCGAATGAGTGCTAAAGTTGTATTAATGTAAATATTTATTTTGATCTGTGAATAAATACGGCAAGTGCCTTTCAACGAATTGTGTGTTTGACTGGTTGTCCTCTACATACATAGTTTTGTTATATATTTAATCTGTTAGTTATATATTTAGAGTAAAAAGAAAAAAAAGACCCACCTACAAAAAATAAATGAGATCCCACCAAAAACATTATATGTAAAAAATGAATTACATTACATTAGAATAACAACTAATCTAATCATAGTACTCATTGATATCAATTCATCAATAACAGTAACATAATTCCACACAGCAAGCAGCTTTTAATTTGTGATCATTGCCAAGTCACTATAATTATAATAGAAATAAAACTATTGATACAGTCACTAGATATGTAGATAACTAACTACAAAATAAATTGAATAGGATTTGGTTTCTATGAGATCCCAAGACTTTTTAGGTACGGTGGAAAAATTGCATAGAGAGACTTGGCATATTTTACATTTAATGTTTTTGGTGGGATTAAGGTTTCTGGTTAGGAATAAATGTACACATATTTGGAAATTCAAGCTCTAAGGGGGTGAAATAAGTGTTGAATGTTTATATGAGAAATCTGGTACTTTTGAAGTAAGAAGCATGGGGAGAAACTGACCGACTGGCTGACTAATCTAGCAACGCACAGCCTAAACCGCTGGGGGTGATAAAAGACGGACGTTTTGGATTTTAAAATGTCACTTTAAAATGGGCTTAACGAGGATTTCAAACTTCACGCAAGCGAAGCTGCGGGCAAAAGCTAGTGTAAAGATAATTATTCTTTTGTGCGTGTTTCTCACCTAACTCCACCTAAACGGCTGGACCGATTTAGATGAAGTTTTGTGTGTATACTTCAATGGGTTCCTGGATGGTTTTAAAATACAATTGGACCCGGTAGGTGTCGCTACTGTCGGTATGCTTTTCCGGCCAGGACAAAGTCTGCCGGGTCCGCTAGTTGCTTTATAAATATATTACATAGTATAAAACAAAGTCGCTCCCGCTGTCAGTCTGTCCCTATGTATGCTTAGATCTTTAAAACTACGCAACGGATTTTGATGCAGTTTTTTTAATAGATAGAGTGATTAAAGAGGAAGGTTTATACATTGCACCCGTGCGAAGCCGGGGCGGGTCGCTAGTAAATATACAAATTTCTGATACATAGAGACAAATAAACTGTCGTTTTCCATACTATTTGAAACTCAAACAGATTTGATCGATAGTCGACTTTAGTACTTACTAAATCTTTGATATTTGAATCTGATTATTCCAGAAACTACTTTCATAAGTACTGTTTGGCAGCTCTCGAAATCCCTAACGCTTCGGATAAGGTCACGGCTTTAGAACTGCCGCCATTTAATGTTTGTTATGAGACATCTTAGGACGTTTTTCCACGACACAGCAGAACATGGTAACGACTCCGACCGCCAATATTTCTATGAACCTGTTACTACGTCACTAGAAGTGTCATGTCGTTTCATGAGTAAGCGGTTCATAGACATATCGTCGGTCGGTAGTGAAAACCACGTATGTGTAAAACACAATTTTTTAAAAGAGATTTTTTAAACTATAGCTGTCTCCTGCAAAAAAAAGGCCGATCAAATGTTAATACAAGTTTGTTATCATACGTCATAGATAGCTTAGAAGTATTTGAATTGAAAGTTTATTGAACTAGTACGTGTATGACGAGTTTATCAATCTAAAGAACGAATAAAACGCTTTTGAAGAATATTTTATTTACGAGGTTTTCACTGCCAAGCGTCGATATATAGGTTGATTTTTTGATCACCATCCAATTTTTTTCTAGTCATTAGTACAAAGACAATATGTATGAAAAAAAAAGTAGGTCCACTCACTTTGACGCAGGGACGGCCCTACCATACAGAACGGAAACAAATCAGAGTGCTCAGTTTGTTCAAAAACAGTCCAAGGCGGTTTAAATAGAAAAAGAGCCCCTTTTTGTAATTCCGTGTACGCGCGACAAGCGTAGCATTTAACGTTTGACTTAGTAACCACGGTGAATTGATAATTTTATCGAGAAAATTATTTTATAGTGAAAATTTGACCTAGAATAGAATAGAATAGAATATACTTTATTGTACACCAAAATTGTAACACAGCTCTTATATTACCTATTTTTTTCAGAAATGGAGTTTTTGAATAATACCTAGTGCTTAGAAATAATTTGAATGCTGATTAAAAAATCATCCTGTAAATTATGGCGCTTGGAGTCATCATCTTTTGTCGTGTCTGACAAGACACGACAAAATACACGACTCATGACAATGAGTGATGAAGAAATGAAATGAATTTTTCATGAAATACGAATATAATGTATAAAGTAATCAGGTTACAAAATATAAATGTGCAACGCTACACACACGACCTCCATGCGCGGTGTCGTTGGAGCAAGAGTGCCATAGAGGGCGCCCCACGCCGGTTCCGCTGCGCGTCGCCCGCTCATGCCGTATGCGTGTGTGTGTGTGTGTGTGTTAGGCTCAGCATGCGCGCACACATGCAAGGCGTCAACACCTTAATCTTGTCGTTAATAGATAGTCAATTGCTGTTATAAAAAAATACTACTGAATAGTAGCCTCCATACGGTAGTGCAAGCATCGAGTACTATGAAGGCTGCCATATAGCGCCGACGTGTGTCTGTGACGTCAATCACGTACGTACCTCTTTTATTTATAAACGGTTTTAATTAGCCTCACTTCGCATATTTCTTTGTTTGTTTGATCCAAATCTTACGACAGATTTTTCAAATACTTATCCGGTTCTCCTCAAACTTCGCGCACCAATTCCCATGACAAATACAACATTATAATATTATAATTTAAATCCTCAAATCCAGATTGCCGCAGGGGTACTGTAAAATAAAACCGTTTATCTTAAAAGTTTTTTTTAGGGATTATTTACAATTGACAATCCTAGCAATAAATTCACACCACTGGCCGCCATTCCACACAGAGACTACAAAAAATAAAGAAGTATCATCCGGATATCAGATGAAAGTTACAGACGAGATTAATAACATAGATCGATCGATCTGCCAAGCCTTTTCCCAACTATATTGAGGTCAACTTCCAGTCTAACTATACTGGCCTGCAAAAATAAGTATCACACTTTTAAAATTGCAATAACTTTTTAAGTACACAAGATATATTTTCGTAACAAAAAGGACTCAAAAAAGAGTTTAACTTTGTTACTATAGTTTCAAATAAAGCTGATAAAAATTGCTATAAATCGTTTTTTATTTTAAATCTCTAACTTCTATAGTTTAGAAAAAAATTTAATTTTAAAAGTGTGATACTTCTTTTTGCAGGCCAGTGTAGATTGCCATCAGACCTCCGCAACCCAATTACTGGGTAATGCCGATATCCTAAGGTTAGACCAGTTGTCAAACTTCCGGGCTTTTGAGTTCTCGTAACGACTGCCATAGGTATGACCGACTGTTTAACGTACTCTCCGAGGCACGGAGGGGTCTCGATGTGTAACAGTCACCCATCCACGCACTGACCGCGGCAAGCGCAGCTAAACCTTGCAAATCGTATGATCCGCGCGGTAGGTAATTAGCCACGAGCCTCATTAAGAACACAGGACAAGACAAAATAAATTTTCAATTTTTAGGGTTAGGATATAAAACTTCCTCACCGCACGCTTGGAATAGACGCATATTGTAAGATTCAACAAAACCCAGAACGCTTGGTGATAGGATCTATACGTCACTAACGTCAAGCAGTTTAATGTGTTCCGTCGTGTGTAAGTGAGAGCCAGAGAGGTATAAAGGATCCCTCTATATCTTTGTTCCTTGGATTTGTGTGTTCCATCTTCGACATAGTCAGCGCTTACCATCAGGTGAGACTTAGTGTTTGGCCAGACTGGCAGCGCGATGCGGGGAGCGGCGCGGGTGCGGGAACGCGCGCGATTTACCTGTCCGCAGTGGAACGTGGCTTCGTTCTGAGCGTTGTCGTGTCCAGTGTTTGTCAAAATATCATATGGATGAAGAAGACTTATTTTTACTGGAAAATTCTTACTAAAAAACGATGTTTCGACATCCACAGTGCAGATCGTGCTTGAATAGCACTTATTAATTCTTCAACATTTAATTTTGAAGACCGCAAAAATAAAAAAAACGCGCGTGGTCAGCTCGAACTAGTTTGAGATCCCCCGCTCCCGCGCGGGTTGTCGCTTGCCGCCCGCGCTTTCACTGCGCCACTTGTATGAACGACCTATGGCGTGAGCTACCCGCGCGCTCCCCGCGCCAAGTAGCCCGCGCCGCTTCCCGCGCCCGCGTGCCCACTATGGACACTCAAATGAAGTTCTTCTGTTTGAACTCGCCGCACCGCGCCCGCCCCGCGCCCGCGTTTGCAGTCTGGCCAAAGGCTTAGGGTCAAACGCGACCGAGTAAAGACAAAAAAAACCGACTGGAAGTACCTAAATGACAACGAAGTAACATACGAATTATCTGCAGCAGAGATTAGTATTCGAGAACCATCCGTCTGTGTACAAAATACACCGACCCGCTTATTTCTGAACTTCAATATAATATTGTTGACATCAAAAATACACTCTCTTTGATGTAACGTATTACAAATATATATATCCAATGTTTACTGTGGAAAAATATTCTGTAATAACTTGGGGAAAGCGCGCGTCTCAGATTGTGACTCATGTAAAATTTATATAAAGTGCTTCCAAGGAATTTATTGTAACTATTTCCTAAAAGAAATTCTGTTGTTGAGAGTTTATTTAGAAGATACTTAGTATTATATTGTCGTCTTTATTTTATTGTTGTTTTAACTTGTTGCCAGTGACTGTGGTTGCTGTTTTTAGAACATTCATTGTAACCTGATGACCAGCTGCATACTTCATGGTTATGAGAAGAAGAAAGAAAGAAAGAAAAGTTTATTTGTGCCAGCATGACGCACAAAAATAAGATATAAGTATAAAACAAAACCAAAAGAAACTATTGGGTCTAATATGCGTCACATCTGCGCAAAACGGCCATCGCTAAGCATATTGCGGTGTCTTACGTGAGAAACGGAACCACAGCGCTGGTTTTCAGCGACAGTCGAAATGTTGATTTTTGTGTTGGTTTTAAGGACTAACACCCATATTCTAAGACGTTCCTCCAAAACTTACTCGACTCGACTCCACCTCGACTCAGTCTTTCTCACTACCATCGGTAGTTATAGTTGACATAATCGTCCTCGACTCGAGATTTTTCCTCAGTTGAGGTAAGGAATCATCTGTCAAAATCAAGGTGCCTCGGAACCTACCTTAGGGAAGGAAATGTCAAAGTTCGTATGCAACAAAAATGAATTTTGAAGACTTTATCGAGTATGCTTCCGATAATCCTTACAACTATTTATCGCAGCGTTATTTGCGCGATGCAGATAATTCAAATTATGACTCCACTATACCTTGACTCATTTGAGGACCCCTCAGTCGAGGATCCTCAAAGTTCACTCGAAATTACGACTAAGAATACAATTTTGAAGGTGTTTTCGAGGCCGTCCTGAGTCGAGGAAGTTTTGGAGGAACGTCTTAGAATATGGGTGTAGTGTTCACTTCCGTACATCCGACGCACCCTGGGCAGTCAGCCCCGTGACCAGCCTTGCTGACTAGCTGATCTTTTTACCACGCGAGAAGAAGAAGCAGTGATTATTTAGCCTAGATGTATAACGCTTTCTTACCATTTTGGGTCTAAGTTCGACGCCGACCTGCACCTCTGACTTTTAGAATTCATGAACTGTTCACTTGCGTTAACAGTGAAGGAAAAACATTGTGTGTGTAGTTGCGGTGGCTCCCGCACCAGACCTGCATGACAGAGAAAGGCGTAAACTCTACTTATTCTGAGAAGAGGCTCGTGTCCAACAGTGGGACAATTGAGCTGATTATGTTAAGATTAGTAACTGCCTCGTTGGTCTAGTGGTGGCAAGCTGCTCATCGTGAGGTCCTGGGTTCGATCCCCAGGTTGGGTAGTGTTATTGGGTTTTTCTGTGTGGATTTCCTCAGCAGCAGTTTGGATTTGTGCCCGGTTGATGGCAATAGGCTCGACCCCTATGACATGGGACTTAAATACGAAATGAGGGTGTTACTATACACCTCTGCCCAACCCTTCGGGGTATACAGAGATATACTAAAGAGATATTTGCTCTCATTTCCCAACGTATCTGTTTGTAAGAAGCTTGATTCAGATCTAAGGAGTTATTTTCATATTCCATACAATATTCATCACATAATTTATTTATTTATTGACCAATTTACACTAACAGTTTAATACTACACATATAAGTTATAGATCTAATATAACATAAGTCTAGATAGAAGATAACATTGCGCTCATAGTAGGTATATAACAGAAATATAATTATATGTAAATAAATTAAAATTTCAAACTTAAAATTAACACATATAATTTTCTGAATTCATAACTGTAACAGGTATGATTTTATTTTGAAAAAAACTAAAATAAAAATCTATTTGCAAGCAAATAAAATTTTTCGAATTTTGAAATTTTAACACTTGCTTTAAAATAGTCATCAGTGATACTTTGGGTAGCCCGCGGCTTAGTACCCCCTTTCCGACTAACCTTGTATAAAGGATGTTTACATAAATAAAACATACATATAAAGATCATTAATAAAATTTACGATGAGGAGATAGTGCTGGGAGTGGCAATAGACTCCAAGTAAGAATCGGCAGCCGTCGTAATTATAATAATTTTCCACTACATAACATACAAAATTAACAAATTCAATTTAACATATTCTATGCGTTTTCACGCCAGCGTTCCCATCGTTATACAAAACAATTAATTAATTTTCATCACAATCCTTTCATTTGCGCCGCTGGTTCACAAATCCCTACCTACCTATAAGGGATGAGTTCCACTAAACGGCTCGCATCGCATCGGATCGGAAAGGATACGAACGGATGCGGCGACAGCCGGTCGCGTCCGGCAGGATGTCGACGCATACGATCGTTTCTGCGCCTAGTCAAATAATTTCATTTTTAACGTGTTGACAGCCGAAAGGATCCGATCGGATACGATGACAGGCGAACGGAGCCGTACGCGCGTCACAGCATACTTTCAGCTACGATCGCGTGTCGCCGAAGACGCCCGCGGTCAAGCTGCTGTGCGCGGCTTGGTAATACAGACTTTAAGTACTGTGTGTGTGTGTTCTGCCTAGCCTTTCCCAACTATGTTGGGGTCAGCTTCCAGTCTAACCAGATGCGGCTCAATACCAGTATTTTATACGGAGCGACTGCCAACAGACCTTCGCAACCCTATTACAAGGCAATGCAGATATCCTACGGTTTAAATACTGTGTACACGATTTAATATCGTTTAAAGATTATAAAATCCATTCCGATCCGATGCGATGCGAGCCGTTTGGTGGAATTCATCCTTAAATAGATACCTACCAACCTATACATAGGTACCTACCAAGTATCAACAAGGGGGAGAATATCGTTATCCATTAACTCTTAATAAGCATGAGTAATTTGATTAACAGCATCTTGATGGTTTTACGTAAAGAAGGGCGTTAGTTACGCCATATTACCCGCGTAACACAATTTACGGGCGGACATTACGTGGTAGGGGGAGAGGGGGGACATATGAGTCTTATGAGGGATGTAAAATATTCATAAGCTGGTAAGTGATGCCATCGATTATTATAATGTATGGTACGGGAACTACGCGGGGAGATCGAGCACACAAGTGCTAGCGATGTATTAATTTTATTACCTTCAATGAAGTATTCTTGGCTGAAGTGGCTGTTAAGTTTTCACCACTATTGAAACCTACGCTTAGCAGGATTTATTAGGGATTTTTCAATGCTAAATGGTTTTACGTTGTAAATGACAACACAAAATAACGACACCCGCAAAGCTCTGTCAATTAACGTGAACAAGTTGGTTTTGTTGTAAAAGCTTTTAATTATTTTTAAGTACAATTTAAATGATACATTAATGCTACGTCACAATACATAAGCATTACAAATAAACAAAAAAAAACCATGCAATTATTAAATTCAGAGGAGAAGATTTCAAGCACATTAGAGTAAAATATTTTCCTTCAATATCAGTCACACATGTCCTTATATTTTACAATAGTACCGATAAAAATAAAAAAAATATCGACGCTCGGTAGTGAAAACTTCATAAATAAAATTTTCTTCAAAAGCGTTTTATTTGTTCTTTAGATTGATAAACTCGTCATACACGTACTAGTTCAACCAACTTTCAATTCAAATACTTCTAAGCTATCTATGACGTACGATGACAAACTTGTATTAACATTTGATCGGCCATTTTTTTGGAAGGAGACAGTTATTTCTACCTCTTTTAAAAATATGTATTTTACACATACGTGGTTTTTACTGCCAACCGACGTCATGTCCCTTTAATATATTTAGGTCAATATAGATACTATAACGACATCGATTCCCTTAATACGAAGAGGTTTAAATGTTCTACAGATTAAAGGTATTGTAATCACGAATTGAGGCTGCAAATTCTATAGGGAAGATCAAACAACTTATATAATATACGTTCATCTTTAAATCTTAATAAAAAGGCCAACGATTAAACTCTTAAAGACTTTATAAGTAACAAAAAAGCTGCCGAACAAAGAAGAGAGATTCAAAAGGAATTAAATCTGAATAAATATTGGTCAACAAACCCCAAATTGTGGCTAACGCCCCGGGTTCCGTCGCCTTGTATGTCATAAAAAAATGTAAAGACTCGGAAATCGCTAAGTACGGCAACTTAGGGTTGATGATGGCCAAAAAATTTCGGCACAACAACAACAGAAACAGTAAAGCGGAAAAGCCGATGGATAATGACCTCCGGCCCGGGCCGGTCGACCGGAACGGCATAAAATGTAACGGAATATGCTCTCCGGTCGATGGGAAACCGCTTGAAATTTGGCACAAAGAATATGGAGGGATGGAGACGTAAACTATAACACCTATTTGTCCAGACCCTAAGGAGGGTTTATTTATAAGTTATTGGATTTATAAGTTCGTTTGATCATTGAACTGAATTTTATTTATTAGTAGGTAATCTCGTTGGGTCGCCGAGGAACTGTAGATACGAATCTTTGTTCAGACGACCACAGATAGATTTTATAACTATTCATTTCAGAACAAAAAAATCTTACTTTCAAAAGGTTAAAATGTTTTTGAAAATAGACGACATTTTCACCGCTTTCAAATGTAGCTTCATCGTGAGGAAACCGGCATGCCTGAGAGATATTTCTCGTCGGCATTTGAAGCCAAGTCAGAGGCCCATGGGCGGCATAAACTCTGACACCAGGTTAGTCACTAACCACACGAAAAAGAAATAATGTAGCTTGATCACATAACTTTATAAATGATAAATGATTTTTATTTCTGTAAATAAATCTGTTACAGACACTTTTACTTTTATAAGGCTTGACAGCATTTCTAGGGTTTTGATGTTACTTGATTTTACAATTCTATTGATTTACAACAAAAATAAACACTGTAATAGTTTTTTTCAGCCTGATTCCATGTTTTTCATTCCTTCCTTGAAATAACTAGTTAGCTTGTTAGCAAGCGCTATCATTATAAAAATATTCAATACAAAATTACAATGAACTGATTATAAAAGCATGACTAGTCTATCATTAAACTAACTAACTTGCCACTGGAGACGAAATAAATAATGGCTTCGCCACACCAAACGCGGAGCGCGAGCTGCGCGGGGCGTCTCATCGCGAGCCAGCACTTGCATTCGGTGTAACATACTTCATAGTAATCTCTTGAACACTATTAACGCGGGCCCGCCGACGACACGCTCCGCTCGCGCCCCACGTTTTGTGTGGCGACGCATTTTCTTTATTTCCGTTTTATGACAAAACGTGTATACAAATATGGATATGAATTATGCAAATATTGTACATAAATACAGTCGGAGTGATAGAACTCGAAGAGGCTATCAAGTGGAACTTTACGAGTTCGTAAAGATTGTAAAAGTAGGGCTCCCAGGGGCGGCCGAGCGTGGTCCAGGATGATATTCCCCGGTCGGGGAAGAAGTTCTTCAGCTTTTTAGGAAGAAAATTCTTAGGAGCAGAATTTTCTTTGGAATCGTGAACGGCATGACAATGGGCTCGCCTCCTATTATAATTACAAGCTTTTATTAAACTTGCGATGTTTGTGTGTAAGTATGTATGTTCGGGTCAAATCTTGCATCTGCACTTTAAAGCAGTTATCCGCAATCGATTGAGATGAAATTATGCATACACATTTAGTTTGGATGACAATGCATGGTTAGTTAAGTGATGTCATTCTAAATCTAATATGGCATTCTACTTCTAATCTCGCGACAAGCTTTTATATCATATAAATTATGTAATGTAATAAATTGATGGGTTTGATTTAATTTAAAGTTTATTTTTTTCTTTTTAGAGCATTTAAATAAAAGCTTGTTTTCAAAAATGATTTTAACATTTTTTTTTCTCACTGCCATTGGTTTTGAGGACCAAGGTTTCATAAACTCATGATGATTCTCCTTTATACAACGGACAAGGTATTTTTTCGATATGGAGGAGGAAATAAACAAAAAGAATAGCCAACGCTTATAATTCTGTGCGAGTAGTAAGGGTCAAACTAGCCTTCAGTTAACGAGCGGTACAGTAACGCGTTTCACAAACGAGTGTGGTCTTCGTAGAGTGATATATGTATGTATTTATCATCCGTCTACACTGTAACCAACTATGTTGAAGTCGGTTTCCTGTCTAACCAGTTACGGTTGAATATCGATGTTTTTTTACGGAGCGAATCTGACTTCGATAATCCTACTTGTTGAGTTAGACTGAAATCTTAAGTTAAGACCGATTATTAGTCTTTTATCTCTTTCACACTCGCCCTTTTCATATCTTCGTGTTCATTTGGAGTAATAGTGAAAATAATGGAGGATTGAAAGTTTAACGTCATGTTTTTAAACGTAACAAGATTTTTTTTTAACAAGAATCTCTATTTGTAGTTTAAATATCAAAGTAAATGCATCAACACCAGCAGGTAAATGAGGAACGACTTATGTTTTCTTAAAAAAGGTTGTTTCTTACATTTATACATACTAGGCACTATGCTAGGCTCTGACTCCAGCTACTCAGGGTAATGGCCTCAATATATTACACATTTATAAAAAAAAACAGACATATCGAACTGCCTCGTTGGTCTAGTGGTGGCAAGCGCGACTTCTGATCGTGAGGTCCTGGATTCGATCCCCAGGTCGGGTAAAGTGTTATTGGATTTTTCCGTGTGGAGTTCCTCAGTAGCAGTCCGAAGTTCGGGTATGTGCCCGGTTTATGGCAATAGGCTCGCCCCCTATCACATGGGACTTAAACATAACGGTGAAATGAGGGTGTTACTATACACGTCTGCCCAACCCTTCGGGGAAAACAGGCGTGATGGTATGTTAGGTTTATATTGATATTTAAATCATGATTGTGTTTTTTAATATATTTGGGTAGCGTCAAAAAAAAGGCAAACCTCAAAGACACTTGTGTGCACGCCAGTACTGTGATTCATTTGCATACTCGTCTAAAACCGGATAGAGACATCTCTATCGTCATCGGTACGAACGCTGATGGGTGCCACTCTACCGCCGGTCTTAGTGCTCTATGTACTTTGCTAAATCGTCCGTAGACCTTGTGTAAATATACCAGACGAGAATAAAATATGTACCGTATCAGGCTGGGTGTTTACGTACTTAGTTGATTATACAAATACTTTACGAATAATTTTGACATAGTCATCACATTAAATGGGCGAATTGTCATGTACCTAACTGTAATTTCGTCGATGCCTAATGGCCAATTCCTATAATTTACATATACATACAAACACACATAAATTCACGCCTTTTTCCCATGGGGGTAGGCAGAAACTATAGAACGCCACGTGCTACGACCCTTACATACTCCTTTCGCTCCATGCACATTCATACATCTTGTCATACACGCACCTGTCCTTTGTGAAGAACATCACCAATAACATACATATATGTATAATCACGCCTATAATTCCCGTAGGGTCAGGCAGAGTTGTTCTCCTTCAGGAATCTGTTCACCCACTTTTCTACGCTCGTATTGAGTTCGAATAGAATTCCTAATAAAATTCCTAATTCCTAATAGGTGGCGAGCCTATTGCCATTCGTCGGGCACAAACCGGAACAGATCTTTACTAATAGTGAAGCAAATATTCCATCTATAGCTTTGCATAGTAGACCTTCCCATATGGAAGTAGCTATAACAGGTAAAATTAGCTTATTAGTCTTTTTATACGCCCAGTTTCAAAAAAAAAATCTACCTTTTATCTACCACTCACCGTATACAAAATGTCCATTTCCCGAGACAAGGACAGAGATAGCTCCCTCCAAAACGTTGAAAAGCGGGTATATCCTCCATAAAAAAATATCTCTAGTAAAATTACAGACACATTAAATTTTTCAACAATTTTGTTAAACATTCGCCACACCAAGCGCGGGTCGTGTCGATGGCGGGTCCGCGCTCGCATTCACCGACATGCTTCTGTTATCAGTAGCTGGTAACACTGGACAATGTTGATAAAGGAGGGTAATCGTCAAGATTAATCAACGTACCAGAAGTTATAAAAACACTGGTCATACGACGGAGCAGAGAGATCCATGTCGAACCGCCGAAGAAGTCTGACCTTTTATATCTGATTTGCTTGTCCATATTTTCTGATCTTGTGTAAATTATTATCTTCTTCTTCCTGCCCTTATCCCACACTAGGTGGGGTCGGCACAACATGTACCTATTTCATAAATCCATGTTGTTAGAGGTATTGGCTTATTGTTTTATGACCGGCCGCCTGCCTGACATCAACCCTCCTTGGGAATATTCGTTGCGTCGTCGCGCAGGTGACCCAATCTGCTTGCTGACATTATACACTGGGTCCAAAACTGATATGCTTGTCAATCTTATTGCCGACAACTAAGCAGACTATGTTCTTCTTGGTGGAATATACTTGAATACACTTGTGTAAATTATTATATTGTGATATATTGTGAACTAGCTTCTGTAACTAATCACTAACCTAATTAAAAGTACTCTCAGTGGTGGAGAGTCTATGTTGGTTTAATTTACTTGATTTACCATGCTTGCAATCCTGACAGACCGATATTAGCTATAACTGTGATGATGGATTCACCCGTATAAGATCCTGATGTATGTATTTTACACTTCGTAGTAATTCCTTGAATACAACTCACGCGAGCCCGCCGACGACACGCCCCGCTCGCGCAATGCGTTTGGTGTGGCGAACACTTTAGATTGGCAACAATATAGACCGGGTTAACTACTTTCCATCAGATTGGCCAACATAGCTGTTTACCAACCTAAAACTGACTTGTTGGCCTAGTGGTCGCAAGCGCGACTGCTGAGCATGGGGTCCTGGGTTCGATCCCCAGGTCGGGCAAAGTGTTATTGGGTTTTCCCATTAGGAATTTCTCAGTAGCAGCCTGGAGTCTGGATTTGTGCCCGGTTAATGGCAATAGGCTCGCCCCCTATTACATGGGACTTAAAAATAACTGGCGAAACAAGGGTGTTTTAAAAAAACACCTCTGCCAAACCCTTCGGGGAATGTAAGGCGTGATGTTATGTTTATGTTAAAAGTTTCAACACAATTCATGCTAAAACTGACTTGAAGTAGAACATGAATAAATCTTTTGTTTTACTCCCACTGAAATGAACTGTCAAGTTGATTTGGGAAAAAATGGACTTACTTATTCTGTGTAAGTTGTAAGGGTCAAGAAAGGTGCAAAGAGATGAGCTACTAAGTTATTTTGCTTGTGGAAGGAAAAATGGGGTTCCTTATTATTTTGCGAGAAGTGTGAAGGTTGGGAAAGGGTGCGGAGGTATTTACTTGCTACTTTAGCTTTAGGGTTTTAGACCCTGTAAGAATGGATTTATTTATTTATGTGGCACATGAACAACATAAGGCCCGGTATCCACCAAAGCGGAGAGGAGAGGAGACGAGAGGAGATGTGCTGCGAAGCTGGCAGGTTATTTCCACCAAAGCGGAGAGGAGAAATTTAGCGGAGAGGAGATGTGAGCTTTGTGTAGCAGAGATGTGAGCTGTGAGAGATCGAAACCAGTCAAGTTCTGTCTTCGAAAAAAAGACTGCCGCCGGACTAGACACTTCTCCGCTCTGCCACGCCGCTTGCTCGCTCGCCGCACAAAATTCTATAGAAAAATGAGACATCTCCTCTCCTCTCCGCTTGATCCATTTTCACCCAAGCTAAGCGGAGAAGAGATGTGGAAATAATGAAATCGGATTGGTTTATTCAAACACATCGTCTCCTCTCTTCTCCGCTTTGGTGGATACCGGGCCTTAACCTTCCCCTCCTCCTAGTCTTTTACAAACTATGTTGGGGTCACCTTCCAGTCTAACCAGACGCGGCTGATTACCAGTATTTTACAAAGAGTGACTGCCGTCAGATCTCCGCAACTAGGGTTGCCAGGCGCAAAAATAGAAAAGCCGGACACAGATTCATATTTAGCCGGACATTTTGCACTGAAAGCCTGACAAATTAGTTTGAAAAATAAAAAAAAATCGCTCGTTTGCTTTCGTGCGGCATCTTTTGGCGGAGCGGGGTTGACCAAAATCCTAACAAAAGCCGGACAGGCCGTACTTGTATATATTTGGCCGGATACGACTGTAAAAAGCCGGACACCTGGCAGCCCTATCCGCAACCCAATTACTAGGCAATGCCGATATCTTAAAGTTAGACCGGTTGGCAAACCTTCGAGCTTCTGACTACCCGTAACGATTGTCATAGGTATTCGTATGACACCCGGGACCGACGCGGAGGGGAGGGGTCTCGATGTGGAACGAGTGATACTTCAAAAGGAAAAAAGGCACCCTCATAGGATCATTTTGTTGTCTGTCTGTCTGTCAAGATCCTTTTACTCAGGTATGTAATCCCTTGGAGCTGTGATGAAATCAAACTTCTAAGTCAACGCAATCAAAAGATACGGCCCTTTATGCCGCATATTTTGACACTCGCAAGGGAATCAAAACCTATAGGGTACTTCCCATTGACCTATTGATTTCTACCATAATATTTTCTACTCTGGTGCGAGTTGGACTTGCAGGCCGAGGGTTCCGAACCAAAAATACTCGCAACATAAAAGTTTTCCTATTAGTCACAACTTCTTTATAAACGACTTCTTCAAAAAGGAAGTTCTCAATTCGTTGGGATATTTTTTTTCTATTCCATATTTTACCTTTATTTAATCATTATTGTCCATTAAAGGATATAAACAATGAGGGGCTAGTGGCTAGTTAACAACCGCGCCATCATACGATTTGTGTGGTTAAGTTGCGCTTGCTGCGGTCAGTCCGTGGATGGGTGACCGTTCGTTAGACATCAAGACCTCTCCGTACCTCGGAGAGCACGTTAAACAGTCGGTCCCGGGTGTCATAAGAATACCTATGACAGTCGATCGTTACGGGTAGTCAGCAGCCCAAAAGTCTGACAACCGGTCTAACCTTACAATATCGGCATTGCCCAGTAACTGGGTAGCGGAGGTCTGATGGCAGTCGCTCCGTGTAAAATACTGGTATTCAGCCGAAGCTGACCCGAAGATAATTGGGAAAAGGCTAGGAGGAAGGAAATAAAGGATATGAACAATATTTGAGGTAACTTTGAACTACTTACTGGCGTTTTTGAGGTTAGACCTGGTAACGAAATATTGTTGTCAGATACACAGCCTTACTACAGCAATAGGCTGCCGTGCGGACCCTTTGTGTAGCGTCACACCATGCCGAAATTGCGCGGCCGAACTTCGGCAGCTATGTGTTTTTATTGGCAAGGCTACGTCATTTCAGCCTGGAATACATACATACATTGACTCAGACTCACACCTTTTTCCTATTAAGGTAGGCAGAAACTATAGAACACCAGATGCTACGATCCTTTCGCTTCATCCACATTCATACATCTTATCACGCCGGGTGAGAGTACTACGCACCTATCCTTTGTGAAGAACATCATCAATAACATCGATGTATGTCCTTCTAGAGTGTCCACTACCGGCGTTTCCACTGACATCCACCTTATAAATTCTTTTTGTCAATCGTCGTTCACACATTCTCTCAACATCACCAATCCACCACCATACCAGCCTGGTATGTTACGGTTAATTTAAAAATAAATAAAAGCACTGCAGGGGCATCACGTTAGTTTTGCGTCACGTATTTTCAGCATGAAGATCGGCATAGCAGTGATAGCCTAGTGGTGTGACCGTCGGACTGCCAAGGCATTGGTCTCGAGTTCCAACCCAAGGCACGCACCTCTGACTTTTCGGATTCATGTGCGTATTGTATAATTAACACTTGCTTAAAAACGGTGAAGAAAAACATCGTGAGGAAATATTTCTCGACGGCATGTGAAGCCAAGTCAGAGGTCCATGGGCGGAATAAACTCTGACACCAGGTTAGTCACTTGCCACATGAAAAGAAGAAGAAGGTATGAAGAGCCGCTATATTTTGGCTACGGAACTCTAAAAAGTCTTCAAGCCTATTACTGTTCACACACTATTAATCTTCCGTATAACCATTTGTTTTGTGGTCGATACCAAATTATACTAACCAAATTCAACTCCCCCTTTCGCTATGGCAAATTGAAGAGGGAAAAGAATTGAATATTCAATACAAGAATGTGTTTGCCCACGCAGACCACTGCCGGGCCACCAAACCATTAATTTCTTTGATATAGGTACACCTTTTATCCACAACGTCCACACGAAATCTATGTGTATTTTCTTTTATCTTTTTTCTAAAAGAAAAATATATCTAAACAAAATATTTAGGGATGTCAAAAGATTATTTCCCAAAAAATATATTTTATAGCGATTAAACGTTTCTCGATAACTTCTTATTACATCATGGAAGTTTTACTAAAATAAATCTAATAATTTTCGAGATCAATCCAAGTATTTAGAGGTCGATGACTTTGATTTATCCAACATAGTCATTGGGTATTTGTTTTCGATCTAAAATATCGCTAGCCGGAACTAAGCCCAACTCTATTAAAAAATTGTAGTAAGTAATAAAAATCTTAAATTGCCTCGTTCGTCTAGTGGTGGCATGCGCGACTGCTGATCGTGAGGTCCTGGGTGCAATCCCCAGGTCGGGCAAAGTGTTACTGCGTTTTTCCGTGTGGAGTACCTCGTTCGTCGTTTTTCGTGTCGAGTAGCAGCCCGGAGCTTGGATTTGTACCCGGTTAATGGCTATAGGCTCGCCCCTTATTATGTGGAACTTAAACATAACGGTGAAATGAGGGTGTAACTATATACCTACCTCTGCCCAAACCTTCGGGGATTACAGGCGTGATGTTATGCTACTTGCGTTAACAGCGAAGGATCACATCGTGAAGAAATTCGAAAAAATGAGAGGGATTCAATAGCTTACGATGGTGTGTGTGTAGTTTTCCGACCCGCACTAGGCCAGTGTGGTGGACTAAGGCCTAAAACGTTTTCATTTCGCCATTATGTTAAAGTCTCATGTAATTGAAGACGAGCTTATTGCCATCACCCGGGCCGAAATCCAAACTACGGGCCGCTACTGAAGAATTCCACTCGGAAAAAGTCAATGCCACTTTGCCCGACCTAGGGATCAAACCCAGGACACCATCGAGGCAGTTAGTAAACTCAGACCCTCCTATATGGAACACAAGCGTTCAACCGTTGTACTATCACTGCACCTACCACCATTGCAGTCCCGTCCATCACCCCGCAGTCTTACGCAAGCAGCCCACATTTTTCCATCGTGTAACCAAAGCCGGGTGTGGTCGGGGCTCGTAATTTTCCCCTGATTAAATTAACTACCCCGAGGTTTGCGAGATTCATTGCAGTCTTTGCTACTATACCTATTCTATGAAGCTTGTAAGTCACTCATGATTATGTTTTATGGTGCTTTACAAACTAATTAAACTAAGCTGCTTTGTGAATTATAAATAAAATTTAAATACAGGGTGTAAATGAATTCAAGGGGCTCGTGGCTAATTAACAACCGCGCCGATCATACGATTTGCGAGGTTAAGCTGTGTTTGCCGCGGTCAGTCCGTGGATGGGTAACCGTTCGTTAAAAATCGAGACCCCTCCGTTCCTCCGTATGACAGTCGTTACGGGAAGTCAGCAGCCCTAAATTCTGGCAACCAGTCTAACCGTATATCGACATTATCCAGCAAATGGGTTGAGGAGGTCTGATGGCAGTCGCTCCGTGTAAAATACTGGTATTCAGCCGCATCTGGTTAGACTGGAAGCTGACTCCAAAATAGTTGGGAAAAGTCTAGGTAGAACAATAAATTAATTCTTGTATTTCCTTCAAACCTCGTGGTCTACTGGTGACACAGATTGGCTCTGCAGCGGATTTTTTCAGTAAAAAAATAAATATGAATATAAACATTTAGGTCTTAGCGTGAGTCAGTTTAGCGCGCCGAGTAAACTGACTGCGCGGAGCGATATCGCGATGGTCGTGTTCACCAGCTGTGTCGCTGGGCTTCCATTCATTTATGCGTAGCATCTAAATGTTGTACAACATTTTTATTCCCATTTTTTTAAACCTTATCGCAACACAAAAAGATTTTTTATTTTATATTTCACAAAATCCCGTGCATGGTTGACCAATCTATACCAGTAATGGATCATGTGGTTTTAAGGCGACGCAGTGATAAACAAATAATTTCAAATCGGCCCCCGCGCCCCGCAATCCTCGCACACCCCGATAATCTTGACGTAGTGCGATGGACCGGCGCAAGGCAGCCCGCGCCGTCTAAGGGCGATCTCTCACGGCGACTTTTTGCAGCAATAAAGACGCGCGTTTTGTGAGCGTGCCTCTGGATCGCTACTTTTGGCCGTTGGTTGCATTTGCAACGCGCGATTGTATCGATTCAGCATCATGTCTGCATCGATGCATACGCGCGACATTATCAATGCAAACGCGCAACGGTGTCGATTAAGCGTCACTTCTGTATTATGTTGTCCACGGTTATGCTGTGATTGCTTCCGTAAAAGCAGCAACAAAGACAACGCGACCAATGTCGTGTCGACTGAGTCCATCTAACAACTGTAGCGTCCACAGGCATTCAGAGGTCGTCACTACAGCGTGTCGAATCGCGACTGTACCAATGCTGCATCGCGTCTGTATCGCAGCTGTATTGCGTTAGTCGCGATGCAGAATCATAATTACGTGCGCGATTGTATAAGTAAAGCGTTTTTTTTGCGACAAAAAAAAAACACATGCACCGCGACCCCACCCTAAGCGTTCTCAAGATACCAAAAAAGCCGTTCCATACAAAATGTATGAGAAAATGAATTACGATTGGCGATAGGTGTTTGGCGATAGATGATAGGTGATTGGCGATAGATGATAGGTGATTGGCGATAGATGATAGATGACTGGCGATAGGTGATTGGCGATAGGTGATTGGCGACAGATGATTGGTGATAGGTGATTAGCTATAGGTGATTGGCTATAGGTGATTGGCTATAGGTGGTTGGGGATAGGTGATTGACGGTAGATGATTGGTGATTGGCGATAAGTGTTGGTGATAGGTGGTTGGCGATAGATGATTGGTCATAGGTGATTGGTGATTGGTCATAGGTGATTGGCGATAGGTGATAAGCTATAGGTGGTTGGTGCTAGATGATTGACGGATTGGTGATTGGCGATTGGTGTTGGTGATAGGTGGTTGGCGATAGATGATAGATGATTGGCTATAGATGGTTGGTCATCGGTGATAGGCTGATAGGTGATTGGCGGTACGTGATTGGCGACAGATGATTGGTGTAAGGAGATTGGCGATGGGTGATGGCGACAGATGATTGGTGATAGGTGATTGGCTGTAGGTGGTTGGTGATAGGTGGTTGGGGATAGGTGATTGACGGTAGATGATTGGTGATTGGCGATAAGTGTTGGTGATAAGTGGTTGGCGATAGATGATAGATGATTGAACATAGGTGATTGGTGATAGGTGATGGCGATAGATTATTGACGGTAGAAGATTGGTGATTGGCGATAGGTGTTGGTGATAGGTGGTTGGCGATAGATGATAGATGATTGGTCATAGGTGATTGGCTATAGGTGGTTGGTCATCGGTGATTGGCGATAGGTGATTGGTGATTGGTGATAGGTGATGGCGATAGGTGATTGGCGGTATGTGATTGTCGACAGATGATTGGTGTAAGGTGATTGGCGATAGGCGATTGGCGGTATGTGATTGGCTACAGATGATTGGTTATAGGTGATTGGCTGTAGGTGATAGATGATTGGCGATAGGTGCCTGGCGATAGGTGATTGGCGGCATGTGATAGGTGCCTGGCGATAGATGATTGACGGTAGATGATTGGTGATTGGCGATAGGTGTTGGTGATAGGTGGTTGGCGATAGATGATAGATGATTGGCTATAGGTGGTTGGTCACCGGTGATAGGCAATAGGTGATTGGTGAATGGTGATGGCGATAGGTGATTGGCGGTATGTGATTGGCGACAGATGATTGGTGTATGGTGGTTGGTGACAGATGATTGGTCATAGGTGATTGGCTATAGGTGGTTGGTCATCGGTGATTGGCGATAGGTGATTGGCGATAGGTGATTGGCGATAGGTGATTGGCGATAGGTGATTGGTGATAGGTGAAGGCGATAGGTGATTGGCGGTATGTGATAGATGTTATCTCTATTAATTTTTTTTTCGTTAATTTTTCCAATGTTTTAATAGTTATTCTGCTATTCGGGGCGGAGACAAATCCAACAAATCAAAGATCATAAAAGTCAGTCCAGCCGGTCTTGAGTTTTAAGGCGACGCAGTGATAAACAAATAATTTCAAATCAGCCGCCGCGCCCCGCAATCCTCGCACACTCCGATAATCTTTACGTAGTGGGATGGACCGGCGCAAGGCAGCCCGCGCAGTCTAAGGGCGGTCGCTCACGGTGACTTTATGCAGCAATGCAGACGCGCGTTTTGTGAGCGCGCCTCTGGATCGCTACTTTTGGCCGTTGGTTGCATTTGCAACGCGCGATTGTATCGAATCAGCATCATGTCTGCATCGATGCATACGCGCGACATTATCAATGCAAACGTGCAACGGTGTCGATTAAGCGTCACTTGTGTATTATGTTGCCCACGGTTACGCTGTGATTGCTTCCGTAAAAGCAGCAACAAAGACAACGCGACCAATGTCGTGTCGACTGAGTCCATCTAACAACTGTAGCGTCCACAGGCATTCAGATTCAGAGATTCAGTCGTCACTACAGCGTGTCGAATCGCGACTGTAGCAATGCTGCATCGCGTCTGTATCGCTGCTGTATTGCGTTAGTCGCGATGCAGAATCATAATTACGTGAGCGATTGTATAAGTATCGCGTTTTTTATGCGACTGTATCTGTATCTGCATCGTGGCTAAATGTTGCCGTGGGCGACCGCCCTAACTCGCGCGCTTGTCAGCCACGCTCGGGAACATAGACGTCATAGAGTCTCCTTTAATTTTTTTTGTAGGAATATTATTTTAAATATTTTTTAAGAAGTGTATTCAGATTTCAGGATATTGAATATGGGGAAAATGTCACAATATATACATAAGTACATTCATAATGTCACGGCTTTGAAATTATATGTATGTTATGGAAATATTTCAATATTTGCATAATATATTGTTAAACGAAGCTTTCTTTTTGTCAATACTTCTATAGTATGTAGTTAAATTAAGCTTAGACTCTGTGGACAAAACTTGGAGGATACACTGCCTAGATAAGAATTTGATGATTGAATGAATGAAAAAAAGAACTGTTGTTCACAATGTGTGAAATTATCTACTGGCTGAAAGGGACATCATAATGTATGCGTGTACCATGGATCCAGTATTATGATTCGCTAATTTTATAAAATCGAATTATTATTTTGAAGTGTATGCTTAGACTAAACTATATACAAAATATTGAGTTTGAAATCTGTCTCGTTTCTCTGTAAAATGAAAATCTATGTTTTTGTAAGAGCAGTTTTTGATTTTTTTTTCTGTGCTGTAAAAGTTATCCAATCATGTAAAGCAATTATAAAATTGATCTTAAAGACATGATAAATGAAGTGTATAAATATAAGTTCAGAATGTTTTGTAATTGCTGAGAAATATTAAAATCCCTGCCGCCAATATTTTCAATTCGTCGTCTTAAGGAATTTCACAAATTCGTTTACACCCTGTATAAGCGGTAGTAACCACTAACTTTTCAGATTCATGTGCGTATTGTATAATTATTACTTGCTTAAAAACGGTGCAAGAAAACATCGTGAGAAAACTGACATGCCTGAGAGATATTTCTCGACGGCATGTGAAGCCAAGTCAGAGGCCCAAGGGCGGCATAAACTCTGACACCAGGTTAGTCACAAACCCCACGAAAAGAAGAAGACCACTAACCATTAGGTGTGCCGTCGGCTGGTTTACCAACCCATTACATAAATACAAAACGAACTGCCACAAAAACTGGTAAAACAATAATATTTAACTATAATTGAAGAGTGCGGACGCAATCAGCCGGAGTGGTCGCACCACACGTGATGTTATCTTTGTATCAGCTTGTTATTAGAAGCCGCGTGCGCTGATCGAACTACAGTAATTGGAACGGGAGGAATCAAACATGAATGATAGAGGTTATATGGTTGATTTATATAGGTTTAGTACGCACGTCTGTACCGTGGGTAAATACAACATATACATATCGCACTGATAGATTAATATTGTATCAACTCAAAATTTGATCAATTTGAGATTACTCTTTTATTTTATTTTTTTAAAACGCGCCACACTAGGGTTTCTCCTGTATCATGGGTGCGTTTACAAACACAAATCTTCACATGTAATTCATTTCATTCACTTCAATTGTAATCTATAACAGGAAGTAAATGGGTCATTCTTCGAAAAATTTTAACAAAAATTGAGAACGTCATTAGCATCATCCCAAAGTTAAGAATGCAGATGTTTAATACTATAATTATAATAATGAAAACTCAAACTATACCGCTGCCATCAAGCAATAAGACAAGAATAACAACAATCTGACAATACTATAACGTTAACAACCCGGGGAGAAGAATGATTTGTTAAAATAATGTTAAAAAATTTCGAAGAATCACCCAAATAATCAGTTTTCTGTCGATTCTGAAAAAAAGCTTCATTTTGAGTTGATACACTATGAATCTAGCAGTGCGATATCATCTATTACAAAATATGAAGTATCTTTATATAGGAGTAATAATCCATTAAAAACCTTTTAACTTAAACGAGTTTATCTTGCAGTACACCTGCAGCATCAGCATTTCAAGATTGAAGGTTGGAATTATTATAATTTTGTATTGTCATTGGGGGTCGCCCTTAGTGCTGTTGTTGCTAGTCATGATGTTAGTTAGCTTAGGTTAAGTATTTTGCTTCGTCCCTATTGGCTGGAGACCCTTCAGGCCTCACCAATAACGGCCCGGTTACGTAGAAACGGTCCACGAAAATCTACAAGCAGTCCAATAGAAAATAAAAGGCGACCCCGATATTATTAAAACACTTTACGATTTTCCTGATCATTAATATTAGTTGTGTTTGAAACACCACACATACAACTGTACAATAATCTGGAGGTATAGTGAAGGTTTTATAAAAATCTCGTAACACGTTTCACCTCAACAAACAAAGAAAATTCAAAGTTCCGAAGTTGATAACCTGACAACTGAAGACAGCGCCCCACTTCCACCTGCCTCGCTAACTGATATACTCGCAAGTTTTTCACCGCAACCCTATGGAAATTTCCCTAGACAAATATACAGAAGATATATCTTCGCGATCTTTCTACATAACGTTAAAGCTTTTTGACTTATTACGTTCGGCAGTGTGCGAAATAGCCCCGTCTTTACCGCACAGCAATAACACGACATACTAGTCATTATCATAATAAAAGAGACCTTGACGCCTGCCGGGTATTACGCGAAACGCCCCGGTATTAGGCGAAACGCACGAGTATTAAGGCTGTCACACATGGTACAGAAACTTAGAGGGTCGTGGCTAATTAACAACCGCGCGGATCATATGATTTGCAAAATTAAACTGCGCATGCCACGGTCTATCTGTGGATGACATCGAGACCCCTCCGTGCCTCGGAGAGCACGTTAAGCCGTCGGTCCCGGGTGTCATACGAATACCTATGACAGTCGTTACGGGTAGTCAGAAGCCCGAAAGTCTGACAACCGATCTAACCTTAGGATATCGGTATTGCCCAGTTACTGGGTTGCGGAGGTCTAATGACTAAATAATAGTAACCATAGATTTTTTTTTTTTTTTGTGTGTTTGGGTTACCGTGTTGTTTAATATATTATGTTTAAATTTAAGTGTTAATTTTTAAGAAACATTATATTTTTAATTTTAAGTATCCGTGTGCGTCCGCGTGGGCGGAAAATAAATACTTTTTCTTTCTTTCTTTCTAATGGCAGCCGCTCCGTGGAAAATACTGGTATTCAACCGCATCTGGTTGGACTGGAAGCTGACCCCAACATAGTTGGGAAAAGGGTAGGCAAAATGAATGAACGCACCGTGCAGAAACTATAATATTTTATCTGCGTGTGTCTGCACATGAAGATTTATAGTATTTGATGGCAATACGTTAATATGTGAAAACCGATAAAATTTGTATCTGCATATCTTCATGTTGTATAATTCGTATCTGACAAAACTGTTGATATCGGTCGGTAACTTCAGACACTTAACGATAAAATGTATATTATCTACGCCGTGTGTGTTAGTCTATTTTTCTTCTTCTTTTCGTGTGGTTAGTGACTAACCTGGTTTCAGAGTTGATGCCGCCCATGGGCCTCTGACTTGGCTTCACATGCCGTCGAGAAATATCTCTCAGGCATGCCGATTTCCTCACGATGTTTTCCTTCACCGTTTTTCAGCTAGTGACGAATCCGAAAAGTCAGAGCTGTGTGCCTTGGGTTCGAACTTGAGACCTGTGACTTGACAGTCCAACGGTCACACCACTAGGCTTTCACTACTTTTTTTTAAAGGAGCCTATTAATTCCTATGAAATCCACTGATTACTACGAAGAGCAATATCGTAAGATATGAGCTCAGAATTCAGATATAGATATAGATATCTTATAGTATCTGTACCGTGTGTGACAGCCTTAACGTACTCTCACCAGGCTGCCTATGTACTTTTTATTTTTATTTTATTATAATAATGTGTGAGGAAACGAGTTTCGGCGTGCTATTTCATGTAAAGTAGACTTAGAGTTTGTGGTAGAAATAGCGGTTAAAACGTTGTTTTATTGTTGAATGTTTCAGGATATTTTATTCTTGGGAAAGCAGTACCTATTTTCGGTCTGATTTATACGGTAAAATATTAGGATACTTACTTAAGGTACTGCGTATGTAGAACATTATTATTCGGCTCGTGGAGTCTTGTTTTTATATCCATTCCACTGAGCCTGAAAGAATGATTAAAAAATGTTGGTAGCATATAAGTTGGTTGTTATGACTCGTGTAGTTTTATAGTGGAGCGATTGCTGTTTCAATAAATAAATGCACCGTTGTGCCTGGGTTTGGCATAAGAGATTGCTGGCCAATTAACATAACATCACGCCTGTATTCGCCGAAGGGTTGGGCAGAGGTGTACAATGTTAGTCGGAAAAGGGGACTAAGCCGCGGGCCACTTAAAGTATCACTGATGACTATTTTAAAGCAAGTGATAAAACTTCAAAATTCGAAAATATTTATTTGCATCTAAAAAGATTTATATTTTAGTTTTTTCCAAAAAAAAGCATATCTGCTTTAGTTATGATTTCAGAAAATTAAGGTTCTAAATCGTGACCCCAAATATGACCTAAATTGTAAACACAGCTGATCATAGCTATGGACAGATAGATTTTAGCATATTTTTTACGAAATCTTTGAAAAGCTATTTCTCTTAAACTATCGAGTTTTGGGGAAAATTGTAGAACAAAAGTTATCCCTTATTATGGGTAGTTTAACACCCTTGCGGCTTAGTACCCCCTTTCCGACTAACCTTGTATAGTAACACCCTCATTTCACCGTTATGTTTAAGTCCCATGTAATAGGGGGCGAGCCTATTGCCATCAGCCGGACACAGATCCAATCTTCGCGCAGCTACTGAGGAATTCCACACGGTAAAACCCAATAACACTTTGCCCAATCTGGGGATCGAACCCAGGATCTCACGATCAGCAGTCGCGTTTGCCACCACTAGATCAACGAGGCAGTTAAACTAACAAAATTGTTGTCAAACAGCAAACGAACCACAAAATTCAGTCAGTTTTCGATTACGTAAACTGACAATATATATTTGGTATTTTTGGCAAATATTTTGACAGTCTACCTCTTTGGTCTAGTGGTGGCACGCGCGACTGCTGATCGTGAGGTCCTGGGCTCGATCCCCGGGTCAGGCGAAGTATTATTGGGTTATTCCGTGTGGAATTCCTCAGTAGCAGCCCGTAGTTGGAATTGTGCCCGGTTGATGGCAATAGTCTCGCCCCCTATTGCATGGGACTTAAACATAACGGCGAAATGAGGGTGTTACTATACACCACTGCCCAATCCTTCGGAGAATACAGGCGTGATTTTATGTTTACGTATTTTGACAGATTTTGTAAATGAAAACTGATTGAGCAACGTTTTTGTTTGTAGAATGGGCATGCTGTTCTATTTTAGTAGCATCTGTCGTGTTCTCACGGCATACATGAACCGTTTACTCACGAAACGACAGGACATTGCTAGTGTCGTCGTAAAAGATTCATAAAAATATATGCCGTCACCATATTTTGCCGTGTCGAGTCTTGTGCCGGGAAAAAGAGTTTCTTATAGAATATATAGGGTGTTACAAAATTAACTCAAAAAATTTGGGATGTTACTCGGTATCGGAAATGGAACAAATTTTCGAATTTCGCGTATTTTTTTTGTATTACTTTCCATACAAATCAAAGAAAATTATTTTTTAATTTGAATGGAAAGTAATAATAAAAATACGCTTATTTTGAAAAATTGTTCTCCAAAAGTTGTTTACGATACCGAGTAACCCTAAAAAATTAATGGAGTTAATTTTTTAACAGCCTGTATATCAAGAGTTCAATAGTCTTTTCTTACCTTTCGCTTGTACAGTAGGGGAATGAAAAGGTTCGTCAGTTTTCAAATTCATTCCTTTCTCACATCGCGGGCACATGCTACCTTTTCAAACTGTTGAACGTGTTCCGTTCAACAGTTTCAGACCAATGAAAAATTATGTTTAATTATTTGGTAGCAAAGATCAAAATTGCTTTTTGCCTCCATATGACTTAGTAGTGTCATGTTATGACTTTGATTTGATTTCAGGAGTTTTGTTGTAACAACCATCACAACAATCAATTCAATGATTAAATAAATTGACATTACTATTGTCAGGTCACCATTATAATTTTTAATATCTTGTCAAAAGACACTTGTATTTTTATTTATATAATGTTGGCAATACATAGTCGGTAAAATAGTTTATTTCTTGCACTGTGCACGCAAAAATAGCCCTTAAGGTGTATAACCTACTGTACCTACATCCAGTTGTGCACAATTTCCCCCATACAGTACATTAGGGAAAATCTCTAACATAGTCAAGTTTCAAATAAAATGCTTGCCTTGACGTATTTACAAAGAAGATTCCTGATGTCTTATGTTCGCCCAAAGTTTCCCTGAAGAGTGGCTGAAGTTTCAAGCGTCAATATTACTGTATTTCTAAGAACAAAACAGCTCATTAAGGTAAACTTTTTCCGAGAATCTTAGGTCGGTTTATAGTTTAAATAATTTCAGAAATTAATAGTCGTTCTGCCTGTATTACTCTGAGAAAAAGATTTGGGGAGGCACGGGGGTCACGTCCCCCCCCCCTGAATAACGACACAGAAAACGTACAAAAAAGCATACCTACCAATAACATATAGACAATCACGCCTGTTTCCCATTGGTCTTGGCAGAGACTATAGATTTAGATCCTGATACACCCTTTTCGCTTCATCTACATTCATTAACCTTCTCATGCATGCTTGTCAGTTTAGGGTGCTACCAACCTGGCCTTTTTTGAGAACGTCCGCAATTTGTTCGTGGCACGTTCGCCGAGGTTGGCCCTTCCAACTGTTCCATCCACACTCGTCTTATTTCACTTGTTTCATTAATCTCCTTCCGCCCATCCTCTCTACATGACCAAACCATGTAAACATACCTTTCTCAAAAACCTTTACCAAAAACAGAAAGTTTCATAAAATTTGTAATAGTTTATAAGGACACTCTTTGTCCGTCAGACCCTCAGATCACAGAAACCAAGGGTCGAACCCATTCCGTCGTTGATAGCTTCCATCTTCCCGATTGAAATTGTTGTATTTCTAATCTCCATCGCTTCACGTACTATTGTGGGATAATAGTGACGACCGGCAAATAGGAATTTTATATTATGTAATTCTATTAGAATCAAGAAACAGTGATAGCCTAGCGGTTGAACCCTTGCCTTCCATGCAGGAGGGTCTGAGTTCGATCCCGGCCCGTACCTTAGACTTTACAAATTCATGTGCGGATCAGAATTTGATTATCACTTGCGTTAACGGTGGCCAGGCCAGCGTGGTGGACTAACGCCTAAACCCTCCTCATTCTGAAAAGAGGCCCGTGCCCAGCAGTGGGACAGTAATGGGCTAGTTATGTTATGTTATGTAATTCTATCTAGTGGTTGAAACAGGACCTCCTAGCCGCTAGTTCTGGCGTTAGCTAGCCGTTTGAACTCCATACATTGATTTTACTTATGAATTGGATATAGACAGGTCCATTGCTTCTCAATGTACAAGTAAAGGTGAGACGTGATGGTATCCTATGACATACTTGTATATTGAAAACTGACAGCAGAAACATCACAGCACTGCCTTCACCGACAAATACCACCGATAACCGATTTTACAAAAGACATAACATCACGGCTGTATTCCCCGAAGGGTTAGGCAGAGGTATATAGTAACATCCTCATTTCGCCGTTATGTTTAAGTCCCATGTAATAGGGGGCGAGCCTCCTGCCATCAATCGGGCACAAATCCAAACTCCGGACTAATACTGAGGAATTCCACACGGAAAAACCAAATAACAGTGCCCGACCTGGGGATCGAACCCAGGACCTCACAATCAGCAGTCAGGCATTCCACCACTAGAACAAAGAGCAAAAGACAGCATTTTAAATAAGAAACAGAAGAAATCTACCAAACTCTTGGCTCGTTAATAAATTAGCATTGAAACTACATCCTTTTGTTATAATTCAATGATCATCATTACAACTTGTAGAACAGCCGACTGTAACGAATTCAAATGTCTTTAACTTTTATAACAAACTGAAGCCGGCCAGTGAAGTTACATTCAGAACAAATTCGGGAATAGATATTTCAACAATGATTAAAAGTTAGCTTGGGTCTTCACCCTTACTATAATACCCAATATAACTCTCAACCCTACTTTTAAATCTATTACCCGTTTTCAATCATCCTCCTACGATCTCTACAATACAAAACACGCAATGAAAGCTAAAGTGTTATAGATAATTTTGATAGTCGTATCTTTGAAACGGATCTGGTTGACGGTGCGTCTACTTTTGACGGATGTTCGTAATATTAAAGTTGGTCGTAGAAACACAAGACACCCTTGAAAAGGCCATAAAGTTGCTTACGTAGTTATAGGTAGACGAGAGGTAAACAGTACCTACCAGGGGGTTGAAATATTTGAAAGTATATATTTTCGAGAATTCGCGGTTTTGTTGAAAGAAGATGGCAGTCATATCATGGAGCAATTGTTCATGGTAATAAGTTTTATAGGCTTATGTAATTCTTATCTAGCTTTTCCGACGTCAGATAAGTCAAAAATGATTCGACATATTGTTAAGTATGGATTAAAGGATAGGTAATTTACTATATCAATGATGGATAACGAGTGTTATATTAAGTTGTTTTGTATTGTTTATACAGAGCGCCATATTCGCCTTAGCGACTCAGCTCTTTAAATTAAATAAATAAATAGTAAGCAGGTCAGGACATAGCAATGATGCAATACGTGTCACACGAGTTCAATCCGCAAGTGGAGAATATATATTAATTTCTGACTAGCTGTACCCGTAGCTTTGCCTACGGAAACATAAGGTTACTGCTAATCACCGACACTTAATAGCATGATAAGTTGTACCCTATAATCTGACGCGCTCAAATTTCTATTGGATCTGTCCAGTAGCACTGGCGTGAAGCTCGAACATACGAGCGGCCAAACAGACGAAAATTTTAAAAACAACATTTTTGGCATCAGTATCTTTCCTAGGATGCATTGCACTTACTTTTTTCCAAAGACATTTAATGTACAATTTTAGCATCGTTACGATTTTATTATAAGAAGAAATCTTTGGATTACGGGTCTCAATAAAAAATAATAGAAAACTATTCCTCTAGGTACTCTGTCCTCATAATGATCTGTCATACTTTAATTAAAATTGTGTTCTTTTTAATGTGTGACTGGCTTGTGGCCGATTCCTATGACTTACCGAGCGTTATTGGTAAAAAATAAATCTTTATATATTTACCAATAATGAAGCAAAGACCCCTTAATTTTTCATAGTAGACCATGCCATACTTTAGTAGCTATCACAGGTAAAATGAACTTACGAATCTATTTATATGCCTAGTTTCGTAATACAAAAATACTACCATTGGTAAGCAAAACGATTCGTATTTGGCCATGGAAACCGGGCATTGGACTCATAAACTGCATCGAAGTTCAGGATTACTTTCGAATTTATATAGTAATCCTGGACTTTGATGCTGATGAAGTTTCAGGCAAAGTTGAAACTATTGGGTAAAGTTACGCAGTTTTACAGTATGAATTTGTGTTTCTAAATATAAATTATACAAACAAAAGAAAGATTAAAAGTTTTCAATAAAGACGATAAAACATAGTAATATTATGGTAATAATATTTTATTTCAATCTTAAATATTTGGTGTATTGAGTAGTATCGTAAATAAATTGAAGAACAATTCGTAAATGTTGCCAGCAATCGGTGTTAAGCATGTTCAGCTTAGCCAAATAGGTCGGAATACCATATTTAAATAGCTGTGTGGGCTTTAAAGATAAACTTGTTTTTTAGAAAAGTCTTAATAAATCTTTCCTTTATTTACCATTTTTTTTAAGTTTTCTAAAAAAGGTCCTCGCTTAGCTGATCATGATGAGCGCAAACTCGAAGGATTAACTATGAGATGTTGCTTAACTCCTGCTACCACCTTCCGGCTTCATCATTCGATCATCTCCATGGTATAGTCCGATTTTTTTGCTATTAGGACTGTCAACTGCGAAGAATGATATGAAGTTGTCTACAGAATGCGAAAATTTTCGTAGAGTCAACATAAACATTTCTTCAACTTGTTACCATTCAATCATTCATTAGTGAAATTATAAAAGAAACCAGGTTAATTTTTCAATCAGTTTAATCGAAATTTAACTGTTATGTACAAAATAGTTACAGTTTAAATAAATAAATGGAATATTATTACAATTAAACAAACAACAACAAATATATTAAATCAAAGATAACATTGTAGGTATGTATGGTATAAATAAACTATTTTACAACTAAACCGTATTTTCAAAGTATTGTTCAAAACAAAGCATATATTCAACAATCTTAAAAAAAAGGAACAATCAAGATCAGTAACTCATTCATTCATTCTTTTCATTTGCATGCTAACCGTACGGCCGATTTTTGACGCTATTATGAATCGGCTTATATCATCACATTGTATTGTCCCGAAAACCACAAAACTTCAGCTCTATTGAACGATATGGAGTGGTGTACGTAAACCGGGAAGTCAAACAAGCTTTGCAAGTTAAATAAAGGCATATAACAAAAATCATAATATCTGTCACACGAAACCCAGGTCCGAGTTTCGTATGGTGATATTTTGTTAACCGCTTTTCACCTGATATTCCCGGTGTAGGCTGCAACGAATATGGCCCCGAATTTGCACTATCGATGAACATCTGCGGCTTGCAAAATGCTGGGATACAAGCCGAAACTACACGCCGTAGCAAATTGAACGTGTTGCTGGTAGGTTTC
This sequence comes from Amphipyra berbera, assembly GCA_910594945.2. Taxonomy (NCBI): domain Eukaryota; kingdom Metazoa; phylum Arthropoda; class Insecta; order Lepidoptera; family Noctuidae; genus Amphipyra; species Amphipyra berbera. The sequence goes on along the minus strand of OU343140.1, from coordinate 17,534,134 downwards.
AAACAATTTTTTGTGCTTATACATATAAAGTTTTCTATGTAAAATAATATTTTTTTCCCCTCGCGTTCAATAGACCTTTTTTTATCGTGGAAAAATGCTCATGGATGTCTGCCGGCCTCTTAGCAGTTAAAAACCCACGGTGTTCCTCCTTCCAACCTATGGCCGGAGTCACGGGATTCGCTATTGCATACACCGCAACCCTAGCAGGCGTTCAATAGACCTAGCACTGTTACGTTAGTAACGCAAAGTTAATGATAATGAATTTTGAATTGAAAATACTCATTTCGCGCATACTATTTAATTAAATTGAAAACTTTATTCATATTTATGTATAATACAAATTCTAAATGTCGCAAAAAATAAACCAAAATGTTATAGGACAGTTTGTATTTTCGATTCAAAATTCGTTTAGGTACATTAGCGATTTGTTCACTAATTAACAGACTACCAAAAAAGGAGGACGTTATAAATTCGGCTGCATATTTTTTTTAAATGTTTGTTACCTCACAACACTGTCATTTATAAACAGATTTGGAAAATTCGTTTTTTGTTTAAAAGCGTATTCTTTCAAAATGGTCCCATTGAAATTTGGTTCACTAAATATAAATGGGACCACTTCAGATCTGATGAAGAACTTCGGAGATAGACAACGGAACTCCTCAATGACAAACAGTAGGTACACATAATGTGATTAGGTTACGAGCAGCGTCTTTAGTAGGTTCAATCAAGTGTCTTAATTAAGGCCACTAAAAATAAAAAAAATAGTAAACATTTTAACAAAAATAAAACTGACTTCTAAAAAACGAAAAAAAGAATAAATAATTACCATGTTATAAAATTAACAGTTTCAGAAGTCGGTGCCTTCAATTTGGTTCAGCGTGCATTAGCGCCGACGTCTGAAACTGTTAATTTTATAATAGGGTAATTATTTTATTCTTTTTTCGTTTTTTTGAAGTCGGTTTTATTTTATACGTCAAACGTCAGTGCTCCGCCTACTGTTTTGAGAGTCTTCAAAACCGTTTAATGTTATTTATAGATGAAAATTGTAGATACAAGTCGACTGAGAAGAAAAGAGTCAGTTTTGTATTATACCTCATCCATTATATTATTTTCCCTATGATAGATCGGTATATAATAGCGAATGTAAATTCCACTATGATGATTACCGATTCGTTTTTTAATAATATTCTGCTACAATTTTGCATGCGCTTTAGTATGTTTGGATTTGTTAAATATTTATTTAAACAGCTATGTTCTAAAGAAACTGTCCTCGAGACAATAATATGAAGGACAAGATATAGTAGAAAAGCGATCATGTTGATGATAGGGGGGAGGGAAGACCAACTCAGATTTGAGTAAATGTAGGCTGCAACAGAAAGAAAGGTTAAGAGACTACCAATTTTACATTTAGTAAAAATAGTTTAGATATTTTTTATTGTGCAGTGCACAATAAAAAATAAACATTATGCCCGTTAGCATAATCAGTCCAATATTGTCCCAGTGCTGGGCAATTCCTCTTCTCAGAATGAGTAGTCCACCACGCTAGCCTAGTGCGGGTTGGCGGACTACACACACCATCGAGAACTTTTTGGAACCCACTCAATTTTCCTTCACTGTTAACGCAAGTGATCCGCACGGGTATCCGAAAAGTTTGTTACTCTGGCATCAATTATTACAGTTAAAACCCTCTCATATAATGTATATTAGAACATTTATTTAACCTTTCCAGAAATGAATTCCTTATATCTCCTTAACAGCATCCAAATGTCTGCGGTACTTTATCGATTCATATTCTGCTGACCTCTCACGCCGCTAAAATATGGCCGGAAACCAATTCTCTTATTACAGTGCAATAATTTTGTCTCATATATGCGACTGAGGCGTTGGGGTGCGGGTGTATAAAATTAAGACAATGGAGGAACGAAGTAGTTATGGTGTTCCTCCAATGAAAAGGGAGGATCCTCCAACCAGGCGGATCCTATACCTGGCGGGCTACTGCCCAACGGTTGATGTTGGGAAGTTGTATACAGGGTGTAAACGAAATCATGTAATTTCTTCAAACCTCGTGATGAACTACTAACATAGATTAACCCAGTACGGGATACTATTGGATTCAATAAAAAAATTACACTAAGTAAACGTCATGTCGTCGCTGCGCTTGCATAATCCGCAATGTATTTTTTTAACATCGGTTTTTGTTTCCATTTTATAATACTTCTCAAGCCACGAGCGCCTGTGAAATCTGTTTTTTAATAATTTATTTGGTTAAGGAGATAGCAAAATCAGGTATGTAATTTTGGCCAAAAAGGCTTGAAAAATCCTCTATGTGTGCAAAGAGACACTTAAAGTATTTTTATTTCAATGCGCGCCTCTAGGAATTGCGCTTCAATATGACACGTAGCGGGTTTATTATTTTAAAATAGTGTGGAAAATCCGCTAAGTGTTCTAGGAAGACCAACAATGAAAATTATCTAGTAGAAAAATAAATCCGTCATGTGGCCAAAATTGATATAGCGGTATTTACGACTCAAAAAAATATGGTATGTACCTACCCAAATTCACTTAAAAAAATCCTAGCACCCGTCTTATCGTAGAAAAAAGCAAGAAAATAATATTTATTGATACCCCGACATAAAGCCTAATTTTCTGCATACTAAGTTTTAAAATGTTGTTATCAGTTTGAGAAAAAAAAACAGTATTTTGCTTCTCCTGTAAAGTTGGGTTTTTTCCCATAGCGGATTTTGTAAGCGCAGCGACGATGTGTTCTTAACGTGAGGCATTTTAGCGCCTCGAGTTAAATGGCCGCGCGGCAAGCGACAGCCAATTCGCTCGGCCAATTTTTTATTGAATCCAAAAGTATCCTTTGCATGGTTAATCTATGTCAGCAGTACATCACGACGTTTGAAGGAATTACATGATTTCGTTTACAGCCTGTATATACTATCTGCGTGTCAATCTTATTTATCGCGATGCAGGATTTGTGCTGTCACATTTGAGAGTTGTCATTGTTGCCGCTGTAGTCTGCTAGACATTCATCATGTTGCGTAGTTCGTCATGTTGCATAGATACTGCCGCAAGACATCTATAGATTAATATGAAACATTCCTTGAACAGCATCCCTTGTTATGACAGACTAAATTAATTAGGACACTCATTAGCAAGGATCTCTAGTTGTTTTCTTAGGCTGATCACAGATGCGCAACCCAGCGCGGGGCACGCCACTATTGCGGCGGTAAGACCCGTTATGGAGGAGTGGCTGGAGAGGCGGCATGGCGCCCTCAGCTTCCGGCTGGCGCAGGTGCTCTCGGAACATGGCTGTTTCGGGAAGTACCTGTGCCGCATAGGCCGGGAGCAGACGCCCGGTTGTCACCACTGCGACTGCCCCGAGGACACGGTGCTGCACACGCTGTAGGCTTGTCCAGCTTGAAGGTCGCAGCGCCGGGCGGTCGGCGGTGACCTCTCGCTTCCGGCCGTAGTTCTGTCCATGGTCGGGAGCGAGAGTGCGTGGGAAGCCATCGCCTCCTTTTGCGAGGAGGTGAGGACACCATGAGGACTTTCAAACGATAAAAAAAAGGCTGATCACAGATGGGACACTAAGTGGTTATTTTTAGTTGCTCCCGACACAGTTAAATGCCATTTGTTTTAGCTGCAGCGACGGTTTTTCCTCTATGCAGCGCTACCTTGATCGCTCGAGCGACTGCCTTGTGCCTTGAAACTGTGTTTCAAGTTACATAACATAACGTCACGCCTGTATTCCCCGAAAGGTTTGTCAGAGGTGTATAGTAACACTTTCATTTGGCAGTTATGTTTAAGTCCCATGTGATAGGGGGCGGGCCTGTTGCTATCAACCGTCCACAAATACAAACTCCGGGCTGCTACCGAGGAATTCCACACGGAAAAACTTAATAACACTTTGTCCGTTCTGGGAATCGAATCCAGGACCACCTGATCAGCAGTCATGCTTGCTACCACTAGACCAACGAGGCAGGTATATCTAGTATCTGCCGGGGTCGCGGTGCATGCAACAGCGAATCCCGTGACCCCGGCCTTAGGTCAGAAGGAGGGACACCATGGTGGTTTTAGCCAGTAAGAGTCTGGCACACCCCCCCGTCTTCTCCGGACGGGGGATAGTCCATGAGGATTTCCCCAAGTGAAAAAAAAATATCTAGTATATTTTCTGAGTCAACGGTTGTTTAACCAGAGAAATTATGTTGGTGAACACCAGCTTTAGTGGCCCATGTGTTGGCAGCCTTATAGCTGTAATAAGGATGACGTTCGGTATTGTTCTTGTAATGTTCCCGTTTCTGTGTTCATTATACTTTTATAGATCTGTTCTAGCCACATGATTGTTTCATTTATAGATTATTTATGTTATTCCTTTTTGGTTAAAATTGAGCTTTGAACTGCCTCGTCGGTCGGACTGCTGATCGTGAGGTCCTGGGTTGGATCCCCAGGTCGGGCAAAGTGTTAGTGAGTTTTTCCGTGTGAAATTTTTCAGGAGCAGCCCGGAGTTTGGTTTTGTGCCCGGTTGATGACAATAGGCTCGCCCCCTATTACATGCTACTAAATCATAACGGCGAAATGAGGGTGTTACTTTACACCTCTGCCCAACCCTTCGGGGAATACAGGCGTGATGTTATGTTTATAAAATTGAGCTAGAATAATACATTGTAAGAATTTGACACGTTCAATACCAAAGGTAGTCTTAGCTTCACTGGTATAAGTCAAAGTTTAAATCTTCTATTTTAATACCCTGCGGAGCAATCAAAGCTACCTTAAATAACTTCTATTCTGTGTCAAAATTGGATCTACGTAAGTACTTACTCTGTTATTTGGTAGTCGACCTACTTTCCGCTACTTTTAGTTTACTGTGAATCTTTTATTAAAGTTCAACTTACAAGGTTCCTAATTATAGTTATTTGTACTGGTAACATTTCGTAAAAAAGGTATATAACCTTTTTATAAAAAAAACTTGCTGTGTCCTCACGGCTCCGCCTGCGTAAGAAGTTTTATTCCAGTAATAAATATAGCCTATGTTACTCAGTGATAATGTAGCTTTCTAACGGCAAAATAATTTTAGAAATCGGTCCAGTAGTTTTTAAGTTTATTCGTTACATACAAAAATACAAATCTTTCCTCTTTATAATATTAGTATAGATGTGTTACTTGAATATTTTTATCATTATAGCTTTTTAACCGACTTCCAAAAAGGGGGAGGTTACTATGCTCGTCTGTATGTATGTTTTTTTTTTTTTTTTTTTTTGTATGTTCATCGGTATTTTCGCCAATTGTGAACCGATTTTAATTATGCTTTTTTTAATGGATAGGGTACCTATACTTCGAAGTTGGTCCCATTTAAATTTGGTGAAGATCTGATGAAGAACTTCGGAGATAGACAATGGAACTCCTCAATGACGAACAGTACGCATATTGTGATGATGTGATTATGTTACGAGCAGCGTCTTTAGTAGGTCCAACCAAGTTTTAATTAAAGCCACTAAAATGAAAAAAAAAAAAAATAAAAAAAAAAAATTAAACCGACTTCAAAAAGGAATAAAATAATTACCATATAAAATTAACAGTTTCAGAAGTCGGTGCCTTCAATTTGGTTTAGCGTAGATCAGCACCGACTTATGAAACTGTTAATTTTATATGGTAATTATTTTATTATTTTTTGAAGTCGGCTTAAATTTTTTTTTTTAAAGTTTTTATTCACCTCTATAATAAGGTTACATAACATACACAACATCACGCCTGTTGGGTAACGCAAAGGGTTGGGTAGAGGTGTATAGTAACAAACAAATTTCGCCTTTAAGTCCCATGTAATAGGGCGCGAGCCTGTTGTCATCAACTGGGCACAAATCCAAACTCCGGGCTGCTACTGAGGAGTCCCAGAAGAAAAAACCCAACAACACTTTGCCCGACCTGGGGATCGAACCCAGGACTAGTGTGTACTTGGATCTTTAGGGAAACAGACAGGATCAGGGAATCAAATCAAACTCGTTAGCGTGCGGTATAAAAACAAACTGATGCGTTTGCTTCATCCACTGACACACAAAGATTAATGTGGGTAGACATATATAAAATTACCTACAACATATATTACAAGGACTTGATCAGTAGTCGGGCTTGCCACCACTAGACCAACGAGGCAGTTAATAAGTTTCTATTGTTAAAAGTAACAAAGCAATTTGTTTTTAAGCATTGGTAAAGTGACTGGAAGGCATCAGAAAAATATACAGTAATATAGATACAATTTAATTGGCTGTTATAGTATACTGAAAACGTATTATTTTCTTAAGAAATAAAAAACTCCGGTCCGTTTCAAAAATCAAAACAGATTTTATTTTCATGATCTTTTGTTTCAGGCAAGAAGTACTGATCACTTTTCTATTAAGGAGATCTACTCCCGTTCGGAAATAACGAAGAAAAGTTGCAATAAAAGAACACTGACCATCTCCCATACATCGTTGGGCCCACAATTTGATGAACCGTTACAAGTTCCAAATTAGTGTCATTTGTTATATTAAAACATAAGCTTTAAGCTGCCTTAGTTTCAGTTTCATTGACAATTGCATAATCAAGATATATGGGCTCGAATCTAAGGTTAGGTTATATTAGAGATTGTGTTGTTTAACAATACATTTTGCAATAATCAGTCTGGTAATGTTCAGATGACTAACAGAAAAATCTCTACTCTAGATAAATTTAAAAGTGCTAACAGCAGCCAAACGTGAAATAAATACTGAAATTTGAAGTACATACCTATCTGTCAAAGTTGACCCTAATTTCGATTTCCGATGAACAAAACAGGAAAATATACCTCTTGATCTAAACAAAAGAAAAACAGGATATATCACCGTTTATCTTCCTGGGCAATTTGTAAGATAGGCTAAAAGGAAAAGAGATATTTAATGGTACAGAAAATTGCCCAAAGGTTAAGAGCGGCCATCTATTATTTTTTAACCCAACACGGTTTTATTTACGTACCTGCTGTATGATTCTTTATAAAAACACGTCGCTGCGGCAGCGCTGCAGTGCGGACTCGTCTAAGAACACAGCGCTGTTAAAGCGCCGTTTAGACTACGCTATACTGTTTCACTATACAGGGTGTAAACGAAATCATGTAATTCCTTAAAACCTCGTGATGTACTGCTGAGATATATTAATCCTGCACGGGATACTTTTAGATACAATAAATAAAAAAATACAAAAAGTAAACATGTGTTTGAACGTGAGGCATTTTAGTACCCCGAGTTAAATGATCACGTGGCGAGCGATAGCCGTGCAATTCGCTCAGAGCGCTAAAATGCCTCACGTTAAGAACACATGTTTACTTTTGTTTTTTTTTATTAAATCCAATTGTATCCCATGCCAGGTTAATCTATGTCAGCAGTACATCACGAGGTGTGAAGGAATTACATGATTTCGTTTACCCCCTGTATAGCACGACGATATCACTCAGCATACATCTAGAGAATCTCATAGCTAGGCTTCAATGCAGTGTGGTGTCTGGCGGAGAATAGCTCACCATCTGCACCCGTGGTTGTCGTAAAAGGTGACTTAGATATTACGCCAAGTCCTCTTAGCCTTTTCCCAATTATCTTGGGGTCAGCTTCCAGTCTAACCAGATGCGGCTGAATACCAGTATTTTACACGGACCGACTGCCATCAGACCTCCGCAACCCAGTAACTGGGCAATGCCGATATCCTAAGGTTAAACCCTTTGTCAGACTTTCGGGCTTCTGACTACCCGTAACGACTCTCATAGGTATTGGTATGACACCCGGGACCGACAGCTTAACGTGCTCTCCGAGGCACGGAGGGGTCTCAATGTGTAACAAATGGTCACCCATCCACGGACTGACCGCGGCAAGCGCAGCTTAACCTCGCAAATCGCACGATCGGCGCGGTTGTTATTTAGCCACGAGCCCCGATATTACGCCAAGTATGGTTATTATTATAATACGACGCCTCTGCCATACGACTGTTAATTTGAAGGTAAGTTGCATGTGAAGCAGCAGACATTTGCAAAATGATAAGAACTGGGCTTCCGAAATGTGTCGTTTACAAGCAAATCAACGTAAATTGGGCCACATAAAATTTTCCTTAAAAAATTGAAAAACATTGGCACTCAGGCTGAAACGGTACACTTGTTGGCAAGTGGTTACCGACGCATATAAGCACCTAGTTTAAGAAGATTGCTGATGCTTTCCCAATGCCAGAGACAAAGTTGAAAAGTGTCACAATATGCCTGTATGGTACCCATACCCTTCTAACCGGAACACAGTATTGTTGCTAGACAGATAGGCTGGACATAGTGTTCACTAAAATAATACCACCTGTAACTACCTACCTATGTTCCGCAAATAAAATATTTTCATTTGAATTTTTTTTTTGTTTGTTCGTAGTAACTACTTCGCCAGACGAACTCTCAAGGAGCTACTTACTAACAAAAAAACATAACATAACATCACGCCCACATTACCCGAAGGGTTGTGCGGAGGTGTATAGTGTCACCCTCATTTCACCGTTATGTTTAAGTACCATGTAATAGGGGGCGAGCCTATTGCCATCAACCGGGCACAAAACCAAACTCTGGGTTGCTGCTGAGAAATTCCACACGGAAAAACCCAACACTCTTGCCCGACCTGGGGATTGAACCCAGGACCTCAGGATCAGCAGCCGCGCTTACCACCACTAGACCAACGAGGCTCTTAAACAAATATTGCGTATAATCGTGTGTATATTAATACATTATTCAATCAACAATACATATATCCATTGGACGTGTATACTCAACTGAGAAAGCTCTTATTAGGGCGATGTTTCCCTTCCCACAGTGACGTGCCCGAGGTGCCTTCAGGGCTGTTGCAGGCCTGATATATCGTGTTGTTGCTCTTAACTAGGGTTGCCACCCGTACTATAATATACAGGGTGTAAAAATAGCTTTAACGAAGCCGAAGTCTACGCATACTGTACATCAAACCAAGTAACGTACAGCAAAAATAATTGCCGGGAAACTACTTTTATTTTTTGGTATTAAAAAACAGCTTTTAATTGTAGCGCGCAATGTAAGCGCGCGCGCAGCAGACTGTGCCTACATTTCGAAAATGTTAATAATGTTTGTATAGAAAAATGTTTAGTAATAACATTTAAACTTAGTTTTCGTGAAAAACGTTAAAAAATATGGTGACTTTGACCATCAATATCTCCATAACCAGTCGATTCCCAGGTATGGCCCAAATCTTCGTAATGATGGGAAGAATACGTGGCTCTCGGCTTCGTTAAGGGTATTTTTACACCCGATATAGTATCCTACTATATTTCAGTCAATTGTACTATATACTATAGAAAAATAATCTAGTACGAAAAATACTATATTTTTATCCCTAATTCAACTGTCGCGCTTTTTCATATTAACTGTAAAAACGGAAATAAGAAAGAAATACTGCATCTATTAATTTAATTAAAAATGAATTATTAATTTATTTTAAAATGAATCTAAATTGCTCAGATTCCGATAATTATTTCAAAGGTAGTAAATTGAGGTCCCAAGCGAATAGCAATAAATATATTATACATCGAAAAAGACATAGTAATAAAAATAAATGTGTTTTTTTCCTGAATTTCCCTATTTGTGCATCTTTTTAGGGAAAAATACTATATTTGTTTAAAAAAAAGGTGGCAACCCTACTCTTAACCATGTTAAATAAAGAGTGATGGAGTGAACCCTAATTTGTTTGCGTGTGTGTACCATTTTTTATCATATTAGTTATCTCCGGATAAATGAAGTTGGGATATTATTTTGATGTGTGTTCTGGTAATTGATTTCTTTGTAGTTTTGTTTATTTATTAATGAATGCTGTAGTGTATTTCTATAATGGATTGGCACTATGGTAGACTGAACTAATGACTGAAAAAATAAATATGGTAGAGTTAAATGGTCGCGCGGCGAGCAATACCGCGAAATTCGCTCGGGGCGCTAAAATGCCTCACGTTAAGAACACATGTTTACTTCCTGTATTTTTTTCTATTCAATCCAATAGTATTCCCTGCAGGGTTAATCTATGTCAGCTGTATATCACGACGTTTTAAGGAATTACATGATTTCGTTTACACGCTGTACAGTTTAAAAAAAACTAGCAACCATGAGGGGTTCCAGTACCCACCTTCCGGCTCCATCATAAAATCAGGTCGATGTTACCATATTATTGTATGGTCATCAGAATTACATATATTCGCAAAGTTTCAGATCGATGCGATAGTTAAGGCTGGACATCCACCAGAGCTGTGCGAGCAAAATGTGCGGTGCGAAAATGTGTAGCAAGGATGTGAAACGGTATGACCCTTTCCACCAGAGCTGTGCAAGGAATGGGTAATGTGTAATGTGTTAATGTGTACAAATGAGTGGGGCGAGGATAGGTAGTGGACTCTTTTCGAATATGAGGGTGGTGTGGCGGGAGCGGTACACATTCCTCGTAACACATTCCTCGCAACACATTTCTCGCAACACATTCCTCGCAACACATCCCTCGGTCGCATTTCTCGCTTGTTTTGTATGAACAAAAACCTCGCTCGGCTAAGCCCATATCCACCAGAGCTGCGCAGAGCGAAGCTAGGTAAATGAAGTGATTCTATTGGTGCTTACAAAACACATTCCTCGCCACCCAGCTTAGCACAGCTCTGGTGGATGTTCAGCCTAAAGGTGGGTAAAAATCGATTATCAAGGCTTTTTACAAACTTAGTTAGTTGGTTACAGGTGAAGCGTGTTAAAAAAATCTAAAAATATACCTCTATCATTGAATAAAAATTGAGATTTCGCATTTTTTTCCCACCTAATTTTATTTTTCATAACTAGGTATCATCAACTACCTCGTTGGTCTAGAGGTGATAAGCGAGGCTGCTGATTGTGAGGTCCTCGGTTCGATCTCCAGGTCGGGCAAAGTGTTATTGGGTTTTTCCGTGTGGAATTCCTTAGTAGCAGTCTGGAGATTTGACTTGTGCCCGGTTGATGGCAATAGGCTCGTCCCCTATTACATACCACTTAAACATAACGGCGAAATGAGGGTGTTACTATACACCTCCGCCTAACCCTTCGGGGAATATAGGGGTGATGTTATGTTAAGTAACAGTAATAATTAAAATACCTATTTAATTAATTATTTGTCCACTTAATAAAATTCGCAGACAAAGCCTTTGATAACAGAGCATTCTTAGTGTTTGGCCAGACTGGCAGCGCGGTGCGGGGAGCGGCGCGGGTGCGGGAACGCGCGCGATTTACCTGTCCGCAGTGGAGCGCGGCTTCGTTCTGAGCGTTGTCGTGTCCAGTGTTTGACAAATTATAATATGGATGAAGAAGACTTATTTTTACTGGAAAATTCTTACTAAAAAACGATGTTTCGACATCCACAGTGCAGATCGTGCTTGAATAGTACTTATTAATTCTTCAACATTTAATTTTGAAGACGCCATCACAACAACGCGCGTGGTCAGCTCGAACTAGTTTGAGATCCCCCGCTCCCGCGCGGGTCGTCGCTTGCCGCCCTCGCTCTCACTGCGGCCACTTGTATGAACGACCTATGGCGTGAGCTACCCGCGCGCTCCCCGCGCCAAGTAGCCCGCGCCGCTTCCCGCGCCCGCGTGCCCACTATGGACACTCAAATGAAGTTCTTCTGTTTGAACTCGCCGCACCGCGCCCGCCCCGCGCCCTCGTTTGCTGTCTGGCCAAAGGCTTACAAAGGATTTATATTCTATTGTTAACTTCTTCTTCTTGTCTTGTCTCGGCACGATTCTGCGAGATATACGAGAATAGCTTACGCCGTGGTGAAAAGATTAGCTAGTCAGCGAGGACGTACTTAAGTATCGTCACTCGTATAACCTTTTTAATGTACAGTAAGTAAACGAGAAGGTTCGTCAGTTTTCAAATTCATTCCTTTCCTACATCACAGGCAGATGTTACTACTTTTTCAAACTGTTGAACGGAACAGACCAATGCATGGAAAATTATGTTTAATTAGCAAAGATTAAAATTGCCTTTTGTCTCCTTATGACACAGTAGAGCCATGTAATGTCTTTGATTTGATTAAAGGAGTTTTGTTATAAAAACTATGATATCAATCAAATTGATGATTAAATAATTTGACATTACTTGTCTGTCACCATGTCACTATAATAGCTCGCCAAAACATACTTGTATTTTCATTTCTATAATGATAGCAATACTTAGTCGGTAAAATAGTTTGTTTCTTGCACTGTGCAAGCAAAAATAGACCTTAAGGTGAATAGAATTTTCATTCCGCTACTGTACTTTCGCTTTGTTTTTCACTACAAAATTATAATTTGAATTCGTATTACATTCAACGATTTTAATGCCGGTCGATGATCCGGAGGTGACAGTCGAATTTGTCATTACATAATATAATTCATACGTATTCGTGATTGCGAGAATTTCAGAGCTTCGTTTCACTGAAATAATAATTTTGTTGTTCCCCAAAAAGTAAAATGACATATTATTATTTTATGACTTCGGTTCTGATTTATCAGAACAATTCATAGGTCATTGTTTGAGTATTTACTTGCTTCATTATAGTTTTGAATTCAATGTTATTTTAACTGATATTTCTGTATGTTTTATATTTTTATTTGGAGTACCCACGAATTATTATAATCAAGCAGTTTATTGTTTAAATTATTTTATAACATAACGCCTTGTATTCCCCGAAGCGTTCGCCAGAGGTGTTTTAGTACACCCTCATTTCGCCAGTTATGTTTAAGTCCCATGTAATAGGGGGCGAGCCTTTAGCCATTAACCGGGCACAAATCCAGGCACCGGGCTGCTACTGAGAAATTCCTAATGGAAAAATCCATTTTATGTTATCATTTATTTATTTACTATACTGTTTCTTGTACGCCAAAAGAGGAATGTAAGTACAATCAGGTTCTTCATCACTATAGTCCATTCGCGCTAAGAAAATAGTACGTCATCGTTTTTTTTGCAATTTGATTGGTCGGGGACGCCCCTCGGTCACACAGGTTGCAAAAAAAACGATGACTTAATATTTTCTTAACGCGAATAAACTATAGTTCAATGATCATTTATGAATACATTTTGCGTCATCCTATAATATCTCAGCGATGCGGTAATCATATGCACAGATGAATCTACCTATCAGTTATTCACTTAAAAAATGCAGACGAAACATCTGGAGACACCGTTGATGGATACTTATTGATGAAACAGCAAAAAGTTCCAGTACCCCATTGAGTTTTTTAAAAAAAATTAATAAACCCCTTACTGTCCCAGAGCTGGGCATGGGCCTCTTTTCAGAATAAGAAGGGCTTAGACCTTAATCCACCATTTTAGCCTGGTTTTAGTTAGCGGACCACACACACAATCGAAATCTTGTTGGAGCCCTCTCAGGAGTGCAGGTTTCTTCACGATCGCAATCTAATCAAATTTTGATCCGCAGATCAATTCGGAAAGTCAGAGGTGCAGGCTAGTTTCGAAGTCAGACCCTCCTGCGATGAAGGCAGGCGTCCAACTACTAGGCTATCACTGATAACACCATTGGGAAGTCTTCCTCTTAGCCTTTTCCCAATTATCTTGGGGTCAGCTTCCAGTCTAACCAGATGCGGCTGAATACCAGTATTTTACACGGAGCGACTGCCATCAGACCTCCGCAACCCAGTAACTGGGCAATGCCGATATCCTACGGTTAAACCGTTTGTCAGACTTTCGGGCTTCTGACTATTGGGAAGTAATATTGTATTTTGTTAACACGAATTCTTACTAACTAACTTCTTAACTGCCTCGTTGGTCTAGTGGTGGCAAGCGCAACTGCTGATCGTGAGGTCCTGGATTCGATCCCCAGGTCGGGCAAAGTGTTATTGGATTTTTCCTTGTGGAATTCCTAAGTAACAGCTAGGAGTTTGGATTTGTGCCCGGTTGATGTTAATATGCTCGCCCCCTATTACATGGGACTTAAAAACATAACGGCGAGAGGGTGTTACTATACACCTCTGCCTAACCCTTCGGGGAATATAGGCGTGATGTTATATTTGAATTCTTACTACCTACAGCCTCGCTATCAATCTCTTTGACTGACTAATCTTTTTACCACGGCGTGAGATATCTCGTGCCAACGCGAGAGAGAAAGACTTATCAGACAGAAGCCGGGTTCTACGGTAGATCAAGCAAGCACAGCGTACACTAATAACAGTAAAAATAATACCAAAGCCGTATTTAAGGCATCTGGCACTTTGCTGAATAAGCCACTTTAATTTTCTGCCTAACGTACCATTTTAGTACATTCTAGATTACAAGTATACCTGTAAACTTGGCTAGATTTTCGCAGACACAAACTGTTATAATCCTTTCATTTTAGCTTCAAAAGCAGGCGTTTTGTTTTATGTAACATCACGCCTGTATTTCTCGAAGGGTTGGGCAGAGGTGTATAGTAACACCTTCATTTTGCCGTTATGTTTAACTCCCATGGAGGCGAGCCTATTGTCATCAACTGGGAACAAATCCAGACTCCGAGCTGCAACTGAGGAATTCGACACGGAAAAATCTAATAACACTTTGCCCGACCTGGAGATCGGACTTAGGACCTCACAATCACCGGTCGCGCTTACCACCACTAGACTAACGGGACAGTTTTACTTTTTCTATTTAATTTAGTTACCAGTTTTGTTTTATCGTCAGAATTTAAAAAAAAATGTGTTTGTGTGCATGCGCAGCTCGATTAGCTATGTCCATGACCAAAATAATTTAAATTAGTTAAGAATTTTGTTGTCGATGTCTGAAAAACCTAAAGCTGTGCCCACACTTGCGCACGTGCAGCGCATGCGCGCGAACCTCTGATTCTACGATCATCCTATGAGCAATTTTAGACGCTGTTACGATCTTTTCACGAGCAGATCATGTGCACGCTGGTTACATGTACCTACCCAGTGTTTACTGCATACAAAGAGGACATGTTTGCATCACGCGAACTCCAAATGCGTCAAGTGTTTGCAGCAGGCACGTGAACCGCCCGCGAACAAGTAGAGGTGTGTTTGCTTCGTGTACATGCGCTATCGGTAAGTGGTCCGCTGCGCTGCACGCGCGCAAATGTGGATACGGCATAACATTTAACTAGGTCAAGCTGTCATAAGAAGTGATTAAGGAAATATAAGGAAATAATTTGCGTAGATCGACCGCCATATTTATAGGTAGGTACACAGAAAACTTCTTAGAGCAAAAAATGTTTCGCTACGCGTTGGGAGGTCTGACGATCAGTGGCTATGCGGAAAATTACTCTGTTGCAAGTCTGCGATATTTTTTTTGTCGTAACTTTGTAGGTAATCGACGATGGTGCATGTAACCATCAAATATATGTGGGTTTTTTGAAGAGGCTTGTGGCTAATTACCAACCGCGCGGATCATACGATTTGCGAGGTTAAGGTGCGCTTGCCGCGGTCAGTCTGAGGATGGGTGACCGTTCGTTACACATCGAAACCCCCTGTGCCTCGGAGAGCACGTTAAGCAGCCATCCCGGGTGTCATACGAATAACTATGGCAGTCGTTACGGGAAGTCAGAAGTCCGAAAGTCTGACAACTGGTCTAACCTTAGGATATTAACATTACCCTGGAACTGGGTAGTGGAGTTCTAATGGCAGTCGCTCCGTGTAAAATACTGGTATTCAGCCGCATCTGATTAGACTGGAAGCTGACCCCAAGACAGTTGGGAAAAAGCTAAGCAGAACAACATAGTGGGTTTTTTAAAGGTGGATAAAACATTGGTAGCAACTATTTTGCAGTAATCTGATCTGTAGTAATCTTTGTGAAAAAATGAATCTGGGTTTACTCCCACCATAGTAGGTAGTGATAGCCTAGTGATGTGACCGTCGGACTCCCAAGTCATAAGTCTTGAGTTCGAACCCAAGGCACGCACCTCTGACTTTTCAGATTCATGTGCGTATTGTATAATTATCAGTTGCTTAAAAACGGTGAAGGAAAACATCGTGAGGAAACCGGGATGCCTGAGAGATATTTCTCGACGGCATGTGAAGCCAAGTCAGAGGCCCATGGGCGGCATAAACTGTGACACCAGGTTAGTCACCAACCACACAAAAAGAAGAAGAAGACCTATTTCTGCCGGAATGCATCATAGAATACGTGTATCATTAAACGTCATTGCATCATCCCCTACTTCGTATACATGTTAATGCAATATTCAAAAAAGGCTCCAGATACCTACAACCTCGAACGTCAGATGAACCATCACTTAAAAAAAAATGGTAAAAGCGGAACGCTGTTTCCTTATAGGATCTTATCAAAATCGATCCATCTCGTGTGGAATTTTAATCTTGTTACAGCATTGTTGCTCGTCTCAGTCGCCAGCCATCATCTCTGCTGTACCCATAACTCAAACCTTTCATATGTTACGAGTACTTTTACCACCACCAAGTACCAGTATAATTTTGTAAACAACTGATATTTGTCAAACATTTTTTATACATTGCTGTTTTTATTTTCAACATTTTATTTGCTTAGCTAATAAAACCAGTAATGGTTGTTGAACTAATCGAAAGTATGGTAAATGTAGATTTTTGCGTAGTATAGGTTTTCGAATTCCCTTTCTTTCAATCGGCGGCCTCTAAACTAGCGGCGCGGCGGTTTCACTGAAATGGCTTCAGAGAATTGTTAATCTGTAACAACGTGCCACAGAATGTGCATACATTTACATCCATTGTTTTATAATTTACTAATAATGGCCTGATTTTGTATTACACACAGCAAAAGAGATAAAATGCAGGCAGAAATTGATTATTACTAACGTCAACGCAAGGAAAGCGTGCCAGCGTGGTGGACCAAGGCTTAAACAATCAAATCAAGGCTTAAATATCACGAAATTTTCTCGTTTCATACTTTTAAGGATGATTTCCACCAAACGGCTCGCATTGCATCGGATTGGAACGGATTTTACAATCTTTAAACGATACTAAATCGTGTACATAGTATTTAAAATATATATTACCAAGCCGCGCACAGCAGCTTGACCGCGCGCATCTTCAGTGACACGCGATCGTAGCCGAAAGTACGCTGCGACGCGCGATCGGCTCCGTTCGCCTGTTACCGCATCCGTTCGTATCCTTTCCGATCCGATGCGATGCGAGCCGTTTGGTGGAAATCATCCCTAAGAGCGTGATTTTTCAGTAGTCGGGTTTTAATTTTTGAACTTACTTTTTATTTATTTTTTGATATTCATTTTTGTCCTATAGTAAACTTCTTGTTGATGAGTAATTTGACAGTGAAGGCCCTATCAGTGACCGCGACCGCTACGCTCGTGGCCGCACTACCATGTAATACATAACAGGGCTGCCAAATTAAGTTGAGACGCTCTCATATTATTTATTTAACGCTATTATTCTGGCCCGCGGGTCCCGCCGTGATTTTTCAGTACACAATTGTGTTGTGCCTTTGTGCTGAATTCAATTGATCCTCGGGGCGGCCTCAATAAGCGAATGGGGCATGTTTAGACGTACTTAAATAAAATTTCATTATTGACGGATGCCTGTTTGATGGGGCTCGGAGAAGTAATCAGGATCGCATTTATTTTTGGTATATGTGTTGTGGTTGGCATTTTGTTATTTTGATTCCAGTAGGTACCTTATATATATATAGGTTGGATGATTTTTTAATACATACGTACATACATAATCCTATTATTCCGCTATTTTGCTGTGCCCGACATAGTCCATAATTATCTCATTTTCTTTAAGTTACCACCTAAGTACACATTGTGGAATGCAATAAATGATTGAGTATTGAGTACATAAACTCACGCCATTTTCCCATGGGACCCCCATGCAGAAACTATAGAACGCCACATGCTACGACCCTTACATACTCCTTTCGCTTCATCCACATTCATACATCTTGTCGTACACGCTAACACGCAAGCCGGATCAGAGTACTAAGCGCCGATCCTTTGTGAAGAAAATCATCAATAACATCGATTTTTTAATTATTCCTAAAACAATTTACGCAGCGCTCTTTTGGCTCGGAAAGTTCTCGAATAAAACTCAAATGAAACTTACCGTTTTAGTCATTAGGCTTGTAATTAACAAACCTTAAAAAGTTGCTTCGTTAAAATTTTTGTAAAATGTATCCCCCGACGCTCGCTATTTTTTGTCTATTTTTCAAAAAAAGCCGGTAATAACATACTTTAATATTCTCCGTAAATTATGTAATAAATGTATGTTGCTCAGTTGACAGCTGTGATATGAGATTTAAAATTTTTGAATGCTCAACAATAATGCGAATGTCAGAGCAGTGGTGGCCCAGTGGTAACGGCCCCGACTTACGAGTTGTATGTCGTGGGCTCGAACCCAGCCAGGCGCATTACTTTGTGTAATTTATTTCATCACCACTGCTCCCAAAACGGTGAAGGAGAACATCGTGAGGAAACCGGCATGTCCTAGAACCAAAAATTCGAAGACATGTGACATCTACCAACCCGCACTGGGCCCGCGTGGTGGATTACGGCCCATTCCCTCTCACAGAGAGGAGGCCTCTGTCCCAGCAGTGGGAACATTATAGGCTGATGATGAATGATGATGATGATACGAATGTGCGTGATCATAACATAACATCACGCCTGTATTCCCCGAAGGTTTGGGCAGAGGTGTATAGTAACACCCACATTTCGCCGTTATGTTTAAGTCCCATAAAGTCGGTTAAGTCGGTTGAGCCTATTGTCATCAACCGGTCACAAATCCAAACTCCGGGCTGCTACTAAGGAATTCCATACAGAAAAACCCAATAACACTTTGCCCGACCCAGGGATCGAACCCAGGACCTCACAATCAGCAGTCGCGCTTGCCACCACTAGACCAACGAGACAGTTTGAGTTCGAGGCGTGATTATTTACCGCAAAATCTAGTCTGCGGATGTCAAAACGAACATCACGGTTAAATTTGGGTAGGATTCGCACCCTGACTGTTCTGTATCGTCATAATAACCGTAAGGTGAAATAACTAATTATGTGATAAAAGTAATATTGCTTTTTTTAAAGTAAGCTTTATAAAAAGAAACTGCTTCGTTGGTCTAGTGGTGGCAAGCGCGACTGCTGAGCGTGAGGTCTTGGGTTCGATCCCCAGGTCGGGCAGTGTTATCGGATTTTTCCATTAGGAATTTCTCAGTAGCAGCCCAGAGTTTGGGTTTGTGCCCGGTTGATGACAATTGGCTTGCCCCCTATTACATGGGATTTAAACATAACGGCGAAATGAGGGTGTTACTATACACTTCTGCCTAACCCTTTGGGGAACACAGGCGTGATGTTTATGTTATAAAAAGAATGGCCGTGTACTTTTAAATGACTTCAAAAAAGGAGGACGTTTGCATTATTGCATTGAGTAAGAGAAAGGACTATTGAGGCTGTAGGCTTCTTTAGTATTTGGTATTAACTTCAACTCGACTCATCTCTACCCGTCCCTGAATAAAAGAGTCTTGCCGGACAGATAGACAGAGAGGCGGACAACAAAATGTTCCTATAAAAGAGCCATTTTTGAGGCATACAAATTTGGACTAATTATAAGAATTAATATTTTATAAAATTTTACTTTTCGCGAATTTTTTTATATTGAGATATTGTGAATTATTTTTTCGGTGAGTGCGGTGTGGGTAAATCCTAGCGTTCACAACGCGAGACTACAATTCATCAACCCAGCCACAATCGGAGTTGACTACAAATGTAGTAATGGACGTGAACGATGTTAAAGTCTAGCTTGGTATTTGGAATATAGCGGGACAGGAGCGATACAGAACATTGACATCAAGTTTTTACAGAGAAGCTCACGGTGCTATAATAATTAGTTTACGATGTGTCAGAACCAAAGTCCTTAGCAAAACTGAATGAGTGGGTTGAGGAACTTCAAGTATACCCCACAAAGAAGAACATAGTCTGCTTAGTTGTCGGCAATAAGATTGACAGGCATATAATTTTGGGATCCAGTGCATAATATCAGCAAGCACATTGGATCACCCGGGCGACGGTGCAACGAGTATTCCCAAGGAGAGTTAATGTCAGGCAGGCGGCCGGTCATAAAACAATAAGCCAAAACCTCTAACAACATGGATTTATGAAATACATGTTGTGCCGACCCCACCTAGTATGGGATAAGGGCAGGAAGAAGAAGAAGGTGATTTTGTACTGATATTGCGTTTTTTTTAATTATTATTATTATATATCTGTCCGCAATTCGTGAATATTTCATAGGAAACCTACTTTGGTAATGTTTTTACAATAGCGATACATTTTTTTGTTGATTAAATCTTCCAGATGTGGTTGACCATTATAAGAACAAAGCAACATGCTGCATCCCCGCAGCCACAGCCGACAAAAACGATCACTATAGAAAATTCCGGTAAATGATCGGTATACTGTTAAATCTGTTTTTCCACGAATCAACGCGCTAAGCCCTCAACAATGTATAAATCTCACCGTTTATATACTTGTTCCTGAAACCGGGAATGACTTGGTAATGGATCCGTAATAAGAGAATAAAGCAAGGTTCACAATAAGCCATGATCTCTAATGAGGAAGAAGAAATTCTTTATAATCATAATAAAAATAAGTATTTGTTCGGCAAACAATATCCGAGTAGTTCCAGAGGGATTCCATTCCAGGAAAATGTAAAAATGTTTCCACTATTCAGTGCAGGAAGCCGAATTTTCTCCTATTTGCCATAAAATGTATTTAAAAATTGATTGGATAATTAATTAATTTAATGAAGAAATTTTACAGCGCAGTGGATACATAATTTATATTTTATTTATCAAATTAATGTGCAGGCGTTATGTTTCTGGTTTCTGGTTAATATAATTGCATAGGGCTGTGCACGACACAAAATTTATATCGATACCGGTAACCGGTACAAATAAGACCAACTGGCTTTTATTTGTGTGAGAAAGGCTACTTACCACAGGTTACTAACCAGAGGCTCAATGCTACTAACAGAAGCCTTGATCATTTGCAACTGAACTGAAGTCAAACCGTTCATTCAGACAGTCTTCGTTTACAAAAACTGTCAAATTGTTTGACAACTAACATAAAATCAAACATTTTGATAGTTTTTGTAAACAGAAACTGACTGTCGGTTGTGGTTTGGTTGATGTTTGGCAACAATTTTGTTAGTACATTTTTTTTCTCTTGACTTGGTCACGTTTGGTCCTAGTCTCACCTGATGGTAAGCGCAGACAGGGTCTAAGATGGAGCACACGTATCCAAGGAACAGAGATATAGAGGGATTCCCCTATACCCCTCTGGCTCTCACATACACACGACGGAACACAGTAAACTGCATCGCGCCGAACTTTAATGTGAGGGTGGTAGCTAGCACACGGGGAAAAAATTGGCTTCCAGCGGTCCATCACATCTATCATTGCTATATTTAACTAGAGGTTAGTCTAAGGTAAGTCATGCGGCTAAAAATCGATACATCAGTCTAACCTTAAGACGTCGATGTTTGCCAGTAATTGAATTATGAAGGCGAGGAAAGGTTAGTTTAATGATTCTTGATTTATCGTAGGTGCAGTCGCACCTTGTAAATTTATATTCAGCCACATCTGCAGGCGTACCATGACCTCCGTAGACAAGGGTTTTATCGAAAACTTCTGGGACACCTAGCAGCCCATCCCTATAGTTAGACAAAAGATGGGCTGATGACGTTCTACCCTTTGATATCTCACGTAAATCGAAAAAAAATATGTCAAAACGCGTGTTTAGCAACGCAACACAGAATAAAATAACAAAGTTACGTAAAATCCCTTTCCCCCAGGCGGACTTTGACGATTTGCGCGCGAAGACAATAATAAAATAACTGATATCCTTGTAAGTTCTCCCTAAGTAATATTCAACAAGATCCAGTGGAATATTAGGTACAATGAATTCGTATTTTATCTGTGGAAAATTAGGTGGTTGAAACCATAGATATATTATTTTACTTAATAATGTATATTTATTGTTGAAACACTATTTAATGGTACACTATACTTTAAATACTATAGGGCTAGAACAGCAGTGATAACCTTATTTTGCGACCGTCGTACTGCCAAGTCAAAGCTCCCGAGTTCGAACCCAAGGCGCGCACCTCAAAATTTTCGAATTCATCTGCGTATTGTATAATTATCACTTACTTAAAAACGGTGAAGAAAAACATCTTGAGGAAACCGGCATGCCTGAGAGATATTTCTCGACGGCATGTGAAACCAAGTCAGAGGCTCATGGATGGCATAAGGTCTGACATCAGGTTAGTCACTAACCACACGAAAAGAAGAAGAAGACTATAGGGCTAGAAATAATAAAATGAAACAAATAAATCTTTATACTTAGCAACATTTAGTGCTCTAGTCTAACTGCCTCGTTGGTCTAGTGGTAGCAACCGCGACTGATAATCGTGAGGTCCTTGTTTCGATCCCCAGGTTAGGCAGTGTTATTGGGTTTTTCCGTGTGGAATTTCTCAGTAGCAGCCCGGAGTTTGGATTTGTGCTCCTTTGATGGAAATAGGCTCGCCCCCGACTTAAAAATAACGACGAAATGAGGGTGTTACTATACACCTCTGCCCAACCCTTCGGGGAATACAGGCGAGATGTTATGTTATGTTATTGACAGGCACAAATGTCAAACTTAAACATTATATTTTTCAAGTTTGACCTATTTTGTTCTTGTCAATTCAATCCCCGTGGTAAAAAACTAGACAGCTTTTTTTTTGTGACTTATTTTTTCTTAGAGCTCTACAAAATAAAGAAACCCAAGCATAGATATAAAACGTAGAAACAAAAACTCCAACCACAACAAAATCTCTCTGTATAATAATATGGTAATAATGTGCTATTTATCCAACCGTCCCACTTTCTTGCCGACTGTACCCAGGTACCTACCTGAAACACTAAACTAAAATGTTCCCCAACTCCGAAACTTATAAAGACGTTTTGCTAGTGACAGCTAACCTCTGATATTTGTGACCCAATTTTAACGAAACTCCCACCAAAGTGTTTTATTATATTCCCAAAACTTTCAAGACTTTATTGTCTGTAACATTACCGTTGAATTAGATTACCATATAACCCATATTTATGTAGTTGCATTTACTTGTATAATATAGATTGCGTAATATATAATTATCTTCGTAAGCTCTTTCCGAGTTATAAAGAAAATATTTCGGTAACACACATGGTTATATTTACAACGCACAAAGGCTACGGAATACTCTTCGACGTCTTAAAAATGTTAAAATTCTTCGTACATCATTGGCGGCTCTAGTGTTCGCTCTGCGCAGTTGTTCTCTCGTTCGCATTCCAAAATGTCAATGCCAACTAAAACTGTATACATTTTTCAAATTTCGAATTTGAAAAGGAAAATATTTTATTCTGCAATTGTTAGCGCTGCCCTATCGGTTTTCGATCAGTGTAGCCCGCGGCGCTGAGACGCACGCACGCTGCTCTACGCGTTGTGAGTGCCCGTCTGTCAAAGCGCGATTTGTTTACTGTCGTACAACACGTGTCGTTGTGTTTAACTTAATCACAAATTTATTTCTATAAATAAAAAAAGTAATTTTTATTCATTTTTATATACAATGGAAAGTGAGGTTTAATTAAAAAGAGGATCAACAAGTTTTGCATGGATTAAACGTTGTTCTTTATTTGAATTTAAATTAAAAGAGACTTGAGAAGAAAATGTTGATGAAAAATAAATTTGTTTTTCTTTAGTGCTGCTATATTTATGACGATGGGATTAAGTTCGTGTGTTGGTATGATGTCAGTGAGGATTAGCCGAGTTCTATGGCTGGTACTTATAGTACTTGCCGACAGGATCCAAGGATATGTGGAGACGGAGGAGTTCATCAGCGACCTGGATAAGCCAAGTAAGTTCATATTTACGAATTACTTACGATAGATGATTTAGCAAGTGACGGAATTGGTGATGATGATGATGATGCGGGATGATGGGAAGACCACGGATAAGTGGACGGTTTTATCATATAGGTGTTAATGTATATTTAAATTTTATTGTATTTTAATTAATGTTTTAAAAGGTTAATAAACTGCAAGTTAAGGACGGGTTGCTGACAAAGAAGAGTAGCCAAGAAATTTCCTAAATTTCCAATTTAAAAAAATACTTTATATTTTTTGTAAAACGCCATGTATCCTAATAACATGTTATTTTAGATCAGAGAAATGTCAAATTAATGAAAAAAACTAATTGGAAAAGTCGGGAAATTCCGAGAAAAAATTCCACTAAGTTATTTTCAATTCAGAATAATTTTCTGAATTCGCTATTTAAGTATTCGGTATACCACCTCTTATACCCGGTATATTTGTGAAATCAAATGTACCAGACACCGAAATTACGCCTATTTACGGTTTGTTATAAGTACTTACATTATTAAAGAGACTAACTCATTAACAATTTCTGCGAACAATATTGTTACTAATATAGTGTTAGGATAGTTCGGTAGATATTAATTAGTGTTTGCTAGTACTTTCACGACTACAATTAGAACTTGGATTTTGTGCTTTTAGTGAATAAGGTCCAGTCCAGTCATTTTCCAATGATTTAATTAGTAATAGTTAAATCAGCCGCGTCATAAATTTCGTTTTTACAAGATCAATTAATGAGCAATATTTTATTAGGTACCTACCTTTGTTAGAGAACATCTAAGGGCCTATGCACACGACGTCTTTATCGTCAAACTCCATACATAAAAAAACGTTGCACACATTTTTAAATTTGGAGTTTGGCGTTAACGCGTGTCATCTGCGCGTAGAAACGACGTCGTGTCCATAGGCTCTAAACTAAAGCGTTTATTACACTAGGTACCCGAGTTTTGGTGCCTATTTTAAGAAGAAGAGAAGAAGAGACCGGGCGCCCTAACTATTATTATATTATATTGAGTAAAAGTTAGGGACCCTAAAAGTCGTATAATGTAATAAGCCCTGAAAGGTTGAACGAACATGGGCCACTTAGTTGCTTGAGACACAGTTGCTCGCCAATTTTTTTGTAGCTGCAGGCCGTACACCAAACGGTAACTGCAGCTACAAACAAAAATAGCGATCAACTGTGTCTCGAGCAACTTAGTGGCACATGTGCGGTCAGCCTAAAATGACGCGCCCCGCTACAGAATTTTCTATCGGATAATATGACAAGTGGTAAGTCGCACAATTTTAGTTAAGATGATTTCTCTATCTGTGGTGGGGTGCGTCATTTTAGGCTGACTACACATGGGCCACTAAGTTGCTCGAGACACAGTTGATCGCTATTAGTTTGTAGCTGCAGTTGCCATGCTGTGAAGCCTGCAGCTAAAAAAACAAGTTGGCGATCAACTGTCTCGAGCAACTTAGTGGACCGTGTCACTTCCCACTGCTAAGCAAGCCCCTCTTCTTGATATCCATGGACAATTGTTCACATTATTTTTGTTTATTACCAACGATAAGAGAGGCTAATACCCAGCAGTGGGCGACGATACGTACTTACCATTTAATTTAATATTGTATTGAAATATATGTATAGCCAAAGGGTTGCTCTTGTCCAAACCCCTCGACCGAATGCTATGGCAAACACTCTTTGGAAGAATTTTCGACCAGGGGGACGATAAGCCGATCAAACCCCTTTTCCCATTTTGTGAAAATAATTTCTGTTTTGTAATAAGTTTACATAAAACCTCATTTACAAAAAAAAACTTACTTTTTTGTTTATTTTTCATTAATTTGATTACAATTTTTCCGTTATTGACGCTTGATATATTTTTTTAATTAAATGAATTCCCGACAAATATAGTCGGAGCGAACACAAATACTTTTAATATTCACCATCTCGTCGTTCCGTTGGATGTTATATTTTAATTTGGTAAATGCTGCAAAACGGATTCGTGTAATGGCTTCGTTTTTCATGGGATGTATTGTCAGCTTTTCCTAGAACGAAAATCAGTTTCGTATGAAATTGAAAATTCTGTCTGTGAAACAGAAATCTCAGTGTGAAGTCGAATGAAATCCGATCACAAACATTTGGAGAAGTAATTATATGATTCGCAAAATAAATATTTTTGCCAGCAAAAAAATCAGCTATTAAACCATCTGAATGACTTCGTTATGTTAGGTTTGACTTGGAAAGTGATCACGACGAGATCACTTTCTAAAATGCTTATTGTCGTAAATCTAACACATTTTTTTTCGAAGCATGTCCCGCTGGTCAATTATACATTTTTGGTGACCAAAACATATAGCCATATTTAGCTAACCATTTATACGGTAGCCCAAAACCTATACTAACATTATAAAGAGGAAAGATTTGTATTTTTGTATGTAACGAATAAATTTAAAAACTACAGGACCGATTTCAAAAATTCTTTTGCCATTAGAAAGCTACATTATCACTGAGTAACATAGGCTACGGGCGGAGCCGTGAGTACACAGCTAGTATTGTATATGCCATTGAATAATCGGAAAATTCAGATCTTTGGATAATCCTAGGACAAAGGCAAAAAGGCAAAGGATCGGAAATTTGGAATCTAAGACAGATTTACGTAATCATTCCAGCTATTTTCAGGACATTGCAAAAATCAGGCTTATATTAGGTAAGAGCGAATACCGCTCACGTTTTGAGCGCTGACTGGCTGATATGATCGTTATTACTTTTCTATGTCTATAGATCTTTGTGAAGAACCATGTTCTGACCAACCAGAATAAAGATGATATTAAACGACTCTTAGATTAACCAATCAGCGTTCAAGTTTCCAATCGTCCTAAACAAAGTGGGATTTTTGCAATGATCCTGAAAATGGCTCGAATGATTGCGAAAATCTGTCTTAGATTCCAAATATTTAGTCCTTTGCAATTGTCATAGAATTATCGGAAAGATCCGATTTTTCCGATTATCCTACGACATACATATTACTTAAAATCACACCATTTTTTTTTCATAAGTAGAATCTACAGTTTACCATGTAAAAAAGAAGAAAGAAAAGAAAAAGTATTTATTTTTTCGCCCAAGCGGACGCACACGGATACTTAAAATTAAAAATATAATAATTCTTAAAATTAAAAACTTAAAACTACAACAGAAATTTGGACTTAAACTTAAAAATATAATTACCTGGTAACCCAACCACAAAAAAAAAGAAAAAATATATAAAGTACCTACTAATTTATAGTCTATGGTGTCTAGTCTAGTTTATGTCAGAACAGTCTATGGTGCACGGGTTACCTAGGCATCCTAAATCTACTAACAATACAAACAAAATAGGTACCATCCCTCTACATACTCATTTTGTTTCTTCCAAATTCAGCATTTTTTCACTTAAGTTCGTGCCGGTGGCGAGCACCACGCATCTGGCCTTTTTGGAGGACATGACCAATCATGTGTGAATATCGGCAAGGAGTAGACCTCTCCCTATGAGGCGATATACCTAATGACTTAAGAGGAGAGGTACCAGCAATTCTATATACGTGTCAATAAAATCAAACTGCGATTACCATCCGCTTGTCGGGGTTATATATTATAGCAATATTCATCATGACTGTTCACTGTAACGATCTACAAGAAGGTCCGCATGCTGAACTGTGAACATTTTTGTGGTAGTATGTATAACCTGGAGGGGCTCGTGGCTAATTACCAACCGCGCGGATCATAAGATTTGCGAGGTTAAGCTGCGCTTGCCGCGGTCAGTCCGTTGATGGGTGACCGCTCTTTACACATCGAGACCCCTCCGTGCCTCGGAGAGCACGTTAAGCCGGCGGTCCCGGGTGTCATACGAATACCTATGACAGTCGTTACGGGTAGTCAGAAGCTCAAAGTCTTGACAACTGGTCTAATCTTAGGATATCGGCATTGCCCAGTAACTGGGATGCGGAGGTCTAATATTAGTCGCTCTGTTTATAATACTGATATTCAGCCGCATCTGGTTAGACTGGAAGCTAACCCCAACAAAGTTTGGAAAAGGCTAGGTAGAACAAACCTTCAAACTTATTATACAGTTTTGGAAAACATGAACACTTCTTCAATTGTTTAAAAATGTTTATTTTTATACAATTCCCAGAGCAAATGTGTCACGAACAATGGTTTGTTTACCTTTTACATGGATATAAAACGGCCAAACTATATCACTAAATAAGTGTATGCATGTTATTAAAAAAAAAGCACTATAAATTGATGATCACACCATTAAAATTTACGAAATTACTCACGCAATGTGTTACGTACTTAATTAAGCAGCTCAAGCAAATTTAACTTGAGAGGCTCTTAGCAATGAGACGTTAATTCGTTGTTAGCTACTCAAGTATGATATATCGGTGTGAGTGGGTATTACCTGTCCTCCCCGAGGTAATGGAGGTAACCTTGGTGATGTATAGATACCTTGTTATATTATTATCGCTGTTTTTCGTCTTAGTTTTAAAGGTAGATTGATGGTAGGTCTTATTTTTGGTGGGATAAGTTTTGATAGTTAACTTTGTCGATATCACTTGAGATGTGCAATGGTAAGAATAATACAGAGTTTATAAAAAGGTCCGTGAAGTCCTGGGTTCGATCCCCAGGTCGGGCAAAGTGTTATTAGGTTTTTTCGTGTGGAATTCCTCAGTAGCAGCCTGTAGTTTGGATTTGTACCCGGTTGATGGCAATAGGCTCGCCCCCCGGTTTGTCAAAAACTGGTAGCCCTCTGTCAAGTTACTGCAACGAATTAACGGTCCGACTATAACACACTGTATACCTATACATAATTATACAATTAATAACTATATGAATGAAAGTAGAATAAATGCCGTGGAAATGTGTTCCTTGCGAAGTATATGCGGTGTAACTTTGAATGATAGATTGAGGAATGAGAGATTAGACAAAGTTGCGGTTTTAAAAGATGATGTAGTGACGAAAATTAAAAGGAGTATGCTTAGATGGTTTGGTCCTGTTGAGAGAATGAGTGAACGGCGATTAACAAAAGGAATTTATAAGGCGGGTGTCAATGGAAACGCCGGTAGAGGACGTCCTAGAAGAACATACATCGATGTTATTGGTGATGTTCTTCACAAAGGTCAGGTGCGTAGTACTCTCGACCGGCGTGCGTGTATGACAAGATGTATGAATGTGGATGAAGCGAAGGTGTATGTAAGGGTCGTAGCATGTGGCGTTCTATAGTTTCTGCCTACCCCTATGGGAAAAAACGTTTATGTATGTATGTATAACTATATACAATATAAACGAAAAGAGGATAGTGACCCGTGTCTTAGTCTTGACCGACTTATTATTCTAGTTTACCTACATCAACCAGAAAAAAAATATTTTTCTTGGATTTTATTATAGCTGCGCGCATGCAAGCACTTTAGCAAATAGGACTCGTATGTAAATAAATCATCTTAAGCCTTTTCCCAACTATGTTTGGGTCGGATTCCAGTCTACCCAGATCAGTCTACCCAGATGCGGAAGAATATCAGAATTTTCCTTTATTATTGACACTGGAGCCACTAAGAGTCCGTTCACACAGCGGATCCATTTCAAAGGATCCATCGGTACTGGATGTGTTGTTCACATCTGTACCGACGGATCAGTTAAACAAATATAAGCTGCGTCGCATCTGGCAGGCAGGATACGATAAAAACAACGGATCCAGTATTTTTTACTGGATTCGGAATTCTGTCGTGTATGTGAACTCGCTCATACAACTACAGGAGCCGAAAATAAAAACCGATCCGCTAAGACGGGTCCTGTAAACAGTTTTTGTGTGAACTAGCTGTTACGGGACCATATCGATACCCATTCAACTAAATAGTGTTACGGGTGGGGTTTGAACTCAAGACCCCTTTCTTTTTTTTTTTTTTTTTAGCGTGGGGAAATCCTCATGGACTATCCCCCGTCTGGGGAAGACGGGGGGTGTGCCAGACTCTTACTGGCTAAAACCACCACGGTGTCCCTCCTTCTGACCTAAGGCCGGGGTCACGGGATTCGCTGTTGCATGCACCGCGACCCCGGTAGGTCTCGGTCCACCAGCTTCTTCTGGTGGACCTCTCCTGTGGTGGGGCAATTGCTCCCCTGCCCCACATCCTTCCGAGAGGCGCGCACAGGACACGACGTGCCATCCTCCCTGGGCCCGTTACTGGTCGGGCGACGGGTTCCCCAACCCGCCGCCCGCAGGCCACTCACTAGGGTGGCCGGAGATCCTCACGCGCCCTCCGGCGCCCGGTGCGTCTAGCGCGAGAAGGGAGAGAAGAAGCGGCCTCCCTCTCCCTTTCCGCTACCTCCTTGGTCGCCATCACCCCCTCGCAAAAGGAGGCGATGGCTTCCCACGCAGTCTCGCTCCCGACCATGGACAGAACCACGGCCGGAAGCGAGAGGTCACCGCCGATCGCCGCGACTAGCTTGCGGCGCTGCGACCCCCATGCTGGACACGCCTGCAAAGTGTGCAGCGCCGTGTCCTCGGGGCAGTCGCAGTGGTGACAACCGGGCGTCTGCTCCCGGCCTATACGACACAGGTACTTCCCGAAACAGCCGTGTCCCGAGAGTACCTGCGTCAGCCGGAAGCTGAGGGCGCCGTGACGCCTCTCCAGCCACTCCTCCATCACGGGTCTTACCGCCGCTATCGCGGCGTGCCCCGAACTCAAGACCCCTAAAACTACACCCAACAACGCCTAGTGAGCACTGCTTAAGTAATCTTAATTTATTGACACGCTTGGTAACATTCAGAATCAAAAACACACATGTAACATAACATCACGCCTGTATTCCCCGAAGGGTTGTGCAGAGGTGTATAGTAACCACCCTCATTTCACCGTTATGTTTAAGTCCCATGTAATAGGGGGCGAAGCCTATTGCCATCAACCGGGCACAAATCCAAACTCCGGGCTGCTATTGAGGAATTCCATACGGAAAAACCCAATAACACTCACTAGACCAACGAGGCGGTACACCCATGTGTTTGCTCCATTTATACTTACCGAAGAGAAAAATCTCCTGACTGTAAATGCATCAGTACCTACATATCGTTCAGCCCGCGCGTGACGGTAATGTATCTGAAAATCTACGGTTGTTCCACATCGAACGGATTGTTGTGCAGTACAATATAGACGTTGATGTACTTGCTTTATCTTCCAAGTGAAGAATAGTTGAACAGACGATCGTGACGTCATGTTAGCATAAGATAGTTTGTCAGAATATACAGGATGTAAACGAAATCATGTAATTCCTTCAAACCTCGTGATGTACTGCTGACATAGATTAACCCTGAACGGGATACTTTTGGATCCAATAATAAAAATATTACAAGAAGTAAACATGTGTTCTTAATGTGAGGCATTTTAGCGCCCCGAGTTAAATGACCGCGCGGCGAGCGATAGCCGCGCAATTTGCTCGGGGCGCTAAAATGCCTCGTGTTAAGAACACATGATTACTTCATGTATTTTTTTTTATTAAATCCAAATGTATCCCGTGCAGTGTTAATCTATGTCAGCAGTGCATCACGGGGTTTGAAGGAATTACATGGTTTCGTTTACACCCTGTTCGTGAAGGGGTTGTTGTCTGTTGTTTTTTTATTACAAAAATAATAAACAACAGCGAAAAACCAATGAAATATTTAAAAAATGCCGCAGTTATACCTACACGTTT